>CM041782.1:50302722-50902722 GCA_023374045.1 Limonium bicolor
ACCACCAATCTCTTCCTCTCATCAAGCTCTTCATTCCTATCTTCTCAAAACTCCAAGAGCTCCATTTCGGTGCCAAGGTGTTCCACCATTGAAGGAGCTTGAGCTTTATTTTGACATATTATTACTCTCCTTTGTCTAGGTAAGGAATCTCAAACAAAATCAAGTTTCCTCCTTGTTTTTGTCATGTCCGAAAATACACATTGATATAGCTCCTTGTGTGACTTTGTTCTAGCTTCATTCAACTCTTCATGGACTAGGTGGAGTCCTCTCTTGTTATATATTCAAACTCTCTTCAAAGATCAAGGTAAAACAACTACATTAATGTTTTTGAAACAATGTCAAATTAGGGTTTACAATGAGATGAAGCCTATAGCTTGAATACTCATATAATGTTTGTATATTGTCTAGAACTTGACAAGGAATCAAAATACCATACGGTTTTGTAAGGAAACAAGAAGGAAGTGTGTTGGAAAAAGAGGTAAATCTACTAACTTAATGTTGTTTAATGCCTTAGGAGAAATGAGCTTATAATGCTTATTAAAACTACCTAAAGAGCAAATGGTGAATGACCTAGTAAATGTTCTCAAGGAGACTAGTAAAATAACATATGTCTTGTTGTATGTAATCGCAGGTTAAAGGCATATATATTGTGGAAATTCAGTGTTTATGATTTAAGCACCTTAAGGGCCTAAGAGCCATGCATTTAAGGGCCTAAGTGCCATGCAATTTAAGTTATGCACTATATTGTGATGTAGTGTGAATTTGGTGAAGTTGTGTAAGAAAGTGTTCTTGGGTTCTTAGTGTTCTAGGATGTTTAATGATGAAGTAATGTGGCTAAGTGTACAAAATGAATAAGGAGTTCAAGATGTTGAAAGGAATTTTGATGAACTAGGAAGTGTTCTAGAGTGTAATAAGGACTTAGGCATGATCTTGAGGTTTAGTATGTACCAAAGTCATTTGGGACTTAGGTAAATACTTAGGCAAACTTTGGTAATAAGGAGAAAGTGTAAACTTGGAAAAGAATTTTCAAGATGGATATAAGGAGTTAGTTGTGAGAATGATGCTTGGGAGATGATGTTAAAATAAGGAGAAAGCATTTTGGGATGATAGATTATCATAGGTATGAAAACACCACTTGAAAACTAGGAAAAAACTTTGTAAGTGTTAGGAATTTTGTGAAGAAATGAGTAAAGGCTTAGGAATTAGATAATGAGTTTTATGAGTGTTTAAGGATGTCTTAAGGTGTGTTTTAAAGTGCCCAAATGAGGTTAGGGAGTACTAGGTTATATGGGGTGAAGTTTGGAGTTGAATGTAAAAAGGAAAACAAAGATTTGGGCAGACCGGACTTGCGACCGGACTTGCAAGTTCGGTCGGGCCCAGTTTACCCTGCGAGAATGGCTTCTGGAATGGACCGACCTTGGGACCGGACTTGCAAGGTCGGTCGGGCTTGTATTTTTGTACGGATTGAGTTACTGGAAGCGACCGGACATGGGACCGGACTTGGCAAGTCCGGTCGGGCTAAATTTCCAAAGGGTCGAAACTCTTGGGAATAGACCGAGCATGCGACCGGACTTACAAGGTCGGTCGGAGTAGAAAATTTTGTCGAATATGTTCTGGAATCGACCGACCTGGACAAGTCCGGTCGTCACGGTCGGTAGGTCGGTCGGACCAAACTTGTAAAAAAAAAAAACAAAAAGATGTGACTTATATAGTTAACCCTAGGGTGTATAATGAAGGTAACCTAGGGTATAATAGACATTAAAACATGTCATACAATCATGTTAAATACTTAGTAAGTTTGAAGTTAAATAAATAATTAACCGACGTTACTAATGTGTTTAGGATTCTCTCAAGGTGGAAATCAGTCGAGGCAAGGACCAAGGTATGGTTTTCTTGCAGTCTGTTGCCTACCGGTTTACCCGGCTTGTGTGTTGTTTGTTTTTTCTGTGTGTTTATGACTTTGTAAGATTAAACCATGTAAAGAGTTTACAGTTGTTAAATATTATTATGTTGTTAAGTATGACTCTCTCTTCCCTTGTGTGTGTGTCTAACAAGACTTGACCTATTATTGTGGATTGTTTGTTGAGTTCAATGATGAACTACTAACAAGGGCTAACGGGGGAAGTGAGGAGTCCGGTCTGTTCCGGCCACGCGTGTGAGTATGGGAGTCGATGTCATAACCGGTTCGATTCTCTCTGTATGTTATGGTTAAGTTTCCAATTTGGTTTCTAACCTTCCCTTTAGCTTAACCAAGGCTATTTTACTGACTCACGTCGGGCCACAGGGGCATACTATGTGTTATTTCGGTGTGCTTGGATCACTATATCCGAGGCACCTTGTGTTAAGTTAACCGTTCAATCTAACCGGACGGTAACGAGTTATGTAACGAGCTAAGTATGAGCATGGCAACATTCTCTAGCTCTCAATGGGGACTAACTGTGTTGGTTCTCTTCCTAAAAGGAATTGTATGTGTGTGATGTGTGTTTATGTGTACAATACCCATGTTATGTTATATGTATGAGTTGTGTGTTTTAAATAAATACCATGTCATCATGACAATAGTTGCGCGCATTCCGGTAGTCGATGGGCTGCGCGTTAACCATGCCAGCCAAGGTTGCTGACCCCCTCGGGGGATCCATATTTCTTTTACTGCAGGATGAGGATCGAAGAAGCGGAGTGGCTCTAGATCCTAGGGTGTAGTTTACTTTTGGAGTACTTTTGGATGTTTGCCCGGGATGCGCCTGTGCTCCCGTGGCGTATTATATACTTGATTATGACGGTTTACAGTGACGGTATACAGTGAAGGATTTATGTAAACACTCGGTATTTTGTTGATGTATATATATGGTTATTAGTTCTATGCTCGGGAGTCTGATCATCAGACCGGTACACTTGTATTTATTCAGCCTTGTTACCACGTGGGTGGTTGACGGCGTTGTAGCACCAATCGTTTAGTTACTGTTTAGTTGTTTATATTCCGCTGCGATTCCAAGTAATGTGATGTGCGTAGTAGGGGTGTTACAAAAAGTGGTATCAGAGCGAAGTATCGCTCTGATGACTAGAATACCGAGCTTAGGGATATACCGAGTTAGGAAACCTAACTACAGATACCTAAGTGAACAGATTTGGAAAGGTTGACCACTAACTAAGTGTGGAGATACCTTATTATCGGGAAGCGTTACAATCGTTGGACCGATAAGTGTGCAAGCATAATGCTAATGAGATGTTCATATGAATTCAGATGGCAGGTAGACCACGAGGTAGAGGCCGCGGGCGCGGTACTGGAGATTTGGGTGACCAGGGCGATGATACGGCACAGACTATGGCTGAGGCAGTTGCAGCCGCCGTAGCCCAGCTGGTACCCGATTTAGTTGCTGCTATACAGCAAGGGCAACAGCCCGGAGTTCAGCCACCACCACCACCGCCACGAGAGACCAATTGGGTCAAGGCGTTGGCTGATCTGAGGCCGCCCTCATTCAGTGGGGAGACCGATCCCCGTAAGCTCGAGGCGTACATCTCCGAAATGGAGACCGCCTTCGAAACCCTAGCACCACCTGAGCAGGTCAAGGTACGACTTGCTGCTTACTACTTGAAGGGCTCGGCACAAACTGGTGGAAGCTTGTGCGAGAGGGCAGAGTTGCTGACCCGACCTTTCAGTGGAGGGAGTACACGGCTCTGCTGCGAGCCAAATACTACCCTATACATGTGCAAGAGGCCAAGCGCCTGGAGTTGGACAATCTGAGGCAAGGGGATAAGATGACGGTAGATGAGTACTACTCAGCCTTCATCGGACTTATCCACCTGCTACCGGATCTGGGTTACTCAGACCGGATCCTTGTGAACCGTTTCTACAACGGACTGAACTATCGCCTACGCTACGGCATGGGGCCTACTGGATTTACCACTTTGCAGGTAAAGGAACTACAGTGTAATGTGAATAAGTGTGTACAATGTGTTAATGTGTTGTGAGTTTAATTGGCGGGGCATAACTGACACCCTAAATATAGGAGTGCTATCATGCCGCTGCTATTGTGGAGATCACCGTCCGTCTGAGGGACGAGGAGAGTGCGCTCAAGCGCAAGGCTCAGAACGAGGGCCAAGGCACGCAAGGGCAGTGGGGAGGGAAGAAGAAGAAATCATACCCCCAGTCCCAGAAAGGACAGCAACAGGGTGGCAAGGGCCAGACCCAGACCACCACTGCTGAGGAGCCTCTGCAGCTCACCTATGCGTATGCGGCCAAGCCCCTACGTTCTTACCCACCTAAGGGTAATTGTCTAATCCTGTGTGATAAGTTAGAGTATATGTTATAAGTTGTGGAACAAGTATTGATTGTGTATTGTGATAGCAGCTAGCACGGGCTCTGGACCGGAGCGCCACTATTACTGCAAGTGGTGCAACGGAGACCACCCCGGCAAGGACTGCAAGGGTAACGATGTTCAGTGCCGATACTGTAAGAAGATGGGTCACCGCGATCATGAATGCTGGCAGAACCCAACAGTAGGAACTACAGGCCCAAGGGGCAATGGAAGGGTAAGGCCACTACGACCACCGATGGCCAGAAGACGGCAACCAGCCACCCCCAGATCAGAGGTACACGGAGTCCCAGAAGGGGAAGGGGTCGGGGTCCAACAAGGCCACCCTGAATGTGGTGGACCGGTCTGAGGCGCCAGGGCCCTCTTCTAGACTAGACCAGGTACCGCCTAAACTGTTAATGTAATGAGTGTCTGCATACCGCATTTCATGCATGTGTGTGAGTGAGTTTAAATAAACAACCATGTGAGTAAATAAATAAAGTATAGTGTGAGATTTACCTAATTAGAGTACTCTAAACTTAAAGGAACCTTCAATATATGTTATCCAATCCCACCCACACCAAACCCTGAAGAAACCACCATCAACATCACCGACTTTCCATTGGAGCAATGTCAGGTCATCCAGCCAGGTATGATACTTTTAAATGGATACCTGACACCGGAAGCACAAATCCATATCATCAGACGATGCGACGAACTTGGAGCAAAACCAGGAGGGTTTCTACACACCCGAATACCCGAACGGAGCAAGGATGCAATTGAAGATGATGTGCATGGGTAAGGACTGGAACCCTTACACCAAGTCATATCAAGAAGTGCGAGCTGAAGATGGAGCAACAGTATCAAGTATACCAGAGGAGTTCCATGCGGTCGTTAACCACGCCGTGGGAATTGCTCAACAAGTTGAAACGGATTCAATTCCAAGTGTGAAAGCAGATCTGTGCATTGTGAACTTCTACCAGAAGGGTGGACGGTTAGGTATACACCAAGACAAGGACGAGTCACCCGAGTCTCTAAGTAAGGGAGTACCCGTGGTGTCTTGGTCCATTGGTGATACCGCAGTGTTTGTATATGGCGAGCAGAAGCGTGCTGACCTCGCAAAGAAGCTATTGTTGAATCGGGAGATGTTTAATCATGGGTGGGCAATCAAGGATGCTATACCATGGCATCAGAAAGATCAAACTGAATACCGCACCGTCGGCAGTGATCAATGCCACACACATGAAACCCGGACGTTTGAATTTGACCTTCAGACAGTTTTAAGCCTTGTATAATTATGTGATAAACCAGTGTGTATTAAGGATGTTGTAAGTGTGAATCATGGCGACAGTATAAGCCAATGAATGTTGTAAAAAGAGTGTGTTAATGAATAAAGTGGAGTTGTTTGAAGCATATAAATCGTGTTGTTACCCAATACTTATTAGTTTGCCAATGAATTAGGCTGTGCACTCGGAACGGGAGGTATACTGAGTGTCTGCAATAAGGCAGAAGCCGGCAAGAGCGGCACAATCCTCACCGGTACCTTTCCAGTGAATGGCGTGGATGCATCGATCTTGTTCGACTCTGGAGCCTCACACACATTCATTTCGCTATCATTTGCGAAGAGGCTGGGGTTAGACGGTGAAGAGATGCCAGACTTCGTGGTCACTCTCCCGTCGAAAGAGCGGATCAGATGTACCCGCTACTACCGAGATGCTATTGTTCGAATCAGGGGTGAAGAGTTTCCGATCGACTTGATAGAGTTCGACGGACTAGGCTTTGATGTGATTGTCGGGATGAATTGGTTGGAGCGGTACAAGGGCAGAATCCTGTGTGCCGAGCATCGACTGCTTCTTCGGAGTCCATCTGGGGTTACCATATCTTACCGCCAGAGGCCCAGGGAGCCTTCGACTCAGATCATCACCGCCATGGCTATGTATCACGAGTTACGACGAGGGAGTGATGTATACCTCTGCTATGTCCAGGACATAGAGAGAGACCCTGAGTTTAGCCCAGATGTGCCGGTAGTGTCGGAGTTTCCTGATGTATTTCCTAAGGAACTGCCGGGCATGCCGCCAGCACGAGAGGTTGAGTTTGAGATTGATCTAGTTCCGGGCACCGGACCCATTGCGAAAGCACCTTACCGTATGGCTCCAGCAGAGATGACAGAGCTCAAGGAGCAGCTGAGAGACCTACTCGACAAGGGCTTTATCCGCCCTAGTGTTTCACCATGGGGAGCGCCGGTCCTCTTCGTGAAGAAGAAGGACGGTAGCCTCCGCCTATGTATTGATTATCGGGAGCTGAATGCTGTTACGGTGAAGAACCGTTACCCCTTACCACGCATCGACGATCTATTTGATCAGCTGAGGGGAGCATCAGTATTCTCCAAGATAGACCTACGTTCCGGATACCACCAGATTGCCATCCGTGACAGTGATATCGAAAAGACAGCTTTCAGAACTAGGTATGGGCATTATGAGTTCACAGTTATGCCGTTTGGCTTGTCAAATGCACCAGCAAAGTTCATGGACTTAATGAACCGTTTGTTCCAAGATCAGTTGGACAAATCAGTGGTAGTCTTCATCGATGACATACTTGTGTATTCGAAATCGAGAGGTGAGCATGAAAGCCACCTGAGAGATGTATTGCAAACATTGAGAAAGAATCAGCTGTATGCTAAATTTTCTAAGTGTGAATTTTGGTTGAACCAAGTATCCTTCCTTGGACATGTGATTTCTGAGGCCGGGATCGCTGTTGATCCGGCAAAGATAGATGCAGTGCGCACCTGGCCTAGGCCGAAGACAGTTACCGACATCAGGAGCTTCCTCGGTCTGGCAGGTTATTATAGGAGGTTTGTGAAGAACTTCTCCAGTGTCTCGAAGCCGATGACTTCCTTGATGAAAAAGGATGCACCATTCGAGTGGACAGTCGACTGTGAGAGTTCTTTCGCGAGTCTCAAGGATGCTCTGACATCTGCACCGGTTCTGACATTACCAGACGGTCCAGATGGTTTTGAGGTCTATTGCGACGCATCAGGCAGGGGTATGGGTTGTGTTGATGATGCAGCACGGGAAGGTCGTAGCTTACGCCTCCCGACAGCTGAAGAAGCATGAGGAGAACTACCCTACCCACGACCTAGAATTGGGGGCCATTGTCTTCGCACTGAAGATATGGCGACATCACTTGTATGGGGTAAGTGTGACGATTTATTCTGACCACAAGAGTTTAAAGTACTTGTTCACTCAGAAGGAGTTGAACATGAGGCAAAGAAGGTGGGTTGAATTTCTGAATGATTATGACATCAATTTACAGTACAAGGAGGGTAAGGCAAATGTGGTAGCTGACGCATTGAGTCGCCGAGCACACTCTCTCCATTCGCTAGTCTCTCATACTGGCTTGGTTGAAGAGGTGCGGAGTGCTCAGATGACGGATCAGTATATGGTGGAGATTAGGCAGAAGCTTATTGATGGCACATTCGAGGGTCAGAAGTACGACTTCAGACTCCACGATGATGACCTGATTAGGCTTAATGGCCGTTGTTGTGTATACCCAGGAGTAGCGCTGAGTTGAAGGAGCGCATATTGAGTGAATCCCATTGTTCTACTACTTCGATTCACCCCGGAGCTTCAAAGATGTATAAAGGTATGAAAAGATATTTCTGGTGGGCTGGAATGAAAAAGGATGTGAATGACTATGTGTTGAGGTGTCTCACTTGTCAGAAGGTCAAGTTTGAGCACCGACGGCCTGGTGGTATGGTGCAGCCAATGCCAGTGCCGGAATGGAAGTTCCATGACATATCTATGGACTTCGTAGTAGGGCTTCCACCTACAAGGGGAGGTCTGAATATGATTTGGGTGTGTGGTAGACCGACTGACCAAGGTGGCTCGATTCATACCGATGAAGGACACCTGGAAAGTGGCTAAGCTTGCAGAGCTCTTCGACAAAGAAATTGTAAGACATCATGGTGTACCAAAGACGATCGTATCTGACAGAGATACCAGATTCCTATCCAGATATTGGAAGTCTACGCGAGAAGCGTTGGGTACTGAACTGAAATTGAGTACAGCGTTTCACCCACAGACCGATGGTCAGAGTGAGCGCACTATTCAGACACTTGAGGATATGCTACGTGCATGTGCACTTGACTTTCAGACCAGCTGGATTGATAAGTTACATCTGATCGAGTTTAGTTACAACAACAGTTATCATGCATCGATCAAGATGTCTCCCTTCCAGGCATTGTACGGTAGACCATGCCGCACGCCATTATGCTGGGATGAGTCGAGTGAGACGGTCATTATAGGACCAGAGTATCTTGAGCAAGTTCAGGCAGAAGTTCGCCAGATCCGGGCTAATATGAAAGCAGCTCAGGATAGACAGAAGTCGTACGCAGATGTGCGCCGACGTGACCTGGAGTTCGCCGTGGGCGATCAGGTATTTTTGAGAGTATCCCCCATGAAGGGAGTGTTTCGTTTTGGCCAGAAAGGCAAGTTGAGCCCAAAATATGTGGGGCCTTATGTTGTGACGGAGCGGATCGGCCCGGTAGCTTATAGACTTGACTTACCCGCCGAGCTGGGCAAGGTACATGATGTATTTCATGTGTCCCAGTTGAAGAAGTATATGTCTCATCCGTCTCATGTGCTTCAGCCCGAAAGGCTAACTTTAGAGCCGACCATGCGATCAGTGGAGACTCCGGTACGGATTCTGGACATTAAGACTCGAGACACTCGCCATAAGTCTGTGAGACTGGTGAAGGTTCTCTGGTCTAACCAGGACGTTGAGGAGGCCACTTGGGAGCTGGAAGATAAGATGAAGGCGAAGTACCCGTCGTTGTTTACTTCTTAGTGTTTGTATGTATAGGGTACGGGGCGTACCCCTATTTAAGGGGGGTAGAGCCGTTTCGGTCATATGTATGACATGTATTTGTATACATTGTCTGTGTTGTGTTGTCATGTTGTTAATGTTACAGACCACTGAGTCTGAATGATGTTGTGATGTTTTGTTGTTTGGACCATGTGTCCGATATGATGTAAAGATGTTGTTAATGTGATATAGAAGTGTTGTTGATATGTGTTCTCATGTTCTAATGTTTAGGTTATGTGGAAGTATGAACTTTGGGGACAAAGTTCTTTTAAGGGGGTAGATTGAAATACCCCAAACCTAGTTATGTTGTTTAAACACCTAAATGGTGTAATAAGACCAAAAAGAGTCTTAGAAACATTAGTAAACAAATTTAAACAAAAGGAAACACAAAATGTGCTTTAAAGTCAATAAGAGCTAAAATGTGCTCTAAGCTTGGGATAAACTTGGGTAAGACCTAATGAGCTTACCAAGACCTCATTTATACACTAATGAACATATTAAACCAATTACCAAAGAAAACCAAGCTTGAAAACAAGTTAAAACACAAATGTGCTTTAAGAGTCTTAAAGCACGTTTTTGAAAAATTGTCTTGTAAATGAGTTTTGAGTGGCTAAATGTCCATCATTACTCTTAATATATATGTGTACTATATAGTATCACATTTGGGTGGCTATATTAATGGGAAATCAAAAATTTCACTTCTAAGTGCCTTGTTTTGGTGAATAGTACTTTTTATAAGCTAGTTTATAACATATGTTGTATTAAGTAATTAAATTGACAAACAAAGACTAAAGTACCCTCATACTAATAAAGGGGGCCGGTTTTTTAAGTGTGGTGACTCACCACTCTCTAGTTGATAATAATAAGTAAGTAAAGAAAACTAATTAAACTTACTTTTTACTTTATAAGCATAAATATCTCTTAAAAGCAAATTCTATCTCATTCTCTCATTTCCTTCTTCATTTCACACGGTTGCAAGCTCTCTTCTACCTCTTCTTCATTCTCTTACGGTTTGCAATAGTAAACACACAACTCCATCTTTGACCACTTGTATCTCCTAGCTTACTTAACCAAATCAAAAACAACACCACCAATCTCTTCCTCTCATCAAGCTCTTCATTCCTATCTTCTCAAAACTCCAAGAGCCCCATTTCGGTGCCAAGGTGTTCCACCATTGAAGAGCTTGAGCTTGTATTTTGACATATTATTACTCTCCTTTGCTTCTAGGTAAGGAATCTCAAAGAAAAATCATGTTTCCTCCTCCCTGTTTCTTACCTTGACCGAAAATACACATTGATATAGCTCTTTGTGTGACTTTGTTCTAGCTTCATTTCAACTCTTCACTCTTCATGGACTAGGTGGAGTCCTCTCTTGTTATATATTCAAACTCTCTTCAAAGATCAAGGTAAAACAACTACATTAATGTTTTTGAAACAATGTAAAATTAGGGTTTACAATGAGATGAAGCTTATAGCTTGAATACTCATTATAATGTTTGTATATTGTTTAGAACTTGACAAGGAGTCAAAACACCATACGGTTTTGTAAGGAAACAAGAAGGAAGTGTTTTGGAAAAGAGTAAATCTATTAACCTTATGTTGTTTAATGCCTTAGGAGAAATGAGCTTATAAATGCTTATTAAAACTACCTAAAGAGCAAATGGTGAATGACCTAGTAAATGTTCTCAAAGAGACTAGTAAAATAACATATGTCTTGTTGTGTGTAATCGCAGGTTAAAGGCATTATATTGTGGAAATTCAGTGTTTATGATTTAAGCACTTTAAGGGCCTAAGAGCCATGCATTTTAAGGGCCTAAGTGCCATGCAATTTAAATTATGCACTATATTGTGATGTAGTGTGAATTTGGTGAAGTTATGTAAGAAAGTGTTCTTGGTGTTCTTAGTGTTCTAGGATGTTTAATGATGAAAACAATGTGCTAAGGTGTAACAAAATACTAAGAGAACTTATGTCAAAATTTTGGAAATGTATAAGGAGTTCAAGATGTTGTAAAGGGATTTTGATGAACTAGGAAGTGTTCTAGAGTGTAATAAGGACTTAGACATGATCTTGAGGTTTTACCAAGTACCAAAGCCACCTTGGGACTTAGGTAAATACTTAGGCAAACTTTGGTAATAAGGAGAAAGTGTAAACTTGGAAAAGAATTGTCAAGATGGATATAAGGAGTTAGTTGTGAGAGATGATGCTTGGGAGATGATGTTAAAATAAGGAGAAAGCATTTTGGGATAGTAGTTATCATAGGTATGAAACACCACTTGAAAAACTAGGAGAAAACTTTGTAAGTGTTAGGAATTTTGTGAAGAAATGAGTAAAGGCTTAAGGAATTAGATAATGAGTTTTATGAGTGTTTAAGGATGTCTTAAGGTGTGTTTAAAGTGCCCAAATGAGGTTAGGGAGTACTAGGTTATATGGGGTGAAGTTTGGAGTTGAATGTAAAAAGGAAAACAAAGATTTGGGGCAGACCGGACTTGCGACCGGACTTGCAAGTTCGGTCGGGCCCAGTTTACCCTGCGAGAATTGGCTTCTGGAATGGACCGACCTTGGGGACCGGACTTGCAAGGTCGGTCGGGCTTGTAATTTTTGTACGGATTGAGTTACTGGAAGCGACCGGACATGGGACCGGACTTGGCAAGTCCGGTCGGGCTAAATTTCCAAAGGGTAGAAACTCTCGGGAATAGACCGAGCATGCGACCGGACTTACAAGGTCGGTCGGAGTAGAAAATTTTGTCGGAAATATGTTTCTGGAATCGACCGGACTTGGACAAGTCCGGTCGGCAAGGTCGGTCGGACCATAACTTGTAAAAAAAAAAATAGAAAAGAATGTGACTTATATAGTTAACCCTAGGGTGTATAATGAAGATAACCTAGGGTATAATAGACACTAAAACATGTCATACAATCATGTTAAATACTTAGTAAGTTTGAAGTTAAATAAATAATTAACCGACGTTACTAATGTGTTTAGGATTCTCGCAAGGTGGAAATCAGTCGAGGCAAGGACCAAGGTATGGTTTTCTTGCAGTCTGTTGCCTACCGGTTTACACCGGCTTGTGTGTTGTTTTTTTCTGTGTGTTTATGACTTTGTAAGATTAAACCATGTAAAGAGTTTACCGTTGTTAAATATTATTATGTTGTTAAGTATGACTCTCCCTTCCCTTGTGTGTGTCTAACAAGACTTGACCTATTATTGTGGATTGTTTGTTGAGTTCGATGATGAACTACTAACAAGGGCTAACGGGGGAAGTGAGGAGTCCGGTCTGTTCCGGCCACGCGTGTGAGTATGGGAGTCGATGTCACAACCGGTTCGATTCTCTCTGTATGTTATGGTTAAGTTTCCAATTTGGTTTCTAACCTTCCCTTTAGCTTAACCAAGGCTATTTTACTGACTCACGTCGGGCCACAGGGGCATACTATGTGTTATTTCGGTGTGCTTGGATCACTATATCCGAGGCACCTTGTGTTAAGTTAACCGTTCTATCTAACCGGACGGTAACGAGTTATGTAACGAGCTAAGTATGAGCATGGCAACATTCTCTAGGCTCTTAATAGGGACTAACTGTGTTGGTTCTCTTCCTAAAAGGAATTGTATGTGTGATGTGTGTTATGATGTGTACAATACCCATGTTATGTTATATATGTATGAGTTGTGTGTTTTAAAATAAATACCATGTCATCATGACAAATAGTTGCGCGCATTCCGGTAGTCGATGGGCTGCGCGTTAACCATGCCAGCCAAGGGTTGCTGACCCCCTCGGGGGATCCATATTTCTTTTACTGCAGGATGAGGATCGAAGAAGCGGAGTGGCTCTAGATCCTAGGGTGTAGTTTACTTTTTGGGTACTTTTGGATGTTTGCCCGGGATGCGCCTGTGCTCCCGTGGCGTATTATATACTTGATTATGACGGTTTACAGTGACGGTATACAGTGAAGGATTTATGTAAACACTCGGTATTTTGTTGATGTATATATGGTTATTAGTTCTATGCTCGGGAGTCTGATCATCAGACCGGTACACTTGTATTTATTCAGCCTTGTTAACCACGTGGGTGGTTGACGGCGTTGTAGCACCAATCGTTTAGTTACTGTTTAGTTGTTTATATTCCGCTGCGATTCCAAGTAATGTGATGTGCGTAGTAGGGGTGTTACAGTAATAAACTTAGCCTCCCAGGTTGGGAAGCAAGCCTATTTTATATAATTGTGTTATGTAGACTTCCCACTATAATCTATTTAAGCAATATTTTGATTCTTGTCCTTAATGCGCTTTAATCTTCAGGCCAATTATTAAAGTGATATTTGTAGTTCTCTTTGTTAAAATGCGGTGCTAAACAAGGTTCTAGACATAGGAAGTCAAAACGGGTTAATGACTAGAAGCGAGTTTCACCTATAGGTTAATCTGTCTCCAATAGGAATTGTTAATAAAGTGATTAATTTATAATAACTTGGGCAAGGATTGCGGCTTGTTGGTTAAGTTAATCAGGGTTTATTGTACAAGGACCGGTCAATGAACTAATTAAGATTCTTGAGTTTATTGCTAAAGTGGTGGAAGTTTATATTAATATAATTGGATGAAATAGGTGAGCAGAACAATCTAGGGTGCTTCCTTAAAAACAAAAGTTTTACAACCGTTATTATTTCTGTTTTGATTAATTGTTCTTATTACTGTTTTGTTTACATTAAACTGTAACCACAATTTCCCTAAAAAAGTGATAAGTTCTTGGCATTAGTTTAATTAGAATCCTTAGTTAATTTACTACACTATCGGTTAACTACAGCAAGGTCCCCAAGAGTTCGACAACCCCACAAATCCACTATTCCGCAAAAACGATAGGTACACTGCCTAGGTTGTAGAAGTAGTCACATATTTCTCCAACAGCGACTCATAAAAGGTTCTAGTGAGCTATCTTAGGTTTTAATAATTATAGTTATATGACTTAGTTATTAAACTTAGGTTATAAGTGGACCTAAAGCCTGACCAGATTCTAATCAACTCGAATCAACCTAGGACAGGGTTCAAAAATAGAGGCTCACACAGGGCTATAGCTCCGGCCTCCTTCCTTGGTTTCTACTTGGGGTTCTCGGATTTAAGCCAAGCCGCATCTCAGCTTCTCGGTTGAACACAAGAATGCGGCACCACCATATTCCTCCTTCCCAGTTTTGGTTGAGCACTCAGATAGGTGCAAACACAAGAAGAGAATAATTAGAGAGAATTAAGGCTGGATCCAAATTTAATTTCGAAGTCGGGAGAGAAATAAAAAAATAGAAGCAAGACCTTACCTCTATACTTGGCTCGAGTTCGAATGTGGCATGGAGGCGTATTTTCCTTGTTTGCCTATCCGAATCGAGATGATATAATTACTAAGGAGGATAAAAGGGAGTGGAGAAGAGGCGCAAGGCATGTTCGCCAATGAGGGTTGCTTTCACTAGAAAAAGCTTGTGTTTTTTTTGTTACAAAGGTTTTTGTAATGACTTTATTACGTTATCATATACTTTATTAGTTACAAATATTTCGTTACCAAAGATAGTATTAAAGATTTGAATAAATTTGAGACTATAGTACCAATATAATTGTTACATAATAATATTTTTAGTAATGATATAACTTTTATTAACGAATAAAAGTTGTTATAATAAATGATTTGATCTTTCATTACGCCATCTCCTGTAACGATATGTGACGACTTTTTATCGTTACAAATAATTAGTTTAGTAACAATTTTAATTTTTGGTAAGATATTTATCGTTACCAAAAATCTTGATTTTAGTAGTGTTTACTGAAAAAGATTTGAGAGAAAGAGAAGAGACAGAGGCCAGCGCCGTGAGCCTAGAGAAATGAGGGGTCCCTCCTGTTGTGATTCGTGGGAACCATGGGTGGTTGTTAGCACTCTTAGAAAGGGTACAAATATGGATAAAAAAGAACTAGCAAACAATAATCAGAGATAAGTTTTTCAAACTCCTCTGATAATTTGCTAAACAATAAGTCTGAGCTACATCCGAATGTAGCCGTCCTGGCAAGTAAAAAAAATATTTTTTAAAAAAGTAAAATTGACGCTGCTAAGGGTTATAGTAAAAGAAAACTTGTACAGATGGTCATACAAATCTGTACAAATGTTCATTAAAACATGTACTTCCTCAGGTAAAAACATGTACATCCTCGCATTAAAAACATATAGATGGTCACATAAATCTTTACGAATCATTAAATATGTACATCCTTAGATTAAAACCTGTACATATAAGGAAGAAAACTTGTACAGATGGTCATACAAACATGTACAGATGTTCATTAAAACATAATACATTCTCATTATTGAACATGTACATTCTCACATTTGAACATGTACATCATCACATTAAAACATGTACATTCTCAAATTAAAATTTGTACATTCTCACATGAAAGTATATAACGGCTTCCAAATAGATTACCCTAACCCCACACACCCTAAACCTACCCTAGGAAAGCTAAAAAATGTCGAAGGCACTTTTAGGGTGTGTAGTGGCGAGCTAGGGTCTAACGACCCTAAACCCGCGACCACAAACCCTAAAAACCCGTCGAGTTAGTTGCTACAATGTAAAGTATAAACGGTTTCCAAATAGATTATCCTACCTCCAAAACACCCCAAAACCCACCCTAGGATAGCTAAAAAACGTCGAAGGCATTTTAAGGGTTTACAGTGGCGGGTTTAGGGTTTGATAAGTCAGGAATTTACCTATTTCTACATGGTCTTTTGATACCGGATTCGTTGCTATTCACTGCTAAATTCCTGTCTCGACCTAAATTCAGATATGGTCCGGGACTTCTTGCATAACTTAAGTCCCGGACCACAAATTGACTCAACCCTCGACTAAAATTCAGGCATGGTCCGGGACTTAATACACAGCTTAAGTCCCGGACCACAATGAGGCATATCTCTCGACCAGATTTCAAGCATGGTCCGGGACCTTATACACAACTTAAGTCCCGGACCACACAAGAAGCTACTCTCGACCTGTTTTAATACCATGGTCCAGGACCTTATACAAACCTTAAGTCCCAGACCACAAAGCAGAGCAACTCTCGACCCATTTCAATGCTACGGTCCGGGACTTCATACAGAACTTAAGTCCCGGACCATACTGCTAAAAGCACCAGTCTGTAGCGCGCGAACGTGAAGAAAAGAGAATTTTATTCTCTTCATATTAAAACACCGCCCCATATCTCCATCATCCAGCGTACTCCCTTTCCAGCCTTCTTCCACACTTGTTTTTTGTCCCTTTCATTGCTACTTGTCATCCTGAACTCCACTAATCTAACCACTTCCAGAAATCCAGCAAAACACCCACGAGCATTCTCCTTTCCAACTAAAAAATACCACCACACCATGCTACGTACTCATCCAGGAATTCTATAAATAGAATTCATTCTCACACATTTGAGACACACAATTTCTGTAGAGAAAAATACCACAACTCCATCCATCTCCATTTCACATATCACGTTCCATTCATATCATTCATTTTTCATAAAACACCATTCACTCGTCCATATAAATCTGGAGTACACAAGCAGCTGGAGACTCCACCATTTCCTGGAGAAGGAGCAGAAGAAAGCACTGATCACTCACCGAGACTCCACTGAAGAGTCTTAAATCAGAGTTCCTTCTTCTCTTTCTCTTTAATGTTATTTACATATTTTTACAGTATTTTCATTTCCATGGCTGAGTAGTTTTTATAAATTTCGGTTTACTATGTAATCCAAATTCAAGGTTCCATTATCTATGTGATTTACCATTTTAACAGATTAAAGTGTTGTTCCTTATTTATTTTTATAAATCTTGTGATTTGGCCAATTACTAGATTTTATCAGTTTATCTGCTTATAAGTGAGAACTGCGGTAGATAATAGACAACAGGAACAACACCGGTTAATTTAGAGACGGCAATTCCTCTAAGATATTAACTGATCATTAAACTGGATTATTCTTAAAGCTGTTAGCAATTAGTAAATTTGTAACGAGAGTTAAGATTTATTAGCTGTTAATTAGATTCCACCGAGCGGGAGACCGAACGTGGAATATTTCAGATCTGGGATTTTAATCTAAATTTTGGTGAACACATTGAGAAAGGAACCGAAGAATTAGGAGGAGTAGTAAACCGGAATTTTCCCTTTTTATTAAATCAAAAATATCATTATTTTGCCCAATGTCTTGCATTTATTACCTTTGCTCATATTTACATTCTTGTTTCATACTTAAGTAATTCAACAAACAAAACCCCCCTATTACTTAAGTTATTTCATTAGTTTATTCTTAAATATTAATTAAACTAAAACGCTGCCTCCCTTGGATTCGATAACCTGGAGGGACACTTCTAGGAAAACTTGCTATAATCGACCGGTATACTTGCCGTTAGGTTTTTACCCAACAAGTTAATGGCGCCGTTGCCGGGGAGGCACGGTTGCTTAGTTTAATTTTTATTTTATTTTACTAAATTTTGTTTTGTTTTTGTTCTTTTTAGTTTACCCTTGTTTTATTTTATTCTGTTCTTTTACAACTACATTACTGTCAGTTATCTGATTTTGGTTTATAGTTAAAACTCGTTCTGAAGGAAACCCTGAATTCGAAATTGAACCAGAGATAGACAGGGTAACAAGAAGGATTCGAAAAAGGTTAGTGCTGGATCCTCCAAATGAGCAGGAGGTGTTCCTAAAAGATTCACCAGCAGAGGAGATTGTTTCTGAGTTACTAGTTGAAGGAGAGATTCTAAACAACACCTCAGGAACCAATATGGAGAATTTGAATTCGGAAAGGCACATGAGGGACTATACCCGCCCAAGTGTTGAAGGGCTTATCTCACCAATAGTAATTCCTGCGTTACCAGCAGGAGAGCATTGGCAGTTCAAGACACACTATGTTACTATGGTCATGAATGCACCTCAGTTCAGCGGAACAATCACCGAAGATCCCAATGTCCATCTCACCACTTTCCTGAGATTAGTAGGAGCTTGTTCTACATCAGCTTCACAAGAGGTTGCTAGATTAACTCTCTTCCCATTCTCCCTAAGAGACAGAGCTGCAGAATGGTTAAACTCATTGACGCCCAACAGTATCACTACCTGGACGGAGTTAGCAAATGCATTTTTGGCAAAATATTTCCCTCCTTCTCGGATGCTGATTATGAGAGGAGAGATTACCAACTTTAAGCAGTTCACTGGTGAGACATTATCTGAGGCTTGGGAGTGTTTTAAAGGGATTGTGCGCAGAGTACCACACCATGGCCTAGGAGAGGAGGTAATTTTACAGTCCTTTTACAAAGATTTGGATCATTCAAGTCGTTTGTTGGTAGACACTTGTGCAGGAGGAAGCCTCATGGAGCTACCAATAGCTAGAATCAAGGAATTATTGGAGACCATTGCCAATGCATCCAATCAATGGGGAGGTGCGAGAACCGGAGAAGCTGCACCAAAGAAAGCTGCTGGAGTTTATGAAGTAGATTCGAATACTTTTCTGGCTGCCAAGATGGAAGCGATGTCTAAACAATTTGAGAAGATGTGTGCAATGATGAACCCTCAGTCAAGTGCCGCTTTTGTGACCGATTCTTTCCCACAGTGTGAGTATTGTGGTAGAAGTTCTAACATGTGCCAGTGTACTTCTCAGCAAAATGAAGAGGTAAACTATCTGGGAAACAGGCAAGGGAATTTCTACAACAACCAAAACAATCAAGGATATCAGCAGCAGAGGTTCCAGGGAAATAACTACAGTCAGAGACCTCCACAGCAGAACACTCAGCATTTTCAGAGACCTCATCAAAATCAGCAAATGCAGAACCAGCAGGCACAGAAACAGCCAGTGGTGTGAGTTCAGGTTTGGAAGATATGATGCGAGAGTTTATCCTGTCGACCAATAGGAAACTCGAACAGCAAGAGAACACCAACGATGAGAACAAGACATTCATCTTGGAGCAGAAAGCCTTCAACAAACATCTTGAGACTCAGATTGCCCAACTAAGTGAAAAATTTTCTGATAGACCTGCAGGGGCTCTACCTAGCCAGCCAGAGAAGAATCCTCGCGAATACGCTAAAGCAGTGACTTTGAGGAGTGGTAAGCAGCTTGGTCTTTCGATCCCTAAAGCTGAGAACACTCCAGCTGAAAAAGACAAAGTTGTTAGTCAAGAGGTAGAGATCATTGAAGGACCAGTGTCAGAAAATACTCCAGTTGATAACAGTGCCCAGAAAGATAGTGAGCTGACTGGTGAAGCTGCGCAGTCTTCTAGACCATCACGACGGGCGGTCCCTGAGCTCCCAGTGCCATTCCCAAATCGATTGAAAAAGAGACCTCGTGTTATACCCAAAATTTTGACCCCCTGGTTAGGGTCTACGAGGTACTGGTGTTGTGAGAGGCATTTTAATCAAGCAGTGAGGGATCCCGGCCCGATCGGCACGTTCCATGGCATGGGGAGCAGCTTCGTCACTTTCAGGGGTGTTTTGGTAATCTTTAAAGGCTCCTAAGACCTCTTGTAAGCTTTCTCTCTCCTCCAAAGGATGCCCAAATCAGCTTGAAACACTTTGATATTTCAACCCATGATAGAGGATGACATTTTAAGCATAATGGCGTTGGAATTTTGATTTTTCGAATTTCCAATAATTTTCTAGCAATTTCTGACTGAATCTGACGAGAAATTCAATTTAAAAATATTCCAATATTCAAAAAATTCGGTTCCACCTCAGAAAATTCATAATATCCATCCTTGACATGTGGTTAAAATCTCACAGCAAAATTCATTGGGGAAGTCACTTAATTAAAATATCAAAAAATCTTACTTTTCCTAGATTTTCTTTATCTTTAAGAAAGTCTATATAAGGGGATAGGTTTTTGGATAAAATCAGAACCTCATATGCTCAAGAACCCTAGAGAGTCAGAAAACACAGCCTCCTCTCTCTCTCTCACGTTTTCCAACACCCGGCCACCCAAATCATACCGAAAATCCCCCGAAATCACCATCTAAACACGTTTTCCAATTCCCAAAGCACCAACAATCATCAAAACCCCACCAAAACACCTCCAAAACGTGAAGAACAGCAAGAACAACCAACAACCAGAAGCTTGGGTCGAAATCCTTTCGGGTCTGCCATCAACGGAGCACTCGACGAATCCCGGTGTGAAGAAACGTTGTGAATCCGAAGGTAAAACAGGTAGAAACTCCACTTCCCTAGTTCTCCACGGTATTATCTGTCTTTCCTCAAATTTTGGGCTCAAACTAACCTTCGTACGCTTCTGTATTGCTGTTTATTCAAGCTTCTGTCCAATAACTTGTTTACCAAGTTTCGTGCATAATTCGAATTCAAATTGAGAACTTTCGACTACTAACGTATTGTACATCTTTCAGGCTACACACCCATAAAATTTGAGCCAAAAACACTTCGGGAACAGCCTCAAAGCTGCCGTCGAGGGCTGTCCGCACCCACGGACGTCGTGTCCGGGGTCCCGGACTCCCTGTCCGTAAGCTCGGACACCCACGGACGGCGGCGGGATTTTTAAAATTAAAAAATTAGGTTTTTTTAATAATGTCCGGGCCCACGGACAGCCTGTCCGAGGCCCCGACTTTACGATTTTCTGTTTTCTGTTTAATTCGACTTTTACTTTTATATAGGTTAACTGGGGTCCGTGGCTTCGGACAATAGGTCCGTGGCTACGGACGGAAACAAAATTTGACCTAATTCTGCCTCCGAAACCCTAGTTTAGGTAGTTTTATTTTCCACTTTAATTTTCTGTCTAAAAATGCTAAAAACACAAAAAAACAGAAGCGCGCACCTAGGTTAAAAAGCAACTTTGTAGAAAGCCGTAATTAAACCAAGTAGAGGAAAAACGACCTAGGAGGGGTAATGAAAGTAATTGAACCCTAATTAAGTCGAATATCAAGCCCCCGAACCCGAACTCTCCTTTCCTAATTTGATCTAGGTTAAAATTAGGTGGCGACTCATAATAGGTTCCAGTGAGCTAGCTTAGGTATCAATAATTATTGTTATATGACATAGTTATTAATCTTAGGCTATAAGTGGACCTAAAACCCGGTTAGATCCTAATCAACTTTAATCAACATAGGATAGGGTTTAAAATCGAGGCTCACAGACTGGCGACTCTGCTGGGGACAAACTTCTTAATTTTAACCTGTTTAATTTTAAGAAAGAGGGCTTAACTTGAAAATGTTTATTTATGGCTTTATTTACTCTATTTGTTACTTGTGTGCGCACTTTAATTTTTGCACCTTTGCATCATATGAGAGCGAGGGTCCACGCAAACCGATTTCACCCCGGGACCCGTTTGAGGGTCCCCTGTCAGGGACTCACACCTTTTAGGTGATGTGAATAAGCGGGGGAAAAGAGGAGGATGTCGTCTAACCACATCCCCTTAATACCTGGGCTTTAGCCCCAAGTGTTTTCCTGGCAGTGTCCTTACCAAGCCCAATGTTTGGTCATTCAAAGACCCGGCCGTAGACGCACACTTAATAGTGATGTGAAAAAAGTGGGGAAGCCCAAAGAGAATAGCGTGCAAGCCCTATTCCTTTGTGGTGACCTGGGCCCAAGCCCCAAGCACCTCTCCGGATCGATCCATACCCGGTTTGATTTAACCATCAAGTGAGGACATGTTGAATTTGTGTGGGCCTTGTTTGCTTGTATGATCGGCCCACTACCCAGCCTAGAGATTGATAGGAACTTCTCCTACATCAACCTAGCCCAACACGAATTGGCAGCTCTATTTGTTTGCGGCCCAGAGGCCCTGTTTGGTTTAACATGTGAGTCGTTCGGGCTTCGGCCCAAATGCCTAGACTTAGGTGATTTCTCTTCTGGCCCAATTTGAATTATCCAATTAGTTCTAGGCCCATAAAAAGGAAATCCACCTGAACTTGAAATAACTCACAAGTCCTGAAAATAAAATCTTTTTCGGCTTAGCAACCATCTTCTCAGGCCCGAAGAAAGATAGGCCCATTTTTGATTTAGGGACCATTCCAGCTCATGTGCTTTACTTCAGGCCCAAACACATTCCGGCCCAAGGGCTCATTCTAGTCTAGGTAGACTTCTTATCATGACCCTAACCCAAAACCCTAGATCTAGGTGTCATCTGTTAGGCCCAACCAAAATCACTCGGCCCCAAATTCCAGTTCACATATAGAGCAATCTTTATGGCCCAAGTACCATACTCATGACTCATTTCATCTAGGCCCATAGACCAATTCATAGTTTTGGCCCATGAGCTTGCTCTCATCCAAAATTTCGGCCCATAAAACATTTGAATTCAAGATAGTTTGCATAATTCATTCATTCCAGTTTCCGGCTTCAAGGCCCAACAAGAACATCAAACGAACCTTAGACCTCAAGGCTCATTGGCCCATTCACGGTCCGTGTGACTTCCTTCACCTTGTTTGCTCAATTTCTGGACTAAGGGATTCAGGCCTGCATGTCCGTTCTAGTCTAGGAATCACTCTAATCTGTGCACTTCACTCTCAGTTTGGAGAAGACTCAGGCCCAGTTACTTCCTACATAGCCCATAGGCATTCCTAGTTCAAACATTTACAGGGCCCACTTGAAGTTTGGAAGGAAGACAATCATGGTCGATGGCATCCCGACCGTCGAGTCTTCAGCGCATCGGCATCAGACAGTTCAACGTCACTATTTTAGAAGTTTTCTCGATTTGATAGTTTTCTTTTCCCAGTCGTTCTTCCAACTTTTAGGATAGCTAGCTTCCTTTATCATTTTAGGAAGTTTTCTTACGATTACAATTTTTAGAGCATAGTTCTATTTTGATAATTTTTTGTGCATTTATTCACAAAACCAGAACACCAAAAATAAATAAGTCATCACGTCATTTCACCCACATCCACTACCTTGGTCACATACAACCCATGTCTCTCACCACATTCCCCTCTCCATATGAAACTCATTCTTGCGTAGGGGATATCTCACCTCCTTGTTGGCTTCCACCACTTATCACCTCTCAACAGAAAATCTCACCATACACTGAAAGCATCCCACTACCATCACTACATCACTCCACCAAAACAGCAAGACTTCATCGCCACGTACCACCACACATACAGCCACCTCCAACAAATAACCTGGGTATTCAAAAGGCTTGTCAAAAAGAAACCCCACAATAATACTGGGGGCAATCTGAGTTAAGGGTCGATAATGTTTATTTCATTGGTTTAAAGCGAGTGAACAAGTCTCTGAGTGAACATTTCGCGAGAGTGCCTTGAGCGGTAAAACCATGAGTGAAAGAGCATGTCATTTTTACGTGACTCTAGAGAGATCACATTCAAAGGTAAGGTAAACGACATAACTCCGACCGAAGGAGACACTTTGTAAATTTACGCTTAAACCTGTGAAAAGTAACAAAGAACGGATACACAACTATTAGGGATGACGAAGCACCTAGGAAACAACACACCACAGCCAAAAGCTTGTGAACCCTGACATTAAACCCTAGGCGCCCCCCGCTGAGCTTTTCATATATAACCTTTTTCACAACACTACAAGCTCCACAAATAAGCTAGCCAATGATGAATAACCGACCCGGTGACCAAAGGAAGCAAGGAGCCCGACTTTTGAACAACAACTTCACAAGTCCAATGAAGCAAAATTGCTACCAGCATGACGAAACGATCCGCAAATGGTCCCAAAGTGACACAGGATCCAAAATGAGCTAACATCAAAAACAGCTCTCAAAAGTTCAAAGCCGGGAAACACAAGAACCCCGAAGGAAAGGAGATTCAAAGAAAGGCAAACTTGAAAAGCCTCGAGGAAATTCAGAATCGGAAAAAAAAGAAGATGCAAGGAACAATCCAAAAGTTCCAAGTCCCAAGTTCATAAGCGAAGTCATCACGAAGTAGCCAAACGTCTTCAAGGCAAAGAAGACAAGTCCGAGAGACGGTGCAAGTTGCAGCTTTGGTCACCCTTATAGCTCCACATATCCTAAACAATCCTCCATTATCCTGTTGTCATTCATCACACCCCATAGCCACGTTATAAGCTTAAAAGACTTCCGACCTAGTAGTTGTGTATCTAATCACGTGAAAGTAACAGGTTGAACACGTAAATCTAACAAATGTCAAATTCAATGGTTGAGAAGTTGTGACCGTAAGTGAGAAACGAGTGCAAACACCAAACACGCCGAGTGTAGGTTAGGAAGCACCACATCAAAGCATAAGCCTCGACCCTGTGAGGATGAGACTTGTTCGCGCGTTTAATCAAAGAAAATACTGGGGGCAATTGATCGTTCCGATCAATTGCCATGAGCTCTAACTCAGATCGTCCTAAGGAAAAATACTGGGGGCAATTGTTGGTTCCAACAATTGCCATGACAACACCAATTGAAACCTAAAGCTTGGGCACCACCATCCCACCACAGGCATGAACCCTTGCATCCACATCAAACATTCTCAGGCCCGTCCTAAGCCCTTCCTCCACATCAAATACCCGCAGGCCCGACCTAGGCCCTATCTCCACATTCAAACACCTTCAGGCCCGTCCTAAGCCCTACCTCTACATCAAAATTCCTCAGGCCCGTCCCAAGCCCTATCTTCACACTCAAACATTCATAGGCCCATCCTGAGCCCCACCATCTCCAGATTTGACATAAACCCTAATCCTTCTACATCCATTTAGACCCACCATACATTTTACTCACTTTCACTTAGATCCATCCCTAGGCTCGTCATAAGACCTAGATCCGTCCTTTAGGCTCGCCATAAGACCTAGAATCATTTTTAGGCTCGCCATAAGACCTAGTTGCATTTCCTTAGGCTCGTCATAAGACCTAGATCCGTCCTTTAGGCTCGTCATAAGACCTAGATCCGTCCTTTAGGCTCGTCATAAGACCTAGATCCGTCCTTTAGGCTCGTCATAAGACCTAGATCCGTCCTTTAGGCTCGTCATAAGACCTAGATCCGTCCTTTAGGCTCGCCATAAGACCTAGAACCATTTTTAGGCTCACCATAAGACCTAGTTGCATTTCCTTAGGCTCGTCATAAGACCTAGATCCGTCCTTTAGGCTCATCATAAGACCTAGATCCAACCTTTAGGCTCGTCGTAAGACCAAGATCCCATCCTTAGGCCCGTCATAAGACCTAGAACCGTCCTTTAGGCTCGTCATAAGACCTAGTTGCATTCCCTTAGGCCCGTAGTAAGACCTAGCATCACCCTTTAGTTTACCCACTCTCATCAAACACGCTGCATTCATCACATTCATATAAGCTCGTCATAAGACCTAGTTGCATTATCCAGGCGCGTCACAAGACCTGGCGACAGAAAAGTCGGCGAGGTGATGGCAATAAATCCTCCTTTTGCGATGTCAACTTATTTTCGGGATCAACGAATGGTGGGCGATGGCAATAAGTCCCCAAGGTTTTTACCAGGAGTTATCCCTGCACACCGGCTTGGGGGGCGATGGCAATAAGTCCACATTGGGTCCAGCCAGGAGCATTGGCACGGGTTTCGGTCCCCAGAAGCATCCGAGCATCATCAGCATTATCATCAGCATCATCAGCATTATCATCAACATTATCATCAGCATTATCATCAGCATTATCATCAGCATCATCAACATCATTAGCATCATTACCATTCCAGCATTTTTGCATTTGCATGCCACCTAGCTATCATCATTATAGGTAGTCAACGCCTTAGAATCGCTTGACATCATCTCATTCATTATAGGTAGTCAACGCCTTAGAATCGCTTGACATCATCTCATTCGTCATAGGTAGTCAACGCCTTAGAACCGCTTGACAACATCTCATTCATTGTAGGTAGTCAGCGCCTTAGAACCGCTTGACATCATCTCATTCATTGTAGGTAGTCAGCGCCTTAGAATAGCTCGACACAACTTATCAGTTTTCTGATAACATGCAGGGTCTTGGAAACATTTGAAATTTTGGGGTATCACTCAGGCATCAACTAGCCTTCTCACTTTCATTACAAAGTCTAGTTGACGGGGGGCAATCTGTTATACCCAAAATTTTGACCCCTGGTTAGGGTCTACGAGGTACTGGTGTTGTGAGAGGCATTTTAATCAAGCGGTGAGGGATCCCGGCCCGATCGGCACGTTCCATGGCATGGGGAGCAGCTTCGTCACTTTCAGGGGCGTTTTGGTAATCTTTAAAGGCTCCTAAGACCTCTTGTAAGCTTTCTCTCTCCTCCAAAAGATGCCCAAATCAGCTTGAAATGCTTTGATATTTCAACCCATGATAGAGGATGACATTTTAAGCATAATGGCGTTGGAATTTTGATTTTTCGAATTTCCAATAATTTTCTAGCAATTTCTGACTGAATCTGACGAGAAATTCAATTTAAAAATATTCCAATATTCAAAAAATTCGGTTCCACCTCAGAAAATTCATAATATCCATCCTTGACATGTGGTTAAAATCTCACAGCAAAATTCATTGGGGAAGTCACTTAATTAAAATATCAAAAAATCTTACTTTTACTAGATTTTCTTTATCTTTAAGAAAGTCTATATAAGGGGATAGGTTTTTGGATAAAATCAGAACCTCATATGCTCAACAACCCTAGAGAGTCAGAAAACACAGCCTCCTCTCTCTCTCTCACGTTTTCCAACACCCGGCCACCCAAATCATACCGAAAATCCCCCGAAATCACCATCTAAACACGTTTTCCAATTCCCAAAGCACCAACAATCATCAAAACCCCACCAAAACACCTCCAAAACGTGAAGAACAGCAAGAACAACCAACAACCAGAAGCTTGGGTCGAAATCCTTTCGGGTCTGCCATCAACGGAGCACTCGACGAATCCCGGTGTGAAGAAACGTTGTGAATCCGAAGGTAAAACAGGTAGAAACTCCACTTCCCTAGTTCTCCACGGTATTATCTGTCTTGCCTCAAATTTTGGGCTCAAACTAACCTTCGTACGCTTCTGTATTGCTGTTTATTCAAGCTTCTGTCCAATAACTTGTTTACCAAGTTTCGTGCATAATTCGAATTCAAATTGAGAACTTTCGACTACTAACGTATTGTACATCTTTCAGGCTACACACCCATAAAATTTGAGCCGAAAACACCTTCGGGAACAGCCTCAAAGCCGCCGTCCGAGGGCTGTCCGCACCCACGGACGTCGTGTCTGGGGTCCCGGACTCCCTGTCCGTAAGCTCGGACACCCACGGACGGCGGCGGGATTTTTAAAATTAAAAAATTAGGTTTTTTTAATAATGTCCGGGCCCACGGACAGCCTGTCCGAGGCCCCGGACTTTACGATTTTCTGTTTTCTGTTTAATTCAACTTTTACTTTTATATAGGTTAACTGGGGTCCGTGGCTTCGGACAATAGGTCCGTGGCTACGGACGGAAACAAAATTTGACCTAATTCTGCCTCCGAAACCCTAGTTTAGGTAGTTTTATTTTCCACTTTAATTTTCTGTCTAAAAATGCTAAAAACACAAAAAAACAGAAGCGCGCACCTAGGTTAAAAAGCAACTTTGTAGAAAGCCGTAATTAAACCAAGTAGAGGAAAAACGACCTAGGAGGGGTAATGAAAGTAATTGAACCCTAATTAAGTCGAATATCAAGCCCCCGAACCCAAACTCTCCTTTCCTAATTTGATCTAGGTTAAAATTAGGTGGCGACTCATAATAGGTTCCAGTGAGCTAGCTTAGGTATCAATAATTATTGTTATATGACATAGTTATTAATCTTAGGCTATAAGTGGACCTAAAACCCGGTTAGATCCTAATCAACTTTAATCAACATAGGATAGGGTTTAAAATCGAGGCTCACACCTCGACGAGCAGTTTGGTAAGTTCCTTAGCATTTTTAAGAAACTAACAATTAATATTCCCTTTTCAGATGCTTTGACGCAGATGCCTATCTATGCGAAGTTCTTGAAAGACATACTATCAAATAGAAGGTCATTAGTTGAGAAGGAGACGGTACAATTGACAGAAAAATCGCGCAGTGCTTAGCAAGACCCTTCCACCAAAGCTCGATGATCCCGGCTTACCAATCATCCCATGCTCAATAGGTAATGTCGATTGTGGTAAGGGTCTCTGTGACTTGGGAGCTAGCATTAATTTGATGCCTTTATCCATGTATCTTAAGCTTGGATTAGGAGAGTGTAACCCTACTCGCATTACCTTACAATTAGCAGATAGATCCATTATCTTTCCAAAGGGTGTGGTTAGAGATTTGGTTGTTTCTGTTGGCACTTTTGTTTTTCCCGCTGATTTTGTAATTCTAGATATGGAGGAAGGAAGAAGAAGTACCCTTAATTCTTGGCCGCCCTTTCATGAACAGCTAGGACCCTCATTGATGTTGAGGGTGGTAAGATAATATTGAGAATGCATGATGAACAGCTTGTTTTTGACATGTCAAAGGTTACAAAACACCCATCTGATGTACATGCTTGTTTTAGTTTGGAATCTATTGACTCTCTAATGCAGGATTATGTATTTAGCCCTGCTGACATTGATGAGTTAGAGAAATGCTTAGTGGAATCCATAGATGGAATTCATGATGATCCGGAGGTCTCTGCTGTGGCATTCCAATTGTCAGCAGGAGGACGATATCGAAAAGGTCCCAATAGAACGTGAAAAGCTAGAAAGGGAACCTCAGGAGTTGATTCCCTCTATCAAAGAACCACCATCCTTGGAGCTGAAACCCTCCCCAGCCATTTAAAATATGTTTTCTTAATTGAACCCTCTAGTTTGCCTGTCATTATCTCTGCAGAACTAACTGATAAACAAGAGGAACAACTAATGCAGGTGCTTAGGAAGAACAAGAAGGCGATAGGTTGGTCAATCGCTGATATCCAGGGGATAGCTCCTCACTTTTGTACACACCGCATCTTTCTTGAAGAAAACTATAAACCACTAGTTCAACCCCAGAGAAGATTGAACCCAAAGATGAAGGAGGTGGTAAAGAAGGAAGTCATTAAACTTCTCGATGCAGGTATTATTTATGCAATTTCTGATAGTGAATGGGTAAGCCCTACACAAGTAGTGCCCAAGAAAGGGGGATTTACTGTAATTCCCAATGATAAAGGTGAGTTAGTTCCTCAAAGAACTATTACAGGGCACAGAGTGTGCATTGACTATCGAAAGTTGAATGCTGCAACCAGAAAAGATCATTTCCCTCTTCCTTTCATTGACCAAATGTTGGAGAGACTTGCAGGACATAAATATTACTGTTTTCTGGATGGTTACTCTAGGTATTTTCAGATACCTATTGCTGAAGAGGACCAAGAGAAAACAACTTTCACATGCCCATATGGCACTTATGCTTACCGACGCATGCCCTTCGGTTTATGTAACGCTCCAGCTACCTTCCAGCGTTGCATGACAGCCATATTTTCTGACTACATTGAAAAATGCATCGAGGTATTCATGGATGATTTTTCAGTTTTTGGACTAACTTTTGACTCTTGTTTGGAAAATTTGGATCATATCTTAGCCAGGTGCAGAAACCAATTAGTCCTGAACTGGGAAAAATGCCATTCATGGTGCAAGAGGGCATTGTGCTGGGACACAAGATCTCTAGCAAAGGTATTGAGGTGGACAGGGCTAAGGTTGAAGTGATCGATAATTACCACCACCAGCTATAGTAAAAGATGTGAGGAGTTTCCTAGGGCATGCGGGCTTCTTCACAGACGGTTCATTCAAGATTTTTCAAAGATATCCAAGCCGTTGTGTGACTTGCTGGCCAAGGATGTGAAATTCGACTTCACTACAGAATGTCTTGAGGCATTTACCATCATCAAGGAAAAGCTAATATCTGCACCAGTTGTTGTTGCACCTGATTGGTCTCTACCATTCGAGATCATGTGTGACGCTAGCGATTTTGCCATGGGAGCAGTTCTGGGGCAAAGACATGACAAAATGCTGAAGGTAATCTACTATGCAAGCAAGACACTTAATGATGCACAAAAAAATTATGCAACAACAGAAAAGGAGCTGTTAGCCATCGTCTTTGCATGCGACAAATTCAGATCGTACATCATTGGGAGTAAAGTCATAGTCCATACAGATCATTCCGCCCTACGACATCTATTCAAGAAGGCAGAAGCAAAACCGAGGCTGATTCGATGGATCCTACTCCTTCAGGAGTTTGATATAGAGATAAAAGACAAACCCGGAGTACAGAATGGAGTGGCTGATCACTTATCTCGGATTAAATATGCTGATGATGATGGTATACCAATTAACGAGTTCTTCCCAGATGAGCATGTGTTCAAAGTTGGTTCCACGGGAGATCCTTGGTATGCAGATATTGCAAACTATCTTGCAAAACAGATAGTACCCCCAGCATTAACATATCAGCAGAGGAAGAAGTTCTTCTCCACTGTTAAGCACTACCGTTGGGACGATCCATTTCTTTTCAAGGTTTGTGCGGATGGGATGATTCGTAGATGTGTTCCTGATACTGAAATAAGAGATATCCTTGTTCATTGTCACTCAAGAGAAGCAGGAGGTCATTTTGGTCATGCTAGGACAGCCGCAAAAGTTTTGGAAGCAGGTTTCTTTTGGAAGACCTTGAACAAAGATTGCTATCAGTTTGTATCTACATGTGACCAGTGCCAAAGGCAGGGGAACTTATCTAGACGCCATGAGATGCCCTTGAATTCTATATTGGAAGTTGAACCATTCGACCTTTGGGGCATTGATTTCATGGGGCCGTTTCCATCATCTCAAGGTAACCTCTACATCTTGGTAGGAGTAGACTACGTTACAAAATGGGCTGAAGCAATAGCAGCACCAACTAATGATGCAAAAGTAGTGCTGAAATTTTTGAAGCGGAATATATTCACTCGTTTTGGTGTTCCGCGAGCAATCATTAGTGATGGAGGTACCCATTTCTGCAACAAACAATTTGAAGCTCTCCTACAGAGTATGGCGTACGGCACAAGGTTTCCCTACCATATCATCCACAGACAAACGGGCAAGCCGAGATTACAAATAGAGAAATCAAGTGGATCCTTCAGAAATCTGTCACATCTTCTAGACGCGATTGGTCACTCAAGCTAGATGACGCTTTGTGGGCATATCGCACTGCCTTCAAAACACCCTTAGGTATGTCTCCATACAAATTGGTATATGGCAAGGCATGTCCTGCCTGTAGAATTGGAGCATAAGTCTTTTTGGGCCATCAAAGCATTAAATTTTGATTTACAAAAGGCTGGTGAGAAGCGCAAGATGCAGTTGTGCAATTTGGAGGAATTTAGAGAGGAAGCCTATGAAAATGCCAAGATTTATAAGGAAAAGACAAAGAGGTGGCATGACAAGCTTTTGGTCAAGCGTGAGTTTCACGTTGGAGATAAGGTGCTTCTATTCAACTCCCGCCTGAAATTATTCCCGGGAAAGTTAAAATCTCGCTGGTCTGGACCGTTCACAGTAACGAGTGTCTCGCCCTATGGAGCCATAGGTTTAATCAATACAGAAGGGGAGACATTCAAAGTCAACGGGTCTCAGTTGAAACACTATCTAAGTGGTGACATCGCCGAAGTCCATTCAGTGATCACGGTGCATGATCCTCCATATTGATCTTATAATTACACGGTCTAGCCAAAGACCGAAAAGACGGGCAGCTCATTGGGAGGCAACCCAATCCCCTTTCTTTTATTTTCTTGTTTTTCATCTTAATTCACGTTTTTACTTGTTCTAATTCTTTTGCTAGCAATTTTCTTTGGTTGGATTTGTTAAAATGTAGGTTTGGTGAAGGAAGAAAAACAGAGTGCTAGGAAGCAAACTCACGGCTAGATTCAAGGGGGTGGTCCGGGACCTGTTACACATCTTAAGTCCCGGACCAAGAGAGCAGGCAAGTCTCGAACAAAAACCATGGGGTGGTCCGGGACTTCATACAAAACTTAAGTCCTGGACCAAGAAAGACTGAAAATCTCGGCCTATTTTGACATAGCGGTCCGGGACTTCATACAAACCCTAAGTCCTGGACCAACACACCTTAAGAAAAAAAAAATATACAAACACAGTCCGTCGTCTACATTCTTTCGCCTCTCTTCTAAATTCCGCAATCCCTAGCTCCAGACCCCTGTACCCACATCGCCCTCTCCGCCCAGTCGCACCACCACCCTCCCCCGAAACACCACCACCCCCTCTCTGTTGACGCACCTGCGACCACCACCACCCACCGACGCCAACGTCCTCGCCCTCCATTCACTAACTCCAGCACACACCAGCCTCTGTCGCACTCCTCTGTCGACTTCGCACCACCAACTCCCTCTGTCACAACCCGCTCCACACACCACTCCCCAGCCCGACATCACCGCGACCCACCAACCCCAGTTTACCACCGCGCTCCACAAATCCAACTCGACATCCTCCACGCCCACCTTTGTCGCCACTCTCGCTCTCGAATTCGCCCACCGCAAACCACCGCCCCCAACCTCACCCGCTCCCTCTTTGTCGCAAACGCAACCACAACACACACCCCCAGCCTCTGTCGCACACCCAAATCGCACCACAGTATCCCATCAACGCCCAACACCACCCCACCCTTCCTTTGTTGCGCTCAACCAACATCAATTCACCACATTGACCCAAACCAAACACGCCCTTGCTTGCACCACATTCAGCCCGCTTACCCGAACCAAACGCCACCTCAATACATTTCCAAATATCCACAATTCTCCATGGCACCCAAACGAGCTCGATGCAACACCGCAGGCGCATCTTCATCCGCCGCCGCTCCTCCATCTCCCGACGCAGCTCCACTCCGGGTACGGGAGACGGTTGATTCAGACTTCATCAATGAAGCAACTGCGAATTGGTACCGAGGACGAGAAAGAAAAATCATTCCAGAAAGGTCAGTCTGCCCAACTTTGATAGCCGAGTTCGATCTAGAATCCATTTTTAGTGCACGTAGATGGTCATGTCTGCTGACTCGAGGTGGGAGATTCTATCCAAGACTGGTAAAATTGTTTTTTGCTAATGTGACGGTAAATGGTGATGGGGATACTATTAATTCTGTGGTTAAAGGGGTGAATATTTCTGTGACTGCTGCTAGCATTAGGCGTTGTTTGAGATTACCCGTAGCTGTTCGGGTTCCCACTGCGGAGAATAGGGCGAATATGCCATTATTGACTAGACAGGCTAAGGAGTACTATATCAACTTGATTGTCGATGACCCGGACGTTCAAAACCGCCAGCGTAGGAATAACCGGGATAAGCAGGTTGTCACAGGGGATAAGCTCCCGACCCCTAGAGAGCGTCTGATTTTAGGGGTACTGATGTACAATGTTCGCCCCAGGGAGTGCGCTGATCTAAATATGTATGACTACTGGCTTATGCGTTACATCCTGGACGACGCCTATGCCGCCGCAAGGGTTCCTCCCGGTATGCATTACATTATCTTTAACTCCATGCTCCGAGTAATTCAGACCGATCACTCCGCTTCTCTCTCATTCCCACACCTCCTACACTCGTTACTTGCTGAAAAGGGGGTGGATGTATCTGATGAGGAGCCTCAGTATCCTCGGTCCACTCTCGATATGATGATGATGAGATTCTTTCAGTCGGAGAAGATCGACGGGCAGTGGGTGAAGCGCCGACGCGCTGCACGCGCACCCCGAGTTACTGAGGCTGCTGATGAGGCTGAGGCTGCTGATGAGGCTGAGGCTGCTGATGAGGCTGAGGCCGCTGCTGATGAGGCTGCTGCTGCTGGTGGTGAGATCCTAGACTTCCCGATGCCTGCTGGTCCAGCCCCGGGCTATGATGAGTTGCTCCATGAGTTTAGAGCCTGGAGGGGGACTGCTACAGCCTACTTTGACGGTTTTACGAGTCGTCTGGATGGGTATGGTGAGTGACTCTCTGCTTTAGAGACCCGTCAAACTGATTATGAGGCCAGGCGGGATGCCCAGTTTGCTGAGTACGCGGCTCGTCTGGAGGCCCGATTCCGTGAGTATGATGAGCGCTTTACACAGTTGGAGTCCTGGCGCATGCCCCGTCGGTAGTACATGTTTGGGGTTTATGCTCTCTTCTTCATCAGTCTAACTATCTTTTATTGCACTTCTGGATTTTCAGCTGACTTTGACATTTGTGATATTTTGATGTCTTTTAGATTAGTAGGTTGCTACTTCTAGTACCTGTCTTTCTCTATTTGGATTGTTTTTGATGGGGTACTTTGGTTATTCCCGAATATTTGGTTATGCGTGATCTCTTTTGTTTCAACTCGCTGTCTGCTGCTTTGTGATATTCAAACAGGCCTGCCATTTTTGTGTGCGCTATCCAAAGAAAACAAAGGAGACTCTGCCGAAATTTTCGTAACACCCCTTAAGTCTCCCGTTCCTTGTCCTGAGTGTGGGGACGTCATCTTCACCGATTATTCAGGGGAGTCCTATTCTTTCTTTTGCACTATAATCACGTTCTAGTAGCAATGAGGGCATTGCTATTATCTAAGTGTAGGGAAGTAGTAAGGGGGTTGCACATCTAATTGTTTGTTTTCTGTTGCTCCTGACAATACTTATTCTCCCTTCACTAACCTTTGATGACCCTCAACAAAAATTTTTAATTCGACATACTTGGTTTTCATTTGTGGTCAGATACATCAGTTGGGAATAACGTACGAGTAGCGAAAATTTTTGAGATTTAATCTGAAATTTTGGTCATAAGAACTTTGGTTATACTGCTTGGATTGTCAGTTTTGGTTAAAATTTTCATCTATTTCCTTCAATAAAAGGTGAGACCATTTTGTGACTATTTTGTTTGAACTAACTTGGGGCTTTGGGAAAGTTTTGGAATGAATGGAAGGAAAGGACAAAGGCAAGGTACTCCTCTAATCTACTCTGAACCGGAACAGGCCTCTCCCATTCGGTAATTAAGCCCATGGAGTGCTCATCACTCATCTACCTAAGATCATCTGATCTGGGATAGAAGGCCCAACACCGCTACAAGGATGGGGAGAAAAAGTCTGGGGATGAAATGAATAATGCTTACTCAGAAAAATTGGAAGGAAAGTTCTTTCATGCTAAACAGTTTATTGCAAATTCTTCCTTGATTATGAGTATGTGCAATGAAAGGTAATGTGGAATATGACATTACTTCTTGCCCCTTGTCATCCAATGAAATTGTGGAAAGCATATGGAAAGTAAAGCCCTGAGTACAGTTTGGATTAAATAGTTATGATGATAGTCTCATGCATTTGTCAAACACTCTAGCTTCACTGTTTAAGAAAACTTGCAGTACTAATCGTTGTCTCTTATGACTGTTTTTCAGCATTAGATTTCCTTGTACATTTTCCTGACCTGATAAATCCCCGCTTTTGGAAATTCTGGTACATTTTGATTGCAGTAATTGCTTGAGGACAAGCAAAGGTTAAGTGTGGGGATGTTGATAAGTCAGGAATTTACCTATTTCTACATGGTCTTTTGATACCGGATTCGTTGCTATTCACTGCTAAATTCCCGTCTTTTGAGTGTTTTTATGTCTCTTGCTGCAATTGTCTTCTTTTATGGCTTTTATGTGCTTTTTCAGGTATTTGATCTCAAAAGAAACATGTTCATATCATTGTTGGAGACCATAGTTTTTCAAACAAGCTAAATGGAGTCAGGAAAATCATCTCTCGACCTAAATTCAGATATGGTCCGGGACTTGTTGCATAACTTAAGTCCCGGACCACAAATTGACTCAACCCTCGACTTAAATTCAGGCATGGTTCGGGACTTAATACACAGCTTAAGTCCCGGACCACAATGAGGCATATCTCTCGACCAGATTTCAAGCATGGTCCGGGACCTTATACACAACTTAAGTCCCGGACCACACAAGAAGCTACTCTCGACCTGTTTTAATACCATGGTCCGGGACCTTATACAAACCTTAAGTCCCGGACCACAAAGCAGAGCAACTCTCGACCCATTTCAATGCTACGGTCCGGGACTTCATACAGAACTTAAGTCCCGGACCATACTGCTAAAAGCGCCAGTCTGTAGCGCGCGAACGTGAAGAAATGAGAATTTTATTCTCTTCATATTAAACTACACCGCCCCATATCTCCATCATCCAGCGTACTCCCTTTCCAGCCTTCTTCCACACTTGTTTTTTGTCGCTTTCATTGCTACTTGTCATCCTGAACTCCACTAATCTAATCACTTCCAGAAATCCAGCAAAACACCCATGAGCATTCTCCTTTCCAACTAAAAAATACCACCACACCATGCTACGTACTCATCCAGGAATTCTATAAATAGAATTCATTCTCACACATTTGAGACACAATTTCTGGAGAGAAAAATACCACAACTCCATCCATCTCCATTTCACATATCACGTTCCATTCATATCATTCATTTTTCATAAAACACCATTCACATGTCCACATAAATCTGGAGTACACAAGCAGCTGGAGACTCCACCATTTCCTGGAGAAGGAGTAGAAGAAAGCACTGATCACTCACCGAGACTCCACTGAAGAGTCTTAAATCAGAGCTCCTTCTTCTCTTTCTCTTTAATGTTATTTACATATTTTTACAGTATTTTCATTTCCATGGCTGAGTAGTTTTTATAAATTTCGGTTTGCTATGTAATCCAAATTCAAGGTTCCATTATCTATGTGATTTACCATTTTAACAGATTAAAGTGTTGTTCCTTATTTATTTTTATAAATCTTGTGATTTGGCCAATTACTGGATTTTATCAGTTTATCTACTTATAAGTGAGAACTGCGGTAGATAATAGACAACAGGAACAACATCGGTTAATTTAGAGACGGTAATTCCTCTAAGATATTAACTGATCATTAAACTGGATTATTCTTAAAGCTGTTAGCAATTAGTACATTTGTAACGAGAGTTAAGATTTATTAGCTGTTAATTAGATTCCACCGAGCGGGAGACCGAACGTGGAATATTTCAGATCTGGGATTTTAATCTAAATTTTGGTGAACACATCGAGAAAGGAACCGAAGAATTATGAGGAGTAGTAAACCGGAATTTTTCGTTTTTATTAAACCAAAAATATCATTATTTTGCCCACTGTCTTGCATTTATTACCTTTGCTCATATTTACATTCTTGTTTCATACTTAAGTAATTCAATAAACAAAACCCCTCTGTTACTTAAGTTATTTCATTAGTTTGTTCTTAAATATTAATTAAACTAAAACGCTGCCTCCCTTGGATTCGATAACCTGGAGGGACACTTCTAGGAAAACTTGCTATAATCGACCGGTATACTTGCCGTTAGGTTTTTACCCAACAGGGTTAGACCCTAAACCCGCTACCACAAACCCTAAAAACCTGTCGAGTTAGTTGCTACAATATAAAGTACAAAACAAATTCCAAATAGATTACCCTACCCCCCAAAACACCCCAAAACCCACGCTAGGAAAGCTAAAAATGTCGAAGGCATTTTTAGGGTTTGTAGTGGTGGGTTGAGGGTCTAACAACCCTAAACCCGCTACCACAAACCCTAAAAACTTGTCGAGTTAGTTGCTACAATATAAAGTACAGAACAAATTCCAAATAGATTACCCTACCCCCTTAAAACACCCTAAAACCCACCCTAAGAAAGCTAAAAACATTGAAGACATTTTTAGGCTTTGTGGTGGCGGTTTTAGGGTCTAACGACCCTAAACCCGCTACCACAAACCCTAAAAACCTATTGAGTTAGTTGCTACAATATAAAGTACAGAACAAATTCCAAATAGATTGCCCTACCCCCAAAATACCCCAAAACCCACCCTAGGAAAGTTAAAGCATTGAAGGCATTTTTAGGGTTTGTAGTGGGCGGGTTTAGGGTCTAACGACCCTATCTCCCTGACTGGTCTTGTTTTTAGTGTATCATAATACAAAATTAATGAATCATATTCATTTTAGTGTATCACCGTATACATGAAAAATAAAGTTTTTAAAAAGTTGTCAAAATACATGACTGGTCTTATTTTGAAGAGCTTGAATTTAGGTGAATAATGATATAATTTTTTTTTCATTTTGGACTTATATATTAAAAGTTATAACAAAAGTTTTTATGATAAGGAAATAAAAAGAATAAAAATCTTTTAAAAAAAATACGTTGCGTGCGCGTGCTCTATCGGTCCCTCCCAGTATGTAGCTATGATGGCTACAGTAACCTTTAACCAAGAATTTGCGTTTGCTAAAAGATTGGATCTATAAATCCATGCAAGTACCTTATGTGATAAGAGTAACACTTCATTTATAGGGCGTTAGAAAGATTAAAACAAAAGGATAAAGATAAACTATTGATGTGTCTATCCTTGCTTTTAGGTGCTTCTTCATTCCTAATAAATGTACTAACTCAGACAAACGGGAATATTTATTCACCAACTAAAAGGAAAACAAAAAAGAATTACTCTTCTTGATATCTTGGCTTAAAAAAAATCTTCCTCCTCTTTCGGTCGTGCATGTCTATGAGCCACATCAGCCGATCATATTGCGTGATTTCAAATATGGCTCTTGCGCCATATTGTAATATGAAGATGGTGCCACATGTCAACATTCTATCAGAGAAAAATAAAGGAAACAGAAAAAAAAGAAGAAATGACAGGGAAGTCACACAGGTAGGGGAGAGGAGTAGGTGAGTAGGAGAGAGAAAAATGTTTTTTTTTTCAAAATGTCATAACTTACAAAATATAAGTGCAAAAATAAAATAAATTATACCATTGTTCATCATTTTTTGTACTCTTCAAAACAAGATGCATTATTGATATGTTTTAATAAATTTAATTTTTTTTATTTTTTGTATGTGCATATTTTTTAAGATTAATTGTGAATCTTAAGTTTTAAAAAAGTGAATCAAAGGTTATTAAAAAATGAATAAAAGGTTGTTAAAAAGTGAATTAGAGAGTTGCTTAAAAGTGAATAAGAGATTTAAAAAATGTGAATCTCATAAACAAAGATTGTTTAACTAAAGTGATTCTGATTGTTTGAATAGTGTGAATCAGAGGTTTTAGAAAAGTGAATCAAAGGTTGTTAAAAAGTGAATCAAAGAGTTGCTTAAAAGTGAATAAGAGATTTAAAAAATGTGAATCTCATAAATACAGATTGTTTAACTAAAGTGATTCTGATTGTTTGAGTAGTGTGAATCAGAGGTTTTAGAAAAGTGAATCAAAGGTTTTTAAAAAGTGAATCACTAGTTGTTACAAAGTGAATCAAAGTAATAAGAGTGAATCTTGTAAGCATAAGTTGTTTAACTAAAGTGATTAAGAGGTTTAAAAAATGTGAATCAGAGATTTTTATAAAGTGAATCATGAGTTTAAGAAAAGTGAATTAGAGCTTTAAGAAAAGTGATTCTCGTAAATAGAGATTGTTAACTAAAGTGAATAAGAGGTTCAAGAAAAATGAATCAGAGGTTTAAGAAAAGTGAATCAAAGGTTTAAGAATAGTGAATATTTTGTTTTAATACTAGTAAAAGTTAATCATACCACAAACTTATGCGAGGGTGGATTTTACAGTGTTTGAGGGGTACGGTAATCTTTTTGGCATTAGTCTACACTTTATATTGTCGTTACTAACTCGACAGATTTTTAGGGTTTGTGGTTTAGGTGTAACACCCCAACTCAATCCAATTGTGGTCTCACAACTTAACAGCATATATATATACATGTCACAGCGGAATTCTTTACAATCCAGGACCTTGCCACGGTCTGACTACAGAATATACCGAACATTAGTACAACAATCTTAACCATTTACATATCCTTCTTACAACCCCCCTCACATCCTATACATCTTACTAACTCAAATTGCCATACGAGTGTACATGCACAACTCGTAGGCCACACTTAACCCGTAACACTTGTACCCCTTCTTACTCTCGCGACAGCCGCTTCCTGATGTACCTGTGTAGTAAAAACAGCCCCCAAAGGGGGTCAGCACGAATGCTGGTACGATCCCCTCATGGCCCCCAAGCTAACGTGGCTACGACGACTAATTGTCGATAGCATGGAGGTTGATGAAATGCACAACATAATAGTAAATGCTGTAAACAACAATCCATATATGAACAATCAAAGTTCACACACAATGAACGACTTAAATGCGTTCCCTTAATTAGAGAGTTAATTATTTAACTCCTTAAGTAATGTTCCCTCTTAATCTTAGTCCATCCTTATCTCACCTCAATCTTAGTCTTATTTTAATCTTAGAAACAACCATCCTTTAATAAGGAGTGGATGTAGCTTATCTTAATCTTAATATTACAAACCATCCTTTAAAAAGGAATGGTTGCAACTTATCTTAACCTTACCTTAATCTTAATCTTAATAATACAAACCATCCTTTAAAAAAAAGAAAGGTTGCAACTTATCTTAACCTTACCTTAGCCTTAATCTTAACTTAATCTCAATATACAAACCGTTCCTGGAAGGGAATGGTTGTAGCTTAATTCGAACCTGGGATTTAGGTTATCCCACCGCACCATCTTAATGCCACCTACTCTGGACGGGAGTCCAGCGCAGCTGAGCCGGCAACCGGCCCTAGGCTACAAGTCCGAAGACAAGTCCTTAATCGGAGGTCGAATCTGCTATAGATAACGACCCCCTTTCCTTAGCATGCATGACCGGAGATCGGTCCCAGGTTTCCTCACTCAAGTTCCAGTTAGTAGTAATCTCAAGACCCTGTTTGTTGGTTAACCTCTTTCGGTTCATATCGTCCCTTATTAGGGGCATTCCTTAGTCTCACTCAATTCCTTACTAAACATTGGTTAGTAAGTTCTCACGGTATGTCGTGTTAGTTTTCAAACATCACACAACAATACAATAAATATAATATATTCCGGTTGCATGCTTTATCTTGTTTAGTGAGCACACAAAACAAATAGCACACAAGCCGAGGGACACCTCGTTAGCAAGCAGGTCACAAGAGAACTGTACCGTTCATCGTTGGTCGTTCGGTTGCTTACTCTCTTCTGGAGTCCAAATCCCCAAGTCCTAAAACATTCATTCAGTTTTAGTTTATTAATCACTTAACTTAATCCAACTTACTTAACTTGCTTAACTTACTTAACCCTCAATGATTCCCACCTAACACCTCTTAAGTCTTACAACTTAATCTCACAACTTAACCTTAAACTTTTAAGTTTATTCTTAACTTAACTTAATCCCTTAAGTTCTTAAAGTCCTAATCATTACCACCCTACCAAAGGTACACCTTATTACCTATTACCATCCTTAGAATTCAAAATTTCTTTTTATTTTTTATATTTAGGCTCGACCGAACTTCCGACCGACCTTACCTAAGGTCGGTCCATTCCAGAACACTTCACCGTTTGAAAATTCTACCTCGACCGACCTTGCAAGTCCGGTCCCAAGGTCGGTCCACTCCCGAGAGTTTCCCCCGTGGGAAATTTAAGCTCGACCGAACTTGCCAAGTTCGGTCCCATGTTCGGTCGATTCCAGAGACTCAATTTCTTCACAAATTACAAGCCCGACCGAACTTGCAAGTCCGGTCCCCAAGTTCGGTCGGTTCCAGAAACTTTCTCCGGCAGTGTAAACTGAGCTCGACCGACCTTGCAGGTCCGGTCCCAAGGTCGGTCGGCTCCAGAACCTTATTTCTAAATTCCCATTTGACTCCAAACTTCTCCACAAGTTCCCCCATGTGTCCTAATACCTTTTAGGCACTTAAACTCACCTTAGAACTTCCACCAAACTCTCCAAAACAACTTCCAAAGATCTTCTCAAACATTTACTAAATTCTTACAACACTCCTAACACTTGTCATATGATTCCTTACATTTCCAACTTGTAACCTTGCCAAAACTTTAACCAACCCAAGTGTTCCCTCCTTAACAGTTTGAGCACTTCATAAACATCATCTTCCATCTTCCATTCATTTACCAAGACTTCCTCAAGTCACCTTGCATATCCATGCACAAATTCCTCTCCTTTCCTTTGGTTACTCACCACTCTCATGATCATACCCTCCTATACGTTCCTAGCCAATCTATAACCTTCTCCTTCAATCTTCACTCCCATCACCTAAGTCCACTCATTACCATCTAAACTAAAACCTTATTGTTCCACTACTAGCATCATCACTACTTAGGCAAGCTTCCCAAGACTTTCATTGATATATTCCCAAGTTCGTACCTAAATCACCTTAAGCATTATATACCTTCTCCTTAAAACTTATGCACAAGTCTTACATTCCTCAGATCATGATTTTGGTGTGTTTAATACACTCACCAATCCTCTAATTCCTCCTAGACATCTCTAGGTCATTCTAAACCTCAAGAACTCCTTAGTTAACTCATTTCCACTCAAATTCCTCATAGTGACTCCTAGTAAATCCTAGGTCATATTAATTCACCACCATCACCTAAACACTTTGTTTCCTACTTAAATTTCGCCATAACTCCTCTAGTATATTATCACGCCCAAATGCATTGTTTTTCTCATTCAATCATCTCACACACATCAAATCCTTCCTCATCTTATTTTTCTCACCCAAATCAACTCATTCATAATAAACTCAACATAATGCAATAATCTTAAATTGCATAGCACTAAGGCTCTTAAATGACATGGCTCTTAGGCCCTTAAATGACTTAAACTTAAACACTGAATTTCCCACATATAAAAGCTTTCAACCTGCAAATACACACAACAATGCTCCCATAGTAATTTAAGTGTTCTCTTAATTCACCATATACTTATCTTGCTAACTCATTCCCATTGGCTCCTTAGTCACAAGTTCATATGCTTGTTTAAATTCCTTTTTTCTTAGGTTATATAACCCATTACCTAATGTAAGCTTTAAGCTACATTAGTACTCATCTAAAACTCATTCCTTAAACTTAGACCACCATTAGGTAAGCAATTTACCTTGTTCTTCCAAGCTTCTCCTCACACTTCCCTCCTTGGTTTCCTTTGTTTCATTTTCGGCCACCCACTTAGATTTCCATTGCCAATGTTCTAATCAACATTCAATGACTCACATGAGTGCTAAACAATACACTAACCTTAAGGAATGAAAACCTAGGTTAAAAATGTGTTCTAAGGTATAAAAGTTGATGATTACCTTTGAAGTCTCAAGGTAGACTTGGGCATTGAATGAAAGAGGACCTCCACTAGCCCTTGGTGAATAAAACAAGCCAAAACAAGGCATAAAAACAAAGCCCCATGAGTAGTAATTTTCGGCCATGTGGAAGGAATGATGGAAACATGGTTTTTCTTACATTTTCTTTACCTTAAAGAGAATGGAGAAGCTAATGAGCTCTTCAAACTTGATTTTCCTCCATCAATGGAGTTTTCTCATGGCACCAAACTTGAGCTTTGAAAGATTTGAAAAGATAGAAAGATAGGTCTTGGCCTAACTAAGAGAAATCTATACTTAGTTTTTGATTTGGAGCAAAGATGAACATTTGGTGGGCAAAGCAAGGTGAGGCAACAATGGGGCTGCTTGGGAACGGTTTATAACAGAGAGAATAAGAAGAAAACCGTGGAAGAAGAAGGGAAATGAAGAAGAGAGGAGAGAGGTAAGCTAAAGAAGATATTTATCTTATAAAAGGGTAAATAGTGAACTTACTACTTTTCCTCTCATTTCCTTTAATGTGCTGGCTACTAATGGTGAGTCACCATTAAAAACCGTCCCCCCTTGGTATACAAGATACATAAGGCCTTGTTTGGCCATTTGGCTAATTAAAGTTGACTTAAGTCAAAACTAGCACTATTTGAGCACTATTCACTAATTAGTGCACATATTCGGGAAATTTTTGGTTTCCCATTGATTTAGGCTTCCTAATGTGATACTAATTAGTACACATGTTGATTAAAGAGTAATGATGGACATCTAGCCACTCAAAACTCAATTCTAAGACAATTTCTCAAAAATGTGCTTTAAGACTTCTTAAAGCACATTTTGTGTTTTAACTTGTTTTCAAGCTTGGTTTTCTTTGCTAATTGATTTAAAATGTCCATTAGCATATTACTAAAGTCTTATAATGGTATTTGGGTGCTAATCAAAGTCACTCCAAGCTTAGAGCACGTTTTTGCCCTGATTGCCCTTTAGGCACTTTCTTGTGTTTTCCTTGGTTTAAATTGTCTACCAATCTTTCTAAGGCATATTTTAGCCTTTATACATCATGATTTGATGTTTACTTAGCATACTTAGGTTTGGGGTATTTCAATCTACCCCCCTTAAAAGAACTTTGTCCCCAAAGTTCCCATGCATCTTTTCTTATTAGAATACATGTCTTACCTCATTCCTTAGATCATATAGATCATACTTATGTATACTTAATCTCATTGGATCATTGGGTCCGCCATATTCTTATACTTAAATATCACACAACATGCCTAAGCATGTGTAACACTCAAAATTCCTTTTGTTCCTTTTTGATGATTAAAACATTCACATAACTTCCAACGTATTCTCCCATGTCACCGGTCCGTAGACAATGGCTCATTCGTCCTCGTCACCATGGGCCAGAATACAAAACACCCTGCTCTCCCCATGTCACCGGTCCGAAGACAAAGGCCCGTGCGTCCTCGACTTCATGGGCGAGACTCAGTAAAAGGTAATCCTTTTTACGAGGTCATGTGAGGAATAATTCCTCTAATTAAAATACAAGCAACTCCAATTTCATTTTATACTAACGCCTCTATCCTTAGCGTGATTTAATTGTGACCACTGATAGGGAGTTTCAGGAGTCATCCTACCCTGACGTGATCAGCATCAGTGTAGAACCATCATTCCACCCCAATTTGTGTTTGGTTTCCCTTGATCCCTAGAAAATCAAGTTCCACCTCCCACGTAATTTTCAAACATCCAAATAATTCACTCATGTCCAATTTTCTATCTTTTTAGTTCTTCTAATCACAATCAATACATCTCCAAAGTGTGGACTCAGTCCATCCAAACATTCCCGATTCATCTCTTAGTAATTACCTCAAGATCTAAATTCCTACTAAGTTCTATAACCGTCCCATACCAATTCTCGCCATCTTATACCTCATAGAATTACAATTTCCTTCCTCATACTCATATCAAATAATATCTCATAGTTTTATCTTATTCATATCTCACCCATAGTCTCATATCGACTCATACCTCATATATATTCCTTATTCCTTAAGTCTCCTTAAACCTCTTCCTTAATTCTCCTAACTTGTACTCACACCGGAGTTAACAAGATAGGTACTTAATATGTATGGTATTCACATCTTCTGTGTGCAATAACCATAATTTATCTTAAAATGTTTATGTAAAACATATTCTCAAATTATTTTGTGCTATGCACACCGTAGTTTATGTACTCATTACACAAACGTACGCTAAGCGGTTTTCGCTCTACCCCCCTTAAAATGGATTACGCCCACGTAATCAGCGTTACATCATCTTTGAACATGAGTTCAAGATGTCTAATTCTCACCAAGCATTCTAGCTTCCACGTTATCTATCTTACTTATAATTCGATCAGAAATGAATTAGTCTCTGTATCGAGGATTCTTAACGGTACTTATATTGTTTCCTTAACTTAGTTTGGTCTAATCTCAAAGGTAGTGGTCTGCTAGCTTCCGCTGCGCGACTCTGATAATCTTAGGCTTAATTGTCTCAATGGACACGTGTTGTCTTCATATATACACGGCCTTAATGAGTTGTAACTCGTCTATCTTTTCTCCTTGAAGATCTTATGCTCATACTCTTAGTATTTTTTTCTCGAATGTCTAAATTGTTCTCCCCAACTGACCTTTGGTCTGAGGATGATTCTTAGTCTGAAACTACTGTTTAGTGCATATCGCGCCTTACAGTCTTAATCCCTTACATCTTAAGACATGTCCAATGTCTGTACTTAATAATCTGTGTTCTTCGCACTTCATAGTCCTTAATTATCTGTTCTCTGGTTCCTCTGTGTTGCTGGTTCAACTGAACTCTTTTTCTTCAACTGTTTGTGGTAGTAGCTGCTCTTGTCTGATCTTGCGTCGTTGTCGGTGGTACGGAGTCGACTACTTCTCGTGTTCCTTACACCACTCGTCCACATGCATGGGGTACCTTACTGGTACATTACTACTTACCCAACTAACTCATAAATGAGCGTGTCAGGCCTGCAAGCCCCTGTGGGGTGCAGTCGTCCCACGTCTCGTTTTAGTAAACTCATAGTGTCCGTCACACGTTTAGCTATTGCTAATTATGAAGGATTCTGTTGTCGATCTCCTCTTCATCGTTCCATAATAACATTTATTGTTCTTCTTGAAGTTAATCAAGGGAAATCCATTATTGTGTTCTTGGTATTGTATGCTCTAACTCTTTCTGTATCCCGTACTGATTCGGTCTCTTAATAATTGAGGTCTCTTTCCGTAGAGCCTCTTATCTTGTTTCTCATATTTATGCTACTAGGAATGCACTTTCAGTTCCTTAAGGAATGGGTAGTGTGCTTCCTGCGAAATCTTACCTGACCAGGTCCAGACTACTGGCATCAATGCTCAGTTCGTCTACCATCTTATTTTCTTACTTATATTGGTCTTAACTCATAAATCTCATTGCCTCTATGTAAATATTTGACGGCTCATACCTAACGGTCGCTTTACCGCGCACCACGACTTAATTCACTTATCTAACTATTATACTCACGACCACTACTACCGTGGTAGTTGGCCCTTACCATGTTGCCCATAGATGGTGCAACCTCTTACTCACTTATTCTAATGTCTTACCCTATACTCAATCCCTTCTTGGTGTAAACACACTGGGAGTTCTCTCATTCCGGTGTATGGCGGTTGTCATACCGTGCTGTGAAATAGTTAACTCTTAATACGAAGGTGTTCTACTTCAATCTCAGATTTGTAAGTAGGCTAATTTCTCTCGCTTTCTTTCATCCTTAGTGATGTTATCTACCATGTAATTTAACTGGTTACTGAAGAAGTCATCCACTGAATCACAAGCTCTTCTGAGCATTGGTCACTTGGCGTGTCATAATGTGCAATCTCAATGTTTATCTCTGACCATTACTAATTCTTACATCCTGGGTGTTGGATATGGGGTCTATCTGTGCAACCTTCCTTATTACTCAAGTGTATCTGATATGTTCTAAGGTAATCTCAAGTTTACAGTTTCCATTCCCTAACAAAAGCGTATTGCATCTCTAATAAGTGAAAGCCCTTTTTGAGGGGTTTATTCCCACTCTTGGCCTCACAACAAGGAGAGGTATCCCCACCCTAAAAGGCATGGTTCGTTCTCCGCCCCTGTCCTTAGCATTATCTCAATATTCTCTTTGGTACCCCTTTCTTGGTAATGTTCCTCCCCAATCTAAGTTATAAGTTTGGTAACCGTTCATATCTACAAATTGTAGTCCCTTCGTGGCTTAAACAAGCTCTCTTATAACTTACTGCACCTCGGGCTCTGATGTGGTTAACATCCTTGGCTCGTAGGCTCTTATTACTTAATGTCTCAGTTCATTATTTGTGCTCTTACTCATTTGTAGGTCATTCTCTTAAGATTCTGGTTCCTTGAGCACTATCCACCGTTAGGTTATACACTAAATGTAGTATCGGGTTTCATGGTAAGTTGTTGCATCCTGCTTCCTGCTATGGAAGTTGTTCAGGTGATCTGAGGTTACTTATTGTCTTTGACAATACTATCATTTTACTAGACTTATGTCTTTTAGTAGTCAAGGATAAGTTCGTATTAGGCGTTTGCCTTACAGTGTCCAAGTCAGATATCATCCTGTCATCTTATGCTCCCATCTCAATGCTTCGTTCAACTTTCGTTGACTACGCCACCCGTTGATGACTAATCATACTTGGGTGTTAATGAGTTAAACAAACCGTATTAACTGTCATTCATCAGTTGTTCGGCTCGACTATGCCCGCTCTGTAGGGGTAGTCCTCTGAGCTTTCCTTTTTCTAGGGTTGTACAACTTTAATCCTTAGTAGGTTATAGCTTACGTTTATTTCTTTTACCCTTGTTTTCTAGGTTTTCCAACATCTTCATTGAAGAATGTTGTTATCGGCAGGTTTTAACGGTCATCTCGGGAGTTTTATCCCGCTCTTTTTAGAAAACGTTATGTCAACGGTCTCAATGGTATCTTATTATACATTCCTCGTATGTTATTGCTTACATATTGTTTTGCTCGGATCACCGAGCGATCTCTGAGATTTTCCTCGTGGAGTTTGAGATTGGTGTTCTTACCGTACTGTCGGTCGTTGTTATAGTGGGTTATACCGTTGCTAGTATTTATGTGGTTTAGTATTTCGTCTAAGCTCAGCTCCCTGCTGGCTGATGTGTCGGTTCATCTCATCATGGTCAGGCCGTCAGGCCCTTCCAAGGTCCTATTTTTTTTTGTTCTTATAGATTTACAATCAGGTATTAATATATGCTACAACTGTAGTGTTCTCTTATTTCGCCTTGATGGCTTTTCATGTGGCTTAACCATGGTAGCACTTGCTATGGCAAGTGCGCCATGCAGGATGGGTTATTGGTACAAGGTACATCGGTAGTGACACTTCCTTCTAATTTCCATGTAATTGGTAGTCCTCGGGACTCCTTCGATAATCTCTTATTTTGGATAACCGTCCATCCGGCAGTTTCCTTGTTGTTTGACAGTACTGTCATTTATCAGGGTGTTCCTCTTTCTGAGGGAACCCCTTAATATTTTCTTATGTCTTAATCCTCGCTCCTATCTCCACACATTTTGTCGTGGTTACTCAGTAATGATTCTCCTTTAGGCACTACGTCGTAGTCCTATTTCGGTATACAATTTGTATGTGTTTCCACCGTTGTTCGCGTTGTGTCGGCCAGGTTTGTAACCTTTTTCATTGTATGGGGTTTGGAGTTCCCGTTTCTAACTGGACTTCCCAGTAATCTCAATCCTCATGCTTGGTATTATCCTACTGTGATGCTCCTTCGGACCACTGTTCGGTACTCATGTCGCTTCCCTTTTCCTTTCTATTGCACCCGTGGTGCTTTCCTTATCATTGGTATTGTGGGTTATTTCGACTGCGTAGCATGTCGACCCATGTTGCCGGTAATTACCGTTCCCTTATTGATAGAATTCCATAGGTAGCGTCTGTTTCTCTGTTGCGCTCCATTGAAAACCTCCAAGTTCCCCGCAACTGTTGTACAACAAGTTGTTTCTCGTACTGCTTATTGTTAGCTAACTGCCAGATCGGGTTTCCCGAGTAAGAGAAGGCCTTCTTCTCTCTGGCGTTTGTTCCACATATTTAGGGTTAGGGATGTGGAGGGCGGGCCTAGGTACTATGGATATCCGGTAAGCACCGGGAAGTCCTGACTAACGCACCTCTCACTCTATCTCTCAACCCTTAACCCATAACTCAATCTCAACCTCAACATTCTCCTAAGTTCGGTATTTCTTGTCTTCAGAGCGTAACTACGCTCTGATACCACTTTTTGTAACACCCCAACTCAATCCAATTGTGGTCTCACAACTTAACAGCATATATATATACATGTCACAGCGGAATTCTTTATAATCCAGGACCTTGCCACGGTCTGACTACAGAATATACCGAACATTAGTACAACAATCTTAACCATTTACATATCCTTCTTACAACCCCCCTCACATCCTATACATCTTACTAACTCAAATTGCCATACGAGTGTACATGCACAACTCGTAGGCCACACTTAACCCGTAACACTTGTACCCCTTCTTACTCTCGCGACAGCCGCTTCCTGATGTACCTGTGTAGTAAAAACAGCCCCCAAAGGGGGTCAGCACGAATGCTGGTACGATCCCCTCATGGCCCCCAAGCTAACGTGGCTACGACGACTAATTGTCGATAGCATGGAGGTTGATTAAATGCACAACATAATAGTAAATGCTTAAACAACAATCCATATATGAACAATCAAAGTTCACACACAATGAACGACTTAAATGCGTTCCCTTAATTAGAGAGTTAATTATTTAACTCCTTAAGTAATGTTCCCTCTTAATCTTAGTCCATCCTTATCTCACCTCAATCTTAGTCTTATTTTAATCTTAGAAACAACCATCCTTTAATAAGGAGTGGATGTAGCTTATCTTAATCTTAATATTACAAACCATCCTTTAAAAAGGAATGGTTGCAACTTATCTTAACCTTACCTTAATCTTAATCTTAATAATACAAACCATCCTTTAAAAAAAAGAAAGGTTGCAACTTATCTTAACCTTACCTTAGCCTTAATCTTAACTTAATCTCAATATACAAACCGTTCCTGGAAGGGAATGGTTGTAGCTTAATTCGAACCTGGGATTTAGGTGATCCCACCGCACCATCTTAATGCCACCTACTCTGGACGGGAGTCCAGCGCAGCTGAGCCGGCAACCGGCCCTAGGCTACAAGTCCGAAGACAAGTCCTTAATCGGAGGTCGAATCTGCTATAGATAACGACCCCCTTTCCTTAGCATGCATGACCGGAGATCGGTTCCGGGTTTCCTCACTCAAGTTCCAGTTAGTAGTAATCTCAAGACCCTGTTTGTTGGTTAACCTCTTTCGGTTCATATCGTCCCTTATTAGGGGCGTTCCTTAGTCTCACTCAATAACTTACTAAACATTGGTTAGTAAGTTCTCACGGTATGTTGTGTTAGTTTTCAAACATCACACAACAATATAATAAATATAATATATTCCGGTTGCATGCTTTATCTTGTTTAGTGAGCACACAAAACAAATAGCACACAAGCCGAGGGACACCTCGTTAGCAAGCAGGTCACAAGAGAACTGTACCGTTCACCGTTGGTCGTTCGGTTGCTTACTCTCTTCTGGAGTCCAAATCCCCAAGTCCTAAAACATTCATTCAGTTTTAGTTTATTAATCACTTAACTTAATCCAACTTACTTAACTTGCTTAACTTACTTAACCCTCAATGATTCCCACCTAACACCTCTTAAGTCTTACAACTTAATCTCACAACTTAACCTTAAACTTTTAAGTTTATTCTTAACTTAACTTAATCCCTTAAGTTCTTAAAGTCCTAATCATTACCACCCTACCAAAGGTACACCTTATTACCTATTACCATCCTTAGAATTCAAAATTTCTTTTTATTTTTTATTTTTAGGCTCGACCGAACTTCCGACCGACCTTACCTAAGGTCGGTCCATTCCAGAACACTTCACCGTTTGAAAATTCTACCCCGACCGACCTTGCAAGTCCGGTCCCAAGGTCGGTCCATTCCCGAGAGTTTCCCCCATGGGAAATTTAAGCTCGACCGAACTTGCCAAGTTCGGTCCCATGTTCGGTCGATTCCAGAGACTCAATTTCTTCACAAATTACAAGCCCGGCCGAACTTGCAAGTCCGGTCCCCAAGTTCGGTCGGTTCCAGAAACTTTCTCCGGCAGTGTAAACTGAGCTCGACCGACCTTGCAGGTCCGGTCCCAAGGTCGGTCGGCTCCAGAACCTTATTTCTAAATTCCCATTTGACTCCAAACTTCTCCACAAGTTCCCCCATGTGTCCTAATACCTTTTAGGCACTTAAACTCACCTTAGAACTTCCACCAAACTCTCCAAAACAACTTCCAAAGATCTTCTCAAACATTTACTAAATTCTTACAACACTCCTAACACTTGTCATATGATTCCTTACATTTCCAACTTGTAACCTTGCCAAAACTTTAACCAACCCAAGTGTTCCCTCCTTAACAGTTTGAGCACTTCATAAACATCATCTTCCATCTTCCATTCATTTACCAAGACTTCCTCAAGTCACCTTGCATATCCATGCACAAATTCCTCTCCTTTCCTTTGGTTACTCACCACTCTCATGATCATACCCTCCTATACGTTCCTAGCCAATCTATAACCTTCTCCTTCAATCTTCACTCCCATCACCTAAGTCCTCATTACCATCTAAACTAAAACCTTATTGTTCCACTACTAGCATCATCACTACTTAGGCAAGCTTCCCAAGACTTTCATTGATATATTCCCAAGTTCGTACCAAAATCACCTTAAGCATTATACACCTTCTCCTTAAAACTTATGCACAAGTCTTACATTCCTTAGATCATGATTTTGGTGTGTTTAATACACTCACCAATCCTCTAATTCCTCCTAGACATCTCTAGGTCATTCTAAACCTCAAGAACTCCTTAGTTAACTCATTTCCACTCAAATTCCTCATAGTGACTCCTAGTAAATCCTAGGTCATATTAATTCACCACCATCACCTAAACACTTTGTTTCCTACTTAAATTTCGCCATAACTCCTCTAGTATATTATCACGCCCAAATGCATTGTTTTTCTCATTCAATCATCTCACACACATCAAATCCTTCCTCATCTTATTTTTCTCACCCAAATCAACTCATTCATAATAAACTCAACATAATGCAATAATCTTAAATTGCATAGCACTAAGGCTCTTAAATGACATGGCTCTTAGGCCCTTAAATGACTTAAACTTAAACAATGAATTTCCCACATATAAAAGCTTTCAACCTGCAAATACACACAACAATGCTCCCATAGTAATTTAAGTGTTCTCTTAATTCACCATATACTTATCTTGCTAACTCATTCCCATTGGCTTCTTAGTCACAAGTTCATAAGCTTGTTTAAATTCCTTTTTTCTTTGGTTATATAACCCATTACCTAATGTAAGCTTTAAGCTACATTAGTACTCATCTAAAACTCATTCCTTAAACTTAGACCACCATTAGGTAAGCAATTTACCTTGTTCTTCCAAGCTTCTCCTCACACTTCCCTCCTTGGTTTCCTTTGTTTCATTTTCGGCCACCCACTTAGATTTCCATTGCCAATGTTCTAATCAACATTCAATGACTCACATGAGTGCTAAACAATACACTAACCTTAAGGAATGAAAACCTAGGTTAAAAATGTGTTCTAAGGTATAAAAGTGATGATTACCTTTGAAGTCTCAAGGTAGACTTGGGCATTGAATGAAAGAGGACCTCCACTAGCCCTTGGTGAATAAAACAAGCCAAAACAAGGCATAAAAACAAAGCCCATGAGTAGTAATTTTCGGCCATGTGGAAGGAATGATGGAAACATGGTTTTTCTTACATTTTCTTTACCTTAAGAGAATGGAGAAGCTAATGAGCTCTTAAAACTTGATTTTCCTTCATCAATGGAGTTTTCTCATGGCACCAAACTTGAGCTTTGAAAGATTTGAAAAGATAGAAAGATAGGTCTTGGCCTAACTAAGAGAAATATACTTAGTTTTTGATTTGGAGCAAAGATGAACATTTGGTGGGCAAAGCAAGGTGAGGCAACAATGGGGCTGCTTGGGAACGGTTTAGAACAGAGAGAATAAGAAGAAACCGTGGAAGAAGAAGGGAAATGAGAAGAGAGGAAGAGGTAAGCTAAAGAAGATATTTATCTTATAAAAGGGTAAATAGTGAACTTACTACTTTCCTCTCATTTCCTTTAATGTGCTGGCTACTAATGGTGAGTCACATTAAAAACCGTCCCCCCTTGGTATACAAGATACATAAGGCCTTGTTTGGCCATTTGGCTAATTAAAGTTGACTTAAGTCAAAACTAGCACTATTTGAGCACTATTCACTAATTAGTGCACATATTCGGGAAATTTTTGGTTTCCCATTGATTTAGGCTTCCTAATGTGATACTAATTAGTACACATGTTGATTAAAGAGTGATGGACATCTAGCCACTCAAAACTCAATTCTAAGACAATTTCTCAAAAATGTGCTTTAAGACTTCTTAAAGCACATTTTGTGTTTTAACTTGTTTTCAAGCTTGGTTTTCTTTGCTAATTGATTTAAAATGTCCATTAGCATATTACTAAAGTCTTATAATGGTATTTGGGTGCTAATCAAAGTCACTCCAAGCTTAGAGCATGTTTTTGCCCTGATTGCCCTTAAGGCACTTTCTTGTGTTTTCCTTGGTTTAAATTGTCTACCAATCTTTCTAAGGCATATTTTAGCCTTTCTACATCATGATTTGATGTTTACTTAGCATACTTAGGTTTGGGGTATTTCATTAGGTATAACCCATAAAAGGCGTTTTTTAGAGTGTTTGAGGTAAGATTCATTTTGTTAATGAATAAAGTTCATTTTACTGTTAAAGAAGATTCATTTTGTTAATGAATATGATTCAATTAAAAAGTATGTAATATATACTCCTTCTAAAAGCATGAAATTTTAAGTTTACCAAACATATCTATGATGCATCTTGTTTTGAAGAGCACGAAAAATAATGAACAATGGTATAATTTTTTTTATTTTTACACTTATAATTTGTAAGTTATAACATTTTTTAAAAAAATACAATTTCTCTCTCCTACTCACCTACTCCTCTCCCGTACCTGCGCGTGACTTCCCTCCTATTCTCTCTTTTTCTTCTTTTAATTTTTTTCAACTAATGTTTTGTTGACATGTGAACAGTCTCCATATTACAATATGACATCAACACATGATCATATTGACTATTGAATTTGATCCCCTAATCACGTTGCTTCTTAATTTTATGGGGCCTTTTGATTGTACAACAGACCATGCTCTTTCCCTGTTGTGCTAACAATGGTTATTAAGATCTTAATTCCATCCTCCCTTTTTCTCTAAAGAGAGTACTAGTCATGGTGTAGTAGTATGGATCCCTCCCACCCGCTCTGAAATGTTAATTTGTGTAAAGTGGCTAACCTCATATGGTCTATTAATCAGCGAGAAATATGGTAATACTCAACATACCTATGCCTTTGTTGATGGATTCATGATATGAGTTTACTAATTCTTATCACGAGTACATGACGATTTTGGTGGCGGATCAACCTTTAAAACTTGTTTTGGTTTCCTCCCCGACTTACGTTCTTCAAACTTGTTACACAAACTCCAATTATCTATCATCATAAACTAAATCTTCCACGTGAGAATTAATCCCATCGACCACACCCAAAACACGATCAATCGCAACCTTATCCTTGAGCACATCCGTATGCGACACATTATCAACCTTAATAATCTCAACCGACTGATTACTACTACTACACTTTCCATTCTTCCCATCACCACCACCCCACCACTCCTGAACAGCCAACAAACTAACCATATTCACAGTCCCATCCCCATCCCCATACACCACTTCCGGCTGCACATCAAACCCCTTCACTTCATCATAATAAAACAATGCCTCCGGCGTCTTCACCCCACTTCCCACCACACAACTCACCGCCACACCGGGATGCTCCAATTTCCTCTCCACTAACGGCAGTATCCGCTCCTTATACCTCCGATCACCATCCTCAAACCCCGGTAGATCATCAAGAAACCTCCCAATCTCACCCGCCGTATACATTTTATCAACCGTGATCACTAGCGGTTCACTCTCCCCAAACACCGCAGGTGACGGCATTAACCAAAGATTACTCTCGGAACTCCGTTGCTCTTCTCGGACAAGTAAGGGTTGAACTAGTGGTACACCGAGAGTATAACCTGACGCGAAAGTAAGCATCTCCTGAACAGTCCCACCCCATGGAGCCGAGATGGTGATTAAATGTTTCACGTAACGACGGCGCCAGGAAAGATCTTGTCGGAGTAGGAAATGGAGGGATATTAATCCGCCTAAACTGTGTGAAATTATAATAGTTGGTTTACCGTTGTTGGTATCTGTGGCGTGTTCGATTAATTCTTTTAAATCTTTAAGGTATTTCGACCCTGTTTTTGATGGGTGGTTTTTTGCTGCTAGACCGTACCGGAAATCGTATGGTGCGCCGAAGAGTGTCGTGCCGTCGAGGTAGCCGAATTGAGAAGTTAACGAATCGACTAGTGGAGCCAAGTAGGCAGTCGTGTGTCTGTTATATACATATTTGGTGGTTCAAATTAGTTTACAGGTGGATTGTATATATATTACGAAATCAATTCATTTGTGTACTTACTTGAGAGAAGGATCCAGATAGAGAAGCGATTTGGTGGATCCGAAGTGAGGAACACGGGTCTCAACACCAGGAGCGTTATGGTAGTCATCTTCAACTGGGTCATAGTACAACATCATTCGTTCCGAGAAACATTTTGTGAATGGAGCGATTACAACCGTCGGGTCGAACCAGATCCGATACCAACCTTCATCATCATCACGGTACGGATCTGTGTAGTTTCTGTGGTGGTGGTTTTTATTGTGCCATGTTTTACAGAGCAAGCTTGATGGTTGGTAATCTGAGTTTAGTCTCGCTTCTAACTGGTTCCCACCGTTGCCCGGAACTAAGACTACCGGATGGAGGTCATGACGGAGCCCTAATTTGCTGGTGGTTGTTTGTGTGTAGGCGCGAGATGTTTGGAATTGACAGGAAGTGATAATGAATGTGATCGATAACATCACCATGATTGATTGAACCAACAAGAGTGCTGCTGCTGCTGTTAAGAATCCTAATTTCATTTCTCTGGATGTGAAATGGTGATGGGGGAAAGAGAAGGTTGGAAATGGATATAGAGCTTCATTTTCCACGATGAAATACTAACTTTGTTTTTGCGGCGGTGAATGTGCCATCGTTGCATAAGGGAGCCACAGACAAGAGTGTGATGGGATAAAATGGTCAAACGAGGAAAATACTAGTGGGAGAGATAGCAGAGCCACAGCCACGGGAATGACGGGGAAAAAGTTCAAACTCGGATCGGACCGGACCGGAGGAAACTAAGGGCCCGTTCTGTAAAATTTGAACCCATAAATGTGTAACTTATTTGGTTGTAATTCGTGGGCTTTTCGTGGGGATTAATGTACAGGGTAAAATTTGGTGTTCGATGACCACGACGAGGAGAAAAGTGTTGTTTTTATATAAAGGACCATTGTACCCCTTTTCACCCTTGCGACTGTTTTGTTTCTCTTCCATCTTCAATTCTTCATTTCAGAGCCACCAACTATCCACCAAAGATCACGCCATGATTCCCATTCAATTGATTGAAAGCGTAAGTGGTGACAGTTACTTGATGCGATTATCATCTACCTTCAACTCATCGAAGGGATGGAGAACTACACTACTCAGGTTGTTGCGTACTACATTGAAGAAATTGAATGCAAGCAGCTTCCTCTTCCTCCAGCAATAGTACATCTTCAGAGGGGAGGAAGTCCTTGGTGGAGTTGAAATCCCTTTGCTGCTATAGAGTGAGGCATCACCCAATGGTTATGTGAGCTTGAAAGAGGGAGCAGCAGAGTTGTTTTCCATATCCACCCGATGGTTATGTGAACTGTCGTCACTTAAGCTTTAGTTGACAATCTGAAAAGTATGGGCAAATGAGTAATTTACTAGCAACAAAATATCAAGTGAGAAGAGCTTAAAACCCAAACGCTGGGTATTGCTGTGTTACCTTAAAGCGGCCATTTTAGCTTAATCTGCACATTTTATAGTGGCTTTATCCAATCCAGAAAACAGATTAATGCCCGCATTTCACTGAAAGCCCACGATATGCCAGTATCGAACGGCACCTAAGTCCCAGTTTAGATTCCTTCAACCTATGTGGATTTAGCTAACATATGTTCTCGTCAACATGTGAATATAGAGAGCTTTTTACTTGAAGAGTAACGATGGTACCAGTGGCAGTGGAGGAAAGCAATGGAGACCCTGATAAGTACGTTCTAAAGATGTTTTGGTTGGGCCATTTGAGTCAACGTTTCTGACTAAAGCGTGCAAAAGATATCCAATCACTACGTGTCGTTCGTAGATACCCAAATCCCAACCGGCCCATACTTTTACGGGTTATGATCTTGATTGTTGATTCATTTATTTTTTGGGTGGGGTTAAGGTAAAATGCTAATTGTGTGAGTTGGATTAAGTTAGAGATTCTCACCCATGACCCAACCCGAAATAAAAATATATTTATTAATAATAAAAAATAAAAGTATTAATGTACATTTTTATATATATATATAATATTACTTTCTGACCAAGCTATGTCGTAGCCTTAAATAGAAAATATTTTTACCAATCAGCCCAAATCCAGTTGGACTATCTAACCTTTAAAAATTCGTGATAGACTTGCTGGATGGAAAGCTAAATCATTATCTATGGCTGGGCGTGTCTGTTTAGTAAAAAGCTGCATCTCATCTATTCCAATTCATCAGATGCAATGTCAGCTCCTCCCTGTCAAGGTTTGCAACCAGATTGACAAACTTAGTAGGGATTTTATTTGGGGCCATGACCCCAATGTCAGAAAATTCCATGATATAGGGTGGGATACCATTTGTAAATCGAAAGCTAGAGGGGGTTTAGGAATCCGTCAGAGCAGAATCATGAACCTAGCGTGTCTTGGGAAAATTGTCTGGAATTTTAACCGGAACTTGGAGAACCCCTGCTATAAAATTCTGAAAATTAAATATCCTAATCCTGAGTCTTGTAGAGGCTCGCCCAATTGGAAAGCCATTCATTCTTGTAATTCCCTTATTGATACTGGTTCTCGCTGGGTTGTCAGCAATGGTAGATTAGTAAAATTCTGGAAAGATAAATGGGTCTCAAACTTTGATCTGGCTTCGAAAACTCTCAGTCCTATTCCTGAGCAGCACCTTGACATGAAAGTTGAGGATTTTTGGGATGCAAATTCAGGATGGAAGAGGAATCTGTTCTCGAGTTTTGTTCATGATGATATACAGAATCTGATTTCTAATTTCTCTGTTTATCCTACAGCTGATGATGATTTCCTCACTTGGGTTCCTGGTTATAATGGTGATTATAGTGTGCATTCAGCGTATAAGCTTTTAACTGAGAATGATGTTTCTGACAATGAACTTTCTGCAGTTTTTAAGAGTATCTGGAAACTACCTGTCCAGGAATGGGTCAAACTCTTTCTATGGCGTGTTGTTCTGGGTAAACTTATGACAAATTCCAGGAGGTACTTATTGGGTCTGACTTCTGATAAGCCATGCCATTACTGTGGTAAAGAGGAAACGCTGCTGCATATTCTCCGTGATTGCCCGATTGCTAGGAGGATCTGGTCAAAGCTTATCTATTCTAGAAATAAAAATCTCTTCTTTAGTTGTAATCTGCAGGAATGGATAAGGGATAATCTGCAGAAGGGAGTGCGAAACCTGATTATCTTTAATTGGAAAATGGCATTCCCTATCACTTGTTTCATGTTATGGCATTGGAGAAATAGTAAAATATTTGGCAAAGAGGAAAATTTTCTTACCCTTGCGCAACATTATACTCTGCTGCCAAGAAACAAGTGTGCCCGTGCCTTTGTCAAGTTGTGAAGATCCATGGCAAAGCAGTGGAAACTTAAGAAACAGGGAGTTGCTATCTCTTTCCTATGACTCAAATACTTTGATTATTACTATTGATGGTGCTAATTGCACTTCCTCTGGTCTTGCTGCAGCTGGTGGTGCGGTGAGAACAATACATGGGGATTGGATTGGAGGCTTTGTGGCAACTTTCGCATACCAGAACCCTTTACACTCAGAGGCAACAGCGTTGATGCACGCCAGCAGATTAGTGAGAGCAAGGAGGCTGGAAGGTGCCCGGATCCTCTCGGATTCCTCCCTGCTGATTCAACTTATGGAAGGCTGCCCAACAAATCATATCTTGAGGCCACTAATTGAATAATGCTCTGCCATCTTGGACTCAGTCAATGATGTTCGATGTGCTTATGTTCCTAGACATTACAACAAACTAGCTGATAGGATAGCGAAAATGGGTCTTGAGTTACCCATCGGCTTGAGTGGTCTTAATGACCCACCGCCTTGTATCTCATCACAACTTTTAGAGGATAAGTCCTCTATTTTCTCAATAAGAGAAGAGAGCTAATAGCTCCCGTATTTTGATCAAAAAAAAAATATCACACACTTCATTATGTTAATCAAACAAATAGCCTAGCCAACTCTACATATCAAACAATTATTTTGAGAGTTTCGACATCGCATCTTATTTGTTTAGTTTGACTCAATCAGTTCTACAGTTGTTGATGTGAAGATAACTACTACATGATGTTGTTTTTTGTGAATGATATCAATTTTTGCCATTTTGTAAATGACACAACATAACTGATATGTTTAGATGATGTAGATGAGTGAAGAAAAATAGGAGATATGTATGTTGATGAATGATATTATATAATGACTTAAGTATAGTATTTTATGTCTGTTAATTTCTAGAAGTAGCTATTGTATGTATGTTTGTGAATGATATTATATAACAACATAAGTATAGTATCTTATGTCTATTAAGTTCCATAAGTAGCAACTGTATTTTGAAAAGCTGTCCATCAAATGCTATCCAAGGGATGATATTATATCAATTAAATATGTTATGTAATGTTATCCATGAATTGTGAAAAGTAACTTTGGTACTTTGAAAAGTGGTTTATCAAAGTAGCTATTATACTAGACATATATTATTTAATAGATGATTTTCTAGCACAACACATGAAAATTAAGAAGACAATTTTTGGCTATTTTACCCTTACTTTTCTATGAGGATTAAAAGAGTTGTGGGTCAAGGAAAAAAAAGAGTTAAATGTGGAACATTAGTGGTACAAAAGACTGACATATCTTCTATTTTGAAAATAATGACAACATTTAGAAAATTGTTTATTAAGAACATGATGGAGTACAATATATCTCATGTATTGTGACCTTTACGGTTGCATTAGTAATATGGGTTATTGTTTGCTTAAAAAATGGTTGGGTGGAGTACGTTAAGGTTTACGGATTTCAAACAGGTTGGGTTAGGGTCATGATTTTTTTATCCATCTATTGTTGGATTGGGTTGGGTTAGTGATCTTTTAAATGAGTTGGGTTAGGGTTGATATCAACCCGATCCATCACCCAAATTGCCAAGTATACTTCTATTTTATATCAACTTATGGGGGCATTCCTTATTTGTTGTAAAATAAAAATAAAAAATAGATATGTTATAAATAGGTATATTTATGGTGGAATTTACATCTTATTAAGTAACTTAGGACATCCACAACCACAATGGTCCCCATCTCACCCTAAAAAAATAAAAATGCTTTTGTAGTGGTGTGGTATCCACTTTTATTCTCTCTCATCGTTGCTTAATTAAGCAACGCTCTGTAAAGTATTGCTATTGGTTGTAACACTACAACATTAAATAAAAAAATAAAAACTCCTAATAGGATGCTAAAGTAAAAATTGTGGAGGGGGGAGGTAAAATGTTAAGGAACTTTACCATTGTAGGGATGAGAGTTTCTTATACAATTAAATAATATATTTTGTTGACATGACACTTAAAAATAAGTTAAGAAACCCTCTACTATTGTGGATGCCCTTATAGATGTTTTACTTATGTAATTAGGGTTTCCCCATGTATTCTATTCTCTATAAATAGAGGTCTTGTATACTCATCCCGGAATAACAATACCAGTTGCCTCTCTATCTTGTCTCTCTGTGCGATTCTTTTTTCTCATTTACAATACGTTATCAGCATGTATCTCACTTGAAGAAGAAAAAAACCCTAATCATCCTCCTAGCGCTAGCCTTCCAAATCCCTCTTTGTGTCTTCTTCAAATCTGAGCACACACCCTACGCAGTGCTACCCACTCGACCACCATGGCAGCGATGAATCACCCAAATATTGTTCATCAATCAAAGAATAAGTGGCATGACAACTATATAATGGTTCTTGTTGAATCATTTTTATTTCTTGTTTTTCATAAATAGTCAAAAGTCATGACCATATTGTGAGAGCTGATGAACAGTTATTATCATCATAGAAAGTATAATAATTATCATGTTTGGATTTTATTATGAGTGTTGGAGAAATATATGACTACTTCTACAACTAGGCAGTGTACCTATCGTTTTGCGGAATAGTGGATTTGTGGGGTTGTCGTACTCTTGGGGACCTCGCTGTGGATAACTGATAGTGTAGTAAATTGACTGAGACTTCTAGCAAACAGGTTTTATCATTTTTTTAGGGAAAGAGTATGATTAAAAGCTAACTTATAAGACAATAGTAAAAACAATTAATCAAAACAGAATAGAAATAGAAATTGTAAATCTTTTGTTTTTAAAGAAGCATCCTGGGTTATTCTGCTCACCTGAAATACCCCAACCCTTGATATGTTGTTTAAATGTTAAACTATGGTATTTAAAGGCTATAAAGTACCTTGGAAACATCAGTGTACAATTTAAACCATAGTAAAAGCAATAAAGTACCATAAACACAGTTTGAGCAAAAACATGCTTTAAGCTTTGAGTGAACTTGGTTAGGACCCAAAGAGCCTACCAAGACTAAATAATATTCAGTTATGATTTAATAAGGCTAATTAAGTCCTTAAGAAACATTGGTAGACAATTAAACCAAACAAAACACGAGAAAACACCTTAAAGTCAATTTAAGCAAATACTTGCTCTGGACTTGGTGTAACCTTGTATAAGACCTAAAGGTCATACCTATACCTTATTCACATGTTAATGGACGTGATAAATCAATTACTAAAGAAAACCAAGCTTGAAAACAAGTTAAAACACAAAATGTGCTTTAAGGAGTCTTAAAGCACATTTTTGAAAAATTGTCTTATAAATGGGTTTTGAGCGGCTAAATGTCCATCATTACTCTTTAATTAACATGTGTACTACTTAGTATCACATTTGAAAGTCTAAATCAATGGGAAATCAAAAATTTCACAATTATGTGCCTTGGTTAGTGAATAGTAACTAAAATTAAGCTAGTTCATAACATAAGTCAACATAAGCAATTTAATTGGTCAACAAAGACCATAAAGCCCCTAAGTACAAAAAGGGGGCCGGTTTTTATTGTGGCGAGTCACCACTTTTGCTAGCTTGATAAGTAAATAAAGATGACAACTAAATTTACTATTTGCTTTATCTTAAATATCTCCAAAAACAAGCTCTCATTTCATTTCTTCCTTTCCCACTCATTTCCACCGTCTCCAACCTTCTTCCTCCTCTCTCCATCGGTTTTGCTACAGAAAATCATACCATCTCCATCTTTGAATGCTTGTAACTTCTAGCTCCATGATCCAAATTAAATTTCAAGACTACCATTCTTCTAGTTAGGCCAAGCTCTACAACTTGGTTTCTTCAAATCTTCAAGAGCTCAATTTCAGTGCCATGGAGATTCACCATTGAAGGAGCTTGAGCTCATCTTTTCATGCCTTGTCATTCTCCTTGGCTTCAAGGTAAGGAAAAACCAAAGAAAACAACATTTCCTTCATTGTTATGCTTGGTCGAAAATCACCATTTATGGTGCCTTTATCTTGCTTTGTTCTAGCTTCATTTCAACCATTCAAGGGCTTGGTGGAGTCCTCTCTTGATACTTATTCAAGCTCTCTTCTATTTCCAAGGTAAAACAATCACCTTAATGCTTTAAGACAATATAGATAACCTAGGGTTTGTAAATGAATTTAACCATGAAGCTTGAATGCTCATGACATTGCTTGTATGTTGATTAGAAGTTGACAAGCAATCAATGTCCTTGCCGATTTCAATCAAGGAAACAAGAAAGAAGTTTGAGAGTAAAAGAGGTAAATAAACTATCTCAATGTAGTTTGAATGCCTTAGGAAAAATGAGCTTGATTTGCTTAATAAAATACCAAAGGAGCCAATGGCAAAAGAGCTAGTGAATTGTTCTCAAGGGAATTATTAAAAGGCATATGTGATGTTGAGTGTATTTGTAGGTCAAAGGCAATATATATGTGGGAAATTCAGTGTTTAAGGTTTATGCAATTTAAGGGCCTAAGAGCCATGTTATTTAAGGGCCTAAGTGCCAAGCAATTAAGTTTATGCACTATATTGTGATGTAGTGTGGTGTAAAGGTTTAGTTGTGTGTAAAGAATGTTTCTTATGGAGATGAGTGTCTTGGATGGTTAAAGGATGAAAAACAATATGTTTGTGTGTATTAAATGATTAATGGTTCTTGGTTGTAAAAAGGTGAAAACCTAAGTGTTTGGGTGTGAGAATATACAAGAGAAGCTATGGCAAAATTTAGTTGATGAACAAAGGGAGTTTATGTGTAATAATGAGATTTTATAACCTAGAAGGTACTAGGAATGGTTAAGCTAGAAGATGGTGAAAGAATGTGAATTAAAGTGTTCTTAAGTGTTAAGATGCCTTGGGCATAGCCTTGGAGGATTTAGAAATCAAATGGGTGTTTTAAACACACCAAGGTTATGTTATGTGGAGTGCTATGTCTTGTGCAAGTTTTGGTGATTAAAGGAAAAATAATGCCTTGTGGAGATCCAAGTGTGAACTAGAAGGAGTTTAAATATGGGAGGTGTATGTGAGAAATAATGCCCTTGGAGTAGTGGTAATAGTGGTATGGAAACATTTGGGGATAGTGATTGTCATAGGTATAAAACACCACTTAGAAACCTAAGGAAAAGCACTACAAGTGTTAGTATTTATAAGAATTGTGTAATGCTTGAGGAAGATCTTTAATGGGTGATTTAAGGAGATTAATGGAGGTCTTAAGGTGTGTTTGAGGTGCCCAAATGAGGTTAGAACATACTAGGATACATGAGGTGAAGTTTGGAGTCAAATGGGAATGTAGAAACAAAGGTCTGGAGCCGACCGACCTTAGGGACCGGACTTGTAAGGTCGGTCGAGCCCAGTTTTACCCTGCCAGAGATGGTCTCTGGAATGGACCGACCTTGGGGACCGGACTTGCAAGGTCGGTCGGGCTTGTATTTTTGGTACGGATTAAGTTTCTGGAATGGACCGACCTTGGGACCGGACTTGCAAGGTCGGTCGTGTCTAAATTTTTGAACAGGAATTGTTTCTGGAATGGACCGACCTTGTGGACCGAACTTGCAAGGTCGGTCGGAGTAGAATTTTTGACGGTAATGTGTTCTGGAATGGACCGACCTTGTGTAAGGTCGGTCAGACCAAAACTTGTAAAAAAAAAAAACAAACAAGAGTGACTTAAGTAGTAAACCCTAGTGGGTATAACAAGGATAATCAAGTGTGAATTAAGTAAGGAAACATGACAGGTAATCATGTAAAAACACTTAGTTATTCAAAAGTTAAATAAGTTAATTAACCGACATTACTAATCATGTTTAGGAACTACGTTTGGCGGGACTCGTATGCAGTAAGGGCCAAGGTATGGTTTTCTTGCAACCTGTGTCCTACCAGATTACACCGGCTTGTATGCCAATGTGTTTTTCTGTATGTTTGCCACGTTATAAGGTAAATCATGAAACGAGTTTACAGTCATTGTTGTTGTTGTGTGTTTGCGTATCGATACCGGTAACCTCGAATGCGTATGAAAGGCTAGTTAACCAATATTAGGTAAACGTAAGAGAACGGTATCCGGTAATAACGTTTCCAACCTAAGGAACGTTCTAGCCACGGCTATGCGTGAGTTAGTTGTGTGATGTTGGTGTTTGATGTTTGTGTGTGAATGCATGAACCTCCCTTGTGTGTCTAACCCAGTTGTAATACTGTAAGGAGTATGGATGTGATAGGTTCCACAGTGGAGCCCTTAACTATGTTTATTTATATATATATATATATATTATGGGGGGTGAGGAATCCGGTTGTTCCGGTCGCGCGTTGTTTGGGAGTTGTTGTATACAGTTTCTTTGGCTCCCTCTCTGTTGGTTGTTTCCCTTCATTGGTCTTCAATCACCCTTAAGCTTAACCAAGGCTTTTCTGACTCACGTCGGTTGGGGAATATGTACGGTGTGTTCGGATCACTATATCCGATCCATCTTTAAGTTAAGTTACTCGTCCGAATAACAGGACGGTAATGAGTGATGTAACAAGCTTATCATGAGTACGTATTCATTCTCTAGGCTTACCAAGTTAACTAACTATGTTTGGGCCGGTTCGTAAAGGGAACCGTTCCCGTTATGTTATGTGTTATTGTTGTGCTGCAATTCTTATTGCGATGTGATGTTATATGCTTGTTAAGATGTGGAGTATGTGGATCATGGATATGAATCCCAGTTTATTATAAGAGGCGTTTAAGGATAACCCGATTGGTGGGTAAGTGTCGTATATTAAGGAAATAGCTCCATTAAAGGAGAAACACTCTAGGGGTTAAAGATCACCATGAGTTATTTATTAAGTGTAGATGTGTTGGCTGTTTTATTGAGCCATTGTTGTGCAATGTAATGTGTTGTGTGTTTGTAGTTTACATGCATGATTTAAATATAATCAACAGCATGCTTAGACGACAATTAGTTGTGCATGGCCCGGTAGCATGCGGGCTACGGGATTACCATACCAGCAAAGGTGCTGAGCCCCTGGGGGGGGGCACCCTTTCTTCACTTTCCTATTTCAGGTACGAGGAGCTGGAAGCCGTTCGAGAGTAGGACGGGGTAGTCGTTTGTACATGGGAAGCCATTTAAATTGTGTATGTATTATAGGTGTAGTAAGACCGAAGTTGTCATCGGCATTAGTTTGTAAATACTCGGTACAATTGGAATGTATGAGTATGTTGTTGTTGTTGTTAATGAAAAGGGATAGTAATGTGTAGTCGCTCGGGAATCTAGTCCATCAGACCGATACAATGTATATGTATTAGCCTTGTTAGCCACGTGGGTGGTTAACGGCGTGTAACACCAATGAGTTAAGTAATGTGGTGAGTTAAGTTTTCCGCTGCAGATGTTGTTAAGTGTGTTGCTGTTAGTTGGGGTGTTACAAAAAGTGGTATCAGAGCGAAGTATCTCTCTGATGACTGAATTACCAAGCTTAGGAAGTACCAAGTTAGGATTTTAGTACTTTGGGTTAAGGGTTGAGTGATAGCGTGAGAGATATGCTAGTTAGGAGTTACCAGTGTGTACTGGAAATCTACAATATCCATCCCGCCCTCCACAATCCTTGTTTTGTAACGTGGGAAGGAACACCAGAGAGATGAAAGTCCTCTATTATTCGGGAATACCCGATCTGGCTGTTATTCAGTACCTCTGAGAGAACGGAGAACCTATCATACGGTAGATTCCGAAAACTAGGAATCCCAGAGACAGATTCCATCTGAACAATGTTAACCGCACTTAATAGCGGAGAATTGAAGAATCCTATGCATAGGGGAATGGAATTTCCGGCAACCTGGGTCGACATGCCGAGCAGTCGAGAACGACCAGCTTACAACGCACCAACTGTGCAACAGGCAAGAAGTAAAGTAACGGAACCCGAGACACATGTCTACGGGAAAATAATACACCAACGGTATACCAACCGACTAAGGAACTACAACGTAGTACCCAAACAAGAGACAAGTCTCAGTAACCACGACAAATGCGTGGAACGGGCTATGAAGAGGATACAATACTAAGTGGAAGGGGACTCCAAGAATGGGGAACACCCCAGTTAATGATTATCATGTGAAGACAGTGAGAAGTCACCCAGAGGAATTATTATCAAGACTGTAAGATCAAGTGAGGGCCAAAAAGGCCACTGATGACAGTGCGGGTAAAAATGATACCGCAACCGGTGTGTGTGTTGAACTGATAGCCAGTTAGCATGGTGCACTTGCCATGGCAAGTGCTTCTATAACAGGGCTGTTCAGGAAATTTTTTAACAAATACAAAGTACTTAGTAAAGTACCACGAAGTTAACTGTGATCATCATAACTGTGGAAGGGCTTAACAGCCTAACCTTTGTAATTGGAAGTACACAGTCAGCAGGAAGCTAGATTTGGTTAAGGCAAGAAGATGTTGTAAAACCACGAGAATTTTTCTTCCAAACTCAGATTTATTTCAAACTCATTTCTTTCAAAACCAAATTTTCTTTCAAACCTATACTTAATTCTAACCTACTTTTAAAACCAAACCAGAAGACCTACACCGGGCCACAGTGCCACACGGTAGGTAAGTTATACCCAGTTTACTTTTAAATAACCGGATGGAAACCGGTAAACCCAAGGGTAGCAACCCGAGGGAATGGATGGAGTTTATAATGATATAGTGGTGGAGAGACTTTCCCCTTGATTAAATTCGGGAAGCACGAAAGGCATATTATCATAGGATGATATAAGGGAGTTGACAGCAGAATACTTCACCTAGGCGTGTGACAGACACTACGAGTGTACCAACTGTAATGTGGGACGACCGCACTCTGTTAGGAGCTTGTGGGCCTGACAGACCTACTTACGGGTTAGTTGGGTAAGTAGTAATGTATCAGTATGGTACCCCACATGTGTATACGAGTAGAGTCCGGAACACAGGAAGTAGTCGACTCCATACTACGGTCAGCAGTAAAAGTCAATCAAGAGCTAAGGATTACCATGAATGGTTGAAGTAAAGGAACCCAGTTAAGTTAAAGAGACTGAAAGAATTAGTGAGTTTATTTCAAGGAAATGTTTAAGAGTCAGGAAGTGCGAAGTGCACTGACTGGTATATAAAGACATAGCATGTGTCTTAAGGATCCTCAGGGATGAACATGATAGCTGGAGCGGTGACCCAGCCTATACATGGCAAGGCAGATGCCTAATATGGACAAGTTAATGTGTAACAAACGGGATGAAACTCCCGGAATGATCACCTGGACTACCAAGGGGTATCGACCTTCACAGAAGGGGATAGTAAACCCATCTAAGAACGCAAACGGCGTAGTTAACTAAACACACTAATAAGTGCGAGCCAGATATGACGGCATAACTTAGCAACACCCAGGAGCAATCCTTGAGGGGTGATTGGATCATTAATGGTTGAACGACATAACGTGATTATAACACAAGAGTTGAAACACTTACTCGGTTTAAACATCGGAGGGTACCCACATAACAGTAGGACCCTAAGTTGCCAAAGAGACAACTTGGGAGGAGTCATGACGCAACGACCTTGTCAGGGAGTTAATACTACCACTAAACCATGTAATGTTGTACAAGAAAATAAATGTGTGTGAACCGTCCACAATGGACAGAGCTCGAAGCAGTAAGGCTTATAAGCCACAAATAAAGTGTGATATGTAAATTTGACCGATTGCAGAAATTAATGTTGTACAACTAAATAGAGCGGAGAACGAACCACTGCTTTAAGAGTGGGGATACCTCTCGATGTTGTGAAATCGCTGAAGCGGCAGTTATGTGAACCAAGTTCAAGAAATATGTTAAGGATTGACCATGTTGTTGTTACCCAGGAGTGATTTGAACAAGAATAGTACGAAAAGAAGTGCTTGTACCAGTTGTGGAGACTAGAAGAGTAATAAGGTCAATAGAAATGTAATGCTAAATGTAGAGTGGACAACGCTTGTATTCAGTGGTCATCCAAATGAATGACGAGCCACTATACGAATGATGGAAGTACATGTGCAGAAGCCAATATGACGGTGGATGCCATGCAAGTCAGTGTTGTACAAGAAGTAAGAATATAGTGCACAATAAGCGACCGTTGTATAAGTATTGTTAAATGATAATATGGCAACTAAGCACAGTTATGAGTTAGGCTCAGTGGAGATACAACAGTGAGTGATAATAAATGAGCTGGGCAGTAAGCCATTAGCCAGTATTATGAGATAAGAATCTCAGTGAAACACAGTGTGACTTCCATTGCGAATCGCATAAGAGATTTACTGCCAAGAGTTTACGCCTCTGCACTCTGTATGACTGAGTGTTTTGGTATTGCTCTAGTGCAGTAATGATCGAGTGGGATAGCTAGGATTTGGGGAAATGTTAATTATGGTAGAATAACACTATAATGACCGATGCATAGGAAATGCAAGGTCACACCAATGAAATGATGCTGGTACAGAACCAAACGTGGAGGCATGATTTGCAAAAGTGACTGCAGTAACAAGAAATACCAAATATCGGTATGGAATATACCTCGGGTGTGGGAAATAACCGAGAGAGCACTACACACTAAGTGGTAGCTCAACCTCAACCGACAGTAAGTCGGAAGAAATTAAGTCAATCATTGTGAAATATATAGCTGTATACACAGTAATTGTCAGAGAAGTGGATAAAAAGTTTGTAACTCACCGAATTCGCTCACGGTAAGAGATACCACGCGTCGGTTGAGAAACCATTACTACCAAGATAAAGGTGATAAACGGAAGATGTACAATACAGTAAGAATAACGAGTGAGGCAAACTAAGCTCTACAGTTATCAGAGTTGCGCAGAATATTGTTGTAGTACAGAATATTGTTGTATATAAAGAAATTTCTTATACTTAACCTCGTACAGAATATTGTTGTAGTACTTGCTCACGAGACGAGGACGTATGAGCCTTCGTCTTCGGACCGGTGACATGAGAAGTATATATGTTAAAGATTGAGTGATTGTTTTGATCTCCCAAAGGAATCTACGGGATCACAGTATATATAAAAGGTATTTTTGATTGCTATACATGCTAAGACATGTTGGGTGGTATGTGTAATAAATATTATTTTGACCATGAGTCCTAATGTGGTTGAGTTCTGAAAGTTGTTATGTTACCCAGACCTATGTGTCAAAATGTTGTTATGTTACCTAGACCTATGTGTCTAAATGTTGTTATGTTACCCAGATCTAGAGTCTGAGGGTTGTTATGTGAGTATAAATGTTGTTAAGATACCCGAACCGTTGAGTCCGAGGTTATCATGTAAGTATGTTATGTTATGTTATGTATGGATGTGGATATGTTGCCCGGACCGTTAAGTCCGAGGTTGTGATGTAAAGTATGTTAGTTATGGAAGTTTTATTTTGCAAGTAATCCCCGTGTTCTAATCCAAATGATGTGTGGGAAGTGTGAACTTCGAGGACGAAGTTCTTTTAAGGGGGGTAGATTGAAATACCCCAACCCTTGATATGTTGTTTAAATGTTAAACTATGGTATTTAAAGGCTATAAAGTTCCTTGGAAACATCAGTGTACAATTTAAACCATAGTAAAAGCAATAAAGTACCATAAACACAGTTTGAGCAAAAACATGCTCTAAGCTTTGAGTGAACTTGGTTAGGACCCAAAGAGCCTACCAAGACTAAATAATATTCAATTATGATTTAATAAGGCTAATTAAGTCCTTAAGAAACATTGGTAGACAATTAAACGAAACAAAACACGAGAAAACACCTTAAAGTCAATTTAAGCAAATACTTGCTCTGGACTTGGTGTAACCTTGTATAAGACCTAAAGGTCATACCTATACCTTATTCACATGTTAATGGACGTGATAAATCAATTACTAAAGAAAACCAAGCTTGAAAACAAGTTAAAACACAAAATGTGCTTTAAGGAGTCTTAAAGCACATTTTTGAAAAATTGTCTTGTAAATGGGTTTTGAGCGGCTAAATGTCCATCATTACTCTTTAATTAACATGTGTAATACTTAGTATCACATTTGAAAGTCTAAATCAATGGGAAATCAAAAATTTCACAATTATGTGCCTTGGTTAGTGAATAGTAACTAAAATTAAGCTAGTTCATAACATAAGTCAACATAAGTCAACATAAGCAATTTAATTGGTCAACAAAGACCATAAAGCCCCTAAGTACAAAAAGGGGGCCAGTTTTTATTGTGGTGAGTCACCACTTTTGCTAGCTTGATAAGTAAATAAAGATGACAACTAAAGTTACTATTTCCTTTTAGCTTAAATATCTCCAAAAACAAGCTCTCATTTCATTTCTTCCTTTCCCACTCATTTCCACCATCTCCAACCTTCTTCCTCCTCTCTCCATCGGTTTTGATACAGCAAACCATACCATCTCCATCTTTGAATGCTTGTAACTTCTAGCTCCATGATCCAAATTAAATTTCAAGACTACCATTCTTCTAGTTAGGCCAAGCTCTACAACTTGGTCTCTTCAAATCTTCAAGAGCTCCATTTCGGTGCCATGGAGATTCACCATTGAAGGAGCTTGAGCTCATCTTTTCATGCCTTGTCATTCTCCTTGGCTTCAAGGTAAGGAAAAACCAAAGAAAACAACATTTCCTTCATTTTTATGCTTGGTCGAAAATCACCATTTATGGTGCCTTTATCTTGCTTTGTTCTAGCTTCATTTCAACCATTCAAGGGCTTGGTGGAGTCCTCTCTTGATACTTATTCAAGCTCTCTTCTATTTCCAAGGTAAAACAATCACCTTAATGCTTTAAGACAATATAGATAACCTAGGGTTTGTAAATGAATTTAACCATGAAGCTTGAATGCTCATGACATTTCTTGTATGTTGATTATAAGTTGACAAGCAATCAAAGTCCTTGCCAATTTCAATCAAGGAAACAAGAAAGAAGTTTGAGAGTAAAAGAGGTAAATAAACTATCTCAATGTAGTTTGAATGCCTTAGGAAAAATGAGCTTGATTTGCTTAATAAAATACCTAAGGAGCCAATGGCAAAAGAGCTAGTGAATTGTTCTCAAGGGAATTATTAAAAGGCATATGTGATGTTGAGTGTATTTGCAGGTCAAAGGCAATATATATGTGGGAAATTCAGTGTTTAAGGTTTATGCAATTTAAGGGCCTAAGAGCCATGTTATTTAAGGGCCTAAGTGCCAAGCAATTAAGTTTATGCACTATATTGGGATGTAGTGTGGTTTAAAGTTTTAGTTGTGTGTAAAGAATGTTTCTTGTGGAGATGAGTGTCTTGGATGGTTAAATGATGAAAAACAATATGTTTGTGTGTATTAAATGATTAATGGTTCTTGGTTGTAAAAAGGTGAAAACCTAAGTGTTTGGGTGTGAGAATATACAAGAGAAGCTATGGCAAAATTTAGTTGATGAACAAAGGGAGTTTATGTGTAATAATGAGATTTTATAACCTAGAAGGTACTAGGAATGGTTAAGCTAGAAGATGGTGAAAGAATGTGAATTAAAGTGTTCTTAATTGTTAAGATGCCTTGGACATAGCCTTAGAGGATTTAGAAATCAAATGGGTGTTTTAAACACACCAAGGTTATGTTATGTGGAGTGCTAAGTCTTGTGCAAGTTTTGGTGATCAAAGGAAAAATAATGCCTTGTGGAGATCCAAGTGTGAACTAGTGGAAACTAGAAGGAGTTTGAATATGGGAGGTGTATGTGAGAAATAATGCCCTTGGAGTAGTGGTAATAGTGGTATGGAAACATTTGGGGATAGTGATTGTCATAGGTATAAAACACCACTTAAAAACCTAAGGAAAAGCACTACAAGTGTTAGTATTTATAAGAATTGTGTAATGCTTGAGGAAGATCTTTAATGGGTGATTTAAGGAGATTAATGGAGGTCTTAAGGTGTGTTTGAGGTGCCCAAATGAGGTTAGAACATACTAGGATACATGAGGTGAAGTTTGGACTCAAATGGGAATGTAGAAACAAAGGTCTGGAGCCGACCGACCTTAGGGACCGGACTTGTAAGGTCGGTCGAGCCCAGTTTTACCCTGCCAGAGATGGTCTCTGGAATGGACCGACCTTGGGGATCGGACTTGCAAGGTCGGTCGGGCTTGTATTTTTGGTACGGATTAAGTTTCTGGAATGGACCAACCTTGGGACCGGACTTGCAAGGTCGGTCGTGTCTAAATTTTTGAACGGGAATTGTTTCTGGAATGGACCGGCCTTGTGGACCGAACTTGCAAGGTCGGTGATAAGTGTCCAAATGAGCATGTTTTATAGGTGTATTTCGTATATTATATTAGCACTTTTCTTGCTCATTTCTCCACTTTGGTTAGTTTTCCTCTAGTTATGTTTTATTGATTATCTCACAAATTTATTGGTTAAACATGAGGAAAACCAAGCTAGGAGCAAAGTACACGAAGAGACGAACGCATAGGCGCAGACGGGGATCAAATCGGAGCTAAAATGAACATTTTAGAGGCAATTGAAGTTGGTCCGGACCAGTGTCCGGATCAGCTGATCCGGACCAATACATTCCAGCGCAGTACCGTACAAAATCGACATGGTCCGGACCAGTGTCCGGATCACCTGGTCCGGACCAACATGCCAGCGCGCCAGAAGAAGGAAATCGACATGGTCCGGACCACACTGGTTCGGACGGTGGTCCGGACATGTCTGTTTGGACAGCGTACAGAGCATGTCGATGGGTGTGAATTGGTAAAATAATATATTTACCAATTCACACCGACACCCCCTTCAATTCTACCCCATTTTCACTATAAATAAACCTATAACCCCCATTAAATCATATCTCATTCTATCCCAAACTTATGCCATTTTTCTTCCATAAAAATACCATAAAACTCTCCAAAAAAATCATACATCTCATCCACATATTATCCACATAAATTCCATACAACACTTCATTTCATAAAAACATTCTATTTCCATACCGTTGTTCTGTCCAACCTCTGCCCAAATATTAGCAGTCAATATAGTGGAGCTGAATTAATTATCTTTCCCAGATGATTTCTTTTACTTCTTATTCTGTCTTTTTAATTATGTTGGGCTAAGAGGATTTACTCCAGGCGAAGGTTTAGCCGTAATTTGTTTAATTATGTATTCTATATTTCTACCGGTTAAAATAAATACAGTTTGTTAGGATTCAAGTTTATCTCTCGCCTTTTTAATAAATTTTATGAATTTATTAAAATGCTTTACAAAATCTGTTTTAATCTGATCAGTGATAAATAGACAGGTTAATTAAGCCGTAAATCTGTAGGAAACTTGTTTTCATCGGATAAGTTAGTACTCAGTTGCAAGAATATTATTCCTTTTACTCTGCCGTTTACTAGTGCTTGCTTGAGTTTTCATCGGACCTTGCATTTTCTGGTAAACGAGTTATTCAGGTGCGATGATCCAGCCCTTAAGATAATAACAGGAATTTTGCCAAACTATTATAATAAACCGGTAGAGATAGTATAATTAATCAGATTATATAAACCTGAACCCGGAGTTCCGTTTAATTTATTTTCAACTCAGTTAATTTTATCTGTTGCTTTACTTTACAAAAACAAGTCAATTAATTCCCCCCCTTTTGTGACAAGCTTAGGTACTATATTATTTTGCTATAAGTCCCACGGTTTGACCCCGGCCGCTTCTGTCTTACTATACTACTGCGACCGCGTTTTATTTGCAGCCCGGCGGATATTTTGAGTATTAATTTCTTTCTCAATTGTTTTAATTACATCAGTTCCAACCACTCACAATATACAGTCTGCAAAATGGCGCCGTTGCCGGGGACTTGATTTATTCTAGTCCCTAAGCCCCGGATAATTCACCTGTTATATTATAATATTCTGTTACTATTACTTTGGACATCTAACTTCTGACATCTAACTACGGACATCTAACTTCTGACATCTAATTTCTGACATTTAATTTCAGCTCTTTATTTTATTGTCATTTATTTTTCAGTCATTTAATTTCCATTGTCCTTTAAATTTTCTGTCATCTAACTACTAACTTATAATTTCTGTCATTTAAATTTCTGTCATTTAAATTCTGTAATCTAACTACTAACTTATAATTTCTGTCATCTAACCACTAACTTATAATTTCTGTCATTTAAATTCCATTGTCATTTAAATTTCTGCTATTTAATTCTGTCATTTTCTTTATTTTATTTTACTGTCTTTGTTAAAAAAAAAGTAGTTATTAATTTTCGAATTATTTCTGTTTAACTGTTTAATTTCCCCCTCCCTATTTCTTTCCATTTTTATTTATTTTATCACATCACGAGTTTCTTTTTTCTGTTTTGAGTGGTGAATGCCTTTTACCAGGTCAAACAGCCTCCCGGAAAATATTAATAATCACACGGTTGGTTACATCCCAGAGATCGAGAGAACCTTTCTGCGCACCCTAAGGCAGAAACGAACTCAACAAAACATAGCCACCACAGTGATAGAATCTAACCCGGAAGCTGACATGGCATTTTCACCAGCGACAGTCCGAAATATCAACAGGCCGTCTAATCAAGGACAACAGCCTGCCATCATCCTTCCCCACCTTACCCCATCCAAATACGATGAGTGGCAAAAGCTAAAGCCATATCATCAGATCCGATGTGTAAAGGAGTTGGGCATGTTCGATGGCTCCAGTCCTGACGAAGCTCTGTTACATGTTACCAAATTCTTGCAGCATGCCAATAGCCTAACCGCGACAGACGCAGTACTTCAGTACGCAAGACTGTCATTATTCCCTCACAACCTGACGGGAAATGCGAGCAAATGGTATCACAGCTGACACCTAGTACCATTGGTACTTGGGATGAAATGGCCACCAAGTTCTACGACAAATTCCTGCCCCCGAGCCGAACATTGGAAATGATTGCTGAAATCTATAATTTCAAGCAACCAGGGTCAGAAAACATTTGTGAAACTTGGGACTGTTTCAAAGGATTACTACTTACTTGTCCTCACCATGGTCTGACGAAAGAGCAAGTATCACAATTGTTCTACAAAGGCTTAATTGGTCCGTGTAAAACAATGGTACTATCCTCTTTGGGTGCTGACATTCTAAAAAAGCCCGGCGCACAGTTTCTAAATGGCATAGAATCCCTCTGCGAGGAGATCAGAGACTGGGCCACAGGTGGATCAAGAGGCGGTACTCTAGGTTTATACCATGTTGGGGAAAGTGATAACAAGTTTGACCAGCTGATGAAAAGCCATGAGCAACTCATGGAGAGCAATGCTCAGTAGGCAACAAAAGTAAGTACTCTGCAGAAAGTGGTTGAGCAATGGCTATGAACTCCTACCCCCAGCAAGCTAAGTCGATGATTTCCCGATCATCTACAATCCCTCCAGGCTATGCTCCTCTGTCTCAATCATCTCCAGCTAAATCTTGTACACAATGTGGTGGGCCTCATGACTATGAACAATGCCCCCAACTACAAGAATTAAAAGCAGTAGAGGAAGCAAACTATCTCACCAACAATTCAGGGTATAGACAACCTTGGCAACATAACATGCAATCCAATCTTCGCTACTCAAACACCGACAATATCCAAAACCCACATACACTACAAACATCTCAAAATTACAGACCTCAGTCCAATTTTCAAGGAGGCCAAAGGCAGTATCAGCAACAGCCTTATAGCAATGATGCTTCTTCGAGTCGACCAACTCAACCTCCTTCGAATCCTGAATCTGAAATGTCCCAAATGCAAGAGATGTTTAAAGCGATGATGGGTAAGTCTCGAGACACGCAAGAGGAGGTCACAGCCCTTCGAAAAGACCAAAGAGCCTTGCAGTCCCAAATACAACAGCTTCTAACTCAACAAAGACCTCCTGGTCAAATCCCTTCACAAACCAATCCAAATCCAAAAGAGTATGCAAATGCAATTTACGTAATGGACCAGCCCATCACATTAGCTCAAAGGGAGCAACAACCCGAGAGTGAAATGGTCCCTGAAGTGGAGCAGCAGGCTGAGGAAGAATACCTCGACATGAACCAACTGAAGCTCTATGCCAAATTAGTTGTGATAAACGAAATGATGGAAGGTCCACTAGACCTTACATCACAGCAACCGGAGAGCAAACTGGTTCATATAGTGGACGACTTACCTGAGAATTTGAGTTACTCTATATCACCACCCCCGTTTGAACCTGAGCAAACGGCATCAAACCTTCTGCTTGAGCTTGAAGACAAGCCATCAGAGGATAACTTCTACCTCAACTTCATGGAGTCCCCTCCCTCTGAAGTCAATTACCGTTATTTTCCCTCCTTCTCTGTGCTATATCCAGAAAATGAGGATATTTACATCCTCAAAAATGAAGTGGAGGAAATGCTCGCTCCCGCCAGAACATCCAAACAAAACACCAATATCACCTTCAAGGCGCCATCTCCCTCTGAAGTTGAAATCAATCAGGGCTCTTCCTATGAGCCTCTTCAAAAAGTTGAGGATATATACGTCCTCAAATTTGAGGAGGAGGAGCCATCCAACTTTGATCCTCATACCAAGGGACATCCATTGAAAAATCTGGCCTTTCTCCAAAGAAAAATAATGCCCACCCAACCCACCCATTGAAGCCCACTTCCACCTTCATTTTCGTTCCAGGGGAGGAAATTTACATCCTCGACTCTGAGCACGCACCACCACAACCATCTTGCATCCATACAGCTAAACAACAGAGGGAGAATGTTTACATTCTCCAGTTTGAGGAAGCAATACAACCATCACCCGGTTTTCAATACAATATTAATGACAGCAAACACCTCCTTCAAAACCAGGTTTTGTGGAGTTTGTATTTTCCTACTGTAATTGTTGCCGTAATACTTTGTTTTGATCCAGGTGGTTCGGCCCTACTTATTGCCAATTTCCTATTCCCGATACTACCATTGTCAACTTTCATTTATGATCCGGGATAATGAAGAACATGCGTCTAGTTAGAGACGTTAAACCCGGGCAGCTTGGTGGGAGGCAACCCACTATCTATCTTTTGTCTTTCTTTAATTTTATTTTGATTTCTCTTTTGTACTATATTTCCATTTTATATGTTATAATAAAATGCAGGTTTTACTTGAGTTCTTCGGGCTGTGTAGAATATTCTTTATAGGTACATTTCATGTCATTCCACAGCTGCACTCAAGTGTGGGGGAGCTCTACACACTCTACGAAATTTGGGGAGTACACTCTTTCAATTATTAATTGCATGCCCTGTTAATTTAATTCCATCTACGCAATGAGGGCATTGCTTGAGCTTAAGTGTGGGGGAAGAACCCTTTTCAGGGCATTTTGTGCTAAAAATGTTTAAATCTCTCTGCTTATCTTGCATTTGTTCAAAAATTAAAATTATGTACCCTGCTAATGTAGGTTGTTCTCTTTAAAAACAAATACTATTATGAATTGTGGGATAAATGGTACAAATTTAAAAATTTTCATTTGATTACTTTTGAGGAGCATTTTTCTTATGCGGTGTGACCAAATAATCTGCAATGGTTGGACTTTATTGCTCAGGGTTTCTTTTTGTCTTCTCTCTTAAGGATTGCTAAGGGGTGCTTCTCTGTTGAAAAAGAATACAAAAAAAAATATAATAAATAAGGGATTTGCGAGACACCATTGGTAACCAACAAAGAGAGTTGAGTGTTCTTAAATACAAAGGCGTGATGTCTACATTTTTATCTTCTCATCCCTTATGCAAAAGTGAAACAAATGCATAAATCTATTTTTCATTTTGTTTTCTCCTCAATGCCCATTCTTGAGAGAAGTTGGCCATGGTAAAAGTTCTCAGAGTCACCTAAACAAAGAAGCATTGAAGTACCTTGGATCATACCCCGAAACTCTATATTTTATTTTTACCCTGAGCACACCTATGCCACCAGCAGTTGATTTTTCACACTCCTCAAAAAGTTTAAAGATCGTGTATTGTGTTCACCTCCTTATCCTACCCTTCATAATAATATTTGTTAGTATTGAGCATTCCCTACTTACTTGAGTACATGGTTTTGCTTGAGGACAGGCTAAAAGATAAGTGTGGGGGTGTGATAAGTGTCCAAATGAGCATGTTTTATAGGTGTATTTCATATATTATATTAGCACTTTTCTTGCTCATTTCTCCACTTTGGTTAGTTTTCCTCTAGTTATGTTTTATTGATAATCTCACAAATTTATTGGTTAAACATGAGGAAAACCAAGCTAGTAGCAAAGTACACGAAGAGACAAACGCATAGGTGCAGACGGGGATCAAATCGGAGCTAAAATGAACATTTTAGAGGCAATTGAAGTTGGTCCGGACCAGTGTCCGGATCAGCTGATCCGGACCAATACATTCCAGCGCAGAACCATACAAAATCGACATGGTCCGGACCAGTGTCCGGATCACCTGGTCCGGACCAACATGCCAGCGCGCCAGAAGAAGGAAATCGACATGGTCCGGACCACACTTGTTCGGACGGTGGTCTGGACATGTCTGTTTGGACAGCGTACAGAGCATGTCGATGGGTGTGAATTGGTAAAATAATATTTACCAATTCACACCGACACCCCCTTCAATTCTACCCCATTTTCACTATAAATAAACATATAACCCCCCATTAAATCATATCTCATTCCACCCCAAACTTATGCCATTTTTCTTCCATAAAAATACCATAAAACTCTCCAAAAAAATCATACATCTCATCCACATATTATCCACATAAATTCCATACAACACTTCATTTCATAAAAACATTCCATTTCCATACCGTTTTTCTGTCCAACCTCTGCCCAAATATTAGCAGTCAAGATAGTGGAGCTGAATTAATTATCTTTCCCAGATGATTTCTTTTACTTCTTATTCTGTCTTTTTAATTATGTTGGGCTAAGAGGATTTACTCCGGGCGAAGGTTTAGCCGTAATTTGTTTAATTATGTAATCTATATTTCTACCGGTTAAAATAAATACAGTTTGTTACGATTAAAGTTTATCTCTCGCCTTTTTAATAAATTTTATGAATTTATTAAAATGCTTTACAAAATCTGTTTTAATCTGATCGGTGATAAATAGACAGGTTAATTAAGCCGTAAATCTGTAGGAAACTTGTTTTCATCGGATAAGTTAGTACTCAGTTGCAAGAATATTATTCCTTTTACTCTGCCGTTTACTAGTGCTTGCTTGAGTTTTCATCGGACCTTGCATTTTCTGGTAAACGAGTTCTTCAGGTGCGATGATCCAGCCCTTAAGATAATAACAGGAATTTTGCCAAACTATTATAATAAACCGGTAGAGATAGCATAATTAATCAGATTATATAAACCTGAACCCGGAGTTCCGTTTAATTTATTTTCAACTCAGTTAATTTTATCTGTTGCTTTACTTTACAAAAACAAGTCAATTAATTCCCCCCCCCTTTTGTGACAAGCTTAGGTACTATATTATTTCGCTATAAGTCCCACGGTTTGACCCCGGCCGCTTTTGTCTTACTATACTACTGCGACCGGGTTTTATTTGCAGCCCGACAGATATTTTGAGTATTAATTTTTTTCTCAATTGTTTTAATTACATCAGTTCCAACCACTCACAATATACAGTCTGCAGTCGGTCGGAGTAGAATTTTTGACGGTAATGTGTTCTGGAATGGACCGACCTTGTGTAAGGTCGGTCGGACCAAAACTTGTAAAAAAAAAAAAACAAACAAGAGTGACTTAAGTAGTAAACCCTAGTGGGTATAACAAGGATAATCAAGTGTGAATTAAGTAAGGAAACATGACAGGTAATCATGTAAAAACACTTAGTTATTCAAAAGTTAAATAAGTTAATTAACCGACATTACTAATCATGTTTAGGAACTACGTTTGGCAGGACTCGTATGCAGCAAGGGCCAAGGTATGGTTTTCTTGCAACCTGTGTCCTACCAAATTACACCGGCTTGTATGCCAATGTGTTTTTCTGTATGTTTGCCACGTTATAAGGTAAATCATGAAATGAGTTTATAGTCATTGTTGTTGTTGTGTGTTTGCGTACCGATACCGGTAACCTCGAATGCGTATGAAAGGCTAGTTAACCAATATTAGGTAAACGTAAGAGAACGGTATCCGGTAATAACGTTTCCAACCTAAGGAACGTTCTAGCCACGGCTATGCGTGAGTTAGTTGTGTGATGTTGGTGTGTGATGTTTGTGTGTGAATGCATGAACCTCCCTTGTGTGTCTAACCCTGTTGTAATACTGTAAGGAGTATGGATGTGATAGGTTCCACAGTGGAGCCCTTAACTATGTTTATATATATATATATTATGGGGGGTGAGGAATCCGGTTGTTCCGGTCGCGCGTTGTTTTGGAGTTGTTGTATACAGTTTCTTTGGCTCCCTCTCTGTTGGTTGTTTCCCTTCATTGGTCTTCAATCACCCTTAAGCTTAACCAAGGCTTTTCTGACTCACGTCGGTTGGGGAATATGTACGGTGTGTTCGGATCACTATATCCAATCCATCTTTAAGTTAAGTTACTCGTCCGAATAACAGGATGGTAATGAGTGATGTAACAAGCTTATCATGAGTACGTATTCATTCTATAGGCTTACCAAGTTAACTAACTATGTTTGGGCCGGTTCGTAAAGGGAACCGTTCCCGTTATGTTATGTGTTATTGTTGTGCTGCAATTCTTATTGCGATGTGATGTTATATGCTTGTTAAGATGTGGAGTATGTGGATCATGGATATGAATCCCAGTTTATTATAAGAGGCGTTTAAGGATAACCCGATTGGTGGGTAAGTGTCGTCTATTAAGGAAATAGCTCCATTAAAGGAGAAACACTCTAGGGGTTAAAGATCACCATGAGTGATTTATTAAGTGTAGATGTGTTGGCGGTTTTATTGAGCCATTGTTGTGCAATGTAATGTGTTGTGTGTTTGTAGTTTACATGCATGATTTAAATATAATCAACAGCATGCTTAGACGACAATTAGTTGTGCGTGGCCCGGTAGCATGCGGGCTGCGGGATTACCATACCAGCAATGAAATACCCCAAACCTTAAATGTGTTAATTAATTATGTAATTATAATTTTCTAAGGCTGATTAAGTCCTTAAGATCATTGGTGAAGAAATGAAAACCAAAAAGGAAAAGAAAATGCGTAAAAGTCATAAAACGTGAAAATACGTATTTAATTATTTTAGGAGGTACATAACCTTCGTAAGGGTTATAAATATATTTCTATACCTTAATTACACATTAAGAACATGTGGGAAAAATTCCGGAAGGAAACGGATCTAAACAAGGCGTTAAAACGCTAACGGAGTCTAAAGCGCGTTTTTCGAGGAAACCCGAAAATGTGACTTTAAACGGTTAAACGACCCCGTAAAAATAATAGTTGATTATGTAACAATAATTAAACATTAATGGGAGTTTAATAACCATTAAAATTAAAGGAATGAGAAAATTCTGGAAAACGGTCCCGGTTAGTGAATAGTGCTAAACCGGGTAAATAAACGAGCGTTTTCTGTTAGAAAACGAAAAACGCTCCAGCGTGTATATATTAGTGGGCCGGTTTTATTAATGTAAATAGCTCACTCACATAAGACTAGTTAATTGATAAATAAAGTCAAAAAAAATGAGGGACCACTTATACCCCTCTCCCTCTCTCTCTTCCCTCACTTCTCTTTTTTTTCTCTTTCCTCTCTCTCTTTCCTTGCTGCCGCCTCCTTCCTCCTCTCTGCCGATGGGATGCTCCAACCCAAGCCAACAATGGCTTCTCCATTTCAACCTCATGCTCAAGCTCCATTTGAGCTCCAATCACAAAAATAACTACATATTCTTCTTCCTCTCATCCTCCTCTATCATCCTCTCTTTTCAAAATTCCAAAAGGATGAAGTTGACCCCCATGGGTTTTCACCATTTGAGGAGAAAATGGCACCAATGAGAAGCTTGGAGTCTCCTCTTTCTTCTAAGGTAAAAATTTCCAAGAACAAGTCATTCCCTCTTCATCTCTTGGTGTAATTGATTTTTCACCATTTTGATACCTTGTTTTCTCCTTGTTCTTGAGCTCCAAATTTATCCTTCAATGGTGGAGTAGTTTCCTTCTTGATTCAAGGGAGAAAATCCCTCTTAAAAGCTTCAAAAGGTAAACCCTAATTCTAGCCCTTTGATTAAATTGAGTTTCTAAGGGTTTAGATAATTAATTGTGTATGTTTTGTGTTCATGGATGTTGGGATGGAGTTGGAAACTCCATACCCTCTAAATTGATTTTTGGAAGAAATGAGGAGCAAGAGGAGAATGTGAGAGACTTGCGAAATTAAGGTAAGGAATCCACCTTAAACCTTGCTATAATTGTTTTAGTGTTTGGGATTGGGGGTAAACAATTTAACGAACCCAAATTGTGGATTGAAATATGTGTTGAAAATGGTTTAGTTGGTGTGGAGAGAGTTGTGAATTAATAGTTGAATTGAAGGCCTTAAGAGCCAAATGTTTTAAGGTGGAGATTGGTATTGTGTTTATGGAGTTATGGTGATATGGTTGATGTTGATGAGTTGAGGATTTATTGGGTGCTGTTAGGACCCTTGAAAGGGTATGGCTAGATTAGGAATGCAGAGGTTGTGTTTTGATGATAATTGATGAGGATTAATATGTAAAGATTATGGGAAGTTATGTCAAAATTTCTATGGAAATGAGTGTTTGGTGATGGTGTTATGGTTGAGAGGATTTAGGTGTTGATTTGGGATGTTTAATGTGGAAAGGAATGGTTGTTTATGACTTGTGAAACATGGAGTTAGTGTAGGTACATTAGGGTGCAATTTTGGGAAGAATTTGCCTCTGTTTGCTGAATTTTTGGGTACGTCCGAACTTCCGTCCGGACTTGGAAGTTCGGACATGCCCCGTCGTTCTATAAAATTTTCCGAGTTTCAGTGGTGTCCGAACTTCCGTCCGAACTTGGAAGTTCGGACACTCGAAAATTTTTCCCAGGCCAATTAGCTTCGACTTGTGTCCGACCTTCGATGTCCGGACACAAGTTCGGACGCCTGTAAAATTTTCTTCAGACTTGCTCTCGACTTGTGTCCGACCTTGAAGTCCGGACACAAGTTCGGACAGGTTAAAAATTTTCTTTGGTTTTGCCTCGGCTTGTGTCCGAACTTCAAAGCCCGGACACAAGTTCGGACGTGTTGAAAATTTTCCCCAGAGTTTGCTTCGACTTGTGTCCGACCTTAGATGTCCGGACACAAGTTCGGACACAGTGAAATGTTGACCAAAAATTTTGTTTAAGAGTAGGAAATGACATCCAATGATGGGGATTGATAAGTAATGATGTTATAAGGTTGTTAAGGAGGTGTTAAGTAAGTTATAATGGTAATTGAGTGGCGAAAAGTTGTAATATAAATGTAAAGTTATAAAACTACCGAACGGGGCTAATCAAGGGCGCATTAGTCGTTAAATAATTATGTTGCCCCGATGTTAATTAAAGATAGTTATAATGTTGCCAGTGGTACAAAGATTTTCAAGGAACATGTGATGACACGTAAGAGTGCATCTTCGGTGACAGGTATGGTTTTCTTGCAACCTGTGTCCTAACGGATTACACCGGCTTGTATGCCAACATGTTTTCTGTGTGTTGCCACCTTGCAAGATAAAGCATGAAATGAGTTTACAGTAATTCATTATTGTGGCGTAATTAATTCCGATACCGCTTAACCTTAGTTATGTGTTAAATAATAGATAACCGACCTTAGGTTCACATAAGAGTTCGGTATGCGGAATAAACGTCCCAACCCATGGGAACGTTCTAACCACGGCTATCAGTGCGTTAGTATATGTTGTGATTATGTGTGATGTATGTGAGTTGTTGGTATGTTGTTGTTGTTATCGGATACAGATATCCATGTTTGTTAAAAAGGGATAATACTCCCCTTATGTGTCTAACCGAGTTAGTAACACTATGTGATGTATGTAAGTGATAAGTTCCATAAGGGAACCTCTAACTAATAAGTATATGTGTATGGAGAGGAATCCGGTGTTCCGGTCGCGCGGTTGTTTGGGAGTTAATACATATATGTGATTAACTCCCATCCTGTTATGTTAAGGGTTGTTTTCCTTCATTGGATTTCGACCTCCCATTAGCTTAGCCAAAGCTTACCTACCCGACCTCCATATCGGGCTAGGAGGGAAATTATGTGTAATGTTGTTAGGGAGTTGACGCCTATGCTGCTTCGACTCCCTCTCTGTTATGTTACGGTTGTCTTTCCTCTTTGAATTACAACCACCCACAAGCTTAACCAAGGCTTACCTAACTCATCACTATTGGAGCTAGGGGGAAATTATGTATGTTGTGATCGGTCCTATATGAGGCCGTCACTCCAGTTAAGAAAATGTATGTATGTTGTGCTCGGGCTTATATCACCCCGGCACTCCCTAAGCAAAGATTATATTCTCTAAGAAGAATGGAATTAAGTTTGTGTACGTTAATAAGTGAAATGTGTTGTTATGTGTGAGTGCTAACCTTGTGTTTGTGTTCTTTTAATGGATGTGTGCTTTAAGCATGAAGTATGTGTATATTTTGTGCATGTTTGAAATAAAATCAACCGCATGCTAAGACGACAATTAGTTGTGCGTGGCCCGGTAGCATGCGGGCTGCGGGATTACCATACCAGCAAAGGTGCTGACCCCCTTTGGGGGCTCCCATTACTCTACAGGTACAACGGAGCTGGAAGCCGCTCGAGAGTAGGACGGGTAGTGGTTGTACATGGGTAGTCATTCAAGTTGAGAATGTATTGTAGGCGTAGTAAGACCGAAATTGTTATCGGCATTAGTTTGTAAATACTCGGTACAGTGTAATGTAAGTGTATAATGTTTGTTGGACATGGAACGGGATTTATGTGTAGTTGCTCGGGAGTTTAGTCCATCAGACCGGTACGATGTATGTATGTTAGCCTTGTTAGCCACGTGGGTGGCTAACGGCGTGTAACACCCAAGAGTTGAGTTATGTTGCGAGTTGTGATTTCCGCTGCAAAGTATTGTTAAGTGTATTATTTGTAGTTGGGGTGTTACAAAAAGTGGTATCAGAGCGAAGTATCGCTCTGATGACTGAAATACCGAGCTTAGGAAGTACCGAGTTAAGAGTTTAGTACTTTGGGTTAAGGGTTGAGTGATAGCGTGAGAAGTACGCTAGTTAGGGAAACACCAGTGTGTACTGGATACCTACGATATCCATCCCGCCCTCCACAAACCCTATTATATAACTTGGAAAGAACGCCAGAGAGATAGAAGTCCTCTCTTACTCGGGAATACCCGATCTGGCTGTTATTAAGTGCCCTAATAAGCACGGAGAACCTATACGGTAGATTCCGAAGGTGTGAATCCCGAAGACGGTTCCCTTTGAATAATATTAACCGCTCCTGTTAGCGAAAAGTGAAGAAACTTATGCATAAGGGAATGGAATTTCCAGCACCCTGGGTCGACATGCGAAGCAGTCGAGGACAACCAGCTTGCAAGCACCAACCGTGCAACAGTGCAGAAGTGAAGTAATAGAACCCGAGACGAGTGTCTACGGGACTACAATGTTAATTAATACACCAGCGGTATACAACCGATTAAGGAACTACAACGTAGTACGAGGAGGATACAATACTAAGTAAAAGGGGTCTCCCAGAATGGGAAACACCCTAGTTAATGGTTATCATGTGAAGACACTGAGAAGTACCCAAGGAATTGCTGTTAAGACTGTAAGACCAAGTAAGGGCCAGCAAGGCCACTGATGTTAGAGCGGGCGAAAGCAGTACCGCAATCAATGTGTATTGAACCGATAACCAGATTGTATGGCGCACTTGCCATGGCAAGTGCTGCTACAACAAGGTTGTACGGGAGATTTTAACAACTACAAGTGCTTGAAGTTAAGTGGGATTATCATAACCGTGGAAGGGCTTAATAGCCTGACCTCAGTACTTGGAAATACACCAGTCAGCAAGAAGCTAGACTTGGATAAGGCTTGAAACGTTGTAAAACCACAGAAATTTTTCTTTAAACCTAAAATCATTTTCTGTCAAAACCGTTTTCAAAACCAAATTTTCTTTCAAACCCATTTTTATTCCAATTTTCTTTAAACTAAACCAGAAGGCCTACACGGGCCTCAGTGCCACATGGTAGGTAAGTTTTACCCAGTTACTTTTAAATAACCGAATGGAAACCAGTAAACCCAAGGGTGACAACCCGAGGGAATGGAGTGAGTTCATTATAATACAATAGTGGATACACTTCCCTTGATTAAGTTCGGGAAGCATGGAATGCATATTATCACAGGATAATATAAGAGGAGTTGACAACAGAATACTTCACCTAGGCGTGTGACGGACACTACGAGTGTACCAACTGAAATGTGGGACGACCGCACTCCGATAGGAGCTTGTGGGCCTGACAAACCTTCTTATGGGGTAGTTGGGTAAGTAGCAATGTATCAGCAGGATACCCCACGTATGTATACGAGTGGAGTCTGGAACACGGGAAGTAGTCGACTCCATACTACGGTCCGAAGTAAAAGTCAAGCAAGAGCAATGGATTACATCAAATGGTTGAAGTAAAGGAACCCAGTCAAGTTAAGGAAGACTAAGGGAAATTAGTAAATTCATTTTAAGGAAATGTTAAAGGTGAACAAGTGCGAAGTGCACTGGTTAGTAAGTAAAGACGTGGAATATGTCATAAGGAACCGGAAGGACGAAACATATAGCTGGAGTAAGTACCCAGCTTAAGTATGGTGAGGCAGATGCCTACTATGGATACGTTGATGTGCAATGAACGGGATGACTCCCGAGATGATCACTAAGATATCAACTCTCACTAAGACGCGGGGGGGGTGTAATAGTAAACGTCCAATATGTGCAGCCATATGTAATGGCACAAACCTAGTACACACCCAGGAACTATCCTTAGAAGGGTGTTGGATCAACAATGGTGAACGAGAAACGGACAAAACGCAAGGGTAAACTAACCCAATTTAAGCACAAGTCGTCAGAAGGAAGTCTGACATCCTGGAAGGGGCACCCCATGAAGGGAATAAACCATGGAACCCAATACAACCTATAAACCGTGTATTAGGTATGGGAAGTAAATGCGTGTGAACAGCCTACAATGAGCAGAGCTCGAGGCAATAGGGCTTATAAGCCACAAGTGAAATGTGTAAAGGAAATGTTATTGACCACAGAGATTTATGTTATATAAGTAAGTAAGTGAGCGAAGGAATCACTGCTTCAAGAGTGGGGATACCTCGTGATATGTGAAGACCGCAACAGCGGTAGTTATGCGAACAAAGTTCAGGGAATACGTTAAGGGTTGACCACGTTGTCATTACCCAAGAATGATGTGAGTAGGAATAAATGGAAAAGAAGTATTTATACCAGTTGTGGAGATCGGATGAGTAAAAAGTCAAATAGCAACCACCATAGGTGTGGGATGCTAAATGTGTAATGAACGACGCTCAAGGAGCATAGAGACTCAAAAACAATAGCGTGTTCAACAGTCAGCCAAATAAGTGGCAAGACACAGTGTAATGGCGGAAGCTAATATAATAGAGGATGCAGTGTAAGTTAATGTTACACAATGAGTAAGGGCACGGGGCGCAGTAAGCGACCGTTGCATAAGTGTTGCTAAATAATAATGTGGCAAATAAGACTAGTTATGAGTGAAACTCAATGGGCATACAAGGTAAGTGACAACAAACCGACTGGGCAATAAGCCAATGGTCGGTACTATGTGATAAGGAACACAGTGTGAATTCCTATTGCTATCTCATAAGAGACTTACTGTCAAGAGTTTACGCCTCTGCACTCTGTATGACTGAGTGGTTTGGTATTGCGCTTGCGCGGTAATGATCAAGTGAGATAGCTAGGAAGTCTGAAAATGTTAAATGTGATAGAAGAACAAGAGTTATGGTGTGATAAAACCGATGCATAAGAGAAGCACGGTTGTACCAATCAAAAGGTACCTGATTAGCATAAGTGATTACAGTAACACGATTATTGAATATCGGTATGGAATATACCTCAAGTGTTGGAAATAACCGACAGAGTACTACACTAAAGGTAGTAGCTCAAACTTAACCGACAGTAAGTCGGAAGAAACCAAGTAAATCATTGTAGAATACAATAGATTATCGTGGAAATGAATAGAAAGTTTTAACTCACCGAATTCGCTCACGGTAAGAAAACCACGCGTCGGTTGAGAACCGTTATTACCAAGATAAAGGTGATAATCGGGGATGCATAATACAGTAAGGATAATGTATGGAGCAAACTAAGCCCTAAATTATCAAGAGTTGCGCAGCAGAAACTAGTGAACCAGTGAGTCAAACGATGAATGTGAATAGTGAACATGAGTGAATGGCAAACTAATGATGCCTAAAAGCCTCACAGGCCAGGATCGAACCAGTTAAGAGTTAAATAACTCTAATGAGAATTCTTGGTTAGGGACTAAACCGCCAATATGGCTAAGATCCTCAAACCAGAACACACTGTGTAATAAACCGCGTGGAGATAAACACTTCACGACGGTAGAATGTTCTAAACCAGTGATTAACTTATTGATTACGTGGGCGTAATCCCTTTTAAGGGGGTAGAGCGCAGAACCACTTAGTGTCTTTTACCGTACAAGTGTACGTGAACTATGATGTGCATAGCACAAAATGATTTGTTTTGATGATTGGTGTGTGTGTTACATAAACATACACATTCATTCATGGTTAATTGTGGTAATTACGCACGGAAGATGCGAATACCCTTGCGATAAGTGTGTTTATTGTGTCAACAAATGTGTGTGAAAGTATAAGTATAAGGGAGTAGAAAAACTCCCGGGGAACCAAAACCCCGACAGTGTATGTTCATATGATACCAAATGTAATATTGTGTATTATATTTTGATAAAAATATATATATGGATATATGTATATATACAGTATTATGATTTATGAAGAGGTATGACACCAACGTAGAACCTAGTGAGAATTAAATTCCCTAGGTAACTTGATTTAAAATAAATCGGGAAGTTGGTTGATGGACATAGTTCCACCCTTGGAGATGTAATGATTACGACTAGATGGATTAGAAGATAGAAAATGGTACATGCTTGAATTAGTTGTTGTTTGAAAATGAAGTGGGAGGTGAAACTTGATTATCATGAGATCAAGGGAAGCCGAACACAAATTGGGGTGGAAAGATAGTTCAACTCTGATGCTGATCACATTAGGGTTGGATGATTCTTGAAACTCCCTATAAGTGGTCACAAATAATCACATCAAGAATACGATGCAGTTAACAATAATTGGACTTGGAGTTGTATTGAATTTTCAAAGGAATTTTAATGCGTGGTTTCAGATTTTCAATTGGTACTTTCAAGACTTCAATTAATATTTTTTTTAAGATTCTTAAGTGGTATTTTCAAAGGAAGGACTACCTTTATGTGACCTCGTGGAGGATTTTCAACTTGTATCCTTCCAATAAAGGATTTCATTACTTGACCTCATAGAGGGTATTTTCCTACTACTTGCTCACGAGCTGAGGACGTATGAGCCTTTGTCTTAGGACCGGTGACATGAGAAGTATATTTTAAAGATGTATGCAATTGTTTTGATCTCCCAAAGGAACGGGGACCAGAGTGTCCATCGCGACCGGTTCTGCGGGATCACAGTGTATATGTACTCTACATGGGTCTCGAACTCATGAAGAGATGGAAAAGGAATTTCTGGTTGATATACATGCTATGACATGTTGTGTGGTATGTGTAATAATTATTATTTTGGACCTTGAGTCCTAATGTGATTGAATTCCGGAAGTGTTATGTTATCAAGACCTATGTGTCTAAAGGATGTTGTGTTATCAAGACCACGAGTCTAAATGTTGTTATGTTACCCAGACCAAGAGTCAAAGGGTTGTTATGTATGTGTAAATGTTGTTGAGGTACCCGGACCATTAAGTACGAGGCTACTAAGTAAGTATGTTATGTTATGTATGGATGTGTATATGTACCCGGACCGTTAAGTCCGAGGGTGTGATGTAAAGTATGTTGTTATGGAAGTTGTATGTTGCAAGTAATCCCCATATTCTAACCAACGATGTGTGGGAAGTGTGAACTTCGAGGACGAAGTTCTTTTAAGGGGGGTAGATTGAAATACCCCAAACCTTAAATGTGTTAATTAATTATGTAATTATAAATTTCTAAGGCTGATTAAGTCCTTAAGATCATTGGTGAAGAAATGAAAACCAAAAAGGAAAAGAAAATGCGTAAAAGTCATAAAACGTGAAAATACGTATTTAATTATTTTAGGAGGTACATAACCTTCGTAAGGGTTATAAATATATTTCTATACCTTAATTACACATTAAGAACATGTGGGAAAAATTCCGGAAGGAAACGGATCTAAACAAGGCGTTAAACGCTAACGGAGTCTAAAGCGCGTTTTTCGAGGAAACCCGAAAATGTGACTTTAAACGGTTAAACGACCCCGTAAAAAATAGTTGATTATGTAACAATAATTAAACATTAATGGGAGTTTAATAACCATTAAAATTAAAGGAATGAGAAAATTCTGGAAAACGGTCCCGGTTAGTGAATAGTGCTAAACCGGGTAAATAAACGAGCGTTTTCTGTTAGAAAACGAAAACACTCCAGCGTGTATATATTAGTGGGCCGGTTTTATTAATGTAAACAGCTCACTCACATAAGACTAGTTAATTGATAAATAAAGTCAAAAAAAATGAGGGACCACTTATACCCCTCTCCCTCTCTCTCTTCCCTCACTTCTCTCTTTTCTTTTCTCTTTCCTCTCTCTCTTTCCTTGCTGCCGCCTCCTTCCTCCTCTCTGCCGATGGGATGCTCCAACCCAAGCCAACAATGGCTTCTCCATTTCAACCTCATGCTCAAGCTCCATTTGAGCTCCAATCACAAAAATAACTACATATTCTTCTTCCTCTCATCCTCCTCTATCATCCTCTCTTTTCAAAATTCCAAAAGGATGAAGTTGACCCCCATGGGTTTTCACCATTTGAGGAGAAAATGGCACCAATGAGAAGCTTGGAGTCTCCTCTTTCTTCTAAGGTAAAAATTTCCAAGAAAAAGTCATTCCCTCTTCATCTCTTGGTGTAATTGATTTTTCACCATTTTGATACCTTGTTTTCTCCTTGTTCTTGAGCTCCAAATTTATCCTTCAATGGTGGAGTAGTTTCCTTCTTGATTCAAGGGAGAAAATCCCTCTTAAAAGCTTCAAAAGGTAAACCCTAATTCTAGCCCTTTGATTAAATTGAGTTTCTAAGGGTTTAGATAATTAATTGTGTATGTTTTGTGTTCATGGATGTTGGGATGGAGTTGGAAACTCCATACCCTCTAAATTGATTTTTGGAAGAAATGAGGAGCAAGAGGAGAATGTGAGAGACTTGCGAAATTAAGGTAAGGAATCCACCTTAAACCTTGCTATAATTGTTTTAGTGTTTGGGATTGGGTAAACAATTTAACGAACCCAAATTGTGGATTGAAATATGTATTGAAAATGTGTTTAGTTGGTGTGGAGAGAGTTGTGAATTAATAGTTGAATTGAAGGCCTTAAGAGCCAAATGTTTTTAAGGTGGAGATTGGTATTGTGTTTGGAGTTATGGTGTATGGTTGATGTTGATGAGTTGAGATTTATTGGGTGCTGTTAGGACCCTTGAAAGGGTATGGCTAGATTAGGAATGCAGAGGTTGTGTTTTGATGATAATTGATGAGGATTAATATGTAAAGATTATGGGAAGTTATGTCAAAATTTCTATGGAAATGAGTGTTTGGTGATGGTGTTATGGTTGAGAGGATTTAGGTGTTGATTTGGGATGTTTAATGTGGAAAGGAATGGTTGTTTATGACTTGTGAAACATGGAGTTAGTGTAGGTACATTAGGGTGCAATTTTGGGAAGAATTTGCCTCTGTTTGCTGAATTTTTGGGTACGTCCGAACTTCCGTCCGGACTTGGAAGTTCGGACATGCCCCGTCGTTCTATAAAATTTTTCCGAGTTTCAGTGGTGTCCGAACTTCCGTCCGAACTTGGAAGTTCGGACACTCGAAAATTTTTCCCAGGCCAATTAGCTTCGACTTGTGTCCGACCTTCGATGTCCGGACACAAGTTCGGACGCCTGTAAAATTTTCTTCAGACTTGCTCTCGACTTGTGTCCGACCTTTGAAGTCCGGACACAAGTTCGGACAGGTTAAAAATTTTCTTTGGTTTTGCCTCGGCTTGTGTCCGAACTTCAAAGCCCGGACACAAGTTCGGACGTGTTGAAAATTTTCCCCAGAGTTTGCTTCGACTTGTGTCCGACCTTAGATGTCCGGACACAAGTTCGGACACAGTGAAATGTTGACCAAAAAATTTTGTTTAAGAGTAGGAAATGACATCCAATGATGGGGATTGATAAGTAATGATGTTATAAGGTTGTTAAGGAGGTGTTAAGTAAGTTATAATGGTAATTGAGTGGCGAAAAGTTGTAATTAAATGTAAAGTTATAAAACTACCGAGACGGGCTAATCAATGGCGCATTAGTCGTTAATAATTATGTTGCCCCGATGTTAATTAAAGATAGTTATAATGTTGCCAGTGGTACAAAGATTTTCAAGGAACATGTGATGACACGTAAGAGTGCATCTTCGGTGACAGGTATGGTTTTCTTGCAACCTGTGTCCTAACGGATTACACCGGCTTTATGCCAACATGTTTTCTGTGTGTTGCCACCTTGCAAGATAAAGCATGAAATGAGTTTACAGTAATTCATTATTGTGGCGTAATTAATTCCGATACCGCTTAACCTTAGTTATGTGTTAAATAATAGATAACCGACCTTAGGTTCACATAAGAGTTCGGTATGCGGAATAAACGTCCCAACCCATGGGAACGTTCTAACCACGGCTATCAGTGCGTTAGTATATGTTGTGATTATGTGTGATGTATGTGAGTTGTTGGTATGTTGTTGTTGTTATCGGATACAGATATCCATGTTTGTTAAAAAGGGATAATACTCCCCTTATGTGTCTAACCGAGTTAGTAACACTATGCGATGTATGTATGTGATAAGTTCCATAAGGGAACCTCTAACTAATAAGTATATGATATGTATGGAGAGGAATCCGGTGTGTGCCGGTCGCGCGTGTTGTTTGGGAGTTAATACATATATGTGAATTAACTCCCATCCTGTTATGTTAAGGGTTGTTTTCCTTCATTGGATTTCGACCTCCCATTAGCTTAGCCAAAGCTTACCTACCCGACCTCCATATCGGGCTAGGAGGGAAATTATGTGTAATGTTGTTAGGGAGTTGACGCCTATGCTGCTTCGACTCCCTCTCTGTTATGTTACGGTTGTCTTTCCTCTTTGAATTACAACCACCCACAAGCTTAACCAAGGCTTACCTAACTCATCACTATTGGAGCTAGGGGGAAATTATGTATGTTGTGATCGGTCCTATATGAGGCCGTCACTCCAGTTAAGAAAATGTATGTATGTTGTGCTCGGGCTTATATCACCCCGGCACTCCCTAAGCAAAGATTATATTCTCTAAGAAGAATGGAATTAAGTTTGTGTACGTTAATAAGTGAAATGTGTTGTTATGTGTGAGTGCTAACCTTGTGTTTGTGTTCTTTTAATGGATGTGTGCTTTAAGCATGAAGTATGTGTATATTTTGTGCATGTTTGAAATAAAATCAACCGCATGCTAAGACGACAATTAGTTGTGCGTGGCCCGGTAGCATGCGGGCTGCGGGATTACCATACCAGCAAAGGTGCTGACCCCCTTTGGGGGCTCCCATTACTCTACAGGTACAACGGAGCTGGAAGCCGCTCGAGAGTAGGACGGGTAGTGGTTGTACATGGGTAGTCATTCAAGTTGAGAATGTATTGTAGGCGTAGTAAGACCGAAATTGTTATCGGCATTAGTTTGTAAATACTCGGTACAGTGTAATGTAAGTGTATAATGTTTGTTGGACATGGAACAGGATTTATGTGTAGTTGCTCGGGAGTTTAGTCCATCAGACCGGTACGATGTATGTATGTTAGCCTTGTTAGCCACGTGGGTGGCTAACGGCGTGTAACACCCAAGAGTTGAGTTATGTTGCGAGTTGTGATTTCCGCTGCAAAGTATTGTTAAGTGTATTATTTGTAGTTGGGGTGTTACAAGCAAAGGTGCTGAGCCCCTGGGGGGGCCACCCTTTCTTCACTTTCCTATTTCAGGCACGAGGAGCTGGAAGCCGTTCGAGAGTAGGACGGGGTAGTCGTTTGTACATGGGAAGCCATTTAAATTGTGTATGTATTATAGGTGTAGTAAGACCGAAGTTGTCATCGGCATTAGTTTGTAAATACTTGGTACAGTTGGAATATATAAGTATGTTGTTGTTGTTAATTGAAAGGGATAGTAATGTGTAGTCGCTCGGGAATCTAGTCCATCAGACCGATACAATGTATATGTATTAGCCTTGTTAGCCACGTGGGTGGTTAACGGCGTGTAACACCAATGAGTTAAGTAATGTGGTGAGTTAAGTTTTCCGCTGCAGATGTTGTTAAGTGTGTTGCTGTTAGTTGGGGTGTTACATCACCTATTTTATCCAATTATGTCAATATAATCTTTCCCACTTTAGCAACAAACTCAGGAATCTTAATTAGTTCATTGGCCAGTCCTTGTACAATAAACCCTGACTAACTAAAACAACAAGCCGCAATCCTTGCCCAAGTCATTATAAATTACTCGCTTTATTACTAATTCCTATTGGAGACAGATTAACCTATAGGCGAGACACGCTTCTAGTCGTTAACCAGTTTTGACTTCCTTTGTCTAGAACCTTGTCTCAGTAATGCATTTTAACATGAGAACTACAAATATCACTTTAATAATTGTACAAGAAGATTAAAGCGCATTAAGGACCAGAATCAAAATACCGCTTAGATAAATTATAGTGGAAAGTTTACATAACTCAATTATATAAAATAGGCTCGCTTCCAATCCCGGGAGGCTAAGTTTATTAATCACACATAATTATAAAAACAAACATCAATAATAAGATAGACATTAAAACAGAGTAAAGTTAAAGGAAAGAAAGAACTCTATTTAGGGAAAGTTGTTTTGCTTCCGGGCTCGTCTCCGTGATTATGCCGACCTCAAAACAATGACAAACGGGTAGAACGAAGAATAACGAACAAACTGACAAAAGTTGGTCATGTCCGTGTGGGGCCACCCGGACACAAACGCGGACGCAAATCCGGACACAACCTGGGTTTGTGCAGATCGTCTTCTTCCTCTGGAAATCTAGAAAATAACAACGTAACTTTGTTTAGAGATGTGAAACTTGATCGATGGTGTGGTTGTAGGGGTTTAGGAGGAGAAGAAAGAGGAAAAGAAGAAAACTGGAGAATTTGGATTTAGGAAGGGATGATGAAGAAGATTGAAGGAGCGTGGGTTTTTATAGAGCAGAGGAAGGGAAAAAGACAATGGAAGATGGGATATAAGGTAGGCGGTGGTAGTAGATGGATAATTTTAGGCGCCGTAGATAAGAGAAGAAAGAAAATGACACCGAAAGTTACAACGCGTGAAATCTGGAAATCGGCGCCGCACTTTACACGTGTCCGCATTGCTGTCCGCGTACGGACACATATGCGGACGTGTGATGTCCGCGTTTCTGTCCGTGTAAGGACACATTTGTCCTGGCGAGAATTTATACGTGTCCGTGTTTGTGTCCGCGTTGGGCTACGTGGACACATATGCGGACGTGTGATGTCCGCGTTGCTGTCCGCGTGGGGGCTATGCGGACGTGTCTTGTCTGAATTTGAGTCCGCAATGCGGACACACCTGTCCGGATTTGAGTCTGCATTTGGCTATGCGGACGTGTGTTGTCCTAATCTGTGTCCGCTTGAGGACACGTCTGTCCGGATAAGCGTCCACGTGGGGCTACGCGGACATGTGTATTTTTTCCTCATTTTTCTACAATCTTCAACTGGGCTTAGATTCTTCGTTTTAGCTCTGTTTCACTCGCCGTTTGTTGCGTTGGAAAGCTTGTGAAGTAAACTATGTGATTCCAAGACTATTTCCTGTTTTTGACACATAAAATCTATCAGTTCATATCAAAACATAAATCTAAGGAAAAACATATGATAAGTGAGAAATACGACAAGAATTGTTATAAAAATAGGAAGAATTATAGCCCTAAAGATAGATGTATTTTGCACTTATCAATGAGCACAAGACTTTCAGGATACATAACTCGGCTTAATTAAAGCTAGCTCAATGCTGAAGCTATGCGGATTTTTAAAAATAAGAAGTTATGTTGAGATCATTTCAATTTCTACATATTATTCTATGTTTTTATATATTCTATATTATTATTGTTCCTAGTTTGTAATACATGTATGTTTGTTTACATTTATGAGGCTATCCTATTACGAAGAATTTGTACACCCTAAAAGGGTCATGAAAGGTATATGTCCGGAAAAGCGTGTGTCCTGAATTAGATTTATCCATTTATTAATAATTGTACACCCTAAAGGAGTTATTGTACGGGTTAAAATTGTACGTAGCAAGTTTTTCTATAAAGTATTCCCAAGGTTAACGAACCAAGGAGGTAGTGTAACGCCCATATTTACAATAAATACAACGGAATAAAATCTCTAATGGCGATTACAGATCAACGGGCTCCAAACACCCGGTACATAACCTCACCAATTACTACTCACAAATGTTACAGTCTGAACTCGAGAAAACATAACATGACTACAACAATAGCAAAATACAACAACTCTCCACAAATCCTAATTCACATCCCAATCACTCATGCTCTTCATGGCCACCTGTATAAACAATTCGTACCTGCAAGATGAAACCAAGCAGCCCACCCCGGGAGGGGTGAGTCAGTTCCCTGGAATGGAACTGGTACAATTCTCCAAAAACAACTTATAAAACATAACTCTTCAAAATAAACAGTAACTTGAAATCAAACTCTTGAAAGTAAAACAGGGAAAGGAGGCACTTCAAAACAATCAATCATAGAGAAGAGAGAACAAGGTAAGGATAGAGACAAAGAACTTAAAAACCAAGTCAACCACTTAAGAAGTCACACCATATAGTTAGTAAGCATCCACTATTGATGTTAGAACCAATTCTGGTTAAGAATAGAAAGACTCAGGTAGTCACAAAGGACTAGGAATGATATGAATACCCATAACCCGTGGTAGACAGTTTATGTCCCCACCATTTCAGAAAGCCGATTCCCATAGACAAAATATACTCAAGAGTGGAATAAATTCAAGTGGGAGAGATGGCCCCCACCGCCAAGTACGTTCTTTTAGGACAGGGGATATACAGCCCCTCACTGTTTACTACGCCCCTTTTGGGACAGGGGATATACAGCCCCTCACTGTTACCATTGAAGACGCGCGCACGTCACCACAAAAGACTCAGCTCATGGATGAAACAATATCCAGAGTCAAAAGAAGAATTACCAAGATTGTCCTTCTCCATATTCCCACTAGATCACTAACTACCTAGAGCAATACCAAAACACTCAGTCCTACAGAGTGCAGAAGCGTAAACCATAAGCAGTTAATGTCTAATGGAACAACCAAATAGAAAGAACCAATACCCATGTAAGTTTCACATTCAAGGCTCAGTTAGTCACACAAATAGTTTCCTTTTGAAATCCAAAGGCATTTTCCAAAACATTCCATAAAGTCCATTAGCAAAAGTATCTGAGTACGAGAAATCGTACCTGGTCAAGCTGTAGCAGTTCTAGTAAAGTCGTGCAAACATTCAACAATTCTCTGAGGAACATTGAAGATAATTTACTATCAATAACCTGTACCCTAAGTTAAACTTAAATAAATTCCTCTCTCTTATTTCCAAATCTCAATTATCTTATAAGCCCTCGCTTAAATGTTATGTATAACCTTTGACTTATTTTAGAAGGTTGTATAGCCCAAGGTTGTAGGATCAAGGAATGTATTTTATTAGAGTAAATTACTCAGAACCCCCTTGAGGATTTGGGATATTACAGTTAACCCCCTTGTGTTTATCATAATTATTGGTAACCACCTCACGGTTAAAGTATCTTTGACTATGAGCCCCCAAACTATAACTTTGTTATTAGGAAGTTAACTACGTGTTGATCTATCAACTTAATCACATAAATAATGCCAAGCTGGACAACAGAACTGCTTAATCAACATCATGCAACTCTCTCTCATCCCACTTTAAATGCATTTTCAAGGCAAGGTTGACATTTTTAGGAAAATAATAATACAGATTAAGTAGTGCTTTTTGTCCAATCTAACATTATTAATGTGATTAAGCTGATAGGTCAACACGTAGTTAACTTCCTAAATAATAACAAAGATATAGTTTGGGGGCTCGTAGTCAAAGATACCTTAACCTCGAGGTGGTTACCAGTAATTATGATAAACACAAGGTGGTTAACTATAATATCCCAAATCCTCAAGGGGGTTCTGAGTAATTTACTCATTTTATTAACACCTGCTAACTGTCCACTCCTATCCACTTTATTCATATTTAACCACAATCCTCACAATCAAAACTTTTGAGACCTTTATATCATAAATGTGTTTATATTATATAATTAAATCTAAGAATTTCAAAAATAATCTTAAGCTCAATACCTTTATTCTTAATTTAGAATAAACATTGTATTATGACCTATGATGGATTCATCCCAGAATACTATACTATTATCTCACAATGTAAAGATTATGTACTTAAACAATATCTACTAGATAACCCATTATGATTAAGTCTTTCCCTTAACTTAATTAAGATCTACATCTTGTATATTGGAATCGTAGTGTTGTAGACGCGTTTTAGTAAAACTTAATTGAACTGCTAAACTCAATTATCTCATCTTTAGTTCAGAATGACTTTTAATTACAACCATCTAATAAACTTGTCATAAGATGTTAAATAGCTTCTCATCCTGAATAACTATACTATAGTTAACTTAGTTTTAACGAATTAATCCTACATTTAGTATTCACAAGGTATATTATATGTTTTATTATTACCTATACAATAAGGTGTTTAGTATAACCTTTTATGTATCCTTACTTACATTTAATTTCCTAAATGTTTTATTTTTACACACATTCCCCCCATAGTCTATGTACAATCCTTGTATACTAAACTTCAATAAACTTAAGTCTTAAATACGTTTTAAATTATTTTACAACCCTAAGGTTTCAAAGGAATAACTTAATAAATTAATTCCCTTTATTATGTTTTAGGATAAGCATTACATATTAACATAAGTGAAATACTCCGACCTTAAATATGGCGATTAAATTATCCTAATAGGTATTTAAGAGCCTAATAATGATTAAGAAGTATTGGTAAGGGAAAATAAATCCAAAAGAAATAAAGAAACGCTTAAAAAGTGAAAAACTAAATAACCATAGGAGGTATGAGACCTCGGTTAGCGTATTATAAGGATTCTAAAGGCTTAAATAAGTCTAAATAAATATGAGGGAACAAATCCCGAAGGAAACAGATCCTTAAAATAGATTAAAAACACTAACGAACATTAAAGCGCGTTTTTCGAGGTAACCCGGAAACGTGACTTTAAGTAGTCAAACGGACCCGTAAAAATTATAAATCAATAAATAATAGTAATTAAACATTTATGAAAGCTTAGTAGTCAATAAAAATAAAGAAACGAGAAAATTCCGGAAAACGGGCCCGGTTAGTGAACAGTACCTAAACCGGGTAAAATAACGAGCGTTTTCTATAAAAGAAGAAAAACGCTCCAGCTAATATAACTGTAGGGGGACCGATTTTTAATAGTCAAATAACTCCCTCACACACACATGTAACTAGCTAATTAAATAAGAGAGCCAAAAGCAAAAAGCAATAAAATAGAAACTACTTTATCCCTTCTCTCTCTCCCCACTCACTCATTTCTCTACTCTCTCACCTCTCTCCTTCCTCACCATCGATTTCTCCCCCTCTCTCCTCTGGTTTTGGGCGATTTCCAAGCTCCCCTAACAACAACAATGGCACTTCATCTTCTCTCCCATGCTCTACCTCCATTTGAGCTCCAATCACAAAAATAATTACATATTTGTAATCCCCTCATCCTCCTCTATCATTCTCTCTTTTCAAAATTTGAAAAGGATGAGTTTCATCTCCATGGGTTTTCCCCATTTGAAGAGAAAAGCACACCATTATGGAGCTTGGAGTCTCCTCTTTCCAACAAGGTAAAAATCTCCATGAAAACCTTAAGTTTTCTTCATCTCCTATGGTAACCGATTTTTGCCTCTTTGTAACACTCCATTTTCTCTCTCTCTTTTGAGCATAATACCAACCTAGCAATGGTGGTGGATTCACCTTCTTGGACCAAGGGCTAAAACCCCTTCTAAAACACTCCAAAGGTAAACCCTAGAATTTTTATTCTAAACACTTCAATGAATTATTGTTAACTTAAGGGTTAGTATATTAATTATAGTTGTTTTGTGTTCATTGAGTGATGGGAATGGAGTTTGGCAACTCCATTCCCCACATGGCCGATTTGGGCAAGATAGAAAGAAGAGGAGAATTGGAAAAGGAGTGAAGAAATTATAAGCTCAAGGTAAGAGCTCTTTACTAATGTTAAATGTTAGTGCATTAGAGTAATGGGAATGGGAAAACCAATCTAAAGAAACCAAATAATGTATTAGTAATGTACTTGAGGAAGTTTGAGTATTTGTGAGCTAGTATGTTAATTGTGGGCCTTAGAGCCAAGTGTATTGTGTATGTGCATTAGTAATGTGGATCGAGGAAGTAATGGTGTACTAAGATTTTGTATGTGTGCTGGTAGAACCCTTGTGGTTTGGCTAGATTAGGAATGAGTTTGATGAGAAAACACATATGTGGAGAAGTAAGAAATGTAGAGGAGCTATGGCAAAATTTTGGTAGGAATATGTACATGTAGGGATGACTTGGTAAATGGGAAAACCAAGGGTGTATTGGAGTAAGTAGAGATGTCTAATAGCTATGAGTAGTAGTTGTGGTAAGAGAATGAAAGGATATAAAATCTGTAGCAAAAATTGTTGGATGGCATTGGAGAAACTAGGAGGACTTATGTACAAGACCTTAGGAGTGAGTGTTGGACTTGAAGGAGAGGCAATGCATTGTAGGCCTTGAAAATGGCATTAGGAGAGGAAATTATGTATGGAGGAGGTAAGAACCAAAATCTGTAGCAAAGAGGTATTAAGTAGCATTGTAAAACTAAAAAGAAGTAGTGTGCAAGATTTGGTAAGAGGAGAGTAGGACTTGGGTATGGGTAATGTAATGGCTTGGAAATGTATTTGGGATGCTAGGAGTGACATTGGTAGATGAAATATTGAATGGTAGGAGTTGTAGGAAAATCTGTAGCATTAGAGAATGGAAAACTGTTGTAAGTGTTGAAAGGGAGTGAGGGAATTGTGTAAGTTGTTTGATGGATTTAGCAATAAATTTGATGGATGAACTAAGGTGAATTAGAGGATTTTAATGTTGTTTAAACATGTAGGAAACATGTGGAAATGAGTAGGAAAAGATTGGGTGTGAATTGAGTAGAGTTTGGGATTCAAAATAAGTAATTAAAATGGGTACTGGGCTGGACCGACCCTAGGACCAACCCTAGCAGCGTCGGTCGACCCGAAAAATTGTAATCTCGGAAACTTCTGCATCCGACCGACCCAGGGGACCGACCCTGACTGGGTCGGTCGAGTAGAAATTTTAGACGGGAAATGTTTCTGTAACGGACCGACCCAAGGACCGACCCTGGTTGGGTCGGTCGGGTTGGAATTTTCTGTAATTAGAGTCTCTGCAGCCGACCGACCCATGGGTCCGACCCAGGGTGGGTCGGTCGGGTCAAAACTTACAAAAAAAAAACTAAAAGATTATGATTAGTATATATATATATATGTATATGTATACCCACTTATACATATGAGCATATATATGTAAGTATACCATTGTTAAACAATTAAAAGTAAGTAAATAAAATGTAAGTATAAGGATGTAAAGACTTAGTAAGTATGAGTTAGGAAACGTAAGGATAATCGAATTAAATTGATGATAGTTAGATTAATTATTCGATTGTATGTAAATCATAGGATTTGATTTGTGAACACCGGAGGAACGTTGGGATACAAGTACAACGGTGAAAGGTATGATTTCTTCATGCCCTGTATCCTAATCTGGTTACCCCGATTTGTGTGCTTATTTGACCACCTAATAAGATAAATGCATGAATCGGATTATATTGCACTTACTTGTGCTTGTTTACATTGTTCTCGATATTTGTCTTGAACAATAGTTTGGATAATTCATGAAACATATGAATGATGATGATGTGTATTGTATTTTGTAGTGTACGTGTATATTGTAATGTATTTCGTATGTATGTGTATATGGGTATTGTATTATTGTGGCTTGGATGTTGACTTGTGCTAATTCCTAACTGTCTAACTCCTAACTTAAGTGAGTAAATTGGAATGAGTACAAGTCCGATACAGCTTCGGCCACGCGTGAGGATGCGGAGTCACAAGAGGTTGGCTGCAAATCCTGACTCTTAAACTGGTCCGCGGCCCAAATCCCTTCAATGGGTAGCATCCCGGATTGGTGAGTCAAGTAAATCCCGGAGGTGGGACGGTGTAGTCCCCAGGGCCGGAGGTCCCGACGACTTAACTTGAGTAAGAGTAAGAGTAATTAAGTATGGATCCGTGAGTATGAGTATGAGTATGTATGCGTATGTATGAAGTAACGAGTAAAAGAGTAATCTCCACCCGATTAACCCGGGTGGACCAATGAAGCTAACAAGAATTGTATATTGTGTATGTAATGGGTATGCGTAATTCGGAAGAAGGTAGGTATGTATTGGATGGTTTATATTGTATTCCTTGTATGAAATGAATTGTATGTATGTACGCTGTGTGAGTATTATTGTATCGTGCATAAGAGCATGTATGCATGTATGTTTGTATGAAAACGAACCGCATGTATTCGACCAAGTGGTCGGCGTACCCTCACTAGTACGCGGGGTATGCGGTTATCATGCTCGGCGAAAGCTGACCCCTTCGGGGGACATTTTTTAGTGTGTAGGTACCCGAAGCGAACGTGGTCAAGGCACGAGACCGGCGACTACATTGGATAGTAGTAGTAGAATGTAGAGGTGTATCAACTAGCACACCCCTTGTATTTAGAAAGTAATGTAGTAGTGAGGAATGGGTAGACGTAGACTCATAATGAGTATCTATGAACTTGGAGGAAACATTGTATTTGTATTGAGAACCTAGTAAACTCGGTTATGTATTTTGTATGGTATGGTACTGTAAAGGAGTAACGTGTTGAATGGAATATAGTAGTATTGAACTGGAGAATGGAGTATGTATTGTAGATGTGTAATACTCGGGATTCCGGTCCATCAGACCGATGCTGTATGTAGAAGTAGTAGCCTTGTTAGTCACGTGGGTGACTAACGGCATTGTATGTAAGTAAATATCCGCTGCGTGTATCTGATATGTAAGGAGATTGGACGGTAAGCACTGTATTAATGGTAGGGGTGTTACAAAAAGTGGTATCAGAGCGAAGTATCGCTCTGATGACTGGAAATACCGAGTTTAGGAATACCGAGTTTGGAATTAGAAGCTTAGGGCTAAGGGCTGAGTGTTAGCATTAGAAATGTGCTAGATAGGAGCTCCCGGTGAGTACCGGATACCTACAATACCAGACCCGCCCTCCACAATCCCACTGTATAACTTGGGAAAGGACGCCAGAGAGAAGAAAAGCCTTCTCATACTCGGGGAAAACCCGATCTGGCAGTGGTGAAGCAATCACACGGTAAACAAGAACCGACACATGGTAGATTCCAAGAACTAGAAGACCCGGAGATGGATTCCGGTTGAACCACAATGCCCGCACTAATAGCGGTGGAGTAAGCACTCCAACCACCAGGAGGCTACAACTTACAACAGCATGGGGCGACATGCTCAGCAGTCGCAGAACCTAACTAAACAACCAGCAGCAGGAAAGGAAGCACTAACCGTGCTACGGAATGGAAAAGGGAGCAGTAACGGAACCCGAGACACAAGTCTACGGGATAGTAATACTTGAATAATACCACCAACGGTATGCTAGCCGACTAAGGACATAGTCGGAAGCGGTTAACTCCAAAACCACAACGCCGAAGAGGTTACAATACCTGGCCAGCATAGCTTACACAGCTACAAGAACATCCACGGGATATAATCCGATAGGACTACAAGAGTAGTGCCTAAACAAGGTAGGCTCAGTAACCACCACAAATGTGTGGGAACGAGCCACAAGGAACGACGCAAAACTAAATAGAATGGGAGTCTCCAAGGATTGGAGAAACATCCCGATTGTCAACAATCACGTCAAGATCATTAAGAAGCTACCTAAAGGAGCGAGTATACCAATTGCAGATCAACAAGATCAAGGGAAAAGTCAACAAAACTATTAAATACAAGCAGAAACCATACCAAGATTGGTATAGGATTATCCAGAAACCACCGATACCGCGCACTTGCCAAGGCAAGTGCAGTAAAGACAGAGATATGTAAAGGAACACTAATACGTCACAAGTACATAGTAATGTACGGTGACAGTAACGAAACAACCACAGGATCAAACATCCTAAAACTGAAGGAATGGAACCTTGGAAAGGCCTAACGGCCCGACCACCGTATTTAGAACATACCAGTCAGCGAGAGGCTAGACCTGGTCAAGACCTCAAACGTGGCTATGCCATGGGAGATTTCTTTTAACACCGAACCATTGTTTAAAAACCCAAAATTTTCTTTTCAAAACCACAACTCTCTTTTAAAAACCTTGGATTTTTAAACCAGACCAACAGCATTATGGTGAGTATCATAGAATGATACAAGAGGAGTTGACAATAGAATACTTCACCTAGGCGTGTGACGAACACTACAAGTGTACCCAATTACGGGATGTGGGACGACTGCACTCCGAAGGAGCTTGCGGGCCTGACATATAGTTGGGTAAGTGGTAACGTATCAACGTGGTACCCCACGTATGTATACATATAGTGTACGACGCACGGGAAGTAGTCAACTCCGTTCTACGGACCATGAGTGAATTTTAACCAGAACAACTGGACACCAGACAACCAAGGAGAAGGAAACTCAATTAAGGAATAAGTATAAGGAACTCAGAGAATTCATCTGAAGATGAGGAATGAGAATTAGGAAGCGCAAGAAGCGCAGACTAGTAAGAATAGACATTGGATATGTCTCAAGATGTCAAACCAACACATGACAACTGGAAGGGATACCCAGCCTGAACACAGTAAGGTAAAAACCTAACGTGAACACCACAATGCTCAACAAACGGGACAGGACTCCCGAGAGCAATCACCAGATTACCATAAAGTAAAACCCATCATTGAAGGGAATATTAAACCTAGTCGCAAGCGCTAGGAGCAAGGATAAACGGTCTACCCAACGACGGGAGACGTTATAAACCTAAAGGGAATAGCTTAATACAATACCATAAGACGGTATAGAGGACAACACATGTTATAAACATTAGCCGGATGTAACGGCATAACTACCAACACCCAGGAGCGATCCTTGAAGGGTATCTGCGTTAACAGCAGTCGAACGAAGCGTCATGATAAGGGCACGACAACTAGAACAAATACTCGGTTAAGGTACCGAAGGGATTTCACATAACAGGAAATACCCTAGACTACAAAAGGCACTGATTAGCACCAGAACGCCTAAAGGACCTTCTATGAATGGAAGCGTGATGTCACGACTTACCATGGAGGCCAGCAACACCTCCAACCAGTGATGGTATACTAGGAGTGGAAACAGATATAAGCAGCTTGCAAAGAGCATAGCTCGCAGCAATACGGCTTAAAAAGCCATCAACCAACTATGTTATGTAAACCTTAACGGTTGCATAACCCATACCATTTGATAACAAGACTTGCAAGAGATATTGTCTCATACGACAAGAAATCAACAACTGGACCATCAATTCAAACCCAACATCCTGAGTGGCTTGTAGTAATGGCCAACTCAGTGTCACTGTCACTAGAGCATCAGTCTAGTATATAGTTGACAAATTCTTAATTACCTTCATGCCTTCTGTAGCAATGGTAGCACAGAGGCATAAGAATCATGATAATGCTAACATTGGCCTAGTCCACATTTGGACACTACGAGAAACCCAAGGGAAGATACCCCTCGTTAACCGAAGACCACCAATGCGGTGATGATGTGAACCCTTCGAAAAGGCTTCCATCTACTATAACAATGAAACCTACGCAATAGGTATTGCCATGGGGCGATGGAATAAGGAAATGGGATTTCCAAATCATTACAACGTAAAGGAGTAAGCATACCCCATGTGCACCTAAGCATGTGTGAACCACTGTATAAACACCAACACGGTAAACCTCGTCACGAGACTTATGAGTGGAAGCATACCCCTCAACAAAGTACATTCACTTGTTAGTGATAGAATACTCTTCAATTAGAGAACGGGACCAGAAAACCCTTGAAGTTTCTTGGGATGTCCTGGTAATAAACATACAAGTAAAACTACACAGCGAGAGCCTGCTACCAATGCCCAGCACTGAGAGACAATAATTGTCAAAACAATCAACGGGAATGCACATTGCACACCATGAATGACCAGCGCTCAAGAGAGCTTGTAACCCGATAAATTACTTCATCCATTACCAACCAAGATACTTGGTAAATTATATCATAAATGATGATAAAATGTGAGGTAAGCAAACCTACACATAAAACGTAAGTTGAATAAAACATCTCCACATTGGGAAATAATCACATCACGGTATGCTACAACAACCGTCATACACACGAACAGGGGAAACCCTCAGTGTTCATGCCATAAGGAAATGGTGCCAATGACAATGGCAATAAGTAAAGAGGAACTATCACAGTAACAGAAACAGTAAAAGCGATGTTGTATAATGAGTAAGAATACGGTGCGCAACAAGCGACCGCTATGAGGAAGTAACAGATAATAACACAGAGTATAAGTATAGGATGACAGGTAGAAATATTCTTTCCTATCGCATAAGTGACTTACTGTCAAGCGTTTACGCCTCTGCACTCTGTATGACTGAGTGTTTTGGTATTGCACTTGTGCAGCTAATGATCTAATGGGATGGCTAGGGATATGGAAAATGTAAACCGTAGTAAACCTTTCTTTTCACCAACGAACATGGCACTAGCCAGTTAAGCAAGCTTAGCAACAAACCGTGCGGCCTAAGGCCAAAGAAGCACGAAGTGTGTACAATACGCTAACAATCACAAAAGTGAATTCCAATGGAATAAAGGTGAAAGGAGATGTAAGAAAGTCACTAGAACCGACGCATACAAAATGCAAGGTCATACAAGTAAAGAACACTTGTACTGAACCAGAAGAACTGGTATAATTCAGAAGCAATTGACAACAAAGGAAGCACTACAACTAAGTAGTGACTTAACCTCGCCCGACAATAAGTCGGAAGAGCTTGGTGAATAATCACGGGAGTACGAATAGTATACATAATAGATCGCCAGAGAGCTGGTTATAAATCTTAAACTCATTGAGTTCAAACAGCGGTAAGAGAATACCACACTGTTAGTACACCCTATTCCCATAACGAAGGGATAAAGGGGCGATGAGTAACATATTGGAAACAACCAAGGAGCAGTAAAGTACTAAGATTATCAGGGTCACGCAGCAGAAGCTAGTGGGCCCTAGCTAGGAGATGATATACCTAGTAAGCATAATAGAAGGGCTATTAATGCCTTGAAGCCTAATAGGCTAGAACCGAATTAATTATGAGTTAAATAAACTCATATAGGAATTCTTGGTGCAAAGACTAAACCATTGGTATGGTTAAGACCCTTTGACCAGAGCATATTGTATAGTGTACCGTAGTGAAGCTAAACGCTTCAGATTGCCCAAATTGATTAAACCAATGTTTAATAATAATAACATATGGTAGATTACGTGGGCGTAATCCCTTTTAAGGGGGGTAGAGCGAAAACCGCTTAATGCAAGTTTTATAAATAAAACACATAAACTATAATGTGCATAGCACAAATGAGAATTGATTCGATGAGTGGTACTTACGTTATATAAACATATATTACATCATAGTGAAATTGTGGTAACTAAGCATTAGACATGCAAATATCATAGGGCAAATGTACCTATCTTGTAACACCACGTAAGAGTATCAGTAAAAGAAAAGTAATGAGTAGTGGACGGAGCTCCACAAGTATTGTAACCTTTGAGAAGTAGTACGAAATGAATGAGGATAGTAGATGAATGAAGTATGAGTAGTGGAATCGTAAGTAAAATATGTGAAACAACTGAAGACAACTAAATCTTATAAGTGTAGTATTCCGTAGTTAGAATATAGGATATGATGGTGAGTAATGGATGGAAGTAGTGAAGGTTGAGGAAATGAGCATTAGGATTGAACCACAGAGTAAAGCAATTGGGGAAATAGAGTGAGGATGATTGATGGACTGATTCCATCCTTTGGAGATGCATGAATGACTAGGAAGAGTAAAAAGATAAAACATGAAAATAACTGAATTATTTGCTTGTTTGAAACTGATGTGGGAAGTCGAACTTGATCCTGATCAGATCAAGGGAAACCGAACACAAATTGGGGTGGAAAGATAGTTCAACACTGATGCTGATCACATCAGGGTCGAATGATTCTTAAAGCTCCCCTTAAGTGGTCACAAAAATCACACATAGGATAGAAGTAAGGTATATTATTGGACTTTGGAGTTATGTGTTTAGAAAATTTTTAATTGGTAGTAGTGAAGTATTTCTCTTAGACTGAAGGTTAAGAAATTGTGAGAAGCATGTACCGGAGAAGATAGTAGTGTAGTATGTGGTATTATTCCAAAGGCAGCGGGACATAGAGGAGTCCTGCGTCGAGATGACCGGAGTGCCTGCGGGATGGTATGTGTATTGCATTGCTTTGGGAATAGCTTTGCACTGTATGTATGTATGAACTTTGTAATGAGGAACCAGATAGTTAGTAGTAGCGCGGATTGGAACAACTATAGTACATTTGGATGGTATGGTATGTAGAAACCTTGAGTGATGGATTTGGGAATTAGTAAGAGGAAGATTGTATAACCGTAGTATTAGACATGTAAGAATGAGTAAACATCGTAAACTTATAACCTCGAACAACTTTGAGGACAAAGTTCTTAAGGGGGGTAGATTGAAATACCCCGACCTTAAATATGGCGATTAAATTATCCTAATAGGTATTTAAGAGCCTAATAATGATTAAGAAGTATTGGTAAGGGAAAATAAATCCAAAAGAAATAAAGAAACGCTTAAAAAGTGAAAAACGCTAAATAAGCGTTAAATAACCATAGGAGGTATGAGACCTCGGTTAGCGTATTATAAGGATTCTAAAGGCTTAAATAAGTCTAAATAAATATGAGGGAACAAATCCCGAAGGAAACAGATCCTTAAAATAGATTAAAAACACTAACGAACATTAAAGCGCGTTTTTCGAGGTAACCCGGAAACGTGACTTTAAGTAGTCAAACGGACCCGTAAAAATTATAAATCAATAAATAATAGTAATTAAACATTTATGAAAGCTTAGTAGTCAATAAAAATAAAGAAACGAGAAAATTCCGGAAAACGGGCCCGGTTAGTGAACAGTACCTAAACCGGGTAAAATAACGAGCGTTTTCTGTAAAAGAAGAAAAACGCTCCAGCTAATATAACTGTAGGGGGACCGATTTTTAATAGTCAAATAACTCCCTCACACACACATGTAACTAGCTAATTAAATAAGAGAGCCAAAAGCAAAAAGCAATAAAGTAGAAACTACTTTATCCCTTCTCTCTTCCCCACTCACTCATTTCTCTACTCTCTCACCTCTCTCCTTCCTCACCATCGATTTCTCCCCCTCTCTCCTCTGGTTTTGGGCGATTTCCAAGCTCCCCTAACAACAACAATGGCACTTCATCTTCTCTCCCATGCTCTACCTCCATTTGAGCTCCAATCACAAAAATAATTACATATTTGTAATCCCCTCATCCTCCTCTATCATTCTCTCTTTCAAAATTTGAAAAGGATGAGTTTCATCTCCATGGGTTTTCCCCATTTGAAGAGAAAAGCACACCATTATGGAGCTTGGAGTCTCCTCTTTCCAACAAGGTAAAAATCTCCATGAAAACCTTAAGTTTTCTTCATCTCCTTTGGTAACCGATTTTTGCCTCTTTGTAACACTCCATTTTCTCTCTCTCTTTTGAGCATAATACCAACCTAGCAATGGTGGTGGATTCACCTTCTTGGACCAAGGGCTAAAACCCCTTCTAAAACACTCCAAAGGTAAACCCTAGAATTTTTATTCTAAACACTTCAATGAATTATTGTTAACTTAAGGGTTAGTATATTAATTATAGTTGTTTTGTGTTCATTGAGTGATGGGAATGGAGTTTGGCAACTCCATTCCCCACATGGCCGATTTGGGCAAGATAGAAAGAAGAGGAGAATTGGAAAAGGAGTGAAGAAATTATAAGCTCAAGGTAAGAGCTCTTTACTAATGTTAAATGTTAGTGCATTAGAGTAATGGGAATGGGAAAACCAATCTAAAGAAACCAAATAATGTATTAGTAATGTAATTGAGGAAGTTTGAGTATTTGTGAGCTAGTATGTTAATTGTGGGCCTTAGAGCCAAGTGTATTGTGTATGTGCATTAGTAATGTGGATGAGGAAGTAATGGTGTACTAAGATTTTGTATGTGTGCTGGTAGAACCCTTGTGGTTTGGCTAGATTAGGAATGAGTTTGATGAGAAAACACATATGTGGAGAAGTAAGAAATGTAGAGGAGCTATGGCAAAATTTTGGTAGGAATATGTACATGTAGGGATGACTTGGTAAATGGGAAAACCAAGGGTGTATTGGAGTAAGTAGAGATGTCTAATAGCTATGAGTAGTAGTTGTGGTAAGAGAATGAAAGGATATAAAATCTGTAGCAAAAATTGTTGGATGGCATTGGAGAAACTAGGAGGACTTATGTACAAGACCTTGGGAGTGAGTGTTGGACTTGAAGAGGAGAGGCAATGCATTGTAGGCCTTGAAAATGGCATTAGGAGAGGAAATTATGTATGGAGGAGGTAGGAACCAAAATCTGTAGCAAAGAGGTATTAAGTAGCATTGTAAAACTAAAAAGAAGTAGTGTGCAAGATTTGGTAAGAGGAGAGTAGGACTTGGGTATGGGTAATGTAATGGCTTGGAAATGTATTTGGGATGCTAGGAGTGACATTGGTAGATGAAATATTGAATGGTAGGAGTTGTAGGAAAATCTGTAGCATTAGAGAATGGAAAACTGTTGTAAGTGTTGAAAGGGAGTGAGGGAATTGTGTAAGTTGTTTGATGGATTTAGCAATAAATTTGATGGATGAACTAAGGTGAATTAGAGGATTTAAATGTTGTTTAAACATGTAGGAAACATGTGGAAATGAGTAGGAAAAGATTGGGTGTGAATTGAGTAGAGTTTGGGATTCAAAATAAGTAATTAAAATGGGTACTGGGCTGGACCGACCCTAGGACCGACCCTAGCAGCGTCGGTCGACCCGAAAAATTGTAATCTCGGAAACTTAGAAATTTTAGATGGGAAATGTTTCTGTAACGGACCGACCCAAGGACCGACCCTGGTTGGGTCGGTCGGGTTGGAATTTTCTGTAATTAGAGTCTCTGCAGCCGACCGACCCATGGGTCCGACCCAGGGTGGGTCGGTCGGGTCAAAACTTACAAAAAAAAAACTAAAAGATTATGATTAGTTATATATATATATGTATATGTATACCCACTTATACATATGAGCATATATATGTAAGTATACCATTGTTAAACAATTAAAAGTAAGTAAATAAAATGTAAGTATAAGGTAAAGACTTAGTAAGTATGAGTTAGGAAACGTAAGGATAATCGAATTAAATTGATGATAGTTAGATTAATTATTCGATTGTATGTAAATCATAGGATTTGATTTGTGAACACCGGAGGAACGTTGGGATACAAGTACAACGGTGAAAGGTATGATTTCTTCATGCCCTGTATCCTAATCTGGTTACCCCGATTTGTGTGCTTATTTGACCACCTAATAAGATAAATGCATGAATCGGATTATATTGCACTTACTTGTGCTTGTTTACATTGTTCTCGATATTGTCTTGAACAATAGTTTGGATAATTCATGAAACATATGAATGATGATGATGTGTATTGTATTTTGTAGTGTACGTGTATATTGTAATGTATTTCGTATGTATGTGTATATGGGTATTGTATTATTGTGGCTTGGATGTTGACTTGTGCTAATTCCTAACTGTCTAACTCCTAACTTAAGTGAGTAAATTGGAATGAGTACAAGTCCGATACAGCTTCGGCCACGCGTGAGGATGCGGAGTCACAAGAGGTTGGCTGCAAATCCTGACTCTTAAACTGGTCCGCGGCCCCCAAATCCCTTAAATGGGTAGCTCCCGGATTGGTGAGTCAAGTAAATCCCGGAGGTGGGACGGTGTAGTCCCAGGCCGGAGGTCCCGACGACTTAACTTGAGTAAGAGTAAGAGTAATTAAGTATGATCCGTGAGTATGAGTATGAGTTTGTATGCGTATGTATGAAGTAACGAGTAAAAGAGTAATCTCCACCATTAACCCGGTGGACCAATGAAGCTAACAAGAATTGTATATTGTGTATGTAATGGTATGCGTAATTCGGAAGAAGGTAGGTATGTATTGGATGGTTTATATTGATTCCTTGTATGAAATGAATTGTATGTATACGCTGTGTGAGTATTATTATCGTGCATATAGCATGTATGCATGTGTGTTTGATGAAAACGAACCGCATGTATTCGACCAAGTGGTCGGCGTACCCTCACTAGTACGCGGGTATGCGGTTATCATGCTCGGCGAAAGCTGACCCCTTCGGGGGACATTTTTAGTGTGTAGGTACCCGAAGCGAATGTGGTCAAGGCACGAGACCGGCGACTACATTGGATAGTAGTAGTAGAATGTAGAGGTGTATCAACTAGCACACCCCTTGTATTTAGAAAGTAATGTAGTAGTGAGGAATGGGTTAGACATAGACTCATAATGAGTATCTATGAACTTGGAGGAAACATTGTATTTGTATTGAGAACCTAGTAAACTCGGTTATGTATTTTGTATGGTATGGTACTGTAAAGGAGTAACGTGAATGGAATATAGTATTGAACTGGAGAATGGAGTATGTATTGTAGATGTGTAATACTCGGGATTCCGGTCCATCAGACCGATGCTGTATGTAGAAGTAGTAGCCTTGTTAGTCACGTGGGTGACTAACGGCATTGTATCACCCATTGTATGTAAGTAAATATCCACTGCGTGTATCTGATATGTAAGGAGATTGGACGGTAAGCACTGTATTAATGGTAGGGGTGTTACAATAAGGTACAATTTATCTAAGAGTTAAACTCTGACTCTTAAGTGAAATTGTTAATTATGTAATAAGATAATATATTCTGAAAAATCCCCATACCTTATATTCAAATGATATATTAATATTTTCAATGTTGTAAAGTAGATCAATATGATCTCTTATATAACCTAGTTTCATCTAACTAAAGGTTTTAAGGTTTTAAGTATCTAATTCCTATTTACAAACCTTTCATAAGTTCTAACTACTGAATACATCACTTAATTATAAACTCACATCCTGAATATTGGTAATAAATGTATTTTATATGGCTTATCTAATTCTAAGAAACTTAAGGATAATTATTTAGATAAATTTCCAAATCATAGTTTAATATAGATTATATCATAATCCTTTTAATGATTTTATCTTAAAACATTACATTATATTTCAATACCATAAATGTTAAGAGATGATTTAATCTAGACTTACTAATCCACTTCACATTTAGATGTAAAAGTATTACATTTATTTATTATTAACTATAGAATAAGATCTATTTGTGTAACATTTTATGTAATCTAATTACAAATATTCCTAAATTTTAACTTATTAATTTCTTAACCCAATTATAGATTTATATTACGGTCATTGACTAAATATATACATGTATTTTAATAATGTTTATATAAATCTTAGAAATTCAAAGGTAACTCAAAACTCAATTTCATAACCATAAATTAATACCACCTCATATAATATTCTTTTATTAGTTTCATGTAGGGGTTTAGTTTAACTCATTAATTCCTTCATGTTATATTTTCTATAAGGTATTTTACTCCCTTTATTTATTTATTTATTTTATGTATATTTATTAGGATTAATTCAAGACATCCTTTATTTAGTTTTATTGCATCTAATTATTTATATTAACCTTTACACATAACTATATCCAATATATGGTTTATAAAATAAAGTATTTTCCTTAGTCCCAATTAAGTATATTAACCTCCAATTATATGATTAGTATAAATATAGATTAATTAAATTCCTTGTTTTAACATATGTTACTATTTTATTTTATAAATATATATATAAATATATATGTATTTAATTTTACCTCACTTAAAAGTTGATACTCAAAAATATTTCTTAACATTCTGTATTAAATGTTAGTTTAGTCTTATTATATTATTTTCAACCTATAAAGTTTATTAATAAGCCATACTTTAATTTTTGTTACATTAAAAACCTTACATTATAAGGTAACTTATGAAAAACCTTAGAAATACAATTTTTAAACCTATTTCTTCTTGTCCAAAAATCCCCAAATTAAATATATAGCTACTATAACATTTTAGACATATTATAAAATTTTATTTCATAAAAATATCTTTTTAATTTAACCAAATAATTCCATAATACTGTAACACCCCATCCAAAGCCAATCGTGGTTATCGCAAAACTGAACCCTTAATCGAATACGTCGCATCGGAAATAATAAACACCTGGACCTTGCCACGGTCTGATCGTTAGAATATACCGGCCTTAACATTTACAACACTTATCCAAAATACTTAACCAACCCAAAACATCACCATCCATAATACCACAACCAACCGAGTACAAATAGTTAAGACATAATCACAACCTTACATCAGTTTAAATATAAACAGACGGGTGCACAGACGCAACCCGAACTCAAAATAAATATCCCATCCTAAGTCTAACCGCTCCTACTCTCGTAGTGCGTCCTCATGGGTCTCTTACCTGCAAGTGTAAAAACAGCCCCCAAAGGGGGTCAGCACGAATGCTGGTACACCCTCTCATGGCCCCCAAGCTAACGGGGCTACGACGACTAATTGTCGATAGCATGGAAATTGATTACATACACAAGCATAATATGAAGTGCAATAAAAATAACCACAGATGAACATGTATAGTTCACAAACAATGAACGACTCAAGCGTTCCCTTATCAATTGGGTTAGTAACCCCCTCCTTAGTCCTCATTTCCTTAATCTCAGTTCCTTACCTTACCTTAATCTTAGTCTCAACTTAATCTCAGTTTACAAACCGTTCCTGGAAGGGAATGGTTGTAGCTTAATTCAAACCTGGGATTTAGGTGATCCCACCGCACCATCTTAATGCCACCTACCCTGGACAGGAGTCCAGCGTAGCTGAGCCGGCAACCGGCCCTAGGCTACAAGTCCGAAGACAAGTCCTTAAGCGGAGGGCGGATCTGATTCAGATACCGTCCCCCTTTTTCCTTAGCATGCATGACCGGAGATCGGTCCCGGGTTTCCTCACTCAAGTTCCAGTTAGTAGAAATCTTAATCACCACGTGCTAGCTAAGCCTTAACGGGCATTAACCAACAACCACCAAACTTAACTCTTATTCTTAACTCAGTAAGTACTAAACTTGGTTAGTAACAATCTCAAGTCTCGCGGGTTAGTGTAAATATAACACATACACAACGAGAACAAATATAGCCGGTTGCATGCTTTATCTTGTTTTAGTCATAGCAATTAAACAGATAGCACACAAGCCGAGGGACACCTCGTTAGCAAGCAGGTCACAAGAAAGATTGTACCGTTCACCGTCGATCGTCGTTTGTTTTATCTTCTCCGGGGTCCCAATTCACAAACCTAAAACATTGGTTCATTTTTAGACCATTAGTTATTTGCACCTTACTTATCTCACTTGATTCTTAAAGATCCCCTTTGAATACCTTCTTAAGTCTTTGCCACTTAACTTACAAACTTAACTTTAAACAATAAAATTTATACTTAACTTAACTTAATCCCTTAAGTTCTTAGGGTCCTAATCATTACCTCCCTATCAAAGGTATACCTTATTTCTTATTACCATCCTTAGAATTCAAAATTTCCTTTTTTTTTTAGGCTCGACCGAACTTCCGACCGACCTTACCCAAGGTCGGTCCATTCCAGAACACATTACCGTTTGAAAATTCTACCCCGACCGACCTTGCAAGTCCGGTCCCAAGGTCGGTCCATTCCCGAGAGTTTCCCCCGTGGGAAATTTAAGCTCGACCGAACTTGCCAAGTCCGGTCCCATGTTCGGTCGATTCCAGAGACTTATTTTCTTCACAAAATACAAGCCCGACCGAACTTGTAAGTCCGGTCCTCAAGTTCGGTCGGTTCTAGAGACCATTTCCGGTAGTGTAATTTGAGCTCGACCGACCTTGCAGGTCCGGACCCTAAGGTCGGTCGGCTTCAGAACCTTGTTTCCAAATTCCCATTCAACTCCAAACTTCACCTCATATATCCTAGCATGTTCTAACCTCATTTGGGCACCTCAAATACACCTTAAGCCCTCCACTAAACACATTAAATCATTCACCAAGATCCACCTTAGTCATTATGCATTTTCCTTGTAATAATGCCAACACTTGTAACATTTTCCACTAGGTTTCTAGGTGGTGGTTCATACCTAATGTAACCACTATGCCAAATGCTTCCCCATCACTATAACATCATCTCCCAAGCATCTTTCACCATCTAAAACTCCTTTACACAACTACTCATAGTTTCTTCACAAGCTTATGCTTCCACCTATCTACACATCATTTCCTTCCTAGTTGTCTATCAACATTTGCCTAAATCCTAAATACTCAAGTATATTCCTTTGATTCCTAAATCCTTCATAGCAATGCCTAAGTCATTATAACTCATTAAAACACTTTATCTCACCCCTTTTTCATCAAGACAACCTCTAAAACTTCCTAGTACTTCCTTAGTCATTAAATCCCCCTTAGAACATCTTAAACAGTTAAGTACTCCTTTAAATTTTTGCCATGGGTTCTCTAGTACATAGCACATCCTAACACTTGGTTTTTCTCCATCAAACAACCAACATCATGCAAATTCTCATCACAACACCTTAACACACAATTTACACCAAAACTACACCACATCATCATATAGTGCTTAAACTTAAAATGCTTGGCACTTAGGCCCTTAAATGACAATAATCTTAACCACTGAATTTCCACATATATTTGCCTTTAACCTGCGAATACACACAACAAGGCTCCCATTGAAATAAAATGCTTCTTATAATTCATCTCAACATTGTTTTAACTATCTCTTCTTCTCATTTGCTCTTTAGTCACAAGTTCACAAGTATAGTCGTTGTTTCTCCTAGGTTTTATATAACCCTTTTCTAATGTAAACTCTACACTAAACCCATCACATATCTAAATCCCATTCCCTCAAACAATAAAACACCTTAAGGTAAGTAATTTACCTTGTTCTTTTACAAGCTTTAAAAGCTTTCTTCCTTAGGTTTTTCCTTGCTCAATCTCGGTCACCAATATATATCTCCTTGCCAATGTTCTAACCAATATCCAATGACTCCAATGAGTACTAGATAATACATTAACCCTAAGGAACAAACCCTAGGTTAAAAATGTGCTTTAAGGTATTAAGGTGATTGTTTTACCTTGGTTTCTTAAGACAAGCTTGGATATGAAGCAAGAAGGACCTCCTCAATCCTTTGAAGGGTAGAAAACAAGCTAGAACAAGGCATTAAAATGAAGCCTCATGAGCATGTATTTTCGGTTATGAAGAAAAGTGATGGAAACCTAGATTTTCTTACACTTTCTTTACCTTAAGAGAATGGAGAAGCCAATGGAGTCTCCAAACTTGAATTTCCTCCTCTAATGGTGGTTTGGCTTGGCACCAAATCAAAGCTCTTGAAGTTTTGAAAAGATAGAAAGAGAGAGCTTGAGCTAACTAAGAGGAATATGTAATTTGTTTTGGTTTTGGAGCTAAAATGAGCAAATAGTGATCAAAGCTAGATGGAGCTAGCATGGAGGTTGAGTTTTACATGAGAGAGAAGAAAGAGAGCAAAGAAAACCGGTGGAGAAGATGGAGAATGAAGAGATGAGGAGAGAGGTAAGTAAAGTGAGATATTTGTTTCCTTAAAGTAAATAGTAACTCCTTACTTTTCCCTCTTCTTTTCTAATATCATTTGGCTACTCATGATGAGTCACAACCTTAGAAAACTGGCCCCCTTTATTAATTAGGCTAGTCATGGTCTTGTTTGACCAACTAAGTAAACTAAATTGACTTATGTTATAAACTAGCTTAATTAAGTTACTATTCACAAAACAAGGCACATTGTTGTGAAATTTTTGATTTCCCATTGATATAGACTTCCAAATGTGATACTATATAGTACACATGTTAATTAAAGAGTAATGATGGACATTTAGCCATTCAAAACTCATTTACAAGACAATTTTTCAAAAATGTGCTTTAAGACTCCTTAAAGCACATTTTGTGTTTTAACTTGTTTTCAAGCTTGGTTTTCTTTGGTAATTGATTTAAAATGACCATTAGGATATTACTAAGGTCTTAGAACAATATTTGGGTACTCTCCCAAGTCTCTCCAAGCTTAGAGCACGTTTTTGCTTAAACTGCTCTTTTGGTGTTTCCTTATATTTTCTTTGATTAGAAATGTTTCTAAGGCATTATTTAGCCTCCTTATATCTTAGTTTATCATTTAAACACCATATCTAAGTTTGGGGTATTTCAAATACTCAGAACTTGTAAAAATTATAACTTACGTTTAAAAACTCAAAACCCATATTAATTTACATCATAATAAACTAGATTTTATAAGGAATCTATGGTTAAAATTTCAAGTCAAAACACATTCGGGAAGGCCATTAACTAAATTCAACAAGTTAGGGTTAAATTCTGAAATATTATAAAACTCAAAACACTCTTTATTATCCACGATCTAATCTCGGCCGTCTGTTTCTTTAAGTCCAGATCGGACGGCCCCTGAACGCTGAGTTCATCATCTAATACAAAAACGAACTCGAGTACTAAATTCGATATTTCTCTCAATCCACATAACGAAATCGAGTGATTCTTGTTTCATTGAACTTGAAATTTCCTTGCGGTTCTAATGATACCAATTTCGCTAGCTAACATGCAGTATACACAAAATACGATTCTGGGTTCGAAGTTAGGGTTCTAAATGGTTTCGAATTTTAATCTGTCAAATTCTCTCAGTATAAAGCATAATAGACGAAATTGATACGTGGGTTTGGTCGAAAATGAGGAATAGATTAGCAACATCGGAAGAATTTGAAGAACAACTCACCGGAATTGCACAAACGAGGAGATTCAAGTTCAGGTTCTTGAAAAATATTCGAACCTTGCCTGTTCGAGTAGCCAACTTCGAAGCACTATAAGTTTCCGTACAGATCGAGTTAGGCTTTGTTCTTTGGCTTAATCGAAAGAGGAAACATAGCTTTACACATTGATAGCAAGAACTCACTCTAATTTGCACTATACAGAAAGAAATCTGAGCCGAAAGTTACGAGTTTATACCTTGCGTTTTCTGGAAAAATCTATGATTTTATGTGCTGACGAGTCAAGAACTTTAGGCACCTAAATCCTCCAAGCGGTTGGGAATTGGCTTTGGTCATCAACATGAAAGTTGTAGAGAGATTAGAGCTCTTCAAAACGAGCTAAAGAACACGAAATTTGGCTAAGAAACGAAGAAGTTATGGCAAGACGAAGTTTACCTGATTTTAGAGAAAACCAGAATTCTGGGTTACAAATTCGCAAGGTGGCAACTTTGGATCAATATTCCCGTCGATTTAGGATGAGTTATAAGATTTATGAGTTATGGTTGGAAAGAGGAGATTAAGGAGAAGAGAATGCAAAAGACGGCACTCAAAAATTCCAAAAGAGGAGAAAGTTATGGAGGTCACAAGTTAGGGCGAAGTCAGTTGCGAAAAACGTGGAGATAGAATTTATCTAAGTGTTAGGCGCGTGTCCCGAGGCGCCTGATGAGTCAGCAGACTTGCCACATCAGCATCTTTTCAAAATTTTGGCTCTAAACTTCATTTTATCATAACTTTGGCTATGATGATCCGTTTTTGACGTTCTTTTTATCAATCTTCATGGTTTTCCATAACCTTTTTATTGATATAGGTTTCATGAGCTAGTTTGACCATTCTCAAAAAGTCAACCCTAGCAAGGCTTAATAAGCTTTAAAGTTTCTATAATTTTATATTGACTTTTATGTTTCAAAACAATGTTCCAACTCTTTCTAAAATCTTTATAATATACTTGGAGTGTTTAGAAATTTTTCCAAGATTTATTAACTTATAAATCTTATTATTAAATTCATAATACTATATAATAATATATAATAATTTAATACTTAATAGTATTCTTTAGGGTTAAATAGAAGAAATCCCCTAAATTAATTTCCATAATTCCACATAATATTTATATTCATAATTCCATACAATACTTTAATATTAAATAGTATTACTTAAGGTTCCATACAATACTTTAATATTAAATAGTATTAATTAAGGTTTAACAAAAGAAATCCCCTAAATTAATTTAAATTAATTTAGGGGTATTTCAGGTAGTGTCTAGTTTGAGTCTCTATTCTAATCTAACTAATAAAATAGAGAAAACAAATAACATGAAATTAGGGGTTTGAATTACAAAGAATAAATAAACTAAAAATAAAACAAGTAAAGGGTGATCTTCTAGACAAGCTAAACAAAGGAATCCTGGTTTACTACTTCTCCCTAGTTCGTCAATTCCTCTTCCTATATGTTTTTTAATTCTAAATTGTAACCTCAGATCTAAATTAATTTAAAACCGGTCTCCCGCAAGATAGATTCTTACTAGCAATTCCTAAATCCTAACTCTTGTTACGAATTTACTAATTAACTAGTAGCGTTCAAGATTCATCTGTTTTCAAGTCCACTAATCCTGAAATTTTCATCTCTAGTGTCTGTAACACCCCTTCTCATAATTCTGACTCATCAAAAGCAACGAAAATAAGTACAATAACTCCCTTCAGTGTTACCGCCGTTACTCACCCATGGGAGTAACAAGGCTTCCAAGTACATACATACACAACCGTTGTGATAACTGAGAGATAGTAATTCCACAACTTACAATCTTATACAGTATACATGTAAGCATTCTAATTTAATCAAAATAATACAATGGTTAGGCCACAACGGGCTCAACACAACTTGTTGAGTATGATAATGTGTAACCCGCTGACTACCGAGCTACACACGACTAATTGTCGAGTGAGCATGCGATTGATTATACAACAATAAATGTATAAATGCTATAACACACAATGCTCAAACATGTATCTCAATCATCCAATCAATCATAAAATTTCATCCCAATAGAAACAAGACATCAAAATAGTGAGCCAGTATTCTGTTCATTCCTAGGCCTTGAGGTTATTTTGGAATCTCGGAATAGACCTTAACTTACTTATCTTTCGATAATCCACACAAGGGGATCACCTCTTACTTTAAGTTAATATTTTAACTTAATTCTGGTATATTTAAACCTCATTAGAAGAGTAACAGACTCCCTAATAAACCACCATCGTAGTGACGTATATTGAGTCGGGTATGTATGAACCCTGTTAAACGAGATTAAGACTCTCGTATGCTTAACTAACTGGGTACCTTTAAACCCACAGGTGAGTATAAAACTCCCTTAACCACCGTCAAGAATGACATATATTAAGTCAAGTATCTTTAAACTTGGTGGGTGAGTATAAAAACTTTCCCCCACAACCACCATCAGAACTGACGTATATTTAATTTGGAAGTCGTTCTGATGCAGGTGCCAACCTCTAAACGCAGCGTGCACGGCCAGAACTTCATGGACTTCTCACCCTTCCCTGTAACCTGAACTCGTTAGAAGTCTCATTGGAACAATTGTCCTACTTATTGAGTATTCATCTATATTCCGGATGTGGACTATATATTGGAGGGAAGTTAGTAAGGAAATTCTCATATAACATTTCTGTTAGATGGTTCGTATACTCGAACTTCTAAGTTCTCTAACCGTTATCGTATGTATTGTATGTGTGTTTTATATTTACTCTAAGATGCAGTTAGTAGCACACAACATAGAAGGTCAAGGTTAAATAAGTGTAATAACACGTAACACCATAAATAACCTTATTTCACGCAATTATCTTGTTGGTCATTTCACACAATAGATATCACACAAGCTAATGTAACTCGGTAGCACGCAGGGTACATGAAATCATATCGTACACCGGAGAAGAAGCTCGTCAAACTCCCACGTGCCGTCTCGACTATCATCCCGACTATCCCAATCCTATAATTAGATCAACCGAGAGTGTCATTTATTTATTACTGAAATACCCCGACCTTAAATATGGCGATTAAATTATCCTAATAGGTATTTAGGAGCCTAATAATGATTAAGAAATATTGGTAAGGGAAAATAAATCCAAAAGAAATAAAGAAACACTCAAAAAGCGAAAAACGCTAAATAAGCGTTAAATAACCAGAGGAGGTATGAGACCTCGGTTAGCATATTATAAGGATCCTAAGAGCTTAATAAGACCTAAATAATATATGGGAATAACTCCCGAAGAAAATGGATCCTTAAAACGGATTATAAACACAAACGAACCTTAAAGCACGTTTTTCGAGGAAACCGGGAAAACGCGTCTTTAAGCGGGTCAAATAGACTCGTAACAATTTTGGTCAACCAAATAGTCATTAATAAACATTGGTGAAGGTCTAGAGCCAATAAAACCAATAAAACGAGAAGATAGTAAAAACTGTCAAAAACGGGAAGTTGTGGGGTGAAAGCATAAATAAACCAAACTAGTGTGTCCACTATTGTAAATAAAATTTTTAAAACCCACAAAGGGCTGTGTATCAGCCGATCCCCCTTCCCTCTCACACACAAGAAGTAAATAAAGAAAGAAAAGAAAAGAAAGAAGAAAGAAAAAGAATACAAAAAGTAAAAAGAACACTCTCTTTCCTCACTTTTCTTCTCTCTCTCCCATTTCTTTCTTCCCCATCGGACTCCCTCTCTTCCTCCTCCCTCCTTGCTGCGATTTTGAGCTCCCCACTACAACAATGGAAGCCCTCTCTTCTTCTCCATGCTCTACCTCCATGTGAGCTCCAAATGTAAAAATAATTACATATTCTTACTCCCCTCATCCTCCTCTACACTTCTCTCTTTTCAAAATCCAAAAATGAGGAAGTTTATTTTCGTGGGTATACCCCATTGGTGAAGAAAATAGCATCAATGTGTAGCTTGGAGTCCCCTCTCTCCATTAAGGTAAAAGTCTACATGAAAAACTCATGTTTTCACCATCTCCTTTCATAACCGATTTTTACCCTTTGTAATGCCTTGTTTTCTCTCTCTCTCTTTTGAGCATCAACTCAACCTTGCAATGGTGGTGGATTCACCTTCTTGAACCAAGGGCTAAAACCCCTCCTAAAACACTCCAAAGGTAAACCCTAAAAAAATTAGTGTTCTAAACCGTACTATGAACTAGCATTAATTTAAGGGTTAGTATGTTAATTATACATGTTTTGTGTGTTTTGGGTGATGGGAATGGAGCTTGGCAACTCCATTCCCCATGTAGCCGATTTTGGTGCAAAAGAGAGGAAGAAGGGAATGGGAAAAGAAATGAAGGAAAGATAAGCTCAAGGTAAGAGCTCCTTCCTAATGTTAAATTCTATTGCATTAGAGTAATGGGAATGGGTAAACAAATAAAAGAACCTAAACTATTGTATTAGTATTGAAGTTTATGAAGTTTTGAGTATTTGGGAACTAGTAAGTAAATTATAGGCCTTAGAGCCAAGTATATTGTGTATGAGTATTGGTATTGATGATTGATGGAGTATTGATGTATTGAGATGGATTTATATTGCTTTCATTGCTGGTAGGACCCTTGTAAGGGTGTGGCTAGTTTAGGAATGAATTTGATGAGAAAATGTGTATGTGGAGAAGTAAGAAAAGTAGGTGAACTATGGCAAAATTTTGGTAGAAAATGTACATGTAGGGATGACTTGGTGAATGAGAGAACCAAGGTGTGTATTGGGTTTAGTAAAGGTATTTAGTAACCATGGAATGGTAGTTGTGGTATGAGAATGAAAGGGTGTGAAATCTGTAGCAAAGGGGTATCAAATGCATTATAGAAACTAGGAAAAATTAGAGTGCAAGATGTAGTGAAATGGATGTTGGACTTGGGTATAGATATTGAATTTTGCTTGGAAATGTATTTAGGGTGCTAGGAGAGGCATCGGTAGAGGGAGTATTGAATGGTAGAGTGGAGTTTAAAAATCTGTAACATGAGTAAAACAAAAACTGTTACATTTGTTGGAAAAGAAGTGAGGAAATTGTGTAAGTTGATTGAAGGATTTAGTAATGGGATTGGTGGATGAATTATGGTATTTTAGGGAGCCTAGATGGCACTAAAACATGTGGGATTACATGTAGGAAGATTGGGGAAGGAATGGGTAAGAAAGGAAATGAAAAACAAAATATGTAGGCAAAGTCTGCTACCGACCGACCCAGAGGTTGGACCGGTCGGTGGGTCGGTCGGGGCTTAAGTAGCGGGAAATAAGGAATCTGGAACGGACCGACCCAGGAGCTGTGAGTCGGTCGTGGGTCGGTCGGACTAAGATTTTCCGTTGTCGAAGTTTCTGACTTCGACCGACCCAGAAGTGGGTCGGTCGGTGGGTCGGCCGGAGCTTGGACAACGGGACTGAAACGTACTGGGATGGACCGACCCAGAGGTGTATGGGTCAGTCAGAATAGTTATGGGTTGGTCGGTAGAAATTTCAGAAGACGTGAACCTACTGGAAGGGACCGACCCAGGGCTTGGGTCGGACGGTGGGTCGGACGACCCATAACTTACAAAAAAAAAACTATATGATTATTACTAGTATATATATATACATATATGTATACCCACCTATAAATATGTACATATATATATATGTAAGTACATCATTGTTAAGTAATAAAAAGTAAGTAAATAATGTGTAGGAGTAAGGAATGTAAAGACTTAGTAAGTAAGAGTAGGAAACGTGAGAGTAATCGAGTTAAGTTGATGATAGTTAGCTTAATTACTCGATTGTATGTATATCATAGGATTTGATTTGTGGACACCGGAGGAACGTCGGATACAAGTACAACGGTGAACGGTATGATTTCTTCATGCCCTGTATCCTAATCTGGTTACCCCGATTTGTGTGCTTATTTGATCACCTAATAAGATAAATGCATGAATCTGACTATATTGCACTTACTTATGCTTGTTTACATTGTTCTTGATATTTGTCTTGAACAATAGTTTGTATAATTCATGAAATATATATGAATGATGATGAAGTGTATTGCATCTCGTAGAGTATTTGTATATTGTATTGTATTTTGTATGGGCGTGCACATGAATAATGTGTTGTGTATGTGGCTTGAATGAATGACTTCTACTAATTCCTAACTACCTAACTCCTAACTTAAATGTGAGTAAATTGGAATGAGTAGAAGTCCGATATAGTTTCGGCCACGCGTGAGGATGAGGAGACATAAGAGGTTGGATCTGATTCCTGGTTCTTAAACTGGTCCACGGCCCAAATCCCTTAAATGGGTAGCATCCTGGATTGGTGAACCAAGTAAAGCCTGGTGGTGGGACGGTGTAGTCCCTGCCCAGAGGTCATACCGACTTAACATGAGTGAGAGTAAGTAAGTAAGTATGGATTAGTAAGTAAGTAAAGTATGAGTATGTATGCGTAAGTATTGTGTAACGAGTAAAAGAGTAATCTCCACCCGATTAACCCGGGTGGACAAATGAAGCTAACAAGCAAGGAGTACTGTGTATGTATTGAATGTGTATCGCGTATGTGTATCCCGGAAGAAGGTAAGTAAGAATTTGGTTGATTTGTATTATCTTCCTTGCGTGTATTGTACTGTGTGTATGTATGTATGCCTTGTAAAGTATTGTAGTATTATGTACGAAAGCATGTATGAATGTATGTATGAATAAAATGAATTGCATGTATTCGACCAAGTGGTCGGCGTACCGTCACTAGTACGCGGGGTATGCGGTTATCATATGCAGCGAAAGCTGACCCCCTAGGGGGAACGTTTTTAGTGTGCAGGTACCCTAAGCAGACATGGTCGCAATAAGGACCGGTGACAGAGTAGATTGTAGAGAATAGTATAGAACTTGTAGTCTTGAAGTAGTAGTGTACCAAGGGGGTACACCTTATGCATTGTAAGTATGTAGATGTGAGGAATGGGTAGATGTAGACTCAAGCGAGTATGTATGAATTTGGAAGAAGTATTGTATTTGAATTTGGAACCTAGTAAACTTGGTTATGTACCTTGTAATGTATGGTATTGTAAAGGAGCAAAGTGTTGAATGGAACATTGTAGTATTTATTGGTAAATGGAGTATGTATTGTAGATGTGTAGTACTCGGGATTCCGGTCCATCAGACCGATGCTGTATGTAGTAGTAGTAGCTATGTTAGTCACGTGGGTGACTAATGGCATTGTTTCACCCACCGTATGTAAGTATGTATCCGCTGCGTGAATCTGAAAGCACGAGGAGATTGGACAGTAATGACCGTATTAACGGTAGGGGTGTTACAATTACACTCGTTACAACGGTTTCTCGTATTACATTTCTCTCATATACATTTTCCTCTCAATTAAACTTACCAACTATATATACATTTGTGTATATATGTTCTCATAATTCCTCACCACATTAGGCATACCATTAAGCCCTTTTATACTTAATGTAGTATAATGTAACTCTCTCTCTCTCTCTTAGTGTTACATTATATAGTTCCATACTTTAGGAATTCTATATTAATCCTTATGAGTTATACAACTCTAATCTCTTACTCCATTTACCAAGGTCCCAATCCTTTGATTATATATATACTCCCTTCATATTAAATGTCATACTAAGTGACTTTTATCCACTTAACCTTGGTGTATTTATATAGACACACTTGTTCTTATAATATTGTTATTAATAACATTATATCAATCCTTCAATAATTCCAACTTTATAATCCAACCACCATTATATTATTCCAAACCTTTACATCAACTGTTTCAACCCTTCAATCATATATATATATAATATATATATATATATATATATATATATATATATATATATATATATATATATGTTTATATTTATATATATAGTTATGAGCTTATTATCATAATTTCCAAAGTCACACTTATATTATATTAATCCTCTTGACTAATAGTATAGTCCTTATACACATACATACACTTATATTATATTTTGTATGTTATCATTTCATTCCAATGGCATAACAACTTTACCATTTCCTTCATATTTCCCTTAATTTGTCACGCATAGCATGACCACACCACTAATACTTTTGTTTATTATATTACAACCCTAAATGGCATTTAAAGTTTACAATTTAATTCTTTATACTTGTATAACCTATAGTTTTCATTCCTTGCTTATTTATTCCAAAGTTCCACTTCTAACTTCTTCCAATCACCAAACAAAACCTACACTTCCTCAAATCCGCATTCCTGCCCAATTTTCAGATATTTACATTTTGACCCAACATTATTATAATCTTCACAGTTTACCTTTAATTCTATTTATCGTATAGTTATAACTCTTTATTTAATTAACTCAAACTCACCCCTTAATTTATGAAAATTCTCCTACAGACCCATATGCCATTTGGCTTTTATTTAAAATTTTCCTTAATTACAATCTCTCCCCACAAATTTTATAATTTTTACATTTATACTATATTTCTTATTTAATTTCATATATCATTATTTATTTCTCATATTTGGTCTACACTTTGACCCGTACTAGATTTGACCTCAGTTATTCTTAAGTGCCCAAAATTTTCTAAAACTCCGAATTTGGCCCCAATATTTTCTAGAATTTATAATTTGCCCCTTAAATCCCTTAAACTTACATTTTTTCATTTCTTACCAAACAAGCCCTTATGTTTTTGGCCTAATATTATTCCTAGCACCCAATTTTATTTTCCTTTCATTTAACTACCTTTCTAAAGTCTTAAGTTTATTAAATCATTATATAAACTTATAATTCATTTTAAGGTCAATTTTTGTACTTCATTATATTAAACACCTCCTTAATCTTCTAGATATTTTCTTAAGTCCTTATAATGTCTCAAATTACCAAATGACCCCTAGATTTTTGCACATTAGCACTAAATCTTATAACTTATGCTTTTATAGCATTTAATATTACAAAACATTATAAATGCAAGCCTAAACATTTGACTATATTACAAACTTTAATATAAACTTTAAATGTACGAAAAATACACATGAACTAAAGTCCACTCTTAGCTATATTTGATTTATACCCCAAAATTTTCAGTAATTCCATTTTAGCCACATAAACTTAATATTTTGTACTTTTAAGTCATTTAAACACCACTTAACTTAGCCAAATGCTTCAACATAGTTTTAGCTTATTCCTTGGTCAATCTTGACCATTTTTCTCACTAGGCTCTCGGTCATACATAACTACCAACACAAATCAACTTTAAAACATAAAATCAACCTTAAACCTTGGGACTTACCTCTTTATGCCCAAAATTTATTTTTCCAAGCTTCAACTCTCGACCCTAAATTAATATAAGGGTTCTAGTTAAGTTTTTGCACAAACCAAAGTGATTAATGAAGGTTTAATGCCTTAAGGACTTGGATTAGTAGCTTACTCTCTTTAAAGTAGATTTTCCTCTTGAATTTCCTTGCACTCTCGGCCAACTTCTTAAAGTCTTTGAAACTACACTTTGGCCATATGAACAGAAGAGAATGGAGCACAAGGTTAGGGTCTTTGGACACCATAACAAATCAAAGAAAGGATCTAAGGCTTTAAGGCCTAAAATGTGCTCTAAGGTTGAAACTTTACCTTATAGCTCAAGAATCTTGATTGTTGATTTTCCAAAGTTTCGTCCAACTACAAAATATGTAGGGAATGAGCTATTTTGGGTAGATCCATGATTAGAACAAGGTTTAAGCTCTTAAAACACATTTTTGAAGGATTTACCTTAGGGAGAATCCTCGTTGTTCTCGGCCTTCTTGAGGGTTGAAGAGGAACACACTTTGTGTATGAAAAGAGTGAAGAAAAAGGATTAGAAGATAGCTCAAATTTTTGGCCATAATTTGATCAGAAGAGAGTATAGTGCTTAAAGCACATTTTTATACCTTAAGGTGGTGTAGGCTTAACTTGGCTTCATTTCTTCCTTGAGTTCCGAATTCTGAAATACCCCAAACTTAATTAGGGTGATTAAATTACTCTAATATGATATTTGAGGGCCTATTAGTGCCTAAAGAATTATGGTAAAGGAAATAAATCCAAAAGAAAAGAGAAAACGCTTAAAAAGTGAAAAACGCTAAAATGAGCGTTATGTGACCATAGGAAGAATACGACCTCGACAAGGGTCTTAGATGAATTTACAAGGCTTAGTAATGCCTAATTAACATACGGGAACAATTACCAAAGAAAACGGGTCCATAAAATGAATTTAAAACGCTAATAAAGCTTTAGCGCATGTTTTTCGAGAAAACCCGAAAACGTGAATTTAAGTGGTCAAACAGACCCGTAAAAATTATGGTTGACTAAATAACTATAATTAAACATTAATAGAAGCTTAAGAACCATTAAAATTAAAGAAACGAGAAAAATCCGGAAAACGGGCCCGGTTAGTGAATAGTGCTAAAACCGGGTAAATTAACGAGCGTTTTCTGTAAAAAGACGAAAAACGCCCCAACATACATGTACTCATAGGGGCCAGTTTTTACTACTTAAATCAGCCTCCCCTCTCTTCTATTAGTAAGCAAGAAAGAAAAGAAAGAAAAGAAAAGAAAGAAAGAAAAAGTAGAAAAAGTAACTTCCTTCTCTCTCCTCCCTCATTTTCTTTTCTTCCTTCTCTTTCCTTCCATCTTTCTTCCTTGCCGTCCTCCCTTCCCCACCATGGCTGGCGATTTTTCTCCTATCTTCTCCCATGGCTTCTTGCCATTCTCTTCCTTGTACAAGATTTATTAAAGCTCCAAATGCAAAAATAAACACATATTCTTGCTCTTCTCACCAATCTCTACATTCACCTCTTTTCAAAATTCAAAAATGGTGAAGTTCATCTCCATGGGTATAGCCCATTTGAAGAGAAAATTAGAGATTCTTGAAGCTTTGAGTCTCCCCATTCTTCTAAGGTAAAAAAATTCATCAAAAACCTCATTTTTCTCAACCTTCAAATGGTGGTGGAAATCCCCTCTTGATTCAAGGGTTAAAACATCTCCTAAAACTCCAAATTTAAAAACCCTAGCTTTTGTGCTTTAAGCCTTTCTTTGAGATAGAGCTTCTTCTATGGGTTAAGGAGTTTAATTATGTTAATTTTGGGTTCCTTGGATGTTGGGATGGAGTTTGGAAATTCCATTGCCCACTTGACCGAAATGGGGAGAAGGAAGAGGAAGAGGAGACTTGAAATAAGAAACTTGGAAGATTAAGGTAAGAAATATACCTTAAAGCTTGTTTTGATTATTTTATAATTTAGGATGGGTTAAATTGAATAATGAACCAAAAGTATGTGAGAGAATGTGGTTGATGGCTAGGAGAGATAATTATGAATTGTTGTTTGAATTAAAGGCCTTGGAGCCAAGTGAATTGAGTATATATGTTGGTATTGTTGTTTGATGAATTTTTGAGGAATTATGTGTGCTGGAAGGACCCTTTGTGGGTGTGGCTAGATTATGATTGATTTGGATGAGAATAGAAAAGTTTGGATATGTTAGGTTTATGGGGAAGTTATGGCAAAATTTGTGTAGAAATTGGGTGTTCTTAGGTGACTTGATGAATTGGAGAGGTTAGGTATGTATTAGGTTGAGTTGGAGTGGATTAATAACCTTGACATGGTAAATGAAGAATGGATTAGAGAGTTGTAAAATCTGTAGCAAGGAGTGTTGAAATGCATTGGAAAAACTAGAAAAGAACTAGTGTACAAGACTTAGAAAATGAGAGTTGAACTTGGGTATAGATAAGGCAAATGTCTAGGAGGGTGTAGTGATGGTCAATGAATGATTTGGTAAGGATTTGACCAATGGTTTGAGGAGGTTTAGAGTATGCTTTGAGGTGTTTAAACGTGTAGAAAATATGTGAAAAGATTAGGGAATGATTAGGTGTGGATTAAGGGTTGATTTGGGGTTGAAAAATTACCTAAGTAGCAGTTTTTTGCAGGGTCCGGGACCTAGGTTGGGAACAAGGTCCCGGACCGCATAAAAAAAAGGCCCGAGAGTGAAAACAGGAAGTGGTCCAAGACTTAAGTCCAGGACCAAGTCCCGGACCAGGTAGAAAAATTGGCCGAGAGTACGAGAATGTATTGGTCCGGGACTTTGGGTCCGGACCAAGTCCCGGACCACCCCCCCCCCCCCCAAAATTGACCGAGAGTGCTTTTTAGGCTTTAAAACATGGGGGATTGATTGGTATTGGTTTTAGATGTTGTTAAGGCCTTGTTTGGTGACATATAAATGTCCTAAGAAGTGTAAACAAGTATTGAGAAGTGAATAAGAAAGTTGTGAGTTTAAGAACACATGAACAAAACTAAGGAATAACGGGATAACGGGGTTAATTACGGGAGTATTAGTTTTACATACAGTAGTACCTTAAATTAATAGAAATGTTTGAAACGTTATCAGTGGACCAAGAGTAAACTGAGGAACATAAGGCGACCCGGTAAAGTTAAACCAAGGGGTAAGGTATGCTTTTCTCATGGCCCATATGCTAACGGTGTTACTCTGATTTGTGTGCTTGTATGTTTTGTGTGATCACCTAAACAAGATAAATGCACGAATCAGATTGTTTGCACTATCTTGTGCTTGAACTGAATTGTTTATTATTGGATTGTACTTTTGAAGTTGAAGTTTGTATAATTCATGAAATGTGTGATTGTGGATGAATTGTTTGAATGTTAATTGTGTACTACAGTTCGACTCATAGTTGAGTCTTGTTTGATTAGAGACTCGAAGAAAGAGTCAAGTTGCGAATTAACGAAAATGTGGTAACGCACTAAAACTATCGAACCAAGAAACGCTAACGCAAACCTATGAACTCACTAGAATGTGAGAGAGCGTACGGGATTAGTAAACTCCGATAACGGTTAGAGAACCGAATTGATGTAATCCACAAAACAATTAATAGTGGAAGTATATAAGTAACCACTATTTAGAGGATTGATGATTTCTCAAGACATGAACCTTGAGAGAAGTAAAGAATCATAAGGGATCACCAAACCCCTTAGAAAAATAGTCGACCCACAATGAGAGGATCCGACTAATATGAACAATGTCCCGAACATGAGAGTATTTGATAAGTTGGGTAAAACCTTAAATCTGAGGATACTAGACATTGATAATTCCCTAAGCTAATGGAGAAATCGAGAGAGATACTTCTAGGCTAATCTATGAGATTGTGAAATAACTCCGAGAGAGGAGTTTTGGGAATTTGAGTAGTCCGGTAGAGAAACGGACATTTGAGAATTTGAGGAGCTAACTGTATAGTTCCGTTTGATTGTAAGCCTAGTGGCGAGTCTTGTGTATGACTCTGCGCGGAGGTCATGGGCAATGACTTAAAATATGCCTTTGAGTATTTGAGAATTTGAATTGAGAACTTGATTTGAGAATTTGAGGATTGAGGTGAGATTGAGATTTGAGTTGAGTTGAGTATTTGAGTTTGAAATTGAGTTTGAGATTGAGAACTTGAGAAGTTGAGTTGAGGTTGAGAGTAAGAGAGCTTGAGGAAGTGTAACCCAAGAGAGTGGGTAAGACAATGAAGAATTGATTAAGGCATAGTGAGGTAGAAACCCTCGAGGCTTATGTGTAGGATAATGTAAACTAACCCCTTGATGTGTGAGTTAGTGTTTTTATTCGTTGTCGAATATTGGTTGTGTTAATGTACATATATAATGTATGTTGCCTTGCATGTTGATTGAATTAAAATGAATCGCATGTTCTCGACCAAAATAGTCGGTGTACCCCCGTTAGCACGCGGGGTATGCGAATTTCATATGCAACAATTTGTTGAGCCCCTAGGGGCACTGTTTTTATTTTCCAGGTACATGGAAGCCAATCACCGTCCGAGAGTGTAAGACGGGGTTGCTATATAAGCATGGGTAGTTGGTTTAGGAACGTTGTATTTATTTTGGAACGTTGAATTGTGAGTCCGAATTGTTATCGCTGACTTATGAAATGTAGATACTCGGTATAGAACATAATTGAGGTTGTATTGTATAATATGGGATTGAAGTTGTATTGAATTGAGATTTGATTAAGGAAATGGGAATGTATTGTTTGGTATAGTATACTCGGTAGATTCAAGTCATTAGACCGATATGGTATTTGGATGTTGTAATTGTATTGTTTGTTTGGATTGGATTTGGCCTTGTTAGTCACGTGGGTGACTAACGGCATTGTACCACCCACCGTTGGAGTAATAATTTCCGCTGCATTATTATTGGTAATTGAGACGGGTTAGGAGATAATGATTGGATTAGTGGGGTGTTACAAAGATATTTGGATTTTGTGTGAAGAAAAGATAGATCTATGCTCTCATTAGCTTGTAGATGTGGAAAGGTGAAAGATTCAAGTGAAATGGAGCAAGGAGCTCAGTTCACCAATTATGGGTGCTTGAATAACTTCAAGAAGGGATGAAGAAACCAAGGAGTAATATTACTAAGGGAGGCAGCAATGAAGAGAGAGAAGAGAGGTTTTGATGATAAGGTTTCTTAATAGTGTGTGAGGAAAATGAAGACTGTCACTTAAAGTACACTTGGTTAAGGAAGGAAACTTGAATTTGATGAGATGAGTCACCATGGACATCTTGGGGTCGTTTGACCATTGACCAAGTCAATGAGAATAAGGCCTTGTTTGGCACTATTCATAAATTGGTGCACGTTATGATTTTTTTCTTTAATTAATCTTCCTCATGTGGTAAATTGTAGTCCCTTAGTTCACTATGATGTACGCAAACCTTAATAACCTCATAAATTCAATTTCTAGATAATTTCATAAAAGTGTGTTTTAAGGAGTCTTAAGGCACCTTTTTATTTTTTAACACATTTTATGAGTTGGTTTTCTTTGGTAATTATTATATCTTGTCTTTACCTTAGATATAAGGTTTAGGAATCCACTTTGGACCCTAATCAAGGTTACACAATCCTTTAGGTTTCTTAAAGCACATTTTTTTCCTAAGTGATCTTAAAGCATATTTTTACTTTATATGATCTTAGATTGTTCCTCAATGATCTTAAGGCACATTTTAGCCTTATTATATCATTACTTGATCTTCAAAAATATTTTAGTGGTTAGGGGTATTTCAATATACCCCCTTAAAAGGACTTTATCCTGAAGACTCATTTCTCAAATCAGTTGGTCCTAGAAGTCTAGTTCCAAATCCTAGGGATCAAGTCCCGTATCTCAACAACTCAATCTCAAAGTGCATGTCTATCACATATCCATCTCTAGTGGTATCTCAATAACATCCACAACAATAACCACAAAGTGCAACAAAAGTGCACATCAACCAGTATCATACCAGATACATCATACAATCCAAAAAAGTTGCAACAATAATGCACATACAATCAACCAGTGCAACACGAGTGCACATAAACTAACCAGCGCAACACAAGTGCACATATAATCCAACCAAAGTGTAACAAACGTACATATACAATCATACAATCAACAATAGTGCAACATAAATACTCACACAATTTCATTATGGATATAAGTGATCCATCCGCACTATCTACAAATTTCCCAACTCTATATGGATATAGGTGATCCATCCACACCATGAATATCAATTTAAAATTCTTGGTATGTAAGTATACTCTAGGGATATTATCGTTCCCGTCCTATACCTTCCATACTATTTATATGTTATATATAATAGAAGTCAATCCATTTTATTGTATGGAGAATCTAAGACACAATTGTTAAAAGCATAGAAAATGACTTTTCTGAGTCCACAACATTCACAAATACCCGCAGGCACACCAGTCATATGACGAAGGACACTATGGTCCACGACCCCTTGGGAAACAAACGCACAACACTCGTGGGCACACCTGAAATACCCCAAACCTTAATATGTTAATTAATTATGTGATTATGATTTTCTAAGGCTAATTAAGTCCTTAAGATAATTGGTGAAGAAATAGAAACCAAAAAGAAGAAGAAAATGCGTAAAAGTCACAAAACGTGAAAACACGTATTTAATTATTTTAGGAGGTACATAACCTTCATTAGGGCTATAAATATATTTCTATACCCTAATTACACACTAAGAAACATGTGGGAAAAATTCCGGAAGAAAACGGATCCGAATAATGCGTTAAAACGCTAACGGAGTCTTAAAGCGCGTTTTTCGAGAAAACCCGAAAACGTGACTTTAAACAGTTAAATGACCCCGTAAAAATTATAGTTGAATATTCAACCATAATTGAATATTAATGGGAGTTTAATAACCATTAAAATAAAAGAAACGAGAAAATTTCTGGAAAACGATCCCGGTTAGTGAATAGTGCTAAACCGGGTAAATAAACGAGCGTTTTTCTGTTAAAGACGAAAAACGCTCCAGTGTGTATACATTAGTGGGCCGGTTTTATTAATGTAGACAGCCCACCCACACATGACTAGTTAGCTAATTAATTAAGTCAAAAGAGCCAAAACAACAAAAGGGTACAAATACCCCTTTTCCCTCTCTCTCCTCCTTTATTTCTTTTTCCCCTCTCTTTCCTTTTCTCTTTCCTCTCTCTCTTTATTCCCAGCTGGCTCCATCTTCTCCTCTAAGCCACCGATTTCTCTCCTCCTTCTCCAATGGCTACTCCAACTACAATGCCATGCCCAAGCTTCATACAAGCTCCAATCACAAAAGTAATCACATATTCTTCTTCCTCTCATCCTCCTCTATCATCCTCTCTTTTTAAAATTCCAAAAGGATGAAGTTGACCTCCATGGGTTTTCCCCATTTTAAGAGAAAATGGCATCATTGTGGAGCTTGGAGTCTCCTCTTCCTTCTAAGGTAAAAATTTCCAAGAAAAAGTCATTTCCCCTTCATCTCTTGGTGTAATCGATTTTTCACCATTTTGATACCTTGTTTTTCTCCTTGTTCTTGAGCTCCAAATTAACCCTTCAATGGTGGAATGATTCCCCTTCTTGATTCAAGGGTGAGGATCCCTCTTAAAAGCTTCAAAAAGGTAAACCCTAACTTGTGTTCTAAGCCCTTGATTGAATTGAGATTTTATAAGGGTTTAGGTAATTAATGGAGTATGTTTTTGTGTTCTTGAATGTTGGGATGGAGTTTGGAACTCCATGCCCTCTTGACCGATTTTGAGAAGATGAGGAGCAAGAGAGAAATAAGGAGACTTGTGAAATTAAGGTAAGAAAACTACCTTGAACCTTGTTCTTAATTGTTTTAGAGTTTGGGATGGGTAAACAAATTAATGAACCTAAAATTGTGGATTGAAATCTACGTTGGAAATGTGTTTAATTGATTTTAGAGAGGTTTGTGAATTAATGGTTGAATTGAGGGCCTTAAGAGCCAAATGTTTTGGGTTGTGATTGATATTGTGGTTGTTGAGATTATGGAGATTATGGTGATTATGTTGTTGTTGATGGAATTTGAGGATTTATGTGCTGGTAGGACCCTTGTAAGGGTGTGGCTAGATTAGGAAGGAAAAGGATGAGAATTGGTGAGAAGGGATGTGTTAAGTTTATGGGGAGGTTATGGTGAAATTTTGGTAGAAAATGAGTGTATGTGGTGAATGGATTCGGGTGGGTGTGTTCAACCACGGGGGATTTTCGTTCTTGTTAGTTTTCTATATATGATTGCTTGATTCTCTAGTGGTGATGTTTTTTTTGGATGCTTTTGATGTGTGTTTGATGCATCAAAACCCCGTGGAAATGTGTTTTCGATTGGCTAATTTGCTACAATAAATTATGTATGTTTTGTGGGGGATTTGTGGCTTGGTTCTGGCTGTTTTCCGTAATTGATTTTGCAGTTTTCGGTATGTCCGAACATGTGTCCGAACATTGAAGTTCGGACATCATACGTCGGAAGATTTTCAGACTCTCGGCTTATGTCCGAACATGCAAGGTCGGACGCATGTTCGGACCAGCCTTTGTTTTTGCATAACTTTTTCGTTTGAACTCCGTTTTGAGTGCCGTTTGCGGCGTTGGATTCCTCTTTTCGAGTACTATCTGTTTTGACATGTTTTGGCATATGTTTATGTATATTTTGATTTGAAAATGACCGATAATCTTTTGAACTCCATTTTTGCTCTATAAGTGTGCTTCAACCTTCTAATGATGGGGGATTGGATGGTAATGGTTTTGGATGATGTTTAGGCCTTGTTTGGTGACATGTAAAGGCCTTAAGATGTGTAAACAAGTGTTAGGTTTGATGTGAGAGTTGTGAACTTAAGATCACAAGAGTAAAATTAAGTATAACAGGATAACGGGGTTAACTATGGGCGCACTTGTCGTTTAACAATTGTATTGCCCCGATTTAATGGAAACAAATGTAATGTTACCAGTTGTTCAAAGATTATTCAAGGAACCTAAGAGAACGCAATAGAGTGGACCTTGGTGACAGGTATGGTTTTCTTGCAACCTGTGTCCTACCGGGTTACACCGGCTTGTATGCCAACTTGTTTTTCTGTGTGTTTGCCACCTTGCAAGGTAAAGCATGAAATGAGTTTATAGTAATTCATTAATGTGGCGTAAATAATTCCGATACCGTTTAGCCTTATTTATGTGTTAAACCGTAGCTAACTGACTCTAGGATCACATAAGAGTTCGGTATCCGGATTAAACGTCCCAACCCACGGGAACGTACTAACTACGGCTATCCGTGCTTTAGTTGTATATTGTGGTTATGTGTGTTGTGTGTTGCCTTTGATTAATGTATCGTTGTTTAACGAATGTTGTTGTCCATGTTTGTCGAATGGGATGTTACCTCCCTGCTGTGTGATTAACCAAACTTGTAACACCAAATGGTGCATGTATGTGATAAGTTCCATAGAGGAACTTCTAACTAATATGTATATATTATGGGGGGTGAGGAATCCGGTCGTTCCGGTCGCGCGTGTTGTTTGGGAGTTGATGTATACAGTTTCTTTAACTCCCTCTCTGTTATGTTATGGTTGTTTTCCTTCTTGGAATTCAATCTCCCATGAGCTTAACCAAGGCTCACCTACCTGACTTTTATTTGGGCTAGGGGGAATCATGTGTAAAGTTTGTTTGGGAGTTGATGCCAATATTCTCTTTGACTCCCACTGTGTTATTGATTGGTTTTCCTTCTTGGAATTCAATCACCCACAAGCCTAAGATCAATGGCTTTCCTACTCGATTGTTGTTCGGGCTAGGGGGAATACTGTTATGTTATGGTTGTTCTCTTTCTTTGGATTACAACCACCCACAAGCTTAACCAAGGCTTACCTACCTCATCACTATTGGAGCTAGGGGGAAATTGTGTATGGTGTGATCGGGCTAATATTATGGCCGACACATCTATGTGAAGTATGTTGTTATGTTATGTACGTTGATCTCCAAAATCAACCCCGTATAAATATAAGGGGTAATTAAGTATAACCCGATTAAATGGGTATGTGTCGTCTAGCAAGGAATAGCTCCATTAGGGTAAAACCCTCAAGGGCCAAATGATGCAATAATGTGATCTAACCAATGTGATGTGTTAATTTATGTTTGTATCCTGTTCATTCGGTTGTGTGATTTATAAGCATGATATATGTGTATAGTTTCATGCATGTTTTAAATATAATTGACCGCATGCTCAGACGACAAATAGTTGTGCGTGGCCCGGTAGCATGCGGGCTGCAGGATTACCATACCAGCAAAGGTGCTGACCCCCTTTGGGGGCCCCCATACTTTTCAGGTACAATGGAGTGGCAGCCGTTCGAGAGTAGGATGGGGTAACAGTTAATGTATGGGTGGTTATTTAGTTTAGCGTGATATCGATAGAGGAATGTATTAGACTCGGTACAGTTTGGTTTGTAATTGTAATTGTGTTCAGAATATAATGGAGTTATAAATGTAAAGTGTAATGCTCGGTAATCTTGTCCATCAGACCGGTACGTTGTGTATGCAGTAGCCTTGTTAGCCACGTGGGTGGCTAACGGCGTGTAACACCCATTGATTTAGTCAGTGTTTATGATATAAGTTCCGCTGCGGTTAATGATTAAGTGTGGTGTTATTAGTAGGGGTGTTACAAAAAGTGGTATCAGAGCGAAGTATCGCTCTGATGACTGGAAATACCGAGCTTAGGAAGTACCGAGTTAGGATTTTAGTACTTTGGGTTAAGGGTTGAGTGATAGCGTGAGAGATACGCTAGTTAGGAATTACCAGTGTGTACTGGAAACCTACAATCTCCTTCCCACCCTCCACAGTCCCTGCTTTATAACTCGGGGAAGAACGCCAGAGAGATGAAAGTCCTCTCTTACTCGGGAATACCCGATCTGGCAGTTGTTAAACATCACTGTAAGTACGAAGAACCTGTCATACGGTAGATTCCAAGAACTGAGAATCCCAGAGACGGAACCTGTTTGAACACCTTTACCCGCACTTAATAACAGAAGATTAAGAAACCTATCTAGAAGAGACTGAAATTTCCGGCGACCTGGGTCGACATGCCTAGCAGTCGAGGAAACCCAGTCAACAAGAAAAGAAAGCACTAACTGTGCACATAGGCGGTCAATAGAGGAGCAACAAACCTGAGACACATGTCTACGGAACCATAATTGTTAAGTAATACCAAAATGGTATAGTAACCGACTAAGGAACTCGTCAAGGTTGGATGATGCCAAACCTACAACGCCAAAGAGGCTGCAATACCTGATTATCATAGTTTAGACCACTATGGGAGTATTAGTGAAACATACTTCAATAGGACTGCGAGGTAGTACCTAAACAAGAATCAAGTTTCGGTAACCACGGCAAATGCGTGGGGACGAACATTAAGGAAGAACACAGAGTTAAGTGAACGGGGAGTCACCCTAGCTAACGACTACCATGTCAAGACCATTGAGAGTCGCTCGAATGTTCTATTATCAAAACTGTAAGGTCAAAGGAAGAGCCAACTGTAATTAAGGGTTTATATTCACCTTCATTTTATGTGGTCTATAACCTATTTTCACCACTTTATAGAGTATTTTTAATATCAATGAACTATATAATTTGGTTATATAATAGGTAAAAACTCATTTGAGCATGATTTAAGATGCAAAAAGAGTTGGGTGCATGGACCAAATATTCATTGCTCAAGGATTATATCACAACAAACAGGGAGCAATCAGAGCTAAAACAAAGAATGTATGCCCTGTTTAAGACATGTGTTCGACTCTGTGTCTGGACATATATGTCTGAACAAAGGCCGCAAGACATAACTCCTAGCTATAACTTTTCGGATAAGACAGACCTGGACAAGACTCGCGCGAACACATTTCAATCCTGACAGGGGACCTCTAGCACAGTTAATTGACAGTTTTATGTAATTTTATTAAGATTTTAGTTTAGTTTTACTTTCTAGTTTATTTCTGTTTAGTTTTATTTTTCTTTCATTTTGTTTAGTATTTACGTTTCTGTTTTTTTTTTTGTTAAATTCATCTTTTAATTATTATTAGGTTTTATTTGTTACATTCCTAGTATAGAATTTAGTTGATTCTTTAGCTCTTACTTTCGATTAACTTTATTTTGTTTTTATTTAGTTTGATTGTTTAGTAGACCTCGTCATGAAAACCCAAGGCGCCCTAGGCCCTTGACTAAGTCTTGTTGTGTCTGCCACAACAATTTCCTCCAACACAATACTACCACCGCCCACATGAACTTGGGTGAAAGTGCAACTCACTTGTCAACCTCGTCAGGTCAACCTGCGCATGACACAACGCCTGCGCATGACACAACGCCAGTGCCCCGCACTCCGCTTATCACTGCGTGAACGGCCCACATGTCACCGTGTAGCCCTGAGGCATGGTCAATGACGAAGAAACTCAACCCATCATGAAGCTTTGTAAGGTGTTCTTTATTCAATAAACGGTCAGGGAACATGTGCATGCTTACATATTCCTTCAATAGCTTGAGGTTAGTATCTATCTTTTGGGCGGTCAATCGCGTTCATTTCTGTTGTTCAAAGTGTGCTAGATTAGGTTCGGCGACAAAGATCCTGAACATTGGCAAAGCAGTTATCATAAAATCGATTGCAGGTTTAGTTCTCTAAACCCCTTTATTACTAGAAAAAATCGATTGCAGAATAATATAATACAACAATATTCACAATTAACTAAAACATATTCATATTAAATTTAAACAATCTTCATATTCACATCAAAACAAGCTCACATTAATCTGAATAATCATTAAACTAAAATGATGTCCTATATAGCACAAGATGTACGATAGTATTTAACGGCTACAATAGACTGGCTGTCAGGATCATACGGTGATTGAAAAATCTCATGTGACAGGGTATTGACTTATTTCTGCTTCGGTACCCGCGCTTTATAATTAAAAAAACGTGCAATGAACAAGCTGCATTATCGACGTTCTTCTACATCCTGCTGAAGGACGCCACTCTCAATTCAATGTGGAGTACTACGGATTTGAAGCAAAAGTATGTTTGTCACTTGAACTCTATATCTCAATTTTCATTTCGAAATTTTTGTATAAAAAGTGCAGTGTTCTTCTCCCTATTTGTTTCCCAACAATACAACGATGAAAGAGAGAAGGTTCAAATTACATAAACACTATAAAACAGTGACATTTTGCACTACGTTCTTAACTATCATGCCTCGTAAAGATAAAACAAAAATGAACAGATTGAAGTACCGTTTTGCTTTTGTAACGAGAATGAAGGTGAAATTATGGTTTAAACCAGATATAAATTACACAGCCCTTACCATTACTAAACTGGACAGCAGGACAAGTATACCCACCACTTCCTTCCGCACTGCAGGGCAAAGGGTAGATTGGAGTAATCCACCATTGCTCAATACCATTGATGAATGGAAGATATAAAGCATATAGCCTCAAGGCAGAGTTCTCATCAGCAACATTTCAAGTGAACTGGAAAAGAGCAGAGTCTGATCACTTGTCGTGTGAAGCCTTTTTGGGCAGCCTATCTGTCCGCCAGAATCTAAACCTGAATCTCAATACTAGATACAACAAAGAGCAAAAAAAAAAAGATTGTTTATGAGCCGGGATTAATTTTAAATCAAAACCTGGATACATTGGTTATTAGATATAGACTGAGCTAAACAGAGATATTGGTAAATGCAAAACAGTTGCATGCAACAAAAGGGTGGACCAGAAACAACAGTGGGTATTTGCTAGTTTAGTCAGTGGCAAAAGTTATTTCTCTACCAAAGGTAACCCCATAAAAGAAGGGCAAATGTCTCATTTGTGCCGCACCCCTGAAATTCAGTGGAGGAGATAATGGTTCAAAGTTGAGTACAGGAGGAAGTGTTTTACCTCTGGGACTTCTTGAAATGAACTTCAGTATCTCATCTATGAGGATCACCTAAAGATTGATGGTAGACCAGTTCAGAGCTAAATTCATCAGATATAAAATTGAATATACATTTATTCAAAGTAATGATATAAAAAAATTACCAAAACACTAACCGGAAAAGAAAGATATAGAATAACCTTCCAATCTGCCCAGGATAATGGAGTAACCTGTAGAGAAATATCATTGTTCATAATGTTTCTTCAGGACACAAAATGATCTGAAAATTTGAAAGGATTTGTGACCTACGGAAAAAAGAATTGATAGTGGTGGGACATATAGTATAAGCATGTGAAGGAACATTGTCAGTATTATGGAACCAATCAGCCATGGATTGCTCCAGGGAGGTATCACCCTGCAAAAGAAGCAATGATTAAACATATGACAGGACTACTTCAAACTGAGAACTGTTTTCGCAAAGTTCCAGTCAGTAAAAGATATGTAACCACAGTACTCACACAAGAGATTGATTCTCGCTAAGATTATTCAAAGCATTGAACATTTCAACGACAACAAGCACTGTCATTGACACAGTTGATGGGTGTCGATCTTCAAAAACACTGCATGGATAACTTGTTTGTCTTGTGAGACATGAGTCAAAATTCATCTGAAAGAAATGAAAAGCAAGCGTATCTGGGTGAGTCATACAGAATAAAACAGTCTCCAATGTCCAGAGCTCAAGTAATACGGAAGAAGTTGAAGATGATGATCACCAGTTCACTATAAGGTATTTTGGGTCCACTGTCAGCATAAACAAACCACCATATGAACCCTGCTACTGTGGCCAGACCGACATAAACTGCAACAACCATAAATATGTAAAAAAATGTTAAACATGTAAAATGCTAGAGGGACATATATGAGTTGCGCAACCAAAAAAACAGTGTCGTATTCAAGATTTTGCAGTGTCAAATAATAAGTCAATACAGACTAGAAAGCGTTTGGGTTTAGGAACTTCTGACACCCAAGAAATGAAAGATCGTGTACCTCCGATAACCAAGTACCGAAAGAACAGCCAACCGGTGACTACAGCCTCATCAACCTAAACAAAAAAAAAAAGAATAAATCAGTGGAAAACCCTATCACCAGAGATCAAGACTCAATTAACAAAGATACAGCAAATTCCAAAGTGATTGCAACAACTAGCTGTGTACCACAAAGCTACGGCTTATGATCATTCAGAAAAGACAGTATTATGAGATGAACCTTGCGCGGTTTGGACTTCATCACATCAGAGTCTTGCTTATTGAAACCAATAGCAGTAGCGGGCAACCCATCAGTGACCAAATTCACCCATAGCAGCTGGACCTGAAATTTACAATCCATATTCTAAGCTTATCGGGCCATAACCAGAACATCTTAGAATAAAGCAACAACATTATGATTTACCATTGTTTACACATTTACAGCACACAGACTGGGCCATTAACCAAATATTAAAAAAGGGAAAAACAAAAACTCACGGGAACAAGGGTTTCAGGGATGCCAAGCACCGCAGCCACAAATATACAAACTACTTCACCAATATTAGAAGAGATCATGTATCTGATGAACTGCTTGGTATTGTTGTATATAGCTCTTCCCTCTGCAATCGCCTGATTGAGATTGTAGCAATAGGGTGGTCCAAGTCATCAGAATTACAATAACGAGCAACGTAAGCGATCACCTATGCTAGGTTATAATCAATGAAATAATAGCACAAAGATGTAATAATCAAAGAAGGAAATAATAGTAGACCATACCGCGACAATAGTGGCGAAGTTATCATCACCTAGGACCATATCTGAAGCACTCTAAAAACAGGTCATAACAAAAGTTAATATACTTATGGATAATCAACAGCATGATATCATGGTAATCGCTTAGCATTAGAGCAGTGGCTTAGGCAACCGTGGTGATCATACAAAATGATAATACATGCAGCTCAGAACATGGTATACATCAAAATTTTCAAAATCCTATAGATGCGTTAAGGCCATGCTTTACTTTTATCACCTCTAACGGAGGCAAATACTGTTTGACAAAGGAACAAGACCCCAAAACACAACGCCAGTTATTAAAGCACTTAGTGATTATTACACCTTGGCAACAGCTGTTCCAGACCCCATAGCAATTCCAATGTTTGCTTTCTTTAATGCGGGAGCATCATTTACTCCATCACCAGTCATTGCAACCTGACATCAATTAGCAATAGAACACAAAAAGATAGAGAAAATCACATTTTGACACGTAAGTTCTAAAGTAAATAAGGATAAGATAATATCATACATATATGCAAGATTACAAAAACTTCCCAAAAGATGACACAATAAATAAAATACAAGCACAAGAAGAGAGGAGATGCACCACTTCATTCTGGTTCTGCAATGCTTCTACCAGTGTTCTTTTATGAGACGGTTCCACCCTAATATAAAATCAATGATTTTAATACATAAAGGAAAAGTTACGAAAATAATGGGCTAGAAATTATGAAGACATGTACAACATAGACAACATACAATTGACTAAAATTTGCTTTCTACCTTGCAAACAGACTCATTCGTTGTAATGCAATTGTCTTCTGCAAAGCTGGAAGTTGTTCAAATTCAGAAGCAGTGTAAGAATGTCCCCCAAGATCCCCCAAGTGATCAAAAGCCCCTATCTTGCGGCACACTGATTCAGCCGTTACCTGAAGCAAAACAGATTGAATTTAGAAGTGAATCTGATGGTGCGGATAGAAATACTAGATTACAGTATGACCAAATCTACCTTGTTGTCTCCGGTTACTACTATTACACGGATTCCTGCAGTCATGCAGGATCTAATGGCATCCCTTACTTCTTCTCTTGGCGGATCAAGCATTCCAACCTAAATAGAAGTAGAAAAATATCATGGGCACACATAAGTCAAGGAAATGATTGGAGAAAAAAGTGATAATAATAAACAATATTCAAGCATTAGACGCACTAATATGTGAAAACCTAATCATGTATCTTATTTCTTGAGGTATACAATTATTATAGGTTACATTAGTAACTAATTTCAGATGTATCTTGTATACATTTCCTTATGGATAAAACTGGAGCAGGGCCTGAATAATATCTAGTTACAGAAATGAGACGCGGTCAAAGAAAATCAGCAAATAATCATTTCCAAAGAGAGAGCATACCAACCCAATAAACGTAAGATCCTTCTCGTCTTCCAGGGAAAGGATTTGCTGGCCCATAGGTAGTCGTTTAAATGCCAAGGCAAGACACCTCAAAGTTTCTTCATCTGCAAAACTATTAAGAGGCGTAATATTATAGCAAGATCTATTATCATTAAAATAGACAGTCATTGGAATTAGCCAATCCACCAACTCAGACTATGAGACATGGAGCAAAGATCACTCCTGCAAGACATGAAAACTGTAAGAAGTATTACAAGCAACGTAACAACTAACCTATTAAACCTGTCCTCCAATCCAGAACGAATTTCAGCAGTAAGTGGAACAATGGAACCATCTTCATTGCACAGAATGCTAGAGCATCTAGACAAGATACTCTCTGGTGCCCCTTTCGAAAACATTATAGATGATTGTTGTCTGCTACACAGAACGCTCATCATTTTGCGATCACGAGAAAATTCCAATGCAGATGCCTACAAGGCATAATATACATATTTAAATGCCTGAAAATTTGGAGGTAATATCCTCGGATAACATCCATTATAAATCCTTGTGCAGGATTTTGTATAATCTAAAATATGTACCTTTCTGAACTGATCCTCCCAATATCTATTACAATAGGAAGCACGGTCATGTTTGCTGAGCATGTTCAAAGCAGATGCCATTGTATCAAAGCCTGGAATACCAACCTGATATAAGATAGACATCATACATCGCACAGAGGAAGTTACACACGGCAAAAGCAAACAATAGGAAATATAAATATATCAGCAGCAGGTAATATCTTGAAAACCTTTTCAGCCAGTACACGAAGAGCTACTTCAGTTGACTCGCCTATCTTCTCATAGCTCCCTTTATCAGGATTGTATTGCAATGTAGACTCATTACATAGAGCTGAGCACATAGCCAAGTGAAGAAGACTTGGCAATTGAGCAGGTAAGTCGAGCTGCAAAACGGCAATATATCAAGCAAGTATATCACTGAAACAAATAATCAGTAGATTTGCGTTGATAGTGTGTATTCAACTTAAATCCAAAGTTATGGTGTGTGACCAACAAGAACATGTTTCAGACCACCTTACCCTGTGTCTACAATTTCTTTAAAAAAAATTAATATTGGAAAGGATTTAAGGGAATATAAATTTCTTCAAGTTTTTTTTTCAAAAAGAAAAAAAAATACTTAGGGGGTGTGGTAATCAGGAAAAGGAATCAGAAGATTCCACTTACTATGGCTGGTTTAGCCAGTTTTTCATATTTTCAGGAAAGAGAAAGAGAATGAGATTACTCCAAAACCCTCTAACTTGATTCCCCACCCCCTACACACTTTGATCGGTGACATATGACCATTGACCGATGACTAATGATCATTGATCATTGACCATTGACCGGTGAATGTTGACCAGGCATTGACCAGCAGCTGTTTACCATTGACCAGCCGTCGTTGACCAGTTATTAATTTCTTTTTCCCCAGCACAAACAAACAGCCAGAAAAATCAAAGGGAATTATTTTCTATTCCCCTCCATTCTCTTTTCTGCTTCCATTCAGTTCCCCCGCTCAAAACGAACACCCCCTTACATATAACAAGGAAAAGCCAGCACCATTTTCATCATTAAACATACCAATAGAAAACCAAAATTAGTGGATTACCTGGATTCCCGAACTGCCAAAAATAAAACCTTCTGGGGAATAAGTTGTCCCACTGACACTATACTCAACAGTACTTGCCTTATGGTGGGCCGAATGCAACACACATATCTGCAAGAGAGAATATTTGTGAGGTTTATAACTTTGGACACTAGAAATGATTAATTTTAGATACATAATAGTGCAGTAATGAAATAGATCCACTAAAGTTTGTTTTTAACAGTAACCAAAGTCATCAATTTTCCTTTCCATATCAAAAACCCATTAGGATGAGAGCTTGAAATTATAACCTTTGAAACTGACATCATATTTGTGGTTAATGTACCAGTCTTGTCGCTGCAGATAACCGTTGTGCAGCCCAAAGTCTCTACAGATGGTAAAGACCTCACAATAGCATTTAGTCGTGCCATTCGCTTAGTTCCAAGAGCTAAACACCTAGAATCAGGTATGTGCTGATAAATTTAGCCTCAACGCAGAATAAGATGACGATTGATAGTATCAAGAAAGATGCCAAGGCAGAGCTTTACATTAAAGAATAACGTAGCACATATCACTACACATCAGCAAAAAGAAATCCAGTCAAAACACAAAGGAGCAACTATTGAACAGATACTAGACAAACTACATTTGGGCTAGTATATTTACACGGGTAGTTAGTACAAGAAATGACAAAAAGAAGGCCAGTATCCCTACTTTACTAGATAATAAGCATGACACATCCATTTTGCACCATTATTTAGACACACTATGATGCTATATAGCCATATATGCACTCACGTCGTCACAACAGCAGGAAGCCCTTCAGGAATGGCTGCAACTGCAAGAGCTACAGCAATCTGACATGCAGCAAAGAGAGAAGTCAGATTAGTCAGGTAAATACCTAACAACAAAAGCATAGACAAATAGGCAATTACCTTAAAATAGTGAATAGCGCCTTGAAAGAACCCACCATGAGAAGGATCTCTGAAGTGTCCAATGTTCACAACCCACACCAGCACACAGATACCTGCTATGACCTAGAGAACATTGGGATCATTATAATGCATGAAAGTGCTGACTTACCTTTGTTAAAAGACAGAAAAGGATACGGGAAAGATTTTACCATTTTGATTCATCCAATACTTTATGCTCAAAACTTTTTTAACTAAAATAACTCTTTTTGGTAAGATGGATTATCTTTCGAAGAGTTATGGAGCAGAAATTTGAGGTACAAGAAGAATGAATCTCAATATGTTCATTATAGAAGTCAAGATCGAATCAAGAGGGACAGAATAGCTGCATTACCTTGGCCAAGAAGGTACCAAATTCATCCAACTTCTTCTTCAATGGAGTCACTTCCTGCAACCAATAGTAACTCGACAACTTTCTTATGCATGCCATCTCAAGCACTACTGTGTCAAAGCATTGAAAAGACAATGGAGCAACTTTTTGCAGCTACCATACATCTTCGGTATTTAGCATCGAATCACGTATGCTTCCCATGGCAGTATTAGAGCCAACTCCAGTCACAACGCCCTTGCACGACCCACCCACAACTGTACCCTGGTGATTGGTATTGATGACATCAATTGGACAAAAAGCAGAAAACAGCTGACAGACATACACCTAAAGAAGATCGAATACACTTTTATGATACTATCTACCCAAAATGAAAGCTGCACCCAGTGATAAAAAGTTAGATACTCAGGAATAAAGATGATTGATTATATACCAGAATCCTTCAACAATAATAGTGTTCAACTCTTATAGATATAATAACTTCCTTGTAGACAAACTAGAAAAAAGTTGGCCCATTGCAACACATTATATTCACTAATAGGATGATTACCGAGAAAAGTATGTTCGTCTTGTCTTGGTACACAGCATTTACAGTCAAAGTACGATCAACTTCCTTTTGTACCGAGCAGCTCTCGCCTGTCAATCAATTAAACATTGATCAGATAGGAAACTTTTAAATCTGTGAGTACATCAAAAGCAATTTAAAGAGAGAAACTGACATTTACTACAAAATACCAATAATTAACCATGAAGTAAAACGACGACTTAGTTAAAGAATACCTATTCACACAATCGTTAGGGAATTCAAATATATAAAAAGTGCAGTGCAAAATAACACTCAAATCACCTGTAAGAATTGCTTGATCAACACGAAGCTGATCACTCAACAACTCGACCATTCTCATGTCAGCTGGAACTTTGCAGCCCACTACGAGTTTCATATATTAAGAGGAAATTAATAAATCAAATTTATACAGCAAACTCCACGAATGACCAAGATAATTCATACCACAAACTTCAACAATATCTCCAGGCACAAGATCAGTGGCTGGAAGTATTGAAAAGCAACCTGAAAGACAAGTTACCAAGGCATGAACAACCAAATATTTACATGTCATAATACAATGAAAGTGGTTAAAATAGGTGAATAGGGTAGAAATTTGATCTACCATTACGTAGAACTGTTGCAATATCAGCTTGGTAAGCTCGTAGCTCCTACAGAGAATGGGAGTCAAGGGTATGGTTACAATGATAAAAAGAAATAAAGCACCCAAAAACGCAAACATACCAGAGTGAGGCACCAAGGTTTATTTAATATGAGGACAGATGTGAGCCTTTCATGTGTACTTGTATTGTATAACTAGGGGGATAGGAAGTCCAATGGTCTGGGGGTGTTAGTTTATGGTTTCAGTATCATCTGGAGTTGATGCATTTCTGATTAGTGATAGATTGAAATTATGATAGACAAGATTAAGCAGTTCACATCCTGAGTTCAAGTTACAGCTTACACAGTCATCAGAATTTTATAAAGTTAATAAGTATAATGGTTTACAAGCAGTATGTAAATGTTCTTTCTGATGGATATTTTGTTGTAAAAGGAAGATTAAACTTCAGACTAAATGAGTCACCTCTATAGCCTTTTCAGCATTCGTTTCTGTAATCACACCAACAGCTGCGTTTGCAGCCAGTATCATCAGGATAACCTGCAAATTTGATTATGTTTACTATAGTGAACAAGTGAAACATTAACTACATATCATCTCCAGATGCTGTAAAGACTTTAGAGCATCCATGTACGTGATATTCAAAGTCTAATGCAGAGATACAATCTCTTACCGAGGGCTCCAGAAATGCTGTTAAGCCTGTTTCTCCATTGACAAAAGCCAAAAGAAGAGAAATAAAAGCCGCAGCAATTAAAATCTTGACAAGCAAATCATCAAACTGTTTCAACAACAGCTTCCAAAATGGGGTACCTGCATTGAAATTAGAATTAAATCAGACATTGTTGAGATGCAGATGTCACGTCCTTGAGCTTCCAGATGCATAATCTACGGTTATATTGAGATGCATATGTTCCATCTTATCCTCTTATACAAACATATATCTCGATAAGCAATTTCTCCACTATTTTCACCGTCAAATTGCTCCAAATATTCCTGGTGGGTGGAATACTATAGGCAAATGATATGAGCCTACTATAACAAGTTCAGCAATGAGCTAAGCTTGTTGATCAAACTAGCATCTTATTGGAAGGGTTCAATAACATGAACAAGCATCTCTCAGTTTCAGAGCCAAGTACTCACTTTTCTCTTGAGGAAGAACTGAGCAACCAGCATTTGTAGCCACCAGGTGATTCCATCATAACCGGAAAGAAAGATTGATAGAGAACAAATGTCATTATTTTCTAAGAAATTGAAGCACACTAACGTGACTCACAAGTAAACATAGACATACTTGAGATTCAGGAATGAATAAGAAAAACAAAAATCTGAAGAGTACTTGCCATTTCGTCCGTAAAGCCTTGCATGCTTCGTCACCTAACCGAACATAAATCATTAATTATAATATGTCAAGCAATTGATGGTACTTTTTACCTAACTACATCACTTTATTATGGAATCATGAATATTTGGTAGGAAAAGGAATTAATCGAGCTCCATGATGAGACATTGACCACTTTATCTACAATGTCATATCGCCCTCCCGATTAACGTTTAACTCATAACAATGGGTAATTAGGGGTTGTTGGGAAAGCTTGAGCTGATCAATGAAGAGAGATATTAGTTGCGAGTACCTGAGAATCAATGAGACCTTTTGACGGGTCCACAGAGAAATAATCCAACACCTGAGATTGCAGAAACATACAGAAACCGTGAAATATGGCACCATTGTCGGTCATATGCAAATTGGAATAGTTGAGGGTTGACTAAGGGTGCAACAGACTGTCGACAGTACTGAACAACGCAAACAAACTGATCGAAGCACAGAGCTGCCGTAATTGAGATATCAATTTGAATACCTCACTGACGGATCGGGCATAAGCGTCCTCCATCAATAGGATGAACTTCACCGATCCAGCGAGGGAGCAGAAACTCCTCTCTCCGCTCTTCTTGCTGCTCTCCGCCTAGGATCTCACAAGTTAATTCAGAAACAAATTGGTTTCAAATGTTAAATTAGTTCTTGTTTCGCCTTTCTTCAGACTTTAACGTAAGATCTCGACAAAAGATAGGAACTTGTCGGGCGGGGGGTTTGGTTGTTGGTGTATCCGACCAAGCCAGATATCAACTTTGCAATGGTCAGTTAATCTGGACTGGATCCTGTAATGGGCTTTGTTCACAAGGCTCAATGTTACGAGAGGACTTTAGTAAGATCATGTGATGGAATGCCGGAAGTGTTTAGTTGGGCTTCAGGCTCTGTTCGGTATGGCTGTTTTGGCAGTATAAATGCAGCATATTTGGCAGGAATGCGCTGGCATAAATGCAGCATATTTGCTGGCAGGAATGTGCTGGCATAAATGCACTGTTTTGAAAACTGTTGTTTGGCAGTGCAGCATATATGCAGCATGTTTGGTTAAGTTAGTTATATGTAGTGCGTTTACCGTTTTCGTATTACAATTATAATTTATATTACACTACGTACTTTATTTTGTTAATAAAAATAAATAAAAAAATTCACAAACAATAAAAATTTTATTTCTATTATTTAAGCAAAACTTGTAACTCCTAAACATATATTTTTATTATCTAAATTTTATAATTCTTACAAATATAAAAACGTAAAAAAAAGAGAAAAAGCGTTTCAAATTTTTTGATAATGTTATGTGAATTTATTTAGATAATATTTTTGTAACTTTATATGTTATAATTTATATGCATTCATATTTATATACTATTTTAATATTTTAATTTATATCAACAAGTGTGTATATTTATTCGTTTTTTTAATTTTATTAATCTATGTGGTATTACAATAATATATTATAGTTTGTATTATAAATGTGATTTTTTGTAAATTTGGCTAAAGATGTAGTACTATTTTTTATAAATTATCTAAAGCATTATGTAATTTATTATAAATAAAGTAACTTGTAAAAAATTTCTTTTTTAAAAAAAATCAATAGTCACAGTAATTGCATTATGAAGTGAGTAAAGAAACGGAAGTGAAAGCACGAAAATGAAAAAGTAGCATTTGCTGCGGGCATTTATGCTGACATTTATGCTGTCATTTATGCTGTCATTTATGCTGACATTTATGCTGTTTTAGGCGAACAGCAAAACAAATAAAGGAGTCCAAAACAGCATATGCGTATATTTATGTTGTCAAAAAATGCACATTTAGTGCAAGGCGAACGCGCCCTCAGTCTTACTGGCTTCAGTCATAAAGGTGTCGTTGGAAAGCGACCTCTTAAATGTTAGATTTTGCAATATTTATGTGTCATCGGTAGTTTTTGGTGGGATATAGTTAGATTGGACAAACAAGAAAGGAAAATTCTTGCCTACAGCTGTATGTAGCTAAGTTGGCTACATTTGGGGACATTTCAGTCAAATTGGTTACACTTGGGGGCATTTCAGTCAAATTATAACAAACAGAATGAAAGAGAGGCGTAAGCACGGAGTGTTTTTTTTTAAACACGCGCACTCTGCGCTTTTGTTCTTTTTTTATTGAGTAAATTACTCATAACCCCCTTCAGAAATGGGTAAAATACAATTAACCATCTTGTGTTTATCATAATTATTGGTAACCACCTTGAGGTTACTGTATCTCTGACTATGAGCCCCTAAACTATAACTTTGTTATCAAAATGTTAACTACATGCTGACCCATTAGCTTAATCACATTATTAATACTAGGCTGGATAACAAAACTGTTTAATCAACATCGTTTTAACTCTCCTTCATTCCAATTCAACATGCATTTTCGAGGTAAGGTTGACGTCTTTCAGATAATAAGAATGCAGATTAAGCAGTGTTTTTTGTCTCCGTATGTCATTAATAATGTGATTAAGCTAATGGGCCGGCACCTGGTTAATGTTTTGATAATGTAGTTATAGTTCGGGGGCTCATAGTCAAAGATACTGTAATCTCAAGGTGGTTACCAATAATTATGATAAACACAAGGGGGTTAACTGTATTATGTCCAATCCTCAAGGGGGTTCTGAGTAATTTACTCTTTTTTATTTTTTTTTATTTTTTTATTTTTTTACTATACAACCTTTAAATTATTGTAACTTTTAATATATAGGTCCAAAATGAAAAAAAAAATTATATCATTGTTCATATAAATTCAAGCTCTTCAAACAAGACCAGTCATGGATATGTTTTGACAGCTTTTTAAAAAAAAATTTTTTACATGTATATGATGATACACTAAAATGATAATATGATTCATTAATATTATATTATGATTCATTAAAATTTATATTAAGATTCATTAAGTAAAAGTGGTGAATTTGACGTTTTTAACTTTCCTGGGTGGGTTTTGGGGTGTTTTGGGGGTAGGGTAATCTATTTGGAAACTGTTCTGTACTTTATATTGTAGCAACTAACTCGAAAGGGTTTTAGGGTACCCGCCACAACAAACCCTAAAAATTCCTTCGACGTTTTTAGCTATCCTAGGATGGGTTTTGGGGTGTTTGGGGGGGGAGGGGGGAGGTAGGGTAATCTATTTGGAAACCGTTCTATACTTTATATTGTAGCAACTAACTCGACAGGTTTTTAGGGTTTGTACCCCAAACCCGCGACTACAAACCCTAAAAATGCCTTCGACATTTTTTAGCTTTCCTAGGGTGGGTTTCAGGGTGTGTAGGGTTAGGGTAATCTATTTGGAAGCCGTTATATACTTTAATGTGAGAATGTACATATTTTAATGTGAGAATGTACATGTTTTAATGTGACGATGTACATGTTCAAATATGAGAATGTACATGTTCAATTATGAGAATGTATATGTTTTAATGAACATTTGTACATGTTTGTATGACCGTTTGTACAAGTGTTCTTCCTTATATGTACAGGTTTTAATTTGAGAATATACAATTTAATTATCCGTACAGGTTTATATGACTATCTATATGTTTTTAATGCGAGGATGTACATGTTTTTACGTGAGGATGTACATATTTTAGTGAACATTTGTACATGTTTGTATGACAATCTGTACAAGTTTTCTTTTACGGTCTATGCTCTATACATGTAAAAAAAATTAAAGTTGTCAAAATATATCCATGACTGGTCTTGTTTGAAAAGCTTGAATTTAGATGAACAATGATATAATTTTTTTCATTTTGCTTATATATTAAAAGTTACAACCATTTAAAATTTTTATAATAAAAAAAAACAACAGTGCAGGCGCATAAGTAAAAAAACAAAAAACAAAACAGTCCCGCGCCCAAGATGTAGCCAAATTGGCTACGGTCAGTTGTAGCTAAGACATGTTGAACAAAAAATCACATGTGATTATGGGTTGGTCTTATGTGAGGACCTTAACCTAAAGCTACCAAAAGCATCCACCAAACTCTTATAAAACGACACCAAAGCCTTTTTTTTTCTAATACTACCTCTTATTTTTAAGGGAATTTTCACCGGATACCCTTAAGGTTTGACCGAATTTCACCAAATACCCCTACCTTTTCAGAATTACTATAAGATACCCCTGAGATTTGGTTTTTAATACGAGAAACCCTTCTGTCTATTTCCTCAATAAACGTCCGTTAACTTTTACAATTTCTTCCCATTTTACCCTTAATCCGATTTTTCAAGAGATACCCCTATATATTTGTAATGACTACTTTCACCAGATACCCCTACATGTTTCAAACGACTAGTTTCACTTGATACCCCCTGTAACGGGTACTTTTACCAGATACCCCTGCAACATAAAACAGCTAGTTTTGGCTTATAAAATTAGAAAAAAACACAACATTTTGACATTATAGTTTTCATAATAAGACAATGTCTTCCTCACAATCAAGTTACTCAGTCACTACTGTTGTTGAAGGTAGAAGATGCAATTGAGGAAGAGAAATTGAAGTCCTTGTTTCAAGAAAAAACACTTCATCAGGAAGAATGTACTACAAATGCTTACATTGCAATAGATTGACAGATTGGGCAAAACCACAACGGATCAACAGAATCTAGTAGCACAACAACATTATATCCCCAACCAGCAGAGCTTAGAAGCAGTGCAGCATGAGCTGATGAAGATCAAGGAGGAAGTGAAGGACTTGAAGATGCAAGTTCAATGGGGTGAGGGTAGGAGTAATTATATGCATATCCTATGTATTGTTGCTGCTGAAAATGTAAACCAAATGCTAGAAATGTAACAAAAATAAGAAGTATAATAAAGCTGTTACTTTTCAGCTTGATCATTTCATAAAGTTGCAACAACTTACACATTAAGCTAGTGCATTTATGTAGTTCCAGCAACTAATATTCAGCTTGCACTTGCACTATATCAAAAAAGATACTACTTTCTTCACTTCACACTATATCCAAAAAGAAACAAGTACCTTCCCTACTTCACATTATGTCCAAAAAGAGACTACTATCCCATTTCACACTTCATTCAAAAAGAGACTATTTTCCCACCAAAATGCAACAGCATTGTAGTATCTATCATAATCCAAAATGTCAAAAACCAAAAATAAGTGGAACATGTGTGAATTTACGGCTGACGTGGTGCAGCAGCTAATGATGAAGTCTCTGCGTTAGGGATAGCTCCACGAGCTTTCTCTATTTGCTCCCTAGCAGTTGGTCCTCGCTTACATGTCCTCTTGTTATGACCAAATTGCAAACAGGTTGTGCATCTTGACATACTTGACCTCTTACTTGCTGGTCCTTCCCATTCTCCCCTTCTTCTATTTCTCGAAGGCCTTGCAATTCACCTTTTCAGCACTAGAGGTAAAACTTTAGGATAATATCCAATCGCCCAATACCGTTGATCAGGTACCGACTGTAACACCCCCAAACACTGGCCTAGGAGTTAGGGGTATTACATGCTGCGTATTATTACATAATATCGCAAGGCTCTAACAAACGAACTTAAACAGATAATCAAACAAGGCCCAAAACGAATACTTGATTAAAGTACAATCAAAATGATGTCGTAACATCCCAGAAGTTAATACAGAACCCACCAAACGAATGTCAAAAGCGGAAGCTAACTGAAGAGGCCTAAAGGCTCAAAGTCAAATACAAATGTCGCAAAAGAATTCAGAATAACATAACGAACTAAACTCCCGAGCTGAGCAAAGTGACCCTCGCTGATCAATCTGCAATGTTAGATAGAGTAGGGGAATGAGCAAACAACTATGCCCAATAGATGACCAACTTCATCAACCAGCATGCTCAAAACATTTAAGAATATTAACAAATCATAAGGAGTCGCAAGGAGTCCATAAACATGTCAGAAAATAGAAGCAGAAGTCCACACGATAAAGGACTAAACAGAGTCAGAAGCAGAGACAGAATCAGAAAACAGAGCGGGACACTAGTTGATCATGGCATATAGACAGAACGAGCAACCAGCTCGTGAACAGAACGAGGAAACCTCACTCGTAAACAGAACAGGTGGAACACCTGTGAATAGAACGGGGAACATCTGATAAGAGTCTAAATGAGCATGTTATTTAGGTGTATTTCATGTTAATATTAGCACTTTTCTTGCTCATTTCTCCACTTCGGTTAGTTTTCCTCTAGTTTATGTTTTATTGTTTATCTCACAAATTATTGGTTTAACATGAGGAAAACCAAGCCGGGAGTGAAGTAGTCGAAGAGACGAACGCGTAGACACAAACGGCTCAGAAAACGGAGTCCAAACGAAGAATCTAGAGCCGGTCAAAGTTTGAAGGAAAACAGGCCACGGTCAATGGACTGCAACCGCCTATTAAGTGGCGGTCCTCTCAGGTGCAACCGCCTGGCGGTCCTCTCAGCCGCAACCGCCTATTAAGTGGCGGTCCTCTCAGGTGCAACCGCCTGGCGGTCCTCTCAGCTGCAACCGCCTATTAAGTGGCGGACCACTCACACATAACCGCCCATAATGGGGCGGTCAACAATAGGAAACCGCCTCTTAAGAGGCGGTACAGACTAAAATCAACGCCGGGCTAGTTTCTTCTTCGCGCAGTCGTCGTCTTCAACTTGAATCATCTTATCTATCTACTCCGACGCCTACCTTAAATCGCTCCTCCAATTTGCCTCCTGTCCCCTGCAATTAATGCTTCAATCAATGAAGCAATCAATGAAGCGAATATCTACGGAAGACTACCTCTTAATTTCTTCTATAAATACCCATTCCCTACAGCCTTGTACGAGTGCACGGAGAAAACCAGAAAATCACTCACACTCACCTCATCTCATTCTCTTCCAGTAAATCGCTCCCGTATACCATTTCACTCCATTAATTCTCTAATTCACCCACTTCACTTATAATAGCCTACGTACATGTTTCACTCTTCGACCTCTCCATTTCTCCATTCACTAATCACGTCTCCGTGCTGTTATTACGTCCAACCTCTGTCAGATTTATTACCAGTTAATATGTCTGGCTAAGGAGGATTTGCTCCGGGCAAGGTTTTTAATTATGGTTTGTTAGCTGTGTAATATATTTCTACCGGTTAAAATAAATTCAGTTTGTTACGATTAAAGTTTTGTTTCTCTCCCTTTTTAATAAATTTCATCGGTTTATTAAAAAGCCTTACTAAGTCTGTTTTTAATTTCATCGGTTAGAAACAGACGGGTTAATTAAGCCGTAAAACTGTAAGAACTTATTTTCATCGTTTAAGTTAATACATGTTGCAAGAATAAAGCCTCATACTCCTCTGCCGTTTACAGGCTTTTGCTCGAGTTTTCATCGGACCTTGCATTACAGGTAAACGAGTTCTTAAGAGTTTTCATCGGACCTTAAGAAAATTACAGGAATCTTGCCAAACTATTTTATTAAACCGGTAGAGTTAGCACAATTAATTAAATCATATTAACCTGAACCCGGAGTTCCATTTAATTCATCTGCACTCAGTTTTCTAATCTGCTTTATTTTCTCTAAAAACAAGTCAATTAACTTCCCCCTTTTGTGACAAGCTTAGGAACTATTTTACTCGCTATAAGTCCCACGGTTTGACCCCGGCCGCTTCTGTCTTCTATACTACCGACCGGGTTTTAATTTGCAGCCCGACGGATATTTTGAGTATTAATTTCTTTCTTTTAATAACTCACCTCTTCTAATCACTCACGATAAATCCACTCTGCAAAATGGCGCCGTTGCCGGGGACTTGATTTAATCTAGTCCCTAAGCCCCGGTTAATTCACCTGTTTTAATTAAATAATCTGTTAATCTAAAAAAAAAATAAAAAAAAACTGTTAATCCAATTTGGACATATAACCTCGGACATCTGACTTGGACATGGACATCTAACTTCTGATCTGACTTGGACATCTGACTACTAACTTGTTAATATTATTGTCATTTATTTCTGTCATTTCGTTCCATTGTCATTTCGTTCCATTGTCTCTAACTACTAACTTAAATTTCAGTCATTTCGTTCCATTGTCATTTCGTTCCATTGTCATTTCTTTCCATTGTATACTAACTACTAACTTTAAATTTCTGTCTACTAATTCCTAACATTTTTATTATTCTAACGTATAACCAGTTCTTTTCTCTGTTTTGAGTGGTGTATGCCTTTCACCAGGTCACAGAGCCTCCCAGAGAATATTAATCACACGGTTGGTTACATCCCAGAAATCGAGAGAACCTTTCTGCGCAATCTCAGGCAGAGACGAACTCAACAAATACCACCACAGTGATAGATTCTGACCCGGAAGCTAACATGGCAGCTACACCAGCAACGGTTCGAAATATCAACAGGCCGTCTAACCAAGGACAACAGCCTGCTATCGTCCTTCCTCACCTCAGCCCATCCGAATACGATGAGTGGCAGAAGCTGAAGCCATATCATCAGATTCGATGTGTGAAGGAGTTGGGCATGTTTGATGGCACCAGTCCAGACGAAGCCCTGTTACATGTTACAAAATTCTTACAACATGCCAATAGCCTTACTGCAACCGACGCAGTACTTCAATATGCAAGATTGTCATTATTCCCACACAGCCTGACGGGAAACGCGAGCAAGTGGTATCATAGCTTAACACCGAGTACCATTGGTACCTGGGACGACATGGCCACCAAGTTCTATGACAAATTCCTACCTCCGAGCCGAACTTTGGAGATGATTGCTGAAATTTATAATTTCAAGCAACCAGGGTCGGAGAATATTTGTGAAACTTGGGACCGTTTCAAAGGTCTACTACTCACTTGTCCTCACCACGGTCTGACGAAGGAACAAGTATCACAATTGTTTACAAGGGCTTGATCGGTCCGTGCAGAACAATGGTGTTATCTTCGTTAGGGGCTGACGTTCTGAAAAAGCCGGGAGCACAATTTCTGAACAGCATGGATCTCTCTGTGAGGAAATTAGAGACTGGGCCTCCGGTGGATCAAGGAGCGGTACTCCAGGATTATATCATGTTGGGGAAGTGATAACAATTCGATCATGATGAAGCCATGAGCAACTCATGGAAAGCAATGCTCAGCAAGCAACAAAAGTGAGCACTCTACAGAAAGTGGTCGAACAGATGGCTATGAATTCCTTCCCTCAGCAAGCTAAGTCGATGATTTCCCGACCACCTACTACCCCTCCAGGCTATGCTCCTCAATCTCAACCATCTCCAACAATTTCTTGTACGCAATGTTGCGGGCCTCATGATATGATCAATGCCCCCAACTACAAGAAATGAAAGCAGCGGAGGAAGCAAACTACATCACCAACAATTCAGGATACAGACAACCATGGCAACGTAACATGCAATCCAACCTTAGCTACTCAAACACCGGAAATATCCAAACCCACATACCCTACAAACATCCCAAAATTACAGACCTCAGTCCAATTTCCAAGGAGGCCAAGGCAATATCAACAACAGCCTTATGGCAATGAAGCTTCATCGAGCCGACCACTCACCTCCTTCGAATCCTGAGTCTGATATGTCTCAATGCAGAGATGTTTAAGGCGATGATGGGTAAATCCGAGATACGCAAGAAGAGGTCGCAGCCTGCGCAAAGACCAAACAGCCTTGCAGTCTCAGATTCAACAACTCCTAACTCAACAAAGACCTCCTGGCCAACTCCCTCACAAACCAATCCAAACCCAAAAGAGTATGCAAAAGCAATCTACGTGGACCAACCCATCACATTAGCTCAAAGGGAGCAACAACCCGAGAGTGAAATGGTCCCTGAAGTGGAGCAGCAGGCCGAGGAAGAATACCTCGACGAACCAAATGAAGCTCTATGCCAAATTAGTTGCGATAAACGAAATGATGGAAGGTCCACTAGACCTTACATCACAGCAACCGGAGAGCAAACTGGTTCATGTAGTGGACGATTTACCTGAGGATTTGAGTTACTCAATACCACCACCCCCGTTCGAAAATGAGCAAACGGTATCAAACCTTCTGCTTGAGCTTGAAGACAAGCCATCAGAGGACAACTTCTACCTCAACTTCATGGAGTCTCCTCCCTCTGAAGTCAATTACCGTTATTTTCCCTCCTTCTCTGTGCTATACCCAGACAATGAGGATTGTTACATCCTCGAGAATGAAGAGGAGGAAATGCTCGCTCCCGCCAGAACATCCAAACAAAATACCAATATCACCTTCGAGGAACCACCTCCCTCTGAAGTTGAATTCAACCAAGGCTCTTCCTGAGCCTCTCAAAGAAGACGAGGATTATTACATCCTCAAATTGAAGAGGAAAAGCCATCCAACTTTGATCTTCATCTGGAGGATCACAGCCTTCCCCTCTTGTGCAACAAAGAAGTAGGGTGGAAACTCGAAGTCAGCTCGCTGAGTGAGAAGGCACCTTTCCATTTGATCCAGGGTCAGAACTTGAAGATACAAATTTCCCAGAAGTTCTCCCTGAACCACTCAACGCAGTTAAGGATGTCTTCATCCTTAAATTTGAAAGGATGATACTCACACTAAGGATCATCCATTGGAAAATTTGGGCCCTTCGACAAAGAAAAATAATGCCCACCCACCCACCCGTTGAAGCCACTTCCACCTTCATTTCGTTCCAGAGGAGAAATTTACATCCTCGACTTTGAGCAAGCACCACCACTACCTTCTTGCACCCATACGGCTAAACAACAAAAGGAGAATGTTTACATTCTCCAGTTTGAGGAAGCACTACCACCACCACCCGGATTTCAATACAATATTAATGGCAACAAACACCTCCTTCAAAACCAGGTTTTGTGGAGTTTGTCTTTTCCTACTATAATTGTTGCCGTAATTCTGTGTTTTGATCCAGGTGGTTCGGTCCTACGTATTGCCAATTTCCTGTTCCCGGTACTACCATTGTCAACATTCATTTATGATCCGGGATAATAAAAAAAACGTCTAGCTAGAGACGTTAAACCCGGGCAGCTCGGTGGGAGGCAACCCACTATCTATCTTTTATTTTTCCTTTAATTTAATATTTTTTCTTTTTGTACTATATTTCCCTTTTATTTGCTATAATAAAATGCAGGCTTCACTTGAGTTCTTCTCGCTGTGTAGAATATTCTTTACAGGTTAATTCATGACATTCCACAGCAACACTCAAGTGTGGGGGAGCTCTACACACTCTACGAAATCTGGGGAGTACACTCTTTCCTTTACTAATTGCATGCCCTATTAATTTTATTTCTCTACGCAATGAGGGCATTGCTTAAGCTTAAGTGTGGGGGAAGAGCCTTTCAGGACATTATGCTTAAATTGTTAAGTCTCTCTGCTTATCTTCTGCTTACCTCGCATTTGTTCAAAAATTGAATTATGTACCTGCTAATGTAGGTTGTTCTCTTTAAAAACAAATACTATTATGAATTGTGGGATAAAGGGTACAAATTTTTAAAAATTTTACATTTGATTACTTTTGAGGAGCATTTTATATGCGGTGTGACCAAATAATCTGCAAATTGGTTGGATTTTATTGCTCAGGGTTTCTTTCTGTCTTCTCTTTAGGGATTGCTAAGGGGTATTTCTCTGTTAAAAAAGAAGAAGAATACAAAAAAAATAAGGGACTTTCGAGACACCATTGGTAACCAACAAAAGAGAGTTGAGTGTTCTTGAATACAAAGGCATTATGCCTACATTTTCTCATCCCTCATGCAAAAGTGAAGCAAATGCATAAATCTTTTCTTCCTTTTATTTTCTCCTCAATGCCCATTCTTGAGAGAAGTTGGCCATGGTAAAAGTTCTCGGAGTCCAAAAAAAAAAACATTGAAGTACCTTAGATCATACCCCGAAACTCTAATTTTGTTTTCACCTGAGCACACCTATGCCACCAGCAGATAATTTTTCACACTCCTCAATAAGTTTTAGAGATCATGAACTATTGACTTTTTTATCCTACCCTTCATAATAATATTTGTTAGTATTGAGCATTTCCTACTTGCTTAGGTACATGGTTTTACTTGAGGACAAGCAAAAAGATAAGTGTGGGGGTGTGATAAGTCTAAATGAGCATGTTATTTAGGTGTATTTCATGTATAATATTAGCACTTTTCTTGCTCATTTCTCCACTTCGGTTAGTTTTCCTCTAGTTTATGTTTTATTGTTTATCTCACAAATTATTGGTTTAACATGAGGAAAACCAAGCCGGGAGTGAAGTAGTCGAAGAGACGAAACACGTAGACACAAACGGCTCAGAAAACGGAGTCCAAACGAAGAATCTAGAGCCGGTCAAAGTTTGAAGGAAAACAGGCCACGGTCAATGGACTGCAACCACCTATTAAGTGGCGGTCCTCTCAGGTGCAACCGCCTGGCGGTCCTCTCAGCCGCAACCGCCTATTAAGTGGCGGTCCTCTCAGGTGCAACCGCCTGGCGGTCCTCTCAGGTGCAACCGCCTATTAAGTGGTGGACCACTCACACATAACCGCCCATAATGGGCGGTCAACAATAGGAAACCGCCTCTTAAGAGGCGGTACAGACTAAAATCAACGCCGGGCTAGTTTCTTCTTCGCGCAGCGTCGTCTTCAACTTGAATCATCTTATCTATCTACTCCGACGCCTACCTTAAATCGCTCCTCCAATTTGCCTCCTGTCCCCTGCAATTAATGCTTCAATCAATGAAGTAATCAATGAAGCAAATATCTACGGAAGACTACCTCTTAATTTCTTCTATAAATACCCATTCCCTACAGCCTTGTACGAGTGCACGGAGAAAACCTGAAAATCACTCACACTCACCTCATCTCATTCTATTCTAGTAAATCACTCCCGTATACCATTTCACTCCATTAATTCTCTAATTCACCCACTTCACTTATAATAGCCTACGTACATGTTTCACTCTTCGACCTCTCCATTTCTCCATTCACTAATCACGTCTCCGTGCTGTTATTACGTCCAACCTCTGTCAGATTTATTACCAGTTAATATGTCTGGCTAAGGAGGATTTGCTCCGGGCAAGGTTTTTAATTATGGTTTGTTAGCTGTGTAATATATTTCTGCCGGTTAAAATAAATTCAGTTTGTTACGATTAAAGTTTTGTTTCTCTCCCTTTTTAATAAATTTCATCGGTTTATTAAAAAGCCTTACTAAGTCTGTTTTTAATTTCATCGGTTAGAAACAGACGGGTTAATTAAGCCGTAAAACTGTAAGAACTTATTTTCATCGTTTAAGTTAATACATGTTGCAAGAATAAAGCCTCATACTCCTCTGCCGTTTACAGGCTTTTGCTCGAGTTTTCATCGGACCTTGCATTACAGGTAAACGAGTTCTTAAGAGTTTTCATCGGACCTTAAGAAAATTACAGGAATCTTGCCAAACTATTTTATTAAACCGGTAGAGTTAGCACAATTAATTAAATCAAATTACCTGAACCCGGAGTTCCATTTAATTCATCTGCACTCAGTTTTCTAATCTGCTTAATATTTTCTCTAAAAACAAGTCAATTAACTTCCCCCCTTTTTGTGACAAGCTTAGGAACTATTTTATCTCGCTATAAGTCCCACGGTTTGACCCCGGCCGCTTCTGTCTTCTATACTACTGCGACCGGGTTTTAATTTGCAGCCCGACGGATATTTTGAGTATTAATTTCTTTCTTTTAATAACTGCACCTCTTCTAATCACTCACGATAAATCCACTCTGCAAAGCTCGGACGGATGTTCGGACGTTCTTCGGAAATCAAACACGCTTAGTGTCCGAACATGTGTCCGAACGACAAAGCTCGGACACAAGTCGAAGCAAATCAGAGGAAGGAGATAGGTGTGTCCGAACTTCTGTCCGGACTTACAAGTTCGGACATCATTCGAGACTTGTAAGTCGGACTCGTCCTCGCATCCCGTCCGAACTTCAAAGCTCGGACGGAAGTTCGGACACGTCAAAACTTCAGAAAATTCAAAGCGCAGAAGGGCATGTCCGAACTTCCAAGGTCGGACGGAAATTCGGACGCACCGAAAAACTCAGAAAAACAGAGGCGATTTTCACACGAACAGAAGCACCAAAACAATGTCAAAACATTATAAGTTTGCAGAAAACAACCTTGGGGGTTTGTAGGCGTTAAAACGGCATCTAAACAGACAGTTCACAATCACAATTCCAAGATAGATCACAATTCGAATTCAGAACCGGGACGAAACTCCCCAAGGCTGAACACACAAGCCGAATCCATAAGCCACCTACCTCAATAATCAGCAGACGAAACCCGAAATCTGAAGCAGCAGAACCCAGCCAACGCAGACACCAAAACGTAGCCCGAAACGTATTTCCAATTCATTGAACAAAACACAATTGCAGGAACAACCCCAACTCAGAAAAATAGAGAACTCACAACCCTGGAACTGCCACTGACAAACGCAATTCAAATCCTTACCTGATTCTGCCAACGAAATCGCAGAGGGACCAACAGCAGAAGAAATTGATCGACACAGGAACCAACGCTGAATCACAATCAGATTGCAGAGGAGATCGGAATGGGGAGAACTCATGGACCGAAGAATTAACTAACAGAGTAATTGACAACTCTACCTCGAAGAAACCAGCAATTCGCGATGGCGGAGCAATCCACAGTTGAATCTTGACAGCTGAATCAAAGGAGTCTTGACTGATCGAGAGAAGAAGAGTCATTGAGAGATAAGAGAGAGAGAACAATGAAGAGATGAGCGTACTGGCGAGTCATGAGAACGTGATTAGAAAGAAGTAATTAAGAGGATATGGGAATAAATTATGAAATACCCCTAACCTTTAAAATATAATTAAATGATCTATTAATGATCTAAGATGATTATTAAACATCTAAATATTATTGGGGAACAATCTAAAAGATCTCAACAAGGAAAAACACGCCTTAAGATCGGTAAAGCCAAAAATGTGCTTTAAGACACCATAAAGGTTGTATGACCCCAAATAGGATCCAAAGTGGATTCCTAAGTATTATAATGAAGCAAGGAACACAATAAAACCATTCTCAAGGAGAACTAAGCTCAGGAACACCCTGTGACACAAAAATGTGCGCTAAAACACCTTAAAGCACGTTTTTGTGAGTTTGCCTTCTAAATTGATTTTTAATGGGCTTAAAGGTTATAATTACCTTTAAATATGATAATATATCCCATTATATCATATTAGGAATTTAATTCCAGAAATTTACGAATTTTTACAAATTTAATATTAAAATATTAATAAAACCCTAAAGTGGGGCCCGCATGAGTCAAAATTGACCAAGTATGGTCAATGGTCAATTAATTGACCCATTTGGACCATGGAAATCGGCTGGCAAGAGGAGAGGAGACAGCTTGCAATAATTAAGAGACAAATTGATACCTAACACAAATTTACAATAGTAAAACTTACTTTTTCAATTATTTCCAAACCTTTCCCACCTCTTCCTTCCTCCTTGTCCGATCCCAGCCTCTCCAACCGAGCTCTCCTTCCTAGCAGCTCTCAAGCTTTGTTCTTGAGCATGGAAGGCAGATCTAACTCCTAAGCTCTTAAGGTAAGTGTTTTAAGGTCATTTTTAGCCCTTTTTCTTCATCTCTTCACTACCTACACCTAGATTTCGTGGCTCATCAATTCCTATGGCTTATTCTCAGTGTTATAAGGTTAGAACAAGAGCCAAACTCGGTTGAAGCAAGTAGAGGGACCAAGGTTGCTCAAAATTGCATTTTAAGGTAAAAAACATACCTTAAGCCTCTCCACTCTACATCCGGTTTTCTTCCTTCAATTTTTATGAGTTTATACACTCATAATCTTCATATTTACATGTTCATTCAGTTGGTTAGCCATTTGTAGCAAGGGTGACCAAGATCCAAAGGAAATACCCTCTTTTAAGGCATTTTTTCCAAGGTAAAACCTAATAACAAGGCAGCTTGTTGTGATCTAGCTATTTCCGATGTCAATATGGTGGATCTAACACCTTGTGTGTGTTTGATTCAGGCCGAAACCAGCTTGAACTTCCCTTGCATTTTTAAGGTGATTTTTGCCTTAAATCTTACATTAATTATTCCTTATGGTTAAGCTCAAGCTTGGAGTGTAACCATATCTTGTTTTTGTGTATTAAACATGTCTAAATCATGTGGTGAATTTTCCTACAAGAGGCCGAGTGCATACAAGGAATAACCAAGGTATAAACACCTTAAACTTATGATTTTTATAATTTTTAAGCATATATATATGTGGCCGAGAGTGAAATTACATATATAGGTCATATTGACCTAAAAATGGAAAAAAATGGCTAAGATAAATTAAGCTAGTCATTTAAGAGATCTAATTAACATAATGGTCAAATTATGACATTATGTGGAAAAATAATTAAACCAAAGTGAGGCCGAGAATATATGCTATATTTTGAGACATTTATTGTGTAATTTATTTTGCAAGTTCAAGGTTGTAATAAGGCCATGTCATTAGGCCATTTTAATTTAAGTTTATAAGCTTATTTAGTTTTATTTATGCTTATAATTAAAATTGGGGCCAATTCGTAATTACTAGGAAATTAGAAAGCCGTGGGCTTAATTTAGAGCAATTTAGGGGTTTTAAATGAATTTAATAAAAATTATAACATTTTATAAAGTTTTGGGTCAAAATTGTAAAAATAGAAAAGTATAGGTTATTATTAGTGATTACCGAAAAATTGGTTCCCATTTGGTATTAGAAGTCAAAGTTGACTATATAGGAGACTTTGACCAAGTTTGGAAAATTTAAGAAATTAAAATACTACCTTATATTAAGATAAGTATTAATTTGTAAAAGATTTAAAAGAGATGGGGCTATAATGTAATTTCCGAAAACTTGGGGTACTAAATGGAGTTTAGTACAAACCTTAGGTTATTAGGAATTTTTAGAAATTTATTTGGTTAAATTTGGAGTTTATATGAGTTATATAAGTATAATATAAGATACTTTATAACATTGTTACAAATGGGTAACAAAGGGGTGAAAACCGAGATTTAAAAGGAGTATAAGGTTAGGAATAATATTTATAACCTTTTGGTATAGTTTGGTAATTTTTGAAATGATATATAAGGTTTTAGAAAGATATATGTATAATATATGGTTTAAGGGAATTAAAAACTATGTATTATAAATTGGGATGGAATTGTGATTTATAGAATTTTAGTGGTGTGTAATGGAAACCGAAAATATAAGGGGCTATTTGGTATTTTATAAACAAAATATAACTATAGGTATAATGTTTAAATGGACTTAAATGTCATTAAGATAGGTTATATAACAATAATGTAACATTATATTAACTAAGTGGTGGGTTTTGTAAATATTTAAGAACATAGGTGCTGTTCGGAAATATTAATATTTTTAAATGGAATTTATAATATGGTTTTGATGTTATAAGGATTATAACATTTATAATATAAGAGGTATTCATTAGAAAGAATGATTATATATTATAAGACTTACCATATAAGAAATAGTTCCATAATACATACACATAAATAAATATATGTTATGGTGGAAAAATATAATATGGTTTAAAGACCATGTGTTTTCATAATGAAAAATGACATATGATAAAAGGGAAAAGAATTACAAACATTAGATGTGGAATTCTAATGTTAGGAGTATACATGGGATAATAAGAATTTATACATTCAAAGTATTGTTTACAAATGAATTATACCACATTGAATTTAAAAAAAAAGGAGACAAACCTTAGGAAAATAAATACTAAGGTGAGATGCATAATGCATGACAAAGGATCACACATGCAATAATGAAATAAACTATACGACATACAAGGGTGAGTTAAGTCACATGCGATAACGAGTTCAACAATAAGTATATTAATATACAAGACAAACTACGCATGTAATATATAACACTTTTCCAATCTCGAGTTAAACCTAAAACCCGACAAATGTTGATAGCTAATAACGGGGGGGTAACCGGGAGGTGTTAGTGACGGTACGGGGTACCGTAGAATTGTGTTGTTATACGGTATGCTAATCAGTAGCATTATGTATTGTTTAGACTGTTAGAGACTACACAAGGAGCATAGGATCTCGCTGATTCATACTCCACCGTAATACATCAGGGTGAACGGTATGTTGTTATGTGTCTCTGAGGGCTTCCTCAGTTCAGACTTCTGTGTGATCTGTGATAAGATGTTTGTCTGAATGTGATAATAATATGCATGAATTGTATATTTATAGCTGCTTATTATTACTGTTGTTGAGTTAACAGTACCGGTTCGTATATATGGACCTATATATAAAACGAACTAGCGGCTATAGTGCTATCTTATATGAAAATATAAGGATCGTCAGAAAAACGTTGTAGCACTAGGATAATAAGATATACATATTATCCGAGACTTTTATACGGAGCATTGGCCTTTCTGAACGCCGCTCTCGTATCTAACACTGGATCCCGAGTTTACAGACTCTGGATTGGACTAATGACCTTAGTCTGCTGTGTTAGGAAAAAAAATGGTAATGCGATGCAATGGTATAATTAATTAATGGAAAGGAAGTAAAGCCAGGAGGATGTGGCTCTTGGTGCGCGCTGTGATCACAAAAACGATACCAGGATGTCCGCGTACGGGTCCGTAAGTATCAAGAAAATTTCCCGTGAGCTAGAATGGCTCGTTGGTCGGAGACTCTACCGTTGGAGTGGCTACTGCCGTGGGTGACCCACCATAATCTATGGGTAACTAGAGACATGTCGTTTTAACGAGACATTGTCACTAGGTATAACTGAACAAATAATACAGTTAAGAATTATACAGTGGCGAACGATATTAGTTTCTACACCATGGACGAGAACTAGTACTTGTTTATTGTTCTCGTTGTTTCGCTTGGTTGTTCATTGGTTATACTTGTGGTTATATTATATATGGTGATGGTTGTGTTTATTGTATGGATGTTACTGTTAATTATTTTACAGTTTTAAATATTAAAACGGTATTGCCTGTAATGAACCTCATGCTCTCGACCAAATAATTGAGGGGTCTTTGGGGGCATGACGGGGCATGTGATGACATACTCAGCAGGGGCTGATTCCATACCACAAACCATTTCATGCAGGTGACTAGCTGGTGGGTCGCAGCGAGGCGTGACTATTGTGATATTACTGTTGGTTTAGACTTGGTACGGTGTGATACTCAGGTTGTTTTGGACTCGGGTTATTTAACCGAGGTGTATTTGGTTTAGGTGCTCACGGTCTGTAATAATTGGTTGTTGTTAGATTTGTTTAAATTGTTTAAGTACTACTATCTATCTCTTGTGGTCACTGCGGGAATACGTTTCGCATGTTGATTATCAGGTAACTCGTTATCACCCGTATGGGCGAGTGATAACTGTGACACCATTAGAACGACAATCTGTTATTTACCGCTGCGATTATATTATTTTTAGAAGCAGGATTAGTAGGGGTGTTACAAATTAGATTAAGGATGTTATTCTCACCAGAAAATCAAATGGGAAGGGAAAAAGACTTTCTCGTCCCCAGCTGAATTAGAATGGACCTCCTTGTCCTAAATAATGAAATATTTCAACATAAGACAACGTTACACGAAATAAAATTGTAACGAACTTTGGGTTATAACATCACCTCCCCCTTAAAAGAATTTCGTCCTCGAAATTAAACGTACCTACTGCCCGAAGAGGGCAGGAAACTTAGAACGCACTTCGCTTTCGACCTCCCAGGTCGCCTCTTCCTCTAACTGACCCGACCACTGCACCTTCACCAAGGGCATGGTCTTACTCCTGAGCTTGCGAACATCCCGGGCTAAAACCCTCAAAGGAACTGCCTCGAACGTGAAGTCCTCCCTCAACTGAAGCGGACTGAAGTCAATCACATGCGACGGGTCTGGAACATATTTCCTCAACATGGAAATGTGGAACACACTGTGAACCCCAGCCAATGACGGTGGCAAAGCTAAACGGTAGGCAACCGGTCCGATCCTCTCCAGGATCTCAAAAGGACCCACAAAGCCAGGGCTAAGCTTGCCTCTCTTCCCAAACCGGACTACTCCACGGACGGGAGAAACCTTCAGATAAACGTGGTCTCCTACCTCAAACTCTAGAGGTCGTCTCCTCTGATTGGCGTAACTCTTCTGACGACTCTGAGCTACAAGCAGACGCTCCCTGATGGACTGAATCTTACTCACAGCATCCTCAACCAAGTCCGGCCCAACAACTGCCCTCTCCTTCAGATCATCCCAACAAATGGGTGATCTGCACCTCCTGCCATACAAAGCCTCAAACGGGGCCATCCCGATACTAGTCTGAAAGCTGTTATTATAAGCGAATTCTATCAGCGCAACGTGTTGATCCCAACTGCCTCCAAAGTCAAGTACACATGCTCTGAGCATGTCCTCAAGGACCTGATTCGGCCTCTCTGTCTGCTGTTGGGTAAAAACCTAACGGCAAGTATACCGGTCGATTATAGCAAGTTTTTCCTAGAAGTGTCCCTCCAGGTTATCGAATCCAAGGGAGGCAGCGTTTTAGTTTAATTGATATTTAAGAACAAACTACGAAAATAACTCAAGTAACAGGGGGGTTTTGTTTGTTTGGATTACTACAGTATAAAACAAGAATGTAAATAAGAGCAAAGGTAACAAATGCAAGACAGTGGGCAAAATAATGATATTTTTGGTTTAATAAACAAGGAAAATTCCGGTTTACTAATCCTCTAAATTCTTCAGTTCCTTTCTCAGTGTCTTTACCAAAATTCAGATTAAAATCCTAGATCAGAAATATTCCACGTTCGGTCTCCCGCTCGGTGGAATCTAATTAACAGCTAATAAATTTTAACTCTCGTTACAAATTTACTAATTGCTAACAGCTTTAAGAATAATCCAGTTTAATGATCAGTTAATAACTTAGAGGAATTACCGTCTCTAAATTAACTGGTGTTGTTCCTGTTGTCTGTTATCTACCGCAGTTCTCACTTGTAAGCAGATAAACTGATAAAATCAAGTAATTGGCCAAATCATAAGATTTATAACAATAAATAAGGAACAACACTTTAATCTGTAAAAATGGTAAATCACAAAGATAACGGAACCTCGAATTTGGATTACATAGCAAACCGAAATTTATAAAAACTACTCAGCCATGGAAATGAAAATACTGCAAAAAGAAGTGAACAACATTAAAGAGGAAGAGAAGAAGAAACTCTGATTTAAGACTCTTCAGTGGAGTCTCGGTGTGTGATCAGTGATTTCTTCTGCTCCTTCTCCAGGAAGTGGTGGAGTCTCCAGCAGCTCGTGTTCTCCAGATTTTGTGTGGATGTATGTAGGTGTTTTATTAGATGGGTAATATGAATGGAATGTGAGAGATGGAAATGGATGGAGTATAATGGATGGGGAATGAAATGGTGTAAGTGAGGGAGGAGATATCCGATGGATATTGTGTGTCCTCAATGAATCAGATTGAGTTCTATAAATAGAACTCAGTACGTAGCAGGTGGTGGACAGGAATGCTGGAATTGTGAGTGGAAAGGTGAGTGTTTTAGTGGGTGATGAGCTGAATTTAGGGAGGTGATTAGATTAGTGGAGTTTAGGAGATGAAAGTAGTCGCAGTGGAGGGCTGGTCTGGAAAGGGAGTACGGAGGTATAATGGAGATATGGGGCGGTGCAGTTTAATATGTAGCGAATAATTCTCTACTTTTCAAATTCGCGCGCTCCAGAAGTCTGATTTAGTAGTATGGTCCGGGACTTAAGTTTTGTATGAAGTCCCGGACCATAGTCTTGAAATGGTCGAGAGTTGCTCTGCATGTGGTCCGGGACTTAAGTTGTGTACAAGGTCCCGGACCATACTATAAATCCAGTCGAGAGTTATGCTCATTGTGGTCCGAGACTTAAGGTTTGTATAAGGTCCCGGACCATAGTGTTAAAACAGGTCGAGAGTTCTTCTGATTTGTGGTCCGGGACTTAACTCCAGCCTCAAGTCCCGGACCATGCTTGCATTTAGTACGTGAGTTGTTGTCTTTGACTCAAATCAGGTTGTTTGATTTTCGAACATGTTTCTTTTGAGATCAAATACCTGAAAAGGCACACAAAAACACATAAAAGAAGACAATTGCAACAAGAAACATAAAAACACTTAAAAGACAGGAATTTAGCAGTAAATGATAGCAAATTGGGTTCAAAAGACCATGCAGAAATAGGTAAATTCCTGACTTTTCAACATCCCCACACTTAACCTTTGCTTGTCCTCAAGCAATTACTGCAATCAAAATGTACCAGATTTTCAGAAACGGGGATTTATCAGGTCAGGAAAATGTTCAAGGAAATCTAATGCTGAAAACAGTCATAAGAGACAATGACTAGTACTGCAAGTTTTCTTAAACAGTGAAGCTAGGGTGTTTGACAAATGCATGAGATTATCATCATAACTGTTTAATCCAAACTGTACTCAGGGCTTTACTTTCCGTTTGCTTTCCACAATTCATTGGACGATAAGGGGCAAGAAGTAATGTCAATTCCATATTACCTTTCATTGCCACATACTCATAATCAGGGAAGAATGTGCAATAAACTGTTTAGCATGAAAGAACTTCCTTCCAATTTTCTGAGTAAGCATTATTCATTTCATCCCCGCAGATTTTTCTCCCCATCCTTGTAGCGGTGTTGGGCCTTCTATCCCACATCAGATGATTAGGTAGATGAGTGATGAGGCACTCCAAGGGCTTAATTACTGAATGGGAGAGGCCTGTTCCGGTTCAGAGTAGATTAGAGGAGTACCTTGCCTTTGTCCTTTCCTTCCATTCATTCCAAAACTTTCCAAAAGCCCCAAGTTAGTTCAAACAAAATAGTCACAAAATGGTCTCACCTTTTATTGAAGGAAATAGATGCAAATTTTTACCAAAACCGACAATCCAAGCAGTATAACCAAAGTTCTTATGACCGAAATTTCAGATTAAATCTCAAAAATGTTTGCTACTTGTATGTTATTCCCGACTGATGCATCTGACCACAGCTGAAAACCAAGTATGTCGAATTAAAAATTTTTGTGGAGGGTCATCAAAGGTTAGTGAAGGGAGAATAAGTATTGTCAGGAGCCACAGAAAACAAACAATTAGATGTGCAACCCCCTTACTACTTCCCCACACTTTGAGAATAGCAATGCCCTCATTGCTACTAGAATGTGATTATAGTGCAAAAGAAAGAATAGGACTCCCCTGAATAATCGGTGAAGATGATGTCCCCACACTTATGAAAAGGACGGGAGACTTAAGGAGGGTTGTGGAAATTTCGGCAGAGTCTCCTTTGTTTTCTTTCGATATCGCAACAAAAATGGCAGTCCTGTTTGAATATCACCAAGCAGCAGACATGAAATACCCCAAACCTTGGTATGTTGTGTAAGTGTTAAACTATGGTATTTAAAGGCTAAAAAGTGCCTTAGAAACATAAATGAAACATTTAAACCATGGTAAAACACAATAAAAACACTAAGACGCGGTTTGAGCAAAAACATGCTCTAAGCTTGGAGTGAACTTGGTTAGGACCCAACGAGCCTACCAAGACTTGATAATGTTTAATTATGACTTTATAAGGCTAATTAAGTCCTTAGGAAACTTTGGTAGACAATGAAACCAAACAAAACACAAATAAATACCTTAAGGTCAATATGGGCTAAAATGTGCTCTAAGCTTGGGATAAATGGTATAAGGCCTAATGGTCATACCTATGCCTTATTTATATGTTAATGAACATATTAAAATCAATACTAAAGAAAACCAAGCTTGAAAACAAGTTAAAACGCAAAATGTGCTTTAAGGGTCTTAAAGCACGTTTTTGAAAAATTGTCTTGTAAATGAGTTTTGAATGGCTAAATGTCCATCATTACTCTTTAATTAACATGTGTACTATATAGTATCACATTTGGGTGGATATCAATGGGAAATCAAAAATTTCACTTCTATGTGCCTTGTTTTTGGGGAATAGTGATTTCTATAAGCTAGTTTGTAACATATGTTACTATAAGTGAGACAATTGATTAATAAAGTCTAAAATACCCCTAGGTACTATTGGGGGCCGGTTTTAAGGTGTGGTGACTCACCACCCTTGTTAACATGCTAAGGAAATAAAGAATGACTAACTTAAGTACTATTTGCTTTTTAAGTACAAATATCTTCCAAAAAGCAAAACTTATCTCATTCTTTCATTTCCTTCTTCATTTCCCCACGTATCCAAGCTCTCTTCTACCTCTTCTCTCTGTCTCACGTTCATACAGCACCACCACCATGGAAGTCCACCTTTGAACCCTTGTAAAACATAGCTCACTTAACCAAATCAAAAACAAACACCACCATTATCTTCCTCTCATCAAGCTCTTCATTCCTATCTTCTCAAAATTTCAAGATCACCATTTTGGTCCCATGGAGTTCCACCATTGATGGAGCTTGAGCTTGTCTTTCCACATATTATTGATCTCCTTTGCTTCTAGGTAAGGAATCTCAAAGAAAAATCAAGTTTCCTCCATGTTTTGTCATTGACCGAAAATATTCATTGATGGAGCTCCTTGTGTTGCTTTGTTCTAGCTCCATTGAATCTTTCAAGGACTAGGTGGAGTCCTCTCTTCATAGATATTCAACACACCCTTCAAAGATCAAGGTAAACAACTACATTAATGTTTTGAAATAATGTAAACCTAGGGTTTACAATGAGATGAAGCATAAAGCTTAATACTCATTTCAATGTTGGTATATTGTTTAGTAGTTGACAAGGAAAGAAATGCCTTACCGGTTTTAAGAGGAACAAGAAAGAAGTTTGTGTGGAAAAAGAGGTAAACATGCTATCTCAATGTGGTTTAATGCCTTAGGAGAAATGAGCTTATAATGCTTGCTAAAACTACCTAAAGAGCAAATGGTGAATGACTTAGTAAGGTGTTTCTCAAGGAGACTAGTAAAGGAACATATGTCTTGGTGTGTGTAATTGCAGGTCAAAGGCTATATATTGTGGAGATTCAGTGTTTAAGGTTATGCAGTTTAAGGGCCTAAGAGCCATGTTGTTTAAGGGCCTAAGTGCCAAGCAATTTAACTTATGCACTATATTGTGATGTAGTGCTAAATGTGTGAAGTCTTGTGTATAAAAATGTGTTTGATGGATTTTAGGGTTCTTGAATGAAATAAGGTTAAAAACCTAAGTGGTTGGATGTGAGTATATACAAGAGAAGCTATGGCCAAATTTGGGAAAAATGTGTAAGAAGATCTAAGTGGTTTTAAATGGTTTTGATGAACTAGGAAGTGTTAAAGGTGAATAAATGTTTACTTGAGAAGAAAACAAGTATTAAGGTGATTAGAGTGATGCAAGGATTTAGGTGTTATCTTGGAAGTTCTAGGAATTCAATGTGTGTTCTGAGAATGTATTAAAGTCTTGAAGAAGTTGTTTAAGGTTTAGGTTATGTGATGTTCAAGGTGGGAATAATGTATAGATAAGGTTTTAAGAAAGGAACTTTAAGGAGTTGTGAAAGAGAAGATTTGGTTAGTAAGAGAAGATGCTTGGGAGATGATGTTATGATGGTGAGGAAACACTTTGGTATAAAGGTTATTAAGGATGAAACACCACTTGAAAAAACTAGGAGAAAAACATTGTAAGTGTTAGAAATTTTGTGAAGATATAAGTAAAGGTTTAAGGAATTAGAAAAAGGGGTTTTGTGAGTGTTTAAGGATATTAAGGGTGTTTGAAGTGCCCAAATGAGGTTAGGGTATACTAGGATATATGGGGTGAAGTTTGGAGTTGAATGTAAAAAGGAAAACAAAGATCTGGGGCAGACGGACTTGCGACCGGACTTGCAAGTTCGGTCGGGCCCAGTTTACCCTGCGAGAATTAGCTTCTGGAATGGACCGGACATAGGACCGGACTTACAAGTCCGGTCGGAGTAGAAAAATTTTGACGGAAATATGTCTGGAATCGACCGGACATGGACAAGTCCGGTCGGTAAGTCCGGTCGGACCAAAAAACATGGGTTAAGGTTATGAAATGATATGTAATGATGGGGATGATTAGTAATGCTGTTATAAGGTGTTAAGGACATGTTAGGTGAGTTTTAATGACAAATAAGTGGGTGAAAAGTTGTATTGAAAGGTAAAAGTAAAACAAATTAAAAGTGAAGAAATGTAACTAAGTTAACGGGGAAAAAGTTATAAGCATTAGACATTAAATAATCATGCTACCCCGATGTTAATAAAAGTACATGTAATGTCATCAGTTATTCGAGAATTGCTCGAGGAACATAGGTGGACGTGGTAAAGTGGACTCCGGTGACAGGTATGGTTTTCTTGCAACCTGTGTCCTACCGGATTACACCGGCTTGTATGCCATGTTTTACTGAGTGTTTGCCACCTTGTAAGATTAAAACATGTAATGAGTTTATAGTAATTCATTATGTGGCGAATTTGGCCTCCGATACCATTAATCTCAAATATGTGTTAAACCTTAGCTAACCAAAAACTAGGAACACATGAGTGAACGGTATTCGGAGTTGACGGCCCAAACCTTGGGAACGTGCTAACCACGGCTATGTGTGGTTAGTTGTTGGATATTGTTGTTGTATGCAAGTGTGTGAACCCCCTTGTGTGCTTAACTCGGTTATGATACCGTATGGTGTGTGGATGGTAGGCTCCATAATGGATCTCTAACTACTTATTATAAGTGTATATGTACTAATGGGGGGGGGGGGTGAGGAGTCCGGTTGTTCCGGCCACGCGTGTGATGGACGGGAGTCGATGTCATATCCGGTTCGGCTCTTGGTGTATGTATAGGTTGTATTCCAATTTGGTTTCCACCTTCCCTTAGCTTATCCAAAGCTAATTACTGACTCACGTCGGGCCATAGGGGCATACGAATGTTGTTTCGGTGTGCTTGGGATTACTATCCGACACACCTTGGGTATAAGTAACCGTTCAATATAACCGGACGGTAACGAGGTTGGTAACGAGCTTAACATGGGATGGTAATAATCTCTAGGCTCACTGGTATACTAACTATGGTGGAAGGTCCTTGTGAGAACCGATTTTATGGTGTTATGTAATGTTATGGCGCTATGCAAATTCCCTTGCTATGCTATGGTATATATATATATATATGGATGTTTAAAATGATTGTGATGTATCATGTGTACGTCGAAACAAGAAAGGTTGTTATGTTTTGTTATGTGAGGAATGAGATATGTTGTAGGATATGGAGTGTGTGGATCATGGAAATGAATCCCAGTCTGTGACAAGAGGCGTTTAAGGATAACCCGAATAATGGGTACATGTCGTTCGTTAAGGAAGTAGTCCGTTTCAGAGGAGAGCCACTCTAGGGTTTAAGGAATCATTGGATGGTGGTAAGTGTGGATGTGTTGGTTATAGATTGAGCCCATTGAGGCGAAATATTATGTGTTGTATGTTTATGGCTTGTATGCATGATTTAAATATAATCAACTGCATGCTAAGACGACAATTAGTTGTGCGTGGCCCGGTAGCATGTGGGCTGCGGGATTACCATACCAGCAAAGGTGCTGAGCCCCTTGGGGGCCACCCTTTCTCTCCTTTTCTATTTCAGGTACAAGGAGCTGGAAGCCGTTCGAGAGTAGGACGGGGTAGATGTTTATACATGGGTAGCCATTTAAATGGCGTAAGCATATAAGCGTAGTAAGACCGAAATTGTTATCGGCATTAGTTTTAATCTCGGTACAGTGGGAACGTATGTATATAATAAATGTTGAAAATGGAATGAGGATTGTATTGTGTAGTTGCTCGGGAATCTAGTCCATCAGACCGATACAAATGTATATGTATTAGCCTTGTTAGCCACGTGGGTGGTTAACGGCGTGTAACACCATTGAATTAAGTAATGTGATGAGTTGAGATTTCCGCTGCAGTTTGATGTAAGTGTACGGTGGTGGTTGGGGTGTTACAAGACAATATTGCAAGGAAAGCAGTGAACATAACCACGAAGTGTAAGTGGCAGGAGTACCAAAATAACAACAACAATCCAAAAAGAAAACGAAGGTCACCAGAAGTTGCAACCTAATAAGCTAAAAGACATTAAAACATCACAAACGTCAAAGTCAGCTGAAAATCCAAAAGTGCAAGAATAGAGAGGTAAACTGATGTAGGAAGGAACATAAACCAACTCATGTACTACCGCCGGGGCATGCGCCAAGACTCCAACTGTGTAAATCGCTCATCATACTCACGGAATCGGGCCTCCTGACGAGCCTCGTACTCAGCAAACTGAGTATCCCGTCTGGCCTCATAGTCAGTCTGACGGGTCTCTAAAGCTGAGAGTCGCGCACCATACCCATCCAGACGACTCGTAAAACCGTCAAAGTAGGCTGTAGCAGTCCCCCTCCAGGCTCTAAACTCATGCAGCAACTCATCATAGCCCGGGGCCGGACCAACAGGCATCGGGAAGTTTGGGAGCTCACCACCAGCAGCAGCAGCAGCAGCCTCATCAGCAGCGCGGCCTCAGCCTCTCGGGGTGCGCGTGCAGCGCGTCGGCGCTTCACCCACTGCCCGTCGATCTTCTCCCACTGAAAGAATCTCATCATGGTCATATCGAGAGTAGACCGAGGATACTGAGGCTCCTCATCAGATACATCCACCCCTTTTTCAGCAAGTAACGAGTGGAGGAGGTGTGGAAATGGGAGAGAGGCGGAGTGATCGGTCTGAACTACCCGGAGCATGGAGTTAAAGATGATGTGATGCATACCGGGAGGAACCTCTGCGGCGGCATAGGCGTCGTCCAGGATGTAGCGCATAAGCCAGCAGTCATACATGTTTAGATCAGCGCACTCCCTAGGGCGAACATTGTACATTAGTACCCCCAAAATCAGACGCTCTCTAGGGGTCGGGAGCTTATCCCCCGTGACAACCTGCTTATCCCGGTTATTCCGACGCTGGCGGTTTTGAACGTCCGGGTCATTGGCAGTCAAATTTATATAGTACGCCTTAGCCTGTCGAGTCAATAGTGGCATATTCGCCCTATTCTCTGCAGTGGGAACCCGAACAGCAACGGGCAATCCCAAACAACGTCTAATGCTAGCAGGAGTCACCGAAATATTCACCCCTTTAACCACAGAAGTTATAGTATCCCCATCATCATTTACCGACGCATTAGCATAAAAAAATTTTATCAATCTCGGATAGAATCTCCCACCGCGATTCAGCAGACATACCCAACTTCGTGCACGAAACAGTGTTTCCAGATCAAATTCAGCAATTAAGGTCGGACACACTGACCTTTCAGGTAGTATTTTCCTTTCCCGAGCATGGTACCAGTTCCTAGCGGCTTCGTTGATGAAGTCGGAGTCAACTGTCTCCCGGACCCGGAGTGGAGCTGCATCGGGTGATGGTGGAGCAGCGGCAGATGAAGATGCGCCTGCGGTGTTGCGTCGGGCTCTTTTGGGTGCCATTGATATTTCGGGATTAAGGACGTGTTTGGTGTGGGTAAATAGTGGGAAGTAGATGCTGGGCACGAACTGAACAGGTGACGGGCACAGAGGGGTGGGTTTGGTGTGGCGCGACAGAGCAGTGGTGGTAACGGGGTGGTGAATTTCAGGTGGCGACGGAGGAAGATGGAAAATGTTGGGATAATAGAGAAGGGGAGGTGGAGGTCGGGTGGTGTGGTGCGCGGGTTGGCTCGACAGAGGAAGGGTGTTGGGGTGGAGAAGTGTGGCTGTCGGGTCTGGTTTGTTGCTGGAGGGTAGGAAATTTGGGGCCGGTGATTTTGTGGTGGAGATGGGTTTGGATAACAGAGGCGTGAGGTGGAGCAGGGCGGAGGTGTGGGCTGGCGATTTCGGGAGCGAGAGAGGGAGGTGGTCGCAGGTGGTGTTTGGCGTCGGTTTTGAGCAGGCGAGGCTGGTGACGAGGTGGAGCGAGGGAGAGATTGGGACGGGGCGGAGATGGTGGTGTGGAGTGGTAGGGTGGCGACGGGATAGAGTGGTGTGTGTGGTGTGGTGGCGCGAAGAAGCAGGGCGGAGAGGTGGCGAGAGTGGGAGTTGGGAGGCGGCGGGACTGCGACGGCGAATTGCAGGAGCGAGAGAGAGAGCAGGTGAGGCTGGGAGTTAGGGATTTCAGTGAGGAGTGGAGATAGACGACGAGGTCCCGGACTTCGACTATTTTATTATTTTTTTTTCTGAGGGAGTGTTGGTCCGGGACTTAGGTTGTGCATGAAGTCCCGGACCGCTATATCAAAATAGGTCGAGATTTTCTGTTGCTCCAGGTCCGGGACTTAAGTGTTGTATGAAGTCCCGGACCGCTTCAATTTTTGGTTCGAGAGTTGGTCGTCCTGCTGGTCCGGGTCCTAAGATGTGTAAAAGGCCCCGGACCACCCCTATTGTTTTGTTCGAGACTTTCCTCATCCTCTGGTCCGGGACTTAAGTCCTGTAACATGTCCCGGACCACCCATTTGTTTCACCGAAGGATTGCCTCTGTGTACTCTGTTTCTTTCCTTCATCAAACCTACATTTTAACAAACCAACCAAAGAAAAATAGCTAACAAAGGAATTAGAACAAGTAAAACGTGAATTGAAATGAAAATCAAGAGGATAGAAGAAAGGAGATTGGGTTGCCTCCCAATGAGCTGCCCGTCTTTTCGGTCTTTGGCTAGACCGTGTAATTGTAAGATCAGGATGGAGGATCATGCACCGTGATCACTGAATGGACTTCGGCGTGTCACCACTGAGATAGTGTTTCAACTGAGACCCGTTTACTTTAAAAGTCTCCCCTTCCGCATTGATTAAACCTATGGCTCCATAAGGCGAGACACTTGTTATTGTGAACGGTCCAGACCAGCGAGATTTCAACTTTCCCGGGAATAATTTCAGGCGGGAGTTGAATAGAAGCACCTTATCTCCAACGTGAAACTCACGCTTGACCAAAAGCTTGTCATGCCACCTTTTTGTCTTTTCCTTATAGATTTTAGCATTTTCATAGGCTTCCTCCCTAAATTCCTCCAAATTGCACAACTGCATCTTGCGCTTCTCACCAGCCTTTTGTAAGTCAAAATTTAATGCTTTGATGGCCCAAAAAGACTTATGCTCCAATTCTACAGGCAAGTGACATGCCTTGCCATATACCAATTTGTACGGAGACATACCTAGGGGTGTTTTGAAGGCAGTGCGATATGCCCACAAGGCATCATCTAGCTTGAGTGACCAATCGCGTCTAGAAGATGTGACAGATTTTTGAAGGATCCACTTGATTTCTCTTTGTAATCTCGGCTTGCCCGTTTGTCTGGATGATATGGTAGGGAAACCTTGTGCCGTACGCCATACTTCTGTAGGAGAGCTTCAAATTGTTTGTTGCAGAAATGGGTACCTCCATCACTAATGATTGCTCGCGGAACACCAAAACGAGTGAATATATTCCGCTTCAAAAATTTCAGCACTACTTTTGCATCATTAGTTGGTGCTGCTATTGCTTCAGCCCATTTTGTAACGTAGTCTACTCCTACCAAGATGTAGAGGTTACCTTGAGATGATGGAAAGGCCCCATGAATCAATGCCCCAAAGGTCGAATGGTTCAACTTCCAATATAGAATTCAAGGGCATCTCATGGCGTCTAGATATTCCCCTGCCTTTGGCACTGGTCACATGTGATACAAACTGATAGCAGTCTTTGTTCAAGGTCTTCCAAAAGAACCTGCTTCCAAAACTTTGCGGCTGTCCTAGCAGGACCGAAATGACCTCCTGCTTCTCTTGAGTGACAATGATCAAGGATTATCTTATCAGTATCAGGACACATCTTCGAATCATCCCATCCGCACAAACCTTGAAAAGGAATGGATCATCCCAACGGTAGTGCTTAACAGTGGAGAAGAACTTCTTCCTCTGCTGATGTTAAGCTGGGGGTACTATTGTTTTGCAAGATAGTTTGCAATATCTGCATACCAAGGATCTCCGTGGAACCAACTTTGAACACATGCTCATCTGGGAAGAACTCGTTAATTGGTATACCATCATCATCGCATATGTAATCCGAGATAAGTGATCAGCCACTCCATTCTGTACTCCGGGTTTGTCCTTTATCTCTATATCAAACTCCTGAAGGAGTAGGATCCATCGAATCAGCCTCGGTTTTGCTTCCGCCTTTTTGAATAAATGTCGGAGGGCGGATGATCTGTATGGACTATGACTTTACTCCCAATGATGTATGATCTGAATTTGTCGCATGCAAAGACGATGGCTAACAGCTCCTTTTCTGTTGTTGCATAATTTTTTTGTGCATCATTAAGTGTCTTACTTGCATAGTAGACTACCTTCAGCATTTTGTCATGTCTTTGCCCCAGAACTGCTCCCATGGCGAAATCGCTAGCGTCACACATGATCTCGAATGGTAGAGACCAATCAGGTGCAACAACAACCGGTGCAGATATTAGCTTTTCCTTGATGATGGTAAATGCCTCAAGACATTCTTTAGTGAAGTTGAATTTCACGTCCTTGGCCAGCAAGTCACACAACGGCTTGGATATCTTTGAAAAATCTTTAATGAACCGTCGGTAGAAGCCCGCATGACCTAGGAAACTTCTCACATCTTTTACTGAAGCTGGTGGTGGTAACTTATCGATCACTTCCACCTTAGCCCTGTCCACCTCAATACCTTTGCTAGAGATCTTGTGTCCCAGCACAATGCCCTCTTGCACCATGAAGTGGCATTTTTCCCAGTTTAGGACTAGATTGGTTTCTCTGCACCTGGCTAAGATATGATCAAATTTTCCAAACAAGAGTCAAAAGTTAGTCCAAAAACTGAAAAATCATCCATGAATACCTCGATGCATTTTTCAATGTAGTCGGAAAATATGGCTGTCATGCAGCGCTGGAAGGTAGCTGGGGCGTTACATAAACCGAAGGGCATGCGCCGTAGGCATAAGTGCCATATGGGCATGTGAAAGTTGTTTTCTCTTGGTCCTCTTCAGCAATAGGTATCTGAAAATACCCAGAGTAACCATCCAAGAAACAGTAATATTTATGTCCTGCAAGTCTCTCCAACATTTGATCAATGAAAGGAAGAGGGAAATGATCTTTTCTGGTTGCAGCATTCAACTTTCGATAGTCAATGCACACTCTGTGCCCTGTAATAGTTCTTTGAGGACTACTCACCTTTATCATTGGGAATTACAGTAAATCCCCCTTTCTTGGGCACTACTTGTGTAGGGCTCACCCATTCACTATCAGAAATTGCATAAATAATACCTGCATCGAGAAGCTTAATGACTTCCTTCTTTACCACCTCCTTCATGTTTGGGTTCAATCTTCTCTGGGGTTGAACTAGTGGTTTATAGTTTTCTTCAAGAAAGATGCGGTGTGTACAAAAGTGAGGAGCTATCCCCTGGATATCAGCGATTGACCAACCTATCGCCTTCTTGTTCTTCCTAAGCACCTGCATTAGTTGTTCCTCCTGTTCATCAGTTAGTTCTGCAGAGATAATGACAGGCAAACGAGGGTTCAATTAAGAAAACATATTTTAAATGGCTGGGGAGAGGTTTCAGCTCCAAGGATGGTGGTCTTTGATAGAGGGAATCAACTCCTGAGCTTCCCTTTCCAGCTTTTCACATTCTATCATGGGACCTTTTCGATATCCTCCTGCTGACAATTGGAATGCCACAGCAGAGACTTCCGGATCATCATGAATTCCATCTATGGATTCCACTAAGCATTTCTCTAACTCATCAATGTCAGCAGGGCTAAATACATAATCCTGCATCAGAGAGTCAATAGATTCCAAACTAAAACAAGCATGTACATCAGATGGGTGTTTTGTAACTTTTGACATGTCAAAAACAAGCTGTTCATCATGCATTTAATATTATTACCACCCTCAACATCAATGAGGGTCCTAGCTGTTCGCATGAAAGGGCGGCCAAGAATTAGTGGTACTTCTTTGTCTTCCTCCATATCTAGAATTACAAAATCAGCGGGAAAAACAAAAGTGCCAACAGAAACAACCAAATCTCTAACTACACCCTTTGGGAAGATAATGGATCTATCCGCTAATTGTAAGGTAATGCGAGTAGGGTTACACTCTCCTAATCCAAGCTTAAGATACATGGATAAAGGCATTAAATTAATGCTAGCTCCCAAGTCACAGAGACCCTTACCACAATCGACATTACCTATTGAGCATGGGATGATTGGTAAGCCGGGATCATCGAGCTTTGGTGGAAGGTTTTTGCTAAGCACTGCAGAAACTTTTTCGTCAATGGTCATGTCCTCCTTCTCAACTAATGACCTTCTATTTGATAGTATGTCTTTCAAGAACTTCGCATAGATAGGCATCTGCGTCAAAGCATCTGAAAAGGGGATATTAATTGTTAGTTTCTTAAAAATGCTAAGGAACTTACCAAACTGCTCGTCGAGGTCTCTCTTTTTCAATCGATTTGGGAATGGCACTGGGAGCTCAGGGACCGCCCGTCGTGATGGTCTAGAAGATTGCGCAGCTTCACCAGTCAGCTCACCATCTTTCTGTATACTGATATCTACTGGAGTATTTTCTGACACCGGTCCTTCAATGATCTCTACCTCTTGACTAACAACTTTGTCTTTTTTAGCTGGAGTGTTCTCAGCTTCAGGGATCGAAGGATCAAGCTGCTTACCACTCCTCAAAGTCACTACTTTAGCGTATTCGCGAGGATTCTTCTCTGGCTGGCTAGGTAGAGCCCCTGCAGGTCTATCAGAAAGTTTTTCACTTAGTTGGGCAATCTGAGTCTCAAGATGTTTGTTGAAGGCTTTCTGCTCCAAGATGAATGTCTTGTTCTCATGGTTGGTGTTCTCTTGCTGTTCGAGTTTCCTATTGGTTGACAGGATAAACTCTCGCATCATATCCTCCAAACCTGAACTCACACCAGCTGGCTGTTTCTGTGCCTGCTGGTTCTGCATTTGCTGATTTTGATGAGGTCTCTGAAAATGCTGAGTGTTCTGCTGTGGAGGCCTCTGACTGTAGTTATTTCCCTGGAACCTCTGCTGCTGATATCCTTGATTGTTTTGGTTGTTGTAGAAATTCCCTTGCCTGTTTCCCAGATAGTTTACCTCTTCATTTTGCTGAGAAGTACACTGGCACATGTTGAAACTTCTACCACAATACTCACACTGTGGGAAAGAATCGGTCACAACAGCAACACTTGATTGAGGGTTCATCATTGCACACATCTTCTCAAATTGTTTAGACATCGCTTCCATCTTGGCAGCCAGAAAGGTATTCGAATCTACTTCATAAACTCCAGCAGTTTTCTTTGGTGCAGCTTCTCCGGTTCTCGCACCTCCCCATTGATTGGATGCATTGGCAATGGTCTCCAATAATTCCTTGATTCTAGCTATTGGTAGCTCCATGAGGCTTCCTCCTGCACAAGTGTCTACCAACAAACGACTTGAATGATCCAAATCTTTGTAAAAGGACTGTAAAATTACCTCCTCTCCCAAGCCGTGGTGTGGTACTCTGCGCACAATCCCTTTGAAACGCTCCCACGCCTCAGATAATGTCTCACCAGTGAACTGCTTAAAATTGGTAATCTCTCCTCTCATAATCAGCATCCGAGAAGGAGGGAAATATTTTGCCAAAAATGCATTTGCTAACTCTGTCCAGGTAGTGATACTGTTGGGTGTCAATGAGTTTAGCCATTCTGCAGCTCTGTCTCTTAGGGAGAATGGGAAGAGAGTCAATCTAGCAACTTCTTGTGAAGCTGATGTAGAACAAGCTCCTACCAATCTCAAGAAAGTGGTGAGATGGACATTGGGATCTTCGGTGATTGTTCCGCTGAATTGAGGTGCATTCATGACCATAGTAACATAGTGTGTTTTGAACTGCCAATGTTCCCCTGCTGGTAACGCAGGAATTACTATTGGTGAGACAAGCCCTTCAACGCTTGGGCGGGTGTAATCCCTCATGTGCCTCTCCGGATTCTCCATATTGGTTCCTGAGGGGTTGTTTAGAATTTCTTCTTCAACAATTCCTTCTGTTGGTGAATCTTTTAGGAACACCTCCTGCTCAATTGGAGGATCCAGCACTAACCTCTTCCGAATCCTTCTTGTTACTCTGTCTATCTCTGGTTCGATTTCGAATTCAGGGTTTCCTTCAGAATGAGTTTTAACCATAAACCAAGATCAGATAACTGACAGTAATGCAGTTGTAAAAGAACAAATAAAATGAGACAAAACTAAAGGGCGACAAAACAAAACAAAATTAAATAAGATCAAAAATAAAAATCAAACTAAGCAACCGTGCCTTCCCGGCAACGGCGCCATAACTGTTGGTAAAAACCTAACGACAAGTTACCGGTCGATTATAGCAAGTTTTTCCTAGAAGTGTCCCTCCAGGTATCGAATCCAAGGGAGGTGGCAGCGTTTTAGTTTAATTGATATTTAAGAACAAACACGAAAATAACTCAAGTAACAGGGGGGTTTTGTTTGTTTGGATTACTACAGTATAAAACAAGAATGTAAAAAGAGCAAAGGTAACAAATGCAAGACAGTGGGCAAATAATGATATTTTTTGGTTTAATAAACAAGGAAAATTCCGGTTTACTAATCCTCCAAATTCTTCAGTCCTTTTCAGTGTGTGTTTACCAAATTCAGATTAAAATCCTAGATCAGAAATATTCCACGTTCGGTCTCCGCTCGGTGGAATCTAATTAACAGCTAATAAATTTTAACTCTCGTTACAAATTTACTAATTGCTAACAGCTTTAAGAAAGATCCAGTTTAATGATCAGTTAATAACTTAGAGGAATTACCATCTCTAAATTAACTGGTGTTGTTCCTGTTGTCTGTTATCTACCGCAGTTCTCACTTGTAAGCAGATAAACTGATAAAATCAAGTAATTGGCCAAATCACAAGATTTATAACAATAAATAAGGAACAACACTTTAATCTGTAAAAATGGTAAATCACAAAGATAACGGAACCTCGAATTTGGATTACATAGCAAACCGAAATTTATAAAAACTACTCAGCCATGGAAATGAAATACTGCAAAAAAAAGTGAACAACATTAAAGAGGAAGAGAAGAAGAAACTCTGATTTAAGACTCTTCAGTGGAGTCTCAGTGTGTGATCAGTGATTTCTTCTGCTCCTTCTCCAGGAAGTGGTGGAGTCTCCAGCAGCTCGTGTTCTCCAGATTTTGTGTGGATGTATGTAGGTGTTTTATTAGATGGGTAATATGAATGGAACGTGAGAGATAGAAATGGATGGAGTATAATGGATGGGGAATGAAATGGTGTAAGTGAGGGAGGAGATATCCGATGGATATTGTGTGTCCTCAATGAATCAGATTGAGTTCTATAAATAGAACTCAGTACGTAGACAGGAATGCTGGAATTGTGAGTGGAAAGGTGAGTGTTTTAGTGGGTGATGAGCTGAATTTAGGGAGGTGATTAGATTAGTGGAGTTTAGGAGATGAAAGTAGTCGCAGTGGAGGGCTGGTCTGGAAAGGGAGTACGGAGGTATAATGAGAGATATGGGGCGGTGCCAGTTTAATATGTAGCGAATAATTCTCTACTTTTCAATTGCGCACCCGAAGTCTGATTTAGTAGTAGTCCGGACTTAAGTTTTGTATGAAGTCCCGGACCATAGTCTTGAAAGGGTCGAGAGTGCTCTGCATGTGTGGTCCAGGACTTAAGTTGCGTACAAGGTCCCGGACCATACTATAAATCCAGTCGAGAGTTATGCTTCATTGTGGTCCGGGACTTAAGGTTTGTATAAGGTCCCGGACCATAGTGTTTAAACAGGTCGAGAGTTCTTCTGATTTGTGGTCCGGGACTTACTCCAGCCTCAAGTCCCGGACCATGCTTGCATTTAGTACGCGAGTTGTTTGTCTTTGACTCAAATCAGTTGTTTGATTTTCGAACATGTTTCTTTTGAGATCAAATACTGAAAAAGCACACAAAACCATATAAAGAAGACATTGCAAACAAGAAACATAAAAACACTTAAAAGACAGGAATTTAGCAGTAAATGATAGCAAATTGGGTCTCAAAAGACCATGCAGAAATAGGTAAATTCCTGACTTATCATCTGCCCGTCTGACTGAGGATGATATGCTGAGCTGAACGACAACTTCGTCCCCATAGCCTGATGCAAACTCTGTCAAAATCTGGATACGAAGCGCGGGTCTCTGTCAGACACTATAGAAGCAGGAACTCCATGAAGGCGTACGATCTCGTCCATATACAACTGAGCCAAGCGATGCAAACTGAAAGTCTTCCTGACAGGCAAGAAATGAGCGCTCTTTGTGAGCCTGTCCACTATCACCCAAACTGCATCAAAACCCCTCGGAGTCTTAGGCAGCCCCGTGACAAAATCCATACCGACACTCTCCCATTTCCACTCCGGAACGGGAAGAGGCTGAAGCAAACCAGCTGGTCTCTAATGCTCGGCTTTGACCTACTGACAGGTTCGACATCTGGATACAAAGTCAGAAATGTCCCTCTTCATGTTGCTCCACCAGAATGTCTCACGTAGGTCCCGGTACATCTTCACACCTCCTGGGTGTACCGAGTACGGGGCTCCATGGGCCTCCTGCATAATCTCTCGCCTCAAAGCATCGTCTGCAGGCACACAAACACGGTCTCTGAACCTCAGGCAGCCATCCTCTGAAACCCTGAACTCAGACTCCTGACCAGCAGCAATCCCATCTCTAATCTTACACAAACTGACATCGAGCTCCTGACTGGCCTTGATCCGGTCGATCCAGGTAGGCTGAATCTGCAACACCGCTAACATCCTAGACCTCTTTGGACGGACGACCCAGATACCCATACGCTGCAACTCGAGAGCAGACCTCTGTACACCAGACAAAGCACAAACGGCTCCAGACGGACCTCTCCTACTAAGCGCATCAGCAACCACATTAGCCCTACCAGGATGGTAGAGATCTCCAGATCATATTGTGTAGCAACTCCAGCCACCTCCTCTGCCTCAAGTTCAACTCCTTCTGTGTGAACAGATACTTGAGGCTCTTATGGTCCGTATACACCTTGCACGCTGCTCCATACAGGTAGTGCCTCCAAATCTTCAACGTAAAGACCACTGCAGCTAACTCCAGGTCGTGGGTCGGATAGTTCTTCTCATATGGCTTAAGCTGACGAGAGCCATATGCAACCACCTTCCCATGCTGCATCAGAACACACCCAAGTCCCTTATGGGATGCATCACAGAAAACCTCCAGCCCGTCAGTACCCTCTGGAAGGGTCAGAATCGGTGCAGACGTCAACCTCTTCCTCAACTCCTGGAAACACAGCTCACAGGCCTCACTCCATTCGAACTTCACATCCTTCTGCAGCAGACGAGTCAAAGGGATCACTAGCTTGGAGAAGCCCTCCACAAACTTACGATAGTAGCCCGCTAGTCCAAGGAAGCTACGGATCTCTCCAACATTAGTAGGCCTGGCCCACTCAAAAATGGCTCTAATCTTCTCCGGATCCACGGAGATACCATCCTTGGAAACAACATGTCCCAAGAACACCACCTGATCCAACCAGAACTCGCACTTCTTCAGCTTCGCGTACAGCTCCTTCTCCCTCAGAGTCTGGAGAACGGTCCTCAAATGCTCCTCGTGCTCCTTAACACTCTTGGAATACACCAAGATGTCATCAATAAATACTACGACGAACTGATCTAGAAATGGCTTGAACACCCGGTTCATCATATCCATAAACACAGAAGGCGCATTCGTCAGACCGAATGGCATCACTAGGAACTCGTAGTGTCCATAACGAGTCCTGAAGGCGGACTTAGGCACATCGTCTGCCTTAATCCTCAACTGATGATAACTGGACCTCAGATCGATCTTCGAAAACACCTTAGCTCCTGCTAACTGGTCGAACAAGTCATCTATGCGCGGGAGAGGATACCTATTCTTAATGGTAACCTTGTTGAGCTCCCTGTAGTCAATGCACAAGCGCATGCTACCATCCTTCTTCTTAACAAATAACACTGGCACTCCCCAAGGCGACACACTAGGGCGAATGAAGCCCTTATCCAACAACTCCTGCAACTGAACCTTCAATTCCTTGAGCTCAGCAGGCGCCATACGGTATGGGGCCTTAAAAATGGGCTGAGTCTCAGGTGTGAGCTCGATCAAGAACTTCACCTCTCTGACAGGGGGAAGCCCAGGTACGTCATCCTGGAACACATCAGGGAAGTCTCTGACCACCGGAATCTCCTCCAACTTCGCATCCTTGCGAACCTCAGGGATGTAACACAGATACCCCTGACATCCTTTCCTCAGAAAGCGAAACGCCCGCATGGCTGAAATAACTGGCGGCGAACACGGGAGTCCATTCCCTGCTACAACTAGGCGGGGCTGACCCGACTCCTCAAAAGTGACTCTTGAAGCAGCATAGTCAATGTGGGCATGGTGCGCAGCAAGCCAATCCATGCCCAGAATCACATCAAAATTTGTCATCTCCATCGGGATGAGGTTAGCACACAGAGTCCTATCTCTGACTAACACAGGACTATCTTTACAAACAGAATTCAGAAGCATAGAAGAGTCCTTAACTAATGGACTATGCACACATAACTCAACACCCAGAGGCACAACAGGAAAACTGAGCTCACCCACTAACTCAGCAGAAATAAAAGAGTGGGTGGCTCCAGAGTCAAACAAACAGAAGATAGAACGAGAAGACAGCTGGAGAATACCTGTGACAACCCTGTCAGTCGATCGGTCTCTCTCTCCAGCCATCGCGTACACTCTGGCCTGGCCCTGGGGCTTCTTCTGCTCAGCCCGGTCTCGATCTCTGGACTCAGATACAGATCCTCCAACTCTACCTCCAGAGCTACCTCTGCTCCTCTCGGCCTGAGGGCAGTCAGCGATCCTATACTCCAAGGATCCACACTTGAAGCAAGCTCCGGACTTCCTGTAGCAGTCCTGACCTCGGTGAAACTTGCCGCAGACCCGGCACTTCGGAGCGGGAGCTGACGAAGATGAACCACCTCTATCTCTCGAACGGTCTCCAGGGCGGTCTCCAGCTCGGTATCCAGTAGACTACTTCTTCTGAGAAGCAGACTGATCCCTCCTGTCGCTCTCGTCGGACCTCTACTTCCTCTTCTGGTCCTTCCCTCCAGACTGGCGGCCCCTCAAACCAGCCTCTACCAACAGGGCGACATCAGCAACGTCCCTGAAGGTCTTGTGACGCAGGGGCGTCACAGCAGAGCGAATATCCGGCCTCAAGCCGCTCTCAAACTTCCTAGCCTTCCTATGCTCATCCGGCTCAGGTGCAAATTTAGACAGACTGATGAATTTACGGACATACTCCTCCACGCTCATGTCCCGACCCTGGCGTAGTCGGTTATACTCCAGAATGCGCTGATCCTTATATACGTCGGGGTAGAACTGTTTGTTGAACTCCTCAGTGAATTGATCCCACGTCCAAGGCTGTGGGAACTTCCCCATCACAGACCTCCACCACTCCTTGGCTTCAGCCTTGAAAAGGAAGGTGGCAAAGTCGACCTTCTGCTCCTCCTCGGAGCCCATGACTCGCAGCAAGTCCTCCACCTCTGACAGCCAATGACTGGCCTCCTGGGAGTCTCCTGCCCCATCGAACGACGGCGGCTTCAGCTTCATAAACTCTTGAAGCGCCTTCACATTCCGGCCTCCAGCATCAGCCCCAGCTGGGCCTGGCCCCCCAACTGGTCCTCCTCCAGCTGGTCCACCCCCTGCAGCCATGGTCTGCATGAGCTGCGTCATAAACTGCTGAACAGCATCAGCAACGTTTCCTGTAGCTCTTCTTGGCGGCATTCTGAAAGTCCAACAGCAGGCAATTAGACTCAGACACTAGCACTGACGTTTCTGACTGACTGGCTAACTTAAAATCCCAGCAGATTAGAACCCAAAGCTCTGATACCACTAAATGTAACACCCCCAAACACTGGCCTAGGAGTTAGGGGTATTACACGCCGTGTATTATTATATAATATCGCAAGGCTCTAACAAACGAACTTATACAGATAATCAAACAAGGCCCAAAATGAATACTTGATTAAAGTTGTAACACCCCATCCAAAGCCTATCGTGGTTATCGCAAACTGAACACTTAATCGAATACGTCGCAGCGGAAATAAATAACTCCTGGACCTTGCCACGGTCTGATCGTTAGAATATACCGGCTTTAACGTTTACAATACTTATCCAAAATACTTATCTAACTCAAACATCAACATTCACAACACCACAACCAACCGAGTACTAGTATCTTAAACATAATCTCAAACTTACATCAGTTTAATATAAACAGTCGGGTGCACAGGCGCAACCCGAACTCAAAATAAACAACCCACCCTAAGTCTAACCGCTCCTACTCTCGTAGTGCGTCCTCATGGGTCTCTTACCTGCAAGTGTAAAAATAGCCCCCGAGGGGGTCAGCACGAATGCTGGTACACCCTCTCATGGCCCCCAAGCTAACGGGGCTACGACGACTAATTGTCGATAGCATGGAAATTGATTACATACACATGCATAATATGAAGTGCAATAACAATAACCACAGATGAACATATATAGTTCACAACCAATGAACGACTCAAGCGTTCCCTTAACAAGTGGGTTAGTAACCCCCTCCTTAGTCCTCATTTCCTTAATCTCAGTTCCTTACCTTACCTTAATCTTAATTTCAATCTTAATCTTAATCTTAGTATACAAACCTTTCCTGGAAGGGATTGGTTGTAGCTTAATTCGAACCTGGGATTTAGGTGATCCCACCGCACCATCTTAATGCCACCTACCCTGGACGGGAGTCCAGCGTAGCTGAGCCGGCAACCGGCCCTAGGCTACAAGTCCGAAGACAAGTCCTTAAGCGGAGGGCGGATCTGATTCAGATACCGTCCCCCTTTTTCCTTAGCATGCATGACCGGAGATCGGTCCCGGGTTTCCTCACTCAAGTTCCAGTTAGTAGACATCTTAAACACCATGTGCTAGCTAAGCCTTAACGGGCATTAACCAACAACCATCAAACTTAACTCTTTCTTAACTCAGTAAGTACTAAACTTGGTTAGTAACAATCTCAAGCCTCGCGGGTTAGTGTAAAGATAACACAACACAACGAGAATAAATATAACCGGTTGCATGCTTTATCTTGTTTTAGTCATAGCAAATAAACAGATAGCACACAAGCCGAGGGACACCTCGTTAGCAAGCAGGTCACAAGAAGGATTGTACCGTTCACCGTCGATCGTTGTTTGTTTAACCTTCTTCGGGGTCCCAATTCACAAACCTAAAACATTCATTCATTTTTAGGTCATTAGTTATTTGCACCTTACTTAACTCACTTAGTCTCTAAAGATTCCCATTTAATAACCTCTCATGTCTTTGCCACTTAGCTTACAAGCTTAACTTTAAACATTAAAACTTACACTTAATTTAACTTAGTTCCTTAAGTTCTTAGGGTCCTAATCATTACCACCCTACCAAAGGTATACCTTATTACCTATTACCATTCTTAGAATTCAAAATTTTTTTTTTTTTTAAGTGTTAAGGGCCGTCCGACCCACCGTCCGACCCACCCTCTGGGTCGGACCATTCCAGTAACTTTCGGGTTTGGAAAACCCTACATGTCCGACCCATGTCCGACCCAACCAACTGGGTCGGACCATTCCAGAAACTTTCCGTCTTTTAAAACCTCTCATGTCCGACCCACGTCCGACCCAAACTTTGGGTCGGACCATTCCAGAAACTTATTTGCCCTTTGAAAATCACCCGTCCGACCCATGTCCGACCCAAGACCTCTGGGTCGGACCATTCCAGAACCTTTTCCTGGCGTTAAACAGAGGCCGTCCGACCCAAACCTGGGTCGGACCCCTGGGTCGGACGCCACTAAATCATGCCCAAACTTTGTCAAATCTTCACTAAACCTTCCTCAAGCCATCCAATATGTTCTAACATCATTTAGACCCTTAAACCCACCTTAGAGCATCCTCCAAACACATTAAATCATTCACCAAGTTTCACCTTAATCATTATACATTTTCCCTTGTAATTATGCTAACACTTGTAATGCTTTCCTCTAGGTTTCTAGGTGGTGGTTCATACCTAATGTAACCACTATGCCAAATGTTTTCCTCACCACTATAACATCATCTCCCAAGCATCTTTCACTATCTAAAACCCTTTTATGCATTTACTTAATGTTCCTTCACAACTTAAACTTCCATCCATCAACACATTGTTTCACTCCTAGTTGTTTATCAACATTCATCTAAGTCCTAAATACTCAAATACATTCTCTTGATTCCTAAATCCTTCATAGTAATACCTAAGTCATTATAAGTCCTTAGAACACCTTATTCTCACCCTTTTTCACCAAGACAATCTCTAGAACATCCTAGTACCTCCTTAGTCATTAAATTCCCTTAGAATGTCTTAAACACTTAAGCTCTCCTTTAAATTTTGCCATAGGTTCTCTAGTATATAATACCACCTAATACATGGTTTTTCTCCATCAAACAACCAACACCACACAAATTCTCATCACAACACCTTAACACACAATTTACACTAAAACTTCACCACATCATCATATATTGCTTAAACTCAAAATGCTTGGCACTTAGGCCCTTAAATGACAATAATCTTAACCACTGAATTTCCACATATATTTGCCTTCAACCTGCGAATACACTCAACAAGGCTCCCATTGAAATAAAATGCTTCTTGTAATTCATCTCCACATTGTTCTAACTATCTCTTCTTCTCATTTGCTCCTTAGTCACAAGTTCACAAGTATAGTCATTATTTCTCCTAGGTTTCATAACACCTTCCCAATATAAACTCTACGCTAAACTCATCATATACCTAAATCCCATTCCCTTAAACAACAAGACACCTTAAGGTAAGTAATTTACCTTGTTCTTTTACAAGCTTAAAAGCTTTCTTCCTTAGGTTTTTCTTTGTTCAATCTCGGTCACCAATGTGTATCTCCTTGCCAATGTTCTAACCAATATCCAATGACTCCAATGAGTACTAGATAGCACATTAACCCTAAGGAACAAACCCTAGGTTAAAAATATGCTTTAAGTTATTAATGTGATTGTTTTATCTTGGTTTCTCAAGACAACTTAGATATGAAGCAAGAAGGACCTCCTCTCTCCTTTTAAGAGTAGAAACAAGCTAGAACAAGGCATAAACATGGAGTCCCATGAGCACTCATTTTCGGACATGTGAAGAAAATGGTGGAAACCTAGATTTTCTTACACTTTCTTTACCTTAAGAGAATGGAGATGCCAATGGAGTCTCCAAACTTGAATTTCCTCCTCTAATGGTGGTTTGACTTGGCACCAAAATGAAGCTCTTGAAGTTTTGAAAAGATAGGAAGAAGGAGCTTGAGCTAACTAAGAAGAATATGTATTTTGTTTTGGATTTGGAGCTAAAATGAGCAAGATGTGTGCAAGGCTAGATGGAGCTAGCATGGAGGTATGCTTCACGTTAATGGAGAAGGGAAAGAGAGCAAGAAACCGTGGGAAACAAGGGAGAATGAAGAAGTGAGGAGAGAGAACCACTAAAGGTGAGATATTATGTTAAAAAGGTGAATAGTTAACTTACTTGCTTTTGCTTTCTCTTTACTTAGCTAGATAAGTGTGGTGAGTCACACTTAAAAACCGGCCCCCTTGGTCAAATAAGGTAGGTTGTGGTCTTTGTTGACCATTTATTTGACTTACTTTGACTAATGTTATAAACTAGCTTAATTAAGTTACTATTCACAAAACAAGGCATATTGTTGTGAAATTTTTGATTTCCCATTGATATAGACTTCCAAATGTGATACTATATAGTACACATGTTAATTAAAGAGTAATGATGGACATTTAGCCATTCAAAACTCATTTACAAGACAATTTTTCAAAAACGTGCTTTAAGACTCCTTAAAGCACATTTTGTGTTTTAACTTGTTTTCAAGCTTGGTTTTCTTTGGTAATTGATTTAAAATGACCATTAGGATATTACTAAGGTCTTAGAACAATATTTGGGTACTCTCCCAAGTCTCTCCAAGCTTAGAGCATGTTTTTGCTAAAACTGCTCTTTTGGTGTTTCCTTATATTTTCTTTGATTAGAAATGTTTCTTAATGTTTCTAAGGCATTATTTAGCCTCCTTATATCTTAGTTTATCATTTAAACACCATATCTAAGTTTGGGGTATTTCAAAAGTACAATCAAAATGATGTCGTAACATCGCAGAAGTTTATACAGAACCCACCAAACGAATGTCAAAAGCGGAAGCTAACTGAAGAGGCCTAAAGGCTCAAAGTCAAATACAAATGTCTCAAAAGAATTCAGAATAACATAACGAACTAAACTCCAGAGCTGAGGAAAGTGACCCTCGCTGATCAATCTGCAATGTTAGATAGAGTAGGGGAATGAGCAAACAACTATGCCCAGTAGATGACCAACTTCATCAACCAGCATACTCAAAACATTTTAAGAATATTAACAAATCAGAAGGAGTCTCAAGGAGTCCATAAACATGTCAGAAAATAGAAGCAGAAGTCCACACGATAAAGGATTAAACAGAGTCAGAAGCAGAGACAGAATCAGAAAACAGAGCGGGACACTAGTTGATCACGACATACAGACAGAACGAGCAACCAGCTCGTGAACAGAACGAGGAAACCTCACTCAAACAGAATAGGTGGAACACCTATGAATAGAACGGGGAACATCACCCGTGAAACAGAAGGATCCTACATAGCGCGGTACAGCGAGACCAGCCATCCAAAGGTTCAGATACGGAGATAACTAGGTCCCAAAACAGAAGCTTAAAACAATTAAGCATATGTACACCAAAGGCACCAGAAAGCACATAGATAGCTTGGAAATTAGAAGGGGAAACCAACCCCGCAAACGGAAGTCAAAACGGAGCTCAAACGAGCAAGTTACGGTCAAAACAGTAGCTCGTCCGAACATGTGTCCGGACATCAATGTTCGGACACAAGTCGAACCTTAAAACAGGGACAGAGACAGAGGTGTCCGAACATCAAAGCTCAGACGGATGTTCGGACGTTCTTCGGAAATCAAACACGCTTAGTGTCCGAACATGTGTCCGAACGACAAAGCTCGGACACAAGTCGAAGCAAAATCAGAGGAAGGAGATAGGTGTGTCCGAACTTCTGTCCGGACTTACAAGTTTGGACATCATTCGAGACTTGTAAGTCGGACTCGTCCTCGCACCCCGTCCGAACTTCAAAGCTCGGACGGAAGTTCAGACACGTCAAAACTTCAGAAAATTCAAAGCGCAGAAGGGCATGTCCGAACTTCCAAGGTCGGACGGAAGTTCGGACGCACCGAAAAACTCAGAAAAACAGAGGCGATTTTCACACGAACAGAAGCACCAAAACAATGTCAAAACATTATAAGTTTGCAGAAAACAACCTTGGGGGTTTGTAGGCGTTAAAACGGCATCTAAACAGACAGTTCACAATCACAATTCCAAGACAGATCACAATTCAAATTCAGAACCGGAACGAAACTCCCCAAGGCTGAACACACAAGCCGAATCCATAAGCCACCTACCTCAATAATCAGCAGACGAAACCCGAAATCTGAAGCAGTAGAACTCAGCCAACGCAGACACCAAAACGTAGCCCGAAACGTATTTCCAATTCACTGAACAAAACACAATTGCAGGAACAACCCCAACTCAGAAAAACAGAGAACTCACAACCCTGGAACTGCCACTGACAAACGCAATTCAAATCCTTACCTGATTCTGCCAACGAAATCACAGAGGGACCACAGCAGAAGAAATTGATCGACACAGGAACCAACGCTGAATCATAATCAGATTGTAGAGGAGATCAGAATGGGGAGAACTCATGGACCAAAGAATTAACTAACAGAGTAATTGACAACTCTACCTCGAAGAAACCAGCAATTCGCGATGGCGGAGCAATCCACAGTTGAATCTTGACAGCTGAATCAAAGGAGTCTTGACTGATTGAGAGAAGAAGCGGCGTTGAGAGAGAAGAGAGAGAACAATGAAGAGAGGAGCGTACTGGCGAGTCATGAGAACGTGATTAGAAAGAAGTAATTAAGAGGATATGGGAATAAATTAGGTTAAGGATGTTATTCTCACCAGAAAATCAAATGGGAAGGGAAAAAGACTTTCTCGTCCCCAGCTTAATTAGAATGGACCTCCTTGTCCTGAATAATGAAATATCTCAACATAAGACAACGTTACAAGAAAAAAAATTGTAACGAACTTTGGGTTATAACACCGACTCCAAGTTAAAAGTGTACATTATCCTATAGTTCTTGACAAAATAAATCTCATCCACATATTCTTGGGGCTCTTCACCAGAATTTAGAATTGTCCTTACCCGATGCTTACAAGGGATGCCAGATATTTGCCATGCTCCAAAAAGGCACTCTTTTCGATTCAAATCCCACCGTCACTACATCATCAAAGTCTTTCACCTCAAACATTCCTTTACTAGATGGATGAGAGATACAAAACCTACTCCTTCTCACAATCTTCTACAATTTCTTCTTTATTTTAGGGTAGATGTCATCCTTGACAAGTTAAACAATTGTTGTTATCTCTTAGGGTGCCTAATCTTGATCTTTCTTCTTACCCCTGTCAACCAGATCGATAATTAGAAAATGACAACTACCAATAGGTTACAGTTGCCTAATCTATCCATCTATTGCAATCTAAGCATTTGTGGTAAATTCTTCCCGATGAAGTATTTTTCCTTTAAACAAGGACTTCAACTTCTTTTCCACAATTGCATCTTCTACCTTCAACAACAGCAGTGACTGAGTAACTTGATTGTGAGGAAGACATTGTCTTATTATGAAAACTACAATGTCAAAATGTTGTGTTTTTCTGATTTTATAGGCCAAACCTAGTTGTTTTATGTTGCAGGGGTATCTGGTAAAATTATCCGTTACAGGGGCATCTGGTGAAGCTAGCCGTTTGAAACATGCAGGGGTATCTGGTGAAAGTAGTCGTTACAAATATGTAGGGGTATCTCATGAAAAATTGGATTAGGGGTAAAATGGGAAGTAATTGTAAAAGTTAACGGACGTTTACTGAGGAAATAGACGGAATGGTATCTCGTATTAAAAACCAAATCTCAGGGTTATCTCATAGTAATTCTAAAAAGGTAGGGGTATTTGGTGAAATTCGGTCGAACCTCAGGGGTATCTGGTGAAAATTCCCTATTTTTAATATAAGTTGTTTTGGAGATAAATCTGGATTATTTTTCAGCCCAGATTCATCTCCAAAATGATTTACATTTAAAATAGGAGGGAGTAAAAGGTACTTCACATTACTATCAAATCAACTATACACCAATTCACACTATTCCATTGAAAATCATAACACCAAGAAACCATAGGCACTAGGGAATCAATAGAGAAATTACGCACACAATTATACGCCATAGTATTATCCTTTTGTGTGACAAAGCTCCATTCAAAAAGTAACTATTAGGAAAATGCAGAGCGAACCGCATCTAGTACTACATCTATCTTTGGTTGTATAATAATGCCCAATGTAGGGATATAGTAACATATTTAACAAGAGTAAAGTTGCCTGCCAAAATAAAAATGTAACCTTTCCTTAACAATTATATTTCTAACTTCTGTATTTAGATTATGAACACCTAGATACTTACATGTTCTTTTTCTAACATATATCTACAAGTCTACTTAGATGGACAACCATAGACGAACTAATATTATTAAAGAGAAGCATTCCAGTTTTGAAAGATTGACTACTTTACCTAAGGCCTCTCAAAAGGTCAATAAATAGTTCTTCACTGTATTAATCGGGAAGTGGTATCCTTACCAAAGAAACCAAGGTCACCAACAGAAATAGTTGAGGGAGTCTTGACCCCTTTTGACAAACTTTAACATATTCTAGTTTAAAGAACAAAAAAATAGAGAGATAGGGGGTCCACCTGCCTAATTTCTTTCTTAGGCACAAAGATATGATTTTTCCCACCATCCCATGAGTATCAAAGGACACACTAAGTACAAGATGCATAATAAGTTTATTTAAATTATACTAAATTTCTAAACAATCCAGTGTATCTTGAAATCTCACTATAGCTTGTTCTAAGCGTTCTCCAATCCACTTTTGTTATTCCCTTTTTGGACTTAGTTCTCCACATGGTGAGGATCATCTTCAGAAAATATTATCAAAATGTCATAAATAAGGTGACCATAAGACTACTTAACACGTGACAAAGACTTCATGAACTTATCAGTGACTAACTTAGAATTATAGGTTACAATACCAAAAGAAATGTGCCTAAACGTTTAAACATAAAGCAAATTTTAGAAACAAGAAACAAAAAGAGTGCCGACAATGTAGATGCAAAACATAAACGAGGTCATCATAAACTGTAATTGGTAGCTACTTTGGGAATAACCATAGTTGGATCATTGTCTTCCCAAATACACCAACCTGGAATATGTGTGCCTCGCTTTTCACTTAAAGTCTTGAACCACTACGTTTCAACCAAACAATCATATCAAAATAAGCAAAACATTACTAAACAAAAGCCGCTAAAACCTTAGTCGTGTGTATCTTTTTTTCCGTAAATACCAACCTTATATTATAGATTAAGGTTTACGTAACTAGAGTCCAGAAAAACTATAAGATTAGAAGAACAAACAATCCCAAGCATGCCATTAGGACAAGACACTGCAAACTCATCAACTCTACGCAAAAACCTTGAACTAAAGCTTCTGTATGAAAACGTATAATTTGGTTCCTGAGGTACCGATGGATCGAACACCAAGAAATATAGTGGTTTGGCCTAAGATCTGCCTACATCCACTTTCTCACAATATCTTTATACATATCTTTGTGTTTAGTATTACAATCTTAGAGAACATTTCTATACCTTTCTCTCTCTTCTAATGTTGTGTCCACCTATAATGAGCCTTTCATCTCTATTTATAGACTTTCAATGAGATCTATCTTTAAGCTCTTGTACATGTGGCACTATTCGATTAGAGCAACCCTTCTAACTTTAATATTTTTCTCCTTGTAAAGACTTATGGCCCCAAGGCGCGGGGCATGGGGTGTGAGGTCCAGGCGTAGAGCGCGGGCGCGGGGTGCAATGCCCGGGCACAGAGCACGAGGCGCGGGATGTGGGGCCCGGGTGCGAGGCTCGGATTGGGACCTGGGTCCTGGACCTTCTTGGTTCTCTTGTCTCGTCATATTTTCCTCTTCTCATCAGTCCCACAAGTTCTACTTTTTAGCACTAAAAAGTGGAACTTACCAAAAAAAAAGATCAAAATACATTTTTTCTACTTATTCCTTTCTCTTATCTCCTAGTCCCACAAGTTCTTTTTCTTTAGCTTTACAAAGAAAAAAAAATCTAACAAAACTTGGTAAAATTAGTACAATCAAAGTCCCACAAGTGTGCCTTTTCTAAATCTAATATATTGAAGATTCTGGAACATAATTTCCAGAGATATTACGCCTTGATGAATAAATCCTCTAATATGTAATAACTGAGAAGGCCAGAAATCCAGAAGTCCATAATCATATAGGAGATCCCCTCCAGAAGTCCATAATAATATATTCATAAAGAATACCAATGGTTCTTCCAATAAGAACCATTCCCTTTTTTGAAGGGTAAGATACTATAATAATTCAATCTTTGCTTATACTAGCGAAAGAATGATAATTCCCTTAAAGGGAAAATAGAGATGATATATTTTCCCATCTTTGCTTATACTAGCCAAAGAATGGTACTTATGATGTAACACCCCAACCGCTAATGCTCTAATCATGGTTGTAACACCCCATCTCCAAATACAGTGACCGTCGCCCTAAGTCCATCTCGTTCATTAACAACGCAGCGGAAAAGTTCTACTAAATTGGTGTTACCGCCGTTAGTCACCCACGTGACTAACTAGGCCTATTCTCTTACAAGTCACGGTCTGACTAACCGGATAATTACTCGAGCATCTATACAATACAATCCATAAACCACAACTTATACCGAGTATCTCATATCCTAAGACATCATACTAACATCTCATCCATTTACTAAACGAGTGTACATGCACAACTCGTGTAACAAATGTAAAAGCAACCCGAAGTACTCTACCCGCTCCTACTCTCAGGACGGACGTCTTCTGCTATTCACCTGCAAAATAAACAGTTGCCCCCGAGGGGGTCAACACCTTTGCTGGTACGATTCCCCTATAGCCCCCAAGCCAACGGGGCTACGACGACTAATTGTCGATAGCATGGAGTTGATTAGATACACAACATAAATAAGAAGTGCAATAAACAACAAGTCACATATGAACAAACATAGTTCACACATAATGAACGACTTAAAAGCGTTCCCTTAATAAGTGAGTTAATCATTTAACTCCTTAAGATATGATTTCTTTTAATCTTAGTCCATTCTTATCTTACCTTAATCTTAATTCTTATCTCAAATCTTATCTCGATTAAGACAGCCGTTCTTTAATTAGAACTGATTGTACCTTAGTCCGTTGTTTATTTTTGTCGGGTTGTTATTAACCCTAGCTAGTGAGTTATCAGCTCCACTAGTTTAAATAAACAATATTTCTTAAGTTATGAGGGGTGTAGGCTTGACCCTCATGCACCAACTGAATTTGCCTCCCACCTCGAGCTGTTCATCCGTGGTGGTCGAGTCTATTTGTCGACTCTAGGCGACGAGTCATAAGACAAGTCAAACGGAAGACGGATCTGATGTCAATGCCGACCTCCTTCCTTAACATGCATGACCGGAGTCAGTCCCGGATTCCTCACTCCCAAGTTCCAGTTAGTAGAAGTCTCAAAGTCAATGTTTGTTAGTTAACCTCTTTCGATTACTAATAAAACAATATTAGAGTGTGTTCCTTATTCTCACATAACACTTTACTAAACATCGTTAGTAAGTTCTCAAGGTAAAGTTGTGTCAGTGCATCACAATCACACAACAAATATAATATTCCGGTTGCATGCTTTATCTTGTTTAGTCGGCACACATAAACAAATAGCACACAAGCCGAGGGACACCTCGGTAGCAAGCAGACTACAAGAAAACCATACCGTACACCGGAGATTGGCTAGCTCTTAATACCACGTTCGCCTAATCCGCCGAACGCCTCTGACTATCTAGATCTGTAACCAGAACTAGTATTAGTATCCTGTGTCTTAGAACTAATTTGGTTCTCTTTTCAGCTTAAACCTTTTCCTAGGTTAACCCGGGTATAATAGTTTACCGTTAAACGGGTTCGTTCATCTAGGAGCGTTTTCAAGCTCAATACTAATTCATTAACATACTAACATCGTTAGCAGTTACTTAGTTGCACAGTCAGCAACCTTAGACTTATACGGACCTTGTATTAGTTTTTCGTAATTTTCACTATTCATTTATACGGTCTCGTATTCTACTATTCATTTATACGGCCTCATGTGTTTACTATTCACCTTATTTCACTGTTCACGTATACGTCTTGTATTTTACTGTTCATGTATACGTATTTCCTATTCATGTATACAGATATTATTCACGTATACGACTACTATTCATGTATACCAAAAATTTTCATATACGTCCGTATCATACGTATTTATTTCTCTTTCCATTATAACTTGTATTTTTATTAAAAATCCTTTAATATTGATTTCTTCAATTTTGCTTAAATTACGGGTATACCTCTCGTATACCCCAAGTTATATACGGGCCTCGTTTAACCCCGTGTTAACTCTGTTTCTTTTACAACCTGTTTCTAAATTCTTTATTTAATTTCCTTAACCATCTAAACACATAAAAATGTGCTATTTACATTCCTTACCCATAGTTTTCTTTTAATTTCTATTTTACTCATAATAAGTTTAAAACTTGTTATTTTTATTTCTAATTTCTTCCAAAGTCTTTCTTAATTAATTTCTTCTATACTTTTGGTCAATTACCAAAATATACCCAAGTTTGACCAGTCTTTTACGGTCAAACCCCCTAACTTTCCAGAATTTACAATATTACCCCTAAAGTTAATTTATCTTAACTTTTTATTCCTTAAACATTTTATTACCTAATCTTTTGCTATAATTTTTATTCTAACCCATCTAAATATTTTATAAACTGTCATTGACCATGTTTGACCACGTTTGACCAGTAAAAATTACCATTTTACCCTTGTGGTCTATTCTTTCATTTATTAACCAGTTTAACTCCAATTAATTTCTAATTTTCATAATTAATTTACCTACAGATTTTTGAACATCAAAAATCATTTTAAACATCTCTAAATCACCAGATTTAATTATCTAATGTTATAGTATATATATACCATCCTTTATTAACTTTTAAATATACCAAAACCTTATAAATTCTTTATAATACTCATAAACTCTTTATAAATTGTAAACTTAATTCTACAATTATTTTCTCATCGCCTAAACTCTCAAAAATTCCATATTGACCCCATAAATTTTCAGCAATCACCATTAGGTACCAAAACTTCATAAATTTTACATATTACTCTTAATTATACTAATTCTTTTAATTTAACTAAGTTAGATAATTTTTCTAACTCATTAATAACCCCTTAATTTTTGGCCATATTGAAAATTATAGTATATAAATTTTTCTTGTATATTATGATAGCTTATATTGAAGCTTATATCATAAGGAGTATAAAACTAATTTTAGATTTACAAAATATTAAAATTTAATGTGTCAAAAATTAAATCTAACACACTTATAATTTCGGAAATAATAAACAAGATGAACAATATGTTAGATCATATATAGATCAACAATTAGAACCTTGAAATAGGTAGTTGTAGGATTTACCTTGTATATTAACCATTAGCTTAATATTTAAGCTTGATTTCCTTAGAAATTTTGACAGCAATTTGCTAGAGAAATTGGCTCCAAAATCATAGAATAAGATGAAGAATACGGAGGGTTAGTAACCCTAGGCACTCGGTCTTGATGAAAATCAAAGAACAAAGAGTTTCCAAGAAGGTAATGTTTTACCTCGGGAATCAAAGAAACTTCTTCGTGGTTTTTCCTCAGATTTTGGGGACTCATGAGCTATGGATGGAAATAAATTCGAAAGAGGATTCCAACGAGCTATCAATCTTGGAATTTGGACTTAATATGAGAAAGTTATGATCTGTGCAAGACAAGGTGTTCTTTAAGGTTCTAATCTAAGAACAATGAAGCTTTTGTGATGTTTCTTCAAAGGGAGGAGGAGCTATGAGTTTTGGAGCTCTCATAATGATAGTTAAGTGTCTGATTGATGAATTACTCAGGGGACAAGGTGATAAGGCTGTAACACCCCATCCTAAGGCAGTCGTGGTTGTCGCTTCTTAACAATTAACACTTAAACGTCGCAGCGGAAATAACTATCACCAGGACCTTGCTACGGTCTAACCAACAAGAAATACCATTACTTAAATATTTACAATCACATATCCACAATGCATACACCAACCGAGTTTAAAGTATTCTCCAAAACCATACAATATTTCACAAGCTCATGTTCAACTACTAACTGACGGGTGCACAGGCGCTACCCGTTCTCAAAATAAAGTCCCACCTAGGGCTACCCGCTCCTACTCTCATGGTGTGACTTCATCGGCCGCTTACCTGCAAGTGTAAAAACAGCCCCCAAAGGGGGTCAGCACGAATGCTGGTACGACCCTCCCATGGCCCCCAAGCTAACGGGGCTACGACGACTAATTGTCGATAGTATGGAAGTTGATTAGCATAGTAAGCATAATATGAAACACAATTAACCAACAACCACAATGAACATAAATAGCTCATAAGCAATTGAACGACTCAGGCGTTCCCTTAATAAGTGAGTTAGTTCTTAACTCCTTAGATCCACAATCTCCTTAACCTTATAATTGCCAACCGCTCCACTATTAGATTGGTTAGCCCTTAATTGGTTGCTTATCTTTGTAGGGCTTGGTTAACCCTAGCCGGTAGCAGTGCACTATCCGACGATAAGCTACCTTTCTTAATTTGTTGGGGATGTAGGCTTGATCCCCCCACGCCATCCTTAATGTGCCTCCCACCTCAAATAGTAGCCCGGGTGGTCGGGTCGGTTTGTTGACCCTAGGCGACGAGTCTAATGACAAGTCTTATTTGGATGATGGATCTGATTCAGATACCGACCTCCCCCAATACACATGTGCCGGTACCATTCCGGAATCCTCACTCCCACCCCAAGTTATGGTTAGTGAAAGCCTTAATTATCAAGTGTTAGTTAAACCATGACGGGTAAAAACCAACAATCACCAATACTTATTTCTTATCCTTAACTCGGTGAGTACTAAACTTAGTTAGCAGCATTCTCAAGTCTCGTGGGTTAGTGTAAAATAAACACAATCACAATGAGAATAAGTATAACCGGTTGCATGCTTTATCTTGTCTTAGTCATAGCAAATAAACAGATAGTACATAAGCCGAGGGACACCTCGTTAGCAAGCAGGTCACAAGAAAGACTGTACCGTTCACCGTCGTTTGTCCCGTAGTTTAATTCTCCTCGGAGTCCCAATTTTCGAGTCCTAAAACATCCATCCAACTTAGATTATTAATTACTTATACTTTACTTAACTTATTTAACTTACTTAACCCTTAGTGGTTCCCAATTAACACTTCTTAAGTCTTATAACTTAATCTTGCAACTTAACCTTAAGCTTATTAACTTATATTTAACTTAACTTAATCCCTTTAGGATCTTAGGTCTCTAATCATCAATGCCCTCTAAATGGTGTACCATTAATACCATTAAACATCCTTAGAATTTAAAGTTTTCTTTTTTTTTTAAGTGTTAAGGGTCGTCCGACCCACCGTCCGACCAACCCTCTGGGTCGGACCCTTCCAGTAACTTTCGAGTTTGAAAAACTCAACATGTCCGACCCACGTCCGACCCAACCAACTGGGTCGGACCATTCCAGAAGTTTTCCGTCTTCTAAACCTCCCATGTCCGACCCAACCAACTGGGTCGGACCATTCCAGAAACTTAACCGCCCTTTAAAACTCACCCGTCCGACCCATGTCCGACCCAAGTCCTCTGGGTCGGACCATTCCAGAACCTTTCCCTGGCGTTTAACAGAGGCCGTCCGACCCAAACTTGGGTCGGACCCCTGGGTCGGACGCCTCCAGAATATGCCCAAACATTGTCAAATCTTCACCAAACTTTTCCTCAAGCCTTCCAATGTGTTCTAACATCATTTAGACCCTTAAACCCACCTTAGATCATCCTCCAAGCTCATTAAAACAACCTCCAAAGATCATCCCAATCCTTTACTCAATTCTTACAACAACTACTAACACTTAGCATTTATTTCTTTCCTACATTTCAACATCCCTTTCACCTAGCACTTCTACTAGCCAAAAGTTCCCTCCTTATGAACCTGACCACACCATACACACCACTTGCATCTCTCTTACACTTTCCAAGGTTTTCCTTAAATTCTAAACTCTAGTTTCTATCTAAATCATCTCAAAGTTTCACACTCAATCACATCAAACTTACTAAGGTTTCCTAGCTTCTTTTATCAACATTTACCTAAGTCCTAATTACCCAAATACACTCTTTTGATTCCTAAATCCTTCATAGTGATGTCTAAGCCATTATAAGTTATTAAAATACCTTAATCTCACCCTTTTTCATCAAGACAACCTTTAAAGCTTCCTAGTACTTCCTTAGTCATAAAATCTCCTTAGAACATCTTAGACACTTAAATTCTTCACTAAATTTTGCCATGGGTTCTCTAGTATATAGTACATCCAAACACTTGGTTTTTCTCCATCAATCAACCAATATCACTCAAATTCTCATCACAACACCTTAACACACAATTTACACCAAAACTACACCACATCATCATATAGTGTATAAACTTAAATGCTTGGCACTTAGGCCCTTAAATGACAATAATCTTAACCACTGAATTTCCACATATATTTGCCTTTAACCTGCGAATACACACAACAAGGCTCCCATTGAAATAAAATGCTTCTTGTAATTCACCTTGATATTCTTAAACTATCTCTTTTTCCTCATTTGCTCCTTAGTCACAAGTTCACAATCATGATCATTGTTTCTCCTAGGTCATATATAGACCTTTTCTAATGTAAACTCTACACTAAACTCATCACATATCTAAATCCCATTCCCTTAAACAATAAAACACCTTAAGGTAAGTAATTTACCTTGTTCTTTTACAAGCTTTAAAAACTTTCTTCCTTAGGTTTTTCCTTGCTCAATCTCGGTAACCAATATATATCTCCTTGCCAATGTTATAACCAATATCCAATGACTCCAATGAGTACTAGATAATACATTAACCCTAAGGAACAAACCCTATGTTAAAAATGTGCTTTAAGGTATTAAGGTGATTGTTTTTCCTTGGTTTCTCAAGACAAGCTTGGATATGAAGCAAGAAGGACCTCCTCAATCCTTTGAAGAGTAGAAAACAAGATAGAACAAGGCATTAAAATGAAGCCTCATGAGCATACATTTTCGGTCAAGAAGAAAGTGATGGAAACCTAGATTTTCTTACACTTTCTTTACCTTAAGAGAATGGAGAAGCCAATGGAGTCTCCAAACTTGAATTTCCTCCTCTAATGGTGGTTTGGCTTGGCACCAAATCAAAGCTCTTGAAGTTTTGAAAAGATAGAAAGAGAGAGCTTGAGCTAACTAAGAGGAATAAGTAATTTGTTTTGGTTTTGGAGCTAAAATGAGTAAGTAGTGTACAAAGGAAGATGGAGCTAGCATGGGGTTGTTCTTCACGTTAATGGAGAAGGGAGAGAGCAACTCAAAACCGTGGGAACAAGAGAGAATGAAGAGGTGAGGAGAGAGGTGAGTAAAAGGTAGGATATTTATCTTATAAAGTAAATTGTAGTTTTGCTTTATAATTCTTTGTTTACTTAATAACTAATAAAGGTGGTGACTCACCTTGTAAAAACCGGCCCCCATTAAGTAACAAGGGGTACTTAAGTCTTTGTTGACCAAATATCTCACTTATATTGACTTATATTATAACTAGCTTAATTAAATTACTATTCACAAAACAAAGCACATTGTTGTGAAATTTTTGATTTCCCATTGATATAGACTTCCAAATGTGATACTATATAGTACACATGCTAATTAAAGAGTAATGATGGACATTTAGCCATTCAAAACCCATTTACAAGACAATTTTTCAAAAATGTGCTTTAAGACTCCTTAAAGCACATTTTGTGTTTTAACTTGTTTTCAAGCTTGGTTTTCTTTGGTAATTGGTTTAAAATGACCATTCGGATATTACTAAGGTCTTAGAACAATATTTGGGTACTCACCCAAGTCTCTCCAAGCTTAGAGCACGTTTTAGCTTAAACTGCTCTTTTGGTGTTTCCTTATATTTTCTTTGATTAAAATGGTTTCTTAATGTTTCTAAGGCATTATTTAGCCTCCTTATAACTTATTTTATCATTTAAACACCATCTCTAAGTTTGGGGTATTTCAAAGGCACTCAAGGAAAGTCATGGTAGGTGAAATAGTAAGAAAAAAGCATTTTGTGAGCTTTTGACTCACCACCCATGTCGGCAGCCTTAGGTCTCCTTTGACCTGATTTTTTTTGTTTCCCCCTTGTATTTATGTAATATTAGATGCATTAATCTCGTTCATAAGGACTTATACCATGTGTTAGGTATGTTACATAGCCAAAAATGCCTTAAAACACCATTTTATGTGCTTCCGGGTTCACATTGATTATGTAATTTGTTTTGGCTAGTTTAAATGTGTCCTTAGTATATTTACAACCTTTAGATACTTTGTTCATGAAATAGCATGCTGCTCATTCCAATTTAAACCAAGTCGTTTAGTGGTTTCTCCTTGACTTTCGTTAGTTTAGTACTTGTTTTACTATGGACTTTGTACACTTAATTTGCGTGTATACGTAATGGCTCCTATGACCATTTCATTGTTTTTCCCTTATTTCTTTATGGTATTTAGGCTCATTAGCCTTTTCTTTCCATGTATACATGCTTAAAGCACATTTTTCCTTAAAGCACATGTTTGTGCTCTAAGGTACGTTTTCGGTTTAAACGCTAACTCCGCTTTATGCGTATTACTAATCTTAGGGATATTTAATAATTGAAATATCTTGGGAACTTATTGGTACTTCCCTAATTTATTTGTGCTCTTTAAAACACCTTTTTGCTCTAATTGTTCTTAAAGCATGTTTTGGAGTAAGTTGTAGTTTAACACTTCTTCTAATATTTCTAAGGCACGTTTAGCCTTAGTATATCCTAATTAGATAGTTCATTAATATATTAAGGTTTGGGGTATTTCAATGGTCTAATCGTCACTTTAATATAGCTAATCGCAGCGGAATTACTCTCGACTATGGAGGGTGATACAATACCAACAGCCTTCCATAGCTAACAGTCCTAACTAAATGCAGTCCCGGTCTGATAAGTAGAAATACCATACTTACATCATCATAATTTACAATGCCTGATTACTGAGTACTAAGAGTATACATTACACAATGATCTCACAAGTTTAACAAAAGAATATGAGTTTAAACTTTCCACTCATCATTTCCAAGTCATCTACTCTCAAAATACAACGGGTGTACCACATAGTACATAGACTACTCTAGGGCTGCAAGCCCGTGTACCACTCGGTACACCATCTTCTTCTACTAACTACCAAAGGTATAACAACCCGGTCCGTCTCGACAATCAATCGTCTCGGGTACCTGGAAGAATAAAAACATCACCTCAAGGGGCTCAGCAAAAGCTGCATATGAAATTCGCATACCGGGCGTGCTAATGGGGGTACGCCGACTACTTGGTCGTACACATGGAGTTCATTTATTTTTAGCTCATGATCATATGTCTCGCACAATGCATAATCCACACTTAACCATTATTTATCTTTTGAAATAATTATACAGTTAAGTCGGGTGACCTCCGGGCAGAGATGAGGCATGCTCATCACATCTCACCACTGGGCTTTAGATTTGGCTTACTTCCCCGGTTGTGACCATACGGTTCGGAACCATGGTGGGAAGGTTAGGCCAGAACTCAGTAAGCAATCTCTTTTGCTTCCTCATTCTCACGCGTGGCCGAAGCTATATCGGTCTCCTCTCAATCTTAGTTACCCATTTCTCAAGTTAGGTAAGTCAGAAGGTTAGGGTGTTAGAGAGAACTTCTCAAACACAAGATTTATCATCATTCAAACATTTCATGAATTATACAAACTTGTCTTACAAGACATAGTTCAATCAAGTGCAAAGACAAGCACATGATATAAGGAAATGCAATAAATCATATTCATGCATTTTATCTTGATTAGGTGATTGCAAGTAAACACAAAGCATGTAAATCAGAGTAACTAGGTTAGGATACAAGGCATGAGAAAATCATGCCGTTCACCGTCGTTGTTTGCTTGTCGACTCACTCTCTCGGAGACCGACTAATCGAATCCTATAACATACATTAAGTCGGGAGGTTAATTAACTAGCATCAACCCCACTCGTTACTTTGCTAACGTTTCTCGGTTCAAACTCACTAACTCGTTGCTATTCAAACCTTTTTATTTATGTCACTTACTCAAACTTTCGTTTTAAGCTTGTTTATACCATTAATGACCCTTAAACATCATTAACCATGTCCTAATTACCTTATATTATCATTACCCATCAAGTACCTACCTTAAAATAGCTTTAAAATAGATTTTGTGAAAAAATTGGGGTGGTCCGGGTTTACAAACCCGGACCAACACTTTTGGTCACTCTCGGGTAAGATTTATGGGTGGTCCGGGTTTGTGTACTAGTTTACAAACCCGGACCATAAGTTCTGAAACCTCTCGGTGTAAAAATGGGGTGATCCGGGTTTGTGGTTTGTAAACCCGGACCACTCCTTCTGTAATACGTACTGCCTAGTTTTGTGCCTGGTCCGGGTTTTTGTACCGGTTTATAAACCCGGACCAGGTGCAGTAATGCCATATATGCTTGTTTTTTTATTCTGTAACAAATCCAAACTTCTACCAACTTTTCCCCAATCTTCCTACATATATTCTAACATGTTTTGACAATGTTTAGGCACTCAAAACCAGCCTAATCCCTTCTCTATACTCAACTGTCAACCTCTGTTAACTAAGCCCATTTTCACTGTAAATTTTCTTCTGTTACAGGTTTCTTCCTAAGTTGTTGCTACAGACTTTTGCCCCTCTACTTCCAACTAGCTAAATGATCCCTCATCTAGCACTAAGTTAACCTCCTTAACCCTCCTAACCAAACACCAAGTTCACTCTCTAACTCCTGATTTCTTCACTCAAAATTTCTTACTTAAATTTCAATAACTGATTTCTAGTTTCTTGTTCCTTGTTACAGTTTTTGTTCTCCTTCTTACCATTCAGACTCCACTCAAGCTCATACATTCCTAGAAAAATTTTGACAGAGTTTGCCTACTTTCCTAAGCATTCTCCACACACTAAAAAGCACACAAAATTAGTTTTTCCATCCCTGTTTATATAAGCATTTATCTCATTACAGCAGCACACTAAATCCACCTTGTTAACACTTGTGCACCAGTTTAATCACAAGACTTCTTTCCACACTAAAACAACATTTAAACAGCTCCATTCACATTCAAATTGTAGTATCATAACTACACTAAAGCAAGGACTTTATTCAACATTAAAAATATGTTTTTGCAAGACAACAAACCAACACAAGGTAAGCTCATTACCTTGTTAGTTTCAGTTTTTCTTTTCTCTTCTTCCTCTTTCTCTTGTTCTCTCTTTCTCTTCTTGTTCCCACACCAAACAAAGGGTATAGATTGATATCTACAATCATATCCCCATACCACACAATACAAGCTAATTAATTCAAACTTGCCTCACAAAACTAGTACTAGTATTTTCAAGAGCTAGTTTTAGGGTTTAGCTTAAGGAATTACCTTACTCTCTTGAGTGCAATCTTTGAACAGCAAGGCTAGCAAAATCTCACCCCTATGTTGAATACTAAAAACCGGCTGGGCATAGACAAGAAAGAGCTCACGTGGGAATTTTGGTTTTGCAAGAAAACGCTTGTAAAAGATGAGCTCTTGAATTTATTTTTACCTTGGAGCATTAAGGAGATGAAGGAGACCCAAAAACACCTCTTCAAGCTTCAAAATGGCCTACTTCCATGGAGATGAAGATGGAGGTTTCAAGCTTTTGAAGGGTGGAAAATGTTGCCCTAGACGAGAGGAATTCAACGGTGGTATTTTTGTATGATTTGGTGTTGATTTGAGCAAGATAAGAGGAGAAGAGGTTGGTTCTGTTGCTTCCCTTCTCAAATTGGCAATGGAGCTGAGTGAGGAAGAAGATAGTACAGAGAGGGAGGGAAATCGTGAATGAAAAGGAGAAAGGGAGGTGAGAGAGTAATATACCCCTTTTTACTATTCCCTCTCTACTTTAACCTATTTTGTCTTCTAGTGCCTTATTAGTATTTGTTAATTAATTAAGTGTGTGTGTGGGATATTATGTCCAATTAAAAACCGGCCCCACACCATTAATAACCCGGGTCGTTTTTCGTCTTTTCGAATTAAACACGTTTCATCTCCCGGTTTCGACACTATTCACTCCCGGGACTTGTTTTCCGGAATTTTCTCGTTTAATTAATTTTAACAGCTCTAGACCCTCACTATGGTTTAATTATAGATATTTAACTAACTATAATTATTACGAGTTTATTAAACCCGTTTAAAATCACGTTTTTCCTGGTTTCTCGAAAAACGCGTTTTAAAGCTCGTTTGGATTTTTAACTCGTTTTACGGATCCGTTTTCTTCGGGAATCGTTCCCACGTATTTATTTAGGCCTAATTACGCTCTTAAATATTCCGTTAGCCTAATTAATCACTGTTTTTAAACCCGGGGTATTTCATATGATCATACCTTTCTAAAGTATTTTGAAGTGACCATTTCTAAAGTATTTCATATGATCATACGCCGATAGGAGCCCATTAGAAAAAAGACATCTATTTCGGCGGTTCCTAGTTAACAACTGCCAAATAGGTGTATTTTTTTAAAAAAATTGTTTTTTGTCCCATCTTCAACCTCGGGAGCAAGATGCAGTAGTTCGAGTGATTTGTCTCTGTAAAGGCGCATACACAAGCTGAGAATGAATATAGGAACATTGATAAAGTTGCAACCTTAATCGGTTCTTGACATTCAGAGCTTAAGCTCGAGTTTCAGAAAGACAAACAGAGGAAGAAAAACCAGTACAAAAAACCAATTACAAACCTGTACACACAAACCAGTATAGTACACAATCCAGTACACAAATATTCTGATCGCAAACCAAACCAGTACACCACACAAACCAGTACACATACCAGCACATACACAAACCAATACACAAAGTGAATATTCTAATCGTAAAATTACAGTGAGTGAAGAGATCGTAAAGGCATAGCGCATGTTGGTTGTTCGCCAGTTAGGGTTGCAAAATTATTGTGAGACGCGCAGAGCATGTTCCTTGTTCTTCAGTTGCAAAAATACCTTCAGCGAAGAGAATGAAGAGAGGGAGATGCAACAGACACAAAGAAGAGAATGAGAAGGCACGAGCATGTATGTTCCTTGTTCGCCAGAGAGAAAAAGATAAGTTTGAATATATTACCGGTTCGGAATGAACTACTTCAGCCCGGTCTTCAATCTAGTGAGCAAGATGCAGCAGTTCAACGATTCATACATAAGAAGAGAATGAAGGTGGAGGCGCAGAGCTTAGGGTTGCAAATTTACGTGAGTGAGGAGAATGAAAATAGAGAGAGGTGAAGGGTCATAAAAAAGAAGAAGGAGGCACGGTTTTTAAAAATTTTATCCAAAAAACTGCGAAAACAAGGTAGTAAAATAAAGAACTGAAATAGGGCCCCAAAAATTCTGTGTCTACAAAAAGGACACCTATTTTGGCGGTTGTTAGCTAGGAACCACCACAATAGGTGTCTTTTTATACACAGAATTTTCGATGACCCTATTTCGACGGTTCCTACCTAGCATCGTTTAATATGCACAGAAGATTTTGGGACTCTATTTCGGCGGTTGTAAGAACAACCGCAAAAATAGGGGCACCGAAATAGGCCTTTTTTGTACTAGTGTCCTCATGGATCCAAATATGATTTTTTGTTGTACTTTAATTGCTTGATGGTGGATTTTTTGGCTCGATGGCCCGGGCGTGATAGCCCTTTGCTTACTCATTGGCACGATGGCCTTTTACATGGATATGCATCTCTTGTGCAGAAATTCTCATGGGATTTCTTGGCTCGATGGCCTTGGCTCGATGGCTAGGTGTGATAGCCCAAGTTGGCACAATTGGCGGGCATGATAGCCCAAGTTGGCACGATGGCCGCACATGATAGCCCAAGTTGGCACGATGGTCGGGCATGATAGCCCTATGTTTCAAACTTTCTTGGCTCGATGACCTTTTTTCCTTCCTTTCTTTACCATGGATATGTAACTCGTATGCAGAAAGTCTCATGGATTCTTTGTTTTTTATGAGACGACCAAAGGGCCTATGAGAGTGCGTTGGGTTTTGATGATACTTTTGAAATTTTGCTAACATAAAGTTTTATGCAAACTACCTTCGCCCTTAGAGGTATCCAGAACAATATATACATTTCCAAGCGGCAGCTCAAGAATAGTGATGGTGCTGTTTGTAAAAAAGTGATATGAACTTGGAGACTTCGTTTGATCCTGCACTAGCATGTCATCCGGGCTTTGGTGTAGTGTCTCTCACCCGAGGTGGAACTAAGATACTATCCGGGGCCAAACTCAGTTGTTGCCCAAGGATGGTGGAGGCTGACACTTACAACCAGGTGATGTATGAGCAATGTTTTGCAACTCGCCTTTGAGAAGAAAGAACCCCAGATGAAGAAGCATATGTATTAAATTGCCCTTAATTGAAGCGAGGTTGAGGCATCCCTCTTCCTCAGATCTAATTGACCAGGCACAATTAAGTAAGATTTTAACTGGTTATGTACATCGATTGAGACTTCACTACTTGGCAGTGATGAATCTTATACTTTCATCCAATTTGTGACTAGCTAAAGTGTCAAGAATTGATGAACAGATGCAACTTAACCATTGGACGCTTTCCTTCACAATTGATGCATTTTAGCATTCTAAGTTAGCTGCAAAAAATCTTTTCCTTCATCAAATTCGGGGACACAGTTGGTATTTTCCACACCTAATTCTTTCTTTTCCCACAAGGTCGTATACACCATGGAATTGCTCCAATTTCCCTCAACAGGTTCTTCTCTTCTTTTCTTGACATCCCTTGGGTAATGGGCCAGTATTCCCGTGTGAATACGGGATTAGTATTTAGGTATGGTCTCTCTGTTAGCAAGTGCAAACCAGTTGCTCATGGTTCATGAAATGTAACAGAAAAAATTAGATAATTAGAAAACAAATTATGATTAAAGCAAGTAAAGTAAAGAGAATGAACTCGTAAAACATGAACTTTCAACAGATTCTCAAAGTATTATAACAGATTATGCATTCATGATTGATAAACTTAAACTTATAAATTTCAAAGAGCATACTCTAGAGTGTATAAAATGATCAACAATATTATAAGGTATCAAGACTTCTATCTAATACATGTGATCAGAAGACATCTCGAAGAGCTGCTGCTTAAAAAAAAGGGTCAACTGAAACTGCAGCCGTTGTGGTTTGAATTAGATAAAATTTAAAGCTAAAACATTTGTAGATGATAGTAGTTTTTGAGGTGACAGAGGATGTTGGTTCACACCTTACTCTTAGCTAGGAAGTAGGCCAAGTGACCATGGAAAACTGAATTTGATCATGCCCTTACTTAATTCATACGCAAGGAAGAAAAAGATGAAGTCATAAGGAAAGCATATATCATTGCTACGAGAGTCTGTTGGAGGAAACTACTTGCAATGTTATCAAGAACATGCTCTTTTGCTTAAGATTTCAGGTTACAAACAACATATAACCGCAGGCAGAGAATCAGATAAAATTCAGGTTAATGTTGCTCGAAGCAGTAATATAACATGGGGGGAAGACTTTAGCAAGCATTTAGAATCAAACTGTTCATAAGAAATAGGGAAAATTACATCCCCACCCATGACGTTTGGTGAAATTACACATTACACCCACGAGGTTTCAAAAATTACTTTGTCCATCCATGTGGTTTCCTTTATTTTACATCTGACAACTATTCTAATATTTGATCAACTTAAAAGATGCTTAAATGTTGTCCAAATTTGTTAAAACTTTACATTGATGATGCTAAGGTGTTATATTTTTTCCAATGCCAAATCCAAAGTTTTTAAAGCTCATATATGACCTGTGGGACCCAATGAAAATGTGTTGACATGTCACATGTTTCATTGGGTCCCACGGATCACATATGAGCTTAAAAACTTTGGATTTCACGCTAGAGCAAATATAACACCTTAGCATCGTTCATGTAAAATTTTCATCAATTTTGGACAACATTTAAGCATCTTTTAAGTTGATCAAATATTAGAAAAGTTGTCAGATGTAAAATTTTAATACCCCGGATCTAAAAATCGTGATTAAATTACTCTAATATGATTATTAATGGCCTAATGGTGCCTAAAGAGTATGGGTAAAGAGACTAAAACCAGAAGAAAAGAGAAAATGCGTAAAACGCGAAAAACGCTAAAACGCGCATTAAATGAATATAAGAGATATATGATCTCGAGAGGGTCCGAGATGGATTCCTAAGGCTTAGTTAGGCCTAATTAGTGTATGGGAATGATTCCCGAAGTAAACGGATCCAAATAATGGATTAAAATACTAATGGAGTTTAAAAGCACGTTTTTCGAGAAAACCCGAAAACGTGACTTTAAGTGGTCAAACAGACCCATAAAAATTATAGTTGATTAAATAACTATAAACAAATATTAATGGAAGCTTAATAACCATTAAAAATAAAGAAACGAGAAAAATCCGAAAAACGGGCCCGGTGAGTGAATAGTGCCAAACCGGGTAAAATAACGAGCGTTTTCTGTAAAAGTCAAAAAACGCTCCCAGCTTGTGTTTTGTGCGGGGCCAATTTTAATTAGTATACACACACACACATTTAATTAGCTTGTTAGCTTATTAAGTCACAAGAGGACAAATAAATAAAGTAATAAGGGAATAGTAAAAAGGGGCTTTATAACCTCTCTCACCTCCTTTTCTCCTCCTGATTCACGATTTTTCCCCTCTCAGACAGACCCTTCTTCTCCCTTCGTATTACAATGGCGATTCAAAATAGAGAGCAAACAGCCCATCTTCATCCTCTCTTTTCTTACTCGATACAACACCAAATCACATAAAATTTGTACCGTTGGATTCCTCTTGTTGAGAGCAACATATTCCACCCTTCAAAAGCTTGAAACCTTCATCTTCATCTCCATGGAAGTAGGCCATTTTGGAGCTTAAAGGAGTGTTTTTGGATCTCCTTCATCTTCTAGATACTCTAAGGTAAAAAGAAAGTCAAAAGCTCTCCTTTCCTAGCGTTTCTTGTAAAAAAATCAAGAATGCCCACGTTGAATTTTTCCCCATGTCCAGCCGGTTTCTTCTTGCCTTTGAGGAGTGCTGGAGCTTCATCATTTTTATTGCATAACTCTCCATTTGGACACTTGAAGGTAATCTCTAAGCTAAACCCTAAAAACAAGCTCTTGAAATATTAATCTTGTGAGGAACGTGAGTATTAAACTAGCTTGTTTTGTGTGGCATGGGAATGTGATTGTAGTTAGAAATCTATACCCTCTGTTTGTTGTGGAAACAAGAAGAGAAAGAGAGAACCAGAGAAGGAGGAAGAAGATAAAAGGAAAACGGAAAACTAACAAGGTATTGAACTTACCTTGAGATGGTTTTGTTCTCTGTAAACACATTTTTGAATGTGAATAATGACCTTGAAATAGTGTAGTTTTGATACTACAATATTGTTTGTTGAGTGAGGAAGTTTAATGGGTTTGGGTGTGCAAAACAAACTTAGAAACTGAGTGAGTATTGTGTGATAACAGAGGGGAATTTAATGAGCTGCTGTGATGGTTTTGTGCTTATATAAACAGGGAAGTAAAACTGATGCTTGTGAGCTGTTGTAGTGTGGTGAGAATGCTTAGAATGTAGGTAAGCTATGTCAAAACTTGTCTAGGAAACTATGGGCTTGAGTGTGTTAATACGTGGAGTTGGAATGGTAAGTAAGAAAGGTTAGAAAACTGCAACAGAAACAAGAGACTAGAGTCTGTGACAGATGAGAAAATTACAGTGAATGGGTTTTGTAACAGATGAAAGTATGAGTGGTTTAGGTTAGTTTTGATTGCCAAACAAAGTCAAAACATGCTAGAATATATGTAGGAAGAGTGGGGAAGAAATTGGCATAAGTTTGGAGTGGTAACATGATCAGAAACAAGAAGAAATTTCATTACTACAACTGGTCCGGGTTTGTAAACCAGGACAGAAACCCGGACCAGGCCTAAAACAAGGCAGAACGTAGTAGCAGCGGAGTGGTCCGGGTTTACAAACCAGGACACAAACCCGGACCACCCCTAAAATGCACCCGAGAGGTTTCTGAATTAAGGGTCCGGGTTTGTAAACTAGCATGTATACCCGGACCACATCAAAAACACACCCGAGAGTTATAACAGGGGTTGGTCCGGGTTTGTATACCAGGACACAAACCCGGACCACATGTAAAATTGTCCAGAGAGTTTAAACCGTGTCTGGTCCGGGTTTGTAACCCCGGACACAAACCCAGACCAGTGTAAAAATGTACCAGAGAGTGTTTTTAAGTGCCCTAATGATGGGGAAGTGAATGGTAATGGTTTAGATGATGTTTAGGCCCTATTTGGTGACTAGTCAAGGTACTAAGAAGTGTAAACAAGTTTGAGAAGTGAATGAGAAAGTTGTGAGTTAAAGAGCACTTGAACTAAACTAGGAATAACGGGATAACGGGGTTTAGTACGGGAGTATTAGTTTTACTTACCGTAACGCTTTAATGTTAATATAAGCATTTGAATGTTATCAGTGGACCAAGTGCGAACCTAGCATGGTGAGAACACACGGTAAAGCTAACCCCGGTGAAAGGTATGATTTTCTCATACTCCGCATGCTAACCGAGTTACGTTGATTTGTGTGTTTGTGTGCCGGCTTAATCAAGACTAAAGCATGAAAATAATTTCTTGTTTGATTATGTATGTCATGTTGTATGTTGAATTAGCTAACATACTTGTATGCCGGTGTGGTCTAACATAGAGTAAAGACGACTCATAGTGAGTAACGTTTGGCTAGAGACCCATAGATCGGGTCGATGCTTGTGATATCGAAAACGTGCAAACACACAAACTATCCGTTAAAGTATAACGATAACGCAAACATATGAACTCCCTAGAATGTGAGGAGAAGTACGGGTTGAGTAAATACCCGATAACGGTTAGAAAACCATATTGAAACAATCCGCGAAACAAATGAGAGTGGTGAACCTCCTTCAAGAGGATTTAAGATAGTTCGAAGATGTGAACTGGTAAAGAAGGTAAAAGAGACCTAAGGGATTAGTAGCTCCCTTGAGACATGGTCGACCTCCTATATGAGGATTTTACCTGATATAAGCAAATAACCGAAAGTATGAGTAAAGGAAATGTATGGGTAACTCTTAAAACCTAAGATTAACCAAACTTAAGTAATGTTCCCAAGGTCATTAGAGACATCGAGAGTGATGCTTCTAGACTAATATACATAATATTATTATAACTCCGAGAGAGGAGAGTATGGGAATGTAAGTAGTCCGAGAGTAGTCGGACCTAAGTAAAAGAGATAGGAACTAAGAGAGAGTTCCGTGAGCTAGTTGAACCTTCCCACCATGCTAGACCCAGAGTAGGGTCGAAACCGGGGAAGTAAGACTATGCTAGAGAGCCATGAGTTTTGGCCTAAGTATGTATTAAGAGTAATAAGCGTGACGTAGGAGACCTGTAGCGTCTCGAGAATCTACAAGAGCTTAAGTATAATTAACCCAAGAGTGTGGGTGAGATAATGAGTATAAATAACCCAAGAGTGTGGGTGAGATAATAAGTATAAGAACCCGAGAGAATGGGTGAGTATAGTACGAGTAGCCCAGGAGAATGGGTGTGTGTATATGAACAAGTAACCCGAGAGAGCGGGTGAGATATTGAATAAGTAAACAAGGCATAGTGAGGTATAACCCTCAAGGCCTAAGAGTAAACAGATACAACTAACAACCTTGTTATGTTAGTTAGGAATTGTGTTCCGTGATTGGATGTAGATTCCTTGAGTAATACACATATATATGTATTGCTATGATGCTTGTTGTTTGACTAATGAAACTCCATGTACATCCGACAAAAGTAGTCGGCGTACCCCGGTTAGCGCTCGGGGTATGCGAATTTCATATGCAGCGTTAAGCTGAGCCCCTAGGGGCAACGTTTTTATTTTTCAGGTACACCGAAGATGTTACCGTTCGAGAGTAGGACGGGGTCGGTGGTCTGCATGGGTAGTTAGAATTAATTACTTATGCATTGAAAGAGGTGTAAGACCGGATATGTTGTCGGCATCCATAAAATGTAGACTCGGTATAGTAGAGAAATGATTTGAGTATTGTATTTTTATTGTGTACTCGGTTGTTCCAGTTCATCAGACCATTACGGTATGTAAGAAAGGCCTGGTTAGCCATATGGGTGGCTAACGGCGTTGTTTCACCCCTCATTGTAATTAGAGTTCCGCTGCGTGAGTAGGAGCATTTAGTGACAGGTTAAGAGGTAATGATGAGCTTAACGGTTGCGGTGTTACAAAAATGGTATCAGAGCGAAGTATCGCTCTGATGACTGGAAATACCGAGCTTAGGAAATACCGAGTTAGGAATCAGAGACTTAGGGCTATGGGTTGAGTGGTAGCGTGAAAGATGCACTAGTTAGGAACTTCCAGTATGAACTGGATACCTACAATACCAAACCCGCCCTCCACAACCCCCCTTAAAAGCTTGGGGAAGAACGTCAGAGAGACGGGAAACCCGATCTGGCAGTTACTAAATATTTCAATATGAACCAGAACCTGTCATGCGGTAGATCCTGAGAACCGGAAACCCCTGATACGGATCCCGCTGGAACGACAATAACTGCACTCAATGGCGTGAGGTCGAGAAATCCTAATCCAAGGAGACCAGAATCTTGGCAGCTTGGGGCGACATGCTTTGCAGTCGCGAGAACCCAACTGGTCGAGCAGCAGCAAGAAGGATGCACCAATTGTGCAACATGGCGGGTTCATGAGAACTAACGAGAACCCGGACACGTGTCAACGGACCGCCGTAGTTAAGCAATACCACCAATGGTATATTAACCGACTAAGAATCTAGTCAAGAGCAGGTACACCCACCCAGCCACACCCAAAGAAGTTGCAAGACTCAACTGATATAGCTGGGACAGCTACGAGTAAACTACGGGATATACCCGAATAGGGCTACAGAAGTAGTACCTAAGTAAGTCAAACCTCGGTAACCACAGTAAAGATGTGGGAACGAGCAACGAGGTAGATCACAAACTAATTAATTAAGGAACTCCGAGAGTGGAGAAGCACCTAAATGGATGATAGTCATGTCAAGATGTATGAGAAGCAGCTCTAAGGAGTAGTTATCCAACTAAAGGATCAAGGAAGAGCCGACAGAGCTACCAAATACAATGTGAACAATACCGTGACCGGTATGAGTTAACCTAAAAAACCGCCTGTTACCGCGCACTTGCCACGGCAAGTGCAGTAAAAACGGGACTATTAAGAAGAGCTTTAACTAGCTACTAGTACTTAGCAAAGTACGAAAATGGCGAGAGGAGCCAATATATACACCACAAACCCTAAGAAGTGTGAAACGAAACCTTGAAAAGGCCTAACGGCCTGATTGTTGTATTAAGAACATACCAGTCAGTGAGAAGCTGGACTCGGTAAGGAGCAGCCGGCATTGAAATGCCATGAAGAATTTACCTTCAAAACCCAAATTTTCTTTCGAAACTCAAATTTTCCAAAAAACCCCCAAATTTTAACACCTAAACCAGAAGAACCACGGTAAGTTATCATAAATGATACAAGAGGAGTTGGCAACAGAATACTTCACCTAGGCGTGTGACCGACACTACAGTGTGCTAAACAAGACGTGGAACGACCGCACTCCGAAGGAGCTTGCGGGCCTGACAGACCAATTATGAGTTAGTCGGGTAAGTGGTAACGTATCAATAAGATACTCCATGTATGTATACAAGTAGAGTACGGAACACGGGAAGTAGCCCACTCCATACTACGGACGAAAGAGCCAATATAAACCAAGACAGTTGGACACCTTCAATGACCGAAGAACACAAAGAAGCTTACCAAGCTAAAGGAGTCTAGAACGCAGTAAGGTGACAAACCTAAGGATATAGCGTTAATAAGTGCGAGAAGCACAGAGTAATGAGCATAGACAATGGATATGTCTTAGAAAACGAGGAGGAAATACCTAATAACTGGAATGTATATCAGCGCAGTAATATGGCGAAAGCCTAAAATGAACATATCAATGTTCGATAACGGGATAGAGTTCCCACAGCATACTTCACTGAAGAGAATGACAACCTGACCAAGAAGGTAAAGGAAAAGTACCAAGGATCTACCCAATAATGGGAGATACTACAACCCTAAACGGGATAGTTCAAACTTTATGCAACTGCAAGACGGTGTAAAGAACTGAACACACCCATGAGTTCAGGCCAGATGTGATGGCATAACTCAGTAACACCCAGGAGCGATCCTTGAAGGGTACCGGAATCAACAGTAGTTGAACGAAACATCGTGTTGAGAACATCAGTGTAAACTGAACACTCGGGTAGAACCCGAAGGGATCCCACGCAACACGGGATACCCTAAATTGCCGGAAGGCATGAGTTAATGTCAAGATACAAAAAGGGCCTTCCATGTACGGAAGTGTGATGGGACAACCATATCAAAGAGCCCAGCAATACCTCCTAACCATTTAATGGCATACGGAGAAGAACAAACCTGTATTAACAGCCCGCATAGAGCATGGCGAGGCAATATGGCTTGTAAGCCGGAAAACCAACTACAACTTGTAGATCCAAACGTTGTAAAACCTATGCATAAAGGCATAAAAGAAACGGTGGAGAATGAACCACTACCTCAGGGTGGGGACACCACTTGTTATTATGGGGCCTATGGAGCGGTAATTGCGTGAATCCTCCAGAGAAAGGCTACCACCCATGTATGTAATGTGAAACCGCTAGAGCGGTGTAGCGAAACTTGAGCATGTGTTTATCGCCAAGGAGTAAGTCGAACAGAGATAGTGCATTGTAAGGCATTGATAGCAGTGGAAGCAAACCGAGAGAGTAATCGGATTAGTAGTAAACACTGTATGTGTGCAGTATGAATTGTAGAGTAAACGATGCGCAGTAAGCGTAAAGAGTTTAGAGTAATATATTTTATTGAGCCAAGTGAATGGCAAGCCATAGTATAAATGGCGGGAGTATATGAGCGGAAGCTAAAGTAGTAGCTGATGCCATATAAGCGAATATTGTTAATGAATAAGAGCGTGGTACGCAGTGAGCGACCATTGTGAGAGTGTAATCAGATAATGAAATGAAGCTGATGAGAAAAGATAGTAAAGGAGACGTATTCATTCCTATCTCATAAGAGATTTACTGCCAAGGGTTTACGCTTCTGCACTCTGTATGACTGAGTGTTTGGTATTGCACTTGTGTGGCAATGATCGAGTGGGAGAGCTAGGAATTGAGAATTGTCAATGGAACCTGTTGAGCGAGAATATAAAGAAATAACCGTGCGGCCGTTGGCCAAAGATGCACATGAGGAACGTGGGCAGTAACCCACAGGGCCCAGGATCGATGGATGGTAAATGCAGAGAAGTATGAATGAAGAACTCTGGTACAGAAACAAAAGTAAACAAACATAAAAATTAAACGAGGAAGCACTACATACTAAGTAGTAGCTTGACCTCAACCGATAGTAAGTCGGAAAAAGGTAAGTGAATAATCACGAAAGTATACAGTGTTATAAGCAATAGATTTCCAGAGAATTGGAGAGGAAATCTATAACTCATCGAATTCGCATACGGTAAGAGATACCTAGCGACGATTGAGAACCTTTATTCCCAAGTAAAAAGGGATAGAAAGGGAGTCGATAATACATTGAGAATACCAAAAGGGCGAGTTACGCTCTAGTTATCAGGTCACACAGCAGAGCTTGTGGACCGTAATTCAAAGGTTAAGTATACCTAGCAATTTTGAGTAAATGGCTAATCCTAAACGCCTTGAAGCCTTAGAGGCTAGAATTGAACCCGGTTATGAGTTAGTTAACCGTATTGAAGTTAAAACACTTCATGATACCTGAATTAGTGAACCAATGTTCAGTGATAACATATGGTCTGTTACGCGGGGTGTAACCCCTTTTAAGGGGGGTAGGGCGAGAAACGCTTAGAGTATGTTTTATGTATAGGTGCGTAAACTACTATGTGCATAGCACAAAAGAATTATTTTGATGATTGGACCTCATGTTACATAAACATGTGTACCCATTCATCATGTAAGTATGAGTATTGTGCATGAGAGATGCGAGTATTGTGTATATAATAATATGAAAAGAGGAGTAGAGAAACTCTTGGGGAAAGAGAATCCCTATAGTGTATGTCTATTGAGATTAGACATGAGATATTATGAGTAGGAATCGGTATGAAACCGGTGTATAACCTTGTAGGAAGTGAGATTCCCTAGGTAAGTTTTATTTGAGAATGATCGATGGAGTGAGATCCATCCTTTGGAGTTGTATGTTATATGTTTTAAATTGAGTAACAATTTGAGGAAAAGAGGCCATAAATATGGAATACCTAGGTAAAGTAGTGAAGCAATGAGAATGACAAATGACCTAAGTACTAGGAACTAGAGATTAATTGAAACGAATTGTTTCGTGAATATGACTAGAAAGAGTAAAAGATAGAAAACAAAAAAGTTTGACTATCTGATTGTTTGAAACTGACGTGGGAGGTGGAACTTGGTCTGCTAGCGATCAAGGGAAACCAAACACAAATTGGGGTGGAAGGATAGTTCAACACTGATGCTGATCACATCAGGGTTGGATGATTCTTAAAGCTCCCTATAAGTGGTCACAAGTAATAACACTAAGAAAGATACAACTACCATAAATTGGATTTGGAGTTGTGTGATGTTTTAAAAAAAGAATTTTCAACAGAATTTGAAAAAGGGTCTTCCTTCGAGTATGAAGGTGAAAAATGGAAATGGAAACTGGTTTTTAAACCACTATCACCTGCCGATGGCTATGGCCTTAAGTCTTAATGACCGGTAGAACGGTGGGCGTGTACTAGTTTTGAAACCATTGCACCGTACGTGCGGCGGGCCTAAGTGACCGGTTGGGGCGGTGACAGTGTGTGATTTTTCCAAAGGCAGCGAGACAGGGAGATTACCCTGAGACGATCCTGTGTTGAGTGAGTCAACCAGAGTGCCTGAGGATATGTATATGTGTAACGTTTTGATCAGAACCGAAGGGACCGTGGGCCAGAGAGAGTAAGTGCCCATTTGTCATGAAACGGCCGTGGACCAGAGAGCGTAAGAGTCCAACGTGACCGGTACCTGAGGGATCAGTAGTATATTACTCAATATGGATTCAAGGACTGTAGTGCCTTTTGTCTTCGGACCGATTCCATGGAGAGAGTAAAAAGAGTATTTTTGATTGCTATACATGTTGTGATATGTGTGTGGTATGTGTAGTGTGAAATGAGACTGACTTGTGGAGTCTGTAAGGTTATACATGTATTATAACCTTGGCATAGCGTGCCCATGAGAGTAACGATATAAGATTCACCAACTTTGAGGACAAAGTTCCTAAGTGGGGTAGATTTTAATACCATGGATCTAAAAATCGTGATTAAATTACTCTAATATGATTATTAATGGCCTAATGGTGCCTAAAGAGTATGGGTAAAGAGAATAAAACAGAAGAAAAGAGAAAATGCGTAAAACGCGAAAAACGCTAAAACGCGCATTAAATGAATATAAGAGATATATGATCTCGAGAGGGTCCGAGATGGATTCCTAAGGCTTAGTTAGGCCTAATTAGTGTACGGGAATGATTCCCGAAGTAAACGGATCCAAATAATGGATTAAAAATACTAATGGAGTTTAAAAGCACATTTTTCGAGAAAACCCGAAAACGTGACTTTAAGTGGTCAAACAGACCCATAAAAATTATAGTTGATTAAAAACTATAAACAAATATTAATGGAAGCTTAATAACCATTAAAAATAAAGAAACGAGAAAAATCCGAAAAACGGGCCCGGTGAGTGAATAGTGCCAAACCGGGTAAAATAACGAGCGTTTTCTGTAAAAGTCAAAAAACGCTCCCAGCTTGTGTTTTGTGCGGGGCCAATTTTAATTAGTATACACACACACATTTAATTAGCTTGTTAGCTTATTAAGTCACAAGAGGACAAATAAATAAAGTAATAAGGGAATAGTAAAAAGGGGCTTTATAACCTCTCCCACCTCCTTTTCTTCTCCTGATTCACGATTTTTCCCCTCTCAGACAGACCCTTCTTCTCCCTTCGTATTACAATGGCGATTCCAAAACAGAGAGCAAACAGCCCATCTTCATCCTCTCTTTTCTTACTCGATACAACACCAAATCACATAAAATTTGTACCGTTGGATTCCTCTTGTTGAGAGCAACATTTTCCACCCTTCAAAAGCTTGAAACCTTCATCTTCATCTCCATGGAAGTAGGCCGTTTTGGAGCTTAAAGGAGTGTTTTTGGATCTCCTTCATCTTCTAGATACTCTAAGGTAAAAAGAAAGTCAAAAGCTCTCCTTTCCTAGCTTTTCTTGTAAAAAAATCAAGAATGCCCACGTTGAAGTTTTCCCCATGTCCTGCCGGTTTCTTCTTGCCTTTGAGGAGTGCTGGAGCTTCATCATTTTGATTGCATTACTCTCCATTTGGACACTTGAAGGTAATCTCTAAGCTAAACCCTAAAAACAAGCTCTTAAAATATTAATCTTGTGAGGAACATGAGTATTAAACTAGCTTGTTTTGTGTGGCATGGGAATGTGATTGTAGTTAGCAATCTATACCCTCTGTTTGTTGTGGAAACAAGAAGAGAAAGAGAGAACCAGAGAAGGAGGAAGAAGATAAAAGGAAAACAGAAAACTAACAAGGTATTGAACTTACCTTGAGATGGTTTTGTTCTCTGTAAACATATTTTTGAATGTGAATAATGACCTTGAAATAGTGTAGTTTTGATACTACAATATTGTTTGTTGAGTGAGGAAGTTTAATGGGTTTGGGTGTGCAAAACAAACTTAGAAACTGAGTGAGTATTGTGTGATAACAGAGGGGAGTTTAATGAGCTGCTGTGATGGTTTTGTGCTTATATAAACAGGGAAGTAAAACTGATGCTTGTGAGCTGTTGTAGTGTGGTGAGAATGCTTAGAATGTAGGTAAGCTATGTCAAAACTTGTCTAGGAAACTATGGGCTTGAGTGTGTTAATACGTGGAGTTGGAATGGTAAGTAAGAAAGGTTAGAAAACTGCAACAGAAACAAGAGACTAGAGTCTGTGACAGATGAGAAAATTACAGTGAATGGGTTTTGTAACAGATGAAAGTATGAGTGGTTTAGGTTAGTTTTGATTGCCCAAACAAAGTCAAAACATGCTAGAATATATGTAGGAAGAGTGGGGAAGAAATTGGCATAAGTTTGGAGTGGTAACATGATCAGAAACAAGAAGAAATTTCATTACTACAACTGGCCCGGGTTTGTAAACCAGGACAGAAACCCGGACCAGGCCTAAAACAAGGCAGAACGTTAGTAATCAGAGAGTGGTCCGGTTTACAAACCAGACACAAACCCGGACCACCCCTAAAATGCACCCGTAGAGGTTTCTGAATTAAGGGTCCGGGTTTGTAAACTGCATGTATACCCGGACCACATCAAAAACACACCCGAGAGTTATAACAGGGTTGGTCCGGGTTTGTATACCAGGACACAAACCCAGACCACATGTAAAATTGTCCAGAGAGTTTAAACCGTGTCTGGTCCGGGTTTGTAACCCCGAACACAAACCCAGACCAGTGTAAAATGTACCAGAGAGTGTTTTTAAGTGCCCTAATGATGGGGAAGTGAATGGTAATGGTTTAGATGATGTTAGGCCCTATTTGGTGACTAGTCAAGATAATATATGTAAACAAGTTTAGAAGTGAAGTGGAAAGTTGTGAGTTAAAGAGCACTTGAACTAAACTAGGAATAACGGGATAAGGGGTTAGTACGGGAGTATTAGTTTTACTTACCGTAACGCTTTAATGTTAATATATCATTTGAATGTTATCAGTGGACCAAGTGCGAACCTAGCATGGTGAGAACACGTAAAGCTAACCCCGGTGAAAGGTATGATTTTCTCATACTCCGCATGCTAACCGAGTTACGTTGATTTGTGTGTTTGTGTGCCGGCTTATCAAGACTAAAGCATGAAATAATCCCTGTTTGATTATGTATGTCATGTTGTATGTTGAATTAGCTAACATACTTGTATGCCGGTGTGGTCTAACATAGAGTAAAGACCGACTCATAGTGAGTAACGTTTGGCTAGAGACCCATAGATCGGGTCGATGCTTGATATCGAAAACGCAAACACACAAACTATCCGTTAAAGTATAACGATAACGCAAACATATGAACTCCCTAGAATGTGAGGAGAAGTACGGGTTGAGTAAATACCCGATAACGGTTAGAAAACCATATTGAAACAATCCGCGAAACAAATGAGAGTGGTGAACCTCCTTCAAGAGGATTTAAGATAGTTCGAAGATGAACGGTAAAGAAGGTAAAAGAGACCTAAGGGATTAGTAGCTCCCTTGAGACATGGTCGACCTCCTATATGAGGATTTTACCTGATATAAGCAAATAACCGAAAGTATGAGTAAAGGAAATGTATGGGTAACTCTTAAACCTAAGATTAACCAAACTTAAGTAATGTTCCCAAGGTCATTAGAGACATCGAGAGTGATGCTTCTAGACTAATATACATAATATTATTATAACTCCGAGAGAGGAGAGTATGGGAATGTAAGTAGTCCGAGAGTAGTCGGACCTAAGTAAAAGAGATAGGAACTAAGAGAGAGTTCCGTGAGCTAGTTGAACCTTCCCACCATGCTAGACCCAGAGTAGGGTCGAAACCGGGGAAGTAAGACTATGCTAGAGAGCCATGAGTTTTGGCCTAAGTATGTATTAAGAGTAACAAGCGTGACGTAGGAGACCTGTAGCGTCTCGAGAATCTACAAGAGCTTGAGTATAATTAACCCAAGAGTGTGGGTGAGATAATGAGTATAAATAACCCAAGAGTGTGGGTGAGATAATAAGTATAAGAACCCGAGAGAATGGGTGAGTATAGTACGAGTAGCCCAGGAGAATGGGTGTGTATATGAACAAGTAACCCGAGAGAGCGGGTGAGATATTGAATAAGTAAACAAGGCATAGTGAGGTATAACCCTCAAGGCCTAAGAGTAAACAGATACAACTAACAACCTTGTTATGTTAGTTAGGAATTGTGTTCCGTGATTGGATGTAGATTCCTTGAGTAATACACATATATATTGTATTGCTATGATGCTTGTTGTTTGACTAATGAACTCCATGTACATCCGACAAAAGTAGTCGGCGTACCCCGGTTAGCGCTCGGGGTATGCGAATTTCATATGCAGCGTTAAGCTGAGCCCCTAGGGGCAACGTTTTTATTTTTCAGGTACACCGAAGATGTTACCGTTCGAGAGTAGGACGGGGTCTGGTCTGCATGGGTAGTTAGAATTAATTACTTATGCATTGAAAGAGGTGTAAGACCGAATATGTTGTCGGCATCCATAAAATGTAGACTCGGTATAGTAGAGAAATGATTTGAGTATTGTATTTGTATTGTGTACTCGGTTGTTCCAGTTCATCAGACCGTTACGGTATGTAAGAAAGGCCTGGTTAGCCATATGGGTGGCTAACGGTGTTGTTTTCACCCTCGTTGTAATTAGAGTTCCGCTGCGTGAGTAGGAGCATTTAGTGACAGGTTAAGAGGTAATGACGAGCTTAACGGTTGGGGTGTTACAAAAATAGAGAAAACCACATGGGTGGACAAAGTAATTTTTGAAACCTCGTGGGTGGGGTGTGTAATTTCATCAAACGTCATGGGTGGGGGATGTAATTTCCCTAAGAAATACAATCAAATATGATTCAAATCTTATCTAAGTTGTACCTTGAAATTTATAACTTCTGATTGTTATTTGATATGTGCAGCATGATTAACAGCAATAGTTCAAAACAGGAATAAAAACATATATGGAATCAGTTTCGGACAATGAGCACCACACCATTAGGGCAGGTTTCAGTATGAAGTTCTTTACAATTTAAACAGTAGAAAAGCGTGTATCAGGAGCAAATATAAAACTATGCATATGGTCACATAGCAAAAAATATGCAATCCGGATTATGAATGTTTCTGACTTATGTTTGACTATACCTCCGAAAACAATAGCAGAAAGAGAGCTTAAGAGATGATTAATAGCCTTTCGAATTAGCAACAACAGAGAATGATTTGAACATTAATAAAAACTAAGCTGACTTTAAAGGAGAATATGGTGAGTGAATTTTCCATACTACTACCCTATCAATAATTGACCAAATGCCCACCCTTTTATATATGTACTTTGTTGTCGATTTATTCTGAATTTATAGATTTTGTCTCTAACGAATGTCATTTTAACTAAGTTATGGCTTTTCTTCTCAAATTTCCATGAGTTGTTGAAACTCCAACTTTGCGAGCTACTTGGCTTTAGGTAATCTTCCCTGGCTTTCGTTGATTGCTTCCTTTGTACTTCCGATGGAGCTTGGTTGAAAATCTTATTGAACCATTACCAAGAAATGATGTAAAGATTTGAGCAAAGAACATCCAAGATATAATGTTTGTAAAAAGGAGCAGAGAGTTTTAGAGAATCAGCGCTTGATTTCATTTTGTTAGATCTGAAATCCAATCTTTCATGTAGATGAGACTTTTGAAGTTGACGATGCATTTTCAAGCCTACTTAATTCTGATCTGCTTGACACACTTCTTTATGCTCTTCGCCACCTTAGGATTAAGATTTTCCCTATTTGGCTCAAAATTCAGCGCAATCCTTCGTCCTTTAGCGATCTGCGATTTTGGATCTATGTTTCCGATCCGGATTTTGACTTCGCTTTTTGGTGGAGTTTCTACCGTTCGTTCCGTCTTGAGATTTGTTTGAAGCTGGTCTTTGAAGTAAATCACAATCTCCGTATCGTGTTACTTTTCCGACAATTGATCATACGGAGTCACATATTATTTCATCAAAAAATCAAGAACCGATGTCGATTCGTAATTTCTTGAACCATGGTCTAATCGTGGTTGATCGTTCGGTTTCCACAGACGGCACCAAATGAAAATGTATAATTTGGTTCCTGAGGTACCGATGGATCGAATACAAAGAAATATAGTGGTTCGGCCCAAGATCGCCCTACTTCCACTTTCTCATAATATCTCTTATTCTTCTCTTTGTGTTTAGTATTACAATCTTAGAGAGCATTTCTATGTATCTCTCTCTTTTAATTTTGTGTCCCTCTACACATGAGTCCCCCATCTCTATTTATAGACTTTCCATGAAATCTATCTTTAAGCTCTTGTACATATGACGCTATTCCATTGGAGCAACCCTTCTAACTTTAATACTTTTCTCCATGTAAACCCTTGTGGCCCCAAGGCACGGGGCATGGGGTGTGAGGCCTGGGCGCAGAGCGCTGGCGCGGGGTGTGATGCCCGCGCAGAGCGCGGAGTACGATTCCTGGGCGCAGAGCATGGGTGCGGGATGTAGGGCCTGGGCGCGGGGTCCGAACTAGGGCTTGGGCAGGGGCCTGGACTAGGACCTGGGGCCTGGACCATCTTGGTTCTCTTGTCTCATCATATTTTCCCCTTATCATTGTATTGAGAAGATTGAGAGACCAATCATACCCAAACATGACTGTCCCCAAAAGTGTCAAATGCTTCTTGCAAACTCCCATCGAACTAGCCAAGTATGGTAAACGTGTGAAAGGGAGGTATATAGCACCAAGAACAACACAAGATCAGAGCATAAACAACATAACTAATCTTAGTAGGAACATAATATAGTAAACATGAGCCATTAAGTCTAAACTTTCAACCATAAAATAAAGATAATGTAAATACGAATAGAGCGATAGAAAGACAAAGATCCGGGAAGAATTCTGGTTGCATAGGAGCTCTGCTCATCCCAGCAACCAGGCATGATTAGATGATTTGTCCTGGAAACCCCAGGCAAGCCTGGGGTTTCCCTTGCAACTTGCGACCCTTTAATAGTCAATAATGACTCCTTTAATCACCACTAGTCTATGCTTTGTCCCAATAACTGAAGCTGGTAAGATCCAAAGCATAGGTATGATATCAAACATGCATAATTTCTTTTACTCCATAGAAGTCGCCACGCATCACCTTCACCCTATCACCACTTTATCCTCGCTTGAGAGCCCATAGAAACAACCTCAAACTCCTTAGCGCTTGTATCACCCCACTTCGATCTTACCCAAACTACATGATTTCAGGAGGTTGCTCTCTGGTGAAATTCATTTCTTGCTAAATCATCAGAACCCCTTTATGCCAGCATTCAATTCCACCCTCTCCTAAAATCGGCACCAAAGCAATCCAAGTGCACCAAACTGTTGGACCCCAAAACCAATTGTATAGCTTGTCCTCTGGATGATTAGATCAGTCCAACCACAAATGAGAAGAAGGCTAAGCAACGCATGCACGGGGGAGCAACTGATTCTCGGCACAATCATAATAAAAAAAAGCATGAATATTGCCGAAATAGAAATGATCTAAACTGTGATGCCGTAATAGGAGGCTCCACTTGTGAAAACCACCCCTGCTCCCTAGTGATTCAAAATCACATTCCACATCTCACCAATCTTCACATGCAAGCCCACCCGTAAAATCCTCTAATTCTGCATCTTCTCGAATTACACACATGCAACGACACCGGGGTCTAGAATACAAAAGTAGTCGTTGATAGCAGAGAGGAGATGTAGGAAATTGGTCTCAATGACCTTCATGCATAGGCTTTGACCGGGATCAACCAAGAATCAGAAAGAATCTTGGCAGATAAAGCATCGAGAATTTTCACTTCCGATCTTTTGTAACTTCCCACATCTAACTTCTCGAAAGAGAATGAAAGCCCCTACCGCATACTGAACCAATCATTGCAATCTGGGCATGCGTGAACCTTATGTTATAAGCAGATCTGGAGGGGGAACCAAATGAAAATTGAGAAGAGATTCCTCCTCTGTAACCTCTTCTGTAGTATCTTCCATAAGAAGACTAGAGCTAGAAAATGAAAATTGTGAAAAACGATGACATTTGTGAGAGTGGATGAAGAAACCACCACTGCCTGAGGTAGAAGACAACAACAAACCCAGAAAAAGGAATAACCAAACCACCCCTAAAGGTGGAAATTGACTAATTCACAAGGAGAAATTCATTTCGCTAGGAAAATAACCAAATCCGTGGAAGAGGACTATTGTTTCATGAACAAATAAAGGTGAAAGTATGGTAGTGTAGTTCAATAGTGTAACGACCCAAAACCACCCTAGTTCTAAGGTCAAAACACGCCGCACACTTATTACCCAAGATACACAAGGCTGGTAAAACAAAACTCAAAACCGAAAGCACAAGACTGAAATTGGTAACTCCATATATTACACATCCATGAGTTTACAAAGTTTAGTCAATAGTTTACAAACAAGAAGCTAACAAAATGGATATAAGCTCATAGGCTCTAAAATACGAAGGACCACAAGGTCAACAATACAAAAGAAAACTCCAAATACAAATCTAAAAGATGAAAGTAAAAACCTTCAAGCCAACCGACTAAACAACCTGCAAATCAGAGGATAATAATAGGGGTGAGCAAACCACAGATCAGAAGGTGATAAACTTCATCAGAATGAGCATGCTCAAAACCCTTTTACAAAACATAGCTTACTTATATATATGCTTCTCAAATCAGATCGAAACATAAACTCTTCAAAACACTCAAAGTCAGATACAAGCTGAGCAAAACAAAAGTAAAAAAAGACAACTTGACAGCGAAAGACGTTTACAGAAACCACAAAGAGTTTCAGAAATTAGAAGTCACTTATCAAACATTCGAGAGAAAGAAACATAACAGAAACAAAGTTTCATATCAAAGCTCATTTGCAACTTAGATCACAATCTTTGTAAAACGAAACCATAAACCGAGACTGACAAAACACAGAAGACAAAACAAAGGCAAAAGCCTCACTTTCAGAACGAGACAAAGCACCAAGCAGGGTCTCGTGTCAAAAGCTACCAAAGCTCAAAACTTAACAGAAGAAAATTTTATAATACACTTAGCATAGCTTATCAGAAACCATAAATTAGAGTGACTGAAATCACACTCTCAAAGCAATTCAGAGACCATAAACAAAACATAATACTTTCAAAACAAAATGCATGTAAACATATACTAAAACATGTCAATATAGCTTATACACACTTAGAGGATCATAACCCCGCAAACGGAATGTAAAACTGAAGTCAAACGAACATTTTAGTTAAAATCAGAGAGGTGTCTGGACATGTGTCTGAACATGCATGTTCGGATGAATGCCGAGACTCAAAATACATGTGTCTGGATTTGTGTCTGAAGAAAAATCTTACGAGGTGTGCGAACTTGTGTCTGGGCTTACCGTTCGAACTTGCATGTCTAGAAGGAATTTTGGACATAACATAAAACTGTCAAAAACAAAGGCGTCCGCACATACTGTTTGAACTTGCATGTTCAGACAGATGTCCGGACAAGGTAAAATGTAAGGCAAAAATAGACGAACTCCAAAGCCACAAAATCACCATTGAAATCACATAACATTATATAACATAGTAGGCAATCGAAACACAACACCATGGGGTATTTGCAGAGCAAAAAGAAAATTCAAAACCAACTCAGGTTCACATAAAAATCGGAGTACATATCGAACACATTCAGAAACGAAACAAAATCCTAGAATCCTCCTAGGTGAACACACCCACACCGAATCCATCTACCACCTACCTTGAATCGAAGAACCATAACCCTCTATAGAATCCACACAACACACACTTCAAATCCCGACTCGAATCTCAAGGAAGAACTGATCGAATTAACCAGAAGTCGGAACCAAAACCAGAAACGGGAAGTTAACATAACGAAGAACAAACACGAACAAAAACCCACAATATCTGAAATACCCCAAACCTATCTATGGTAATTAAACATCAATATATGATGTAATAAGGCTAAAACATGCCTTAGAAACATTAGTAGACAATTTAAACCATAGAAAACACAAGAATACACCATAAAGGTAATTTATGCAAATACTTGCTCTAGACCTTGTGTAACCTTGGTTAGGACCCAAAGGGAATTCCTAGACCTTATTAACATGATAAAGAACAATTTAACACAATTACCAAAGAAAACCAAGCTCAAAAACAAGTTAAAAACAAATTGTGCTTTAAGACGCCTTAAAGCACATTTTTGAAAAATTGTCTTAGAAATGAGTTTTGAGTGGATAAATGACCAAGTATACACCTTAATCAACATGTGTACTACTTAGTATCACATTAGGAATCCTAAATCAAAGAGATTATAAAAATCTCACAAATTTGTGCACTAATTATGAATAGTACCCAAATAGTGCTAGATTAAGCATTAAATCTTCTTTGATTAGTCAATGGTCAAATGACCATCCCTAAGTACATAATGGGGCCAGTTTTTAGTTGGTGACTCACCACCTAATGTAGCCAGAAATTATACAAAAGAGGAAGGAATGAGGAAGTTCACTATTTGTTTTATAAAAGTAACGAATATCTAATCTTTCTTCACTTTACTCCCTCCTCTCTCTCCTCTCCTCTCCTCTCATTCCTTCCTTCTCCAGCGTTTTATCTCATTCTCTTCTTCTCCCAAACTGTAGAAGATCCAGCCACCATTGTTCTTCATTTTCCATGGCTTGTCCAAGTCACCACAAAACTCCAAATCCAAAACAAATCACATATCCTTCTTAGTTGAGTCAAGACCTTTCAAGTGCTCTTTTCAAATCCTCCAAAGCTGAAGTTTGAATCCATTGAAGGAGCTCCATTTGAAGAGGAAAATTCATATTCTAGAGCTAGACAACACTCTCTTTGGTTTAAGGTAAGAAAAGCTTTCAAAAATCATCTTTTCTTCCATTTTTATACATGGCCGAATTTGGCTTCTTGAGATGGCTCATTTCTTTCCTTGTATTAGCCTTGGTTCAATCTTTAAGAGCTTAGTTGAAGCCTTGCTTTGATTCCTTACCAAATTCCATTCCAAGATACCTAAGGTAATCATCCAATTTAGTGTTTGGGAAAATTACATCCCCCACCCATGATGTTTGGTGAAATTACACTCCCCACCCACGAGGTTTCAAAAATTACTTTACTCACCCATGTGGTTTCCTCTATTTTACATCCGGAAACTTTTCTAATATTTGATCAACTTAAAAGATGCTTAAATGTTGTCCAAAATTGATAAAAATTTACATGAACGATGCTAAGGTGTTATATTTTGGTCTAGCGTGAAATCCAAAGTTTTTTAAGCTCATATGTGATCCATGGGACCCAATGAAACATGTTACATGTCAGCACATTTTCATTGGGTCCCACAGGTCATATATGAGCTTTAAAAACTTTGGATTCGGTATTGAAAAAAATATAACACCTTAGCATCATGAGTGTAAAGTTTCAACAATTTTGGACACCATTTAAGCATCTTTTAAGTTGATCAAATATTAGAATAGTTTCTGGATGTAAAATAAAGGAAACGACATGGGTGGGTAAAGTGATTTTTGAAACCTCGTGGGTGGGATGTGTAATTTCACCAAAAGTCATGGGTGGGGGGATGTAATTTTCCCTTAGTGTTTTAAGCACCCTCTTAATATTTAAGAATTGTTTTAATGAGTCTAAGGGTTTTACCTAGCACTCATTAGCTTAATTTGAACCTCGGTTAGAAGTTTAGCAAGAGATGAATCTCCTTGACCGAATTTCAATCAAGGAATCCAAGAGGAAAGAAAGATAAAAGGCTTGAAATCTTAAGGTAAATGACTTACCTTAATGTTTTTTAATGCCTTAAGGAATTGTGTCTAAGTTGATAAAAAGTGTAGCCTAGAGCTTACATTACAATATGGTTTATATAACCTAGGAAATGATATAATCGCACTTGTGAACTTGTGACTAAGGAGCTAATGACTTGTGAGTTAGGAAAACAATCATAAGATGAATTATAAGGGCTTTTATGTATTGCAATAGGATTATTGTGTTAATTCATGTTGATAGCTGTAAATGATGGAAATTCAGTGTTTAATTTATGTCATTTAAGGGCCTAAGAGCCATGTCATTTAAGGGCCTAAGATCCATGTCATTTAAGAGCCTTAGTGCTATGCAATTTAAGGTTTATGCATTGTAATGTGAATTGATGTATTTGAGTGCAATTGATGTGTGGAGAACACCCACTAAGGATTTGAGTAGATTGTGTTGATTAGAGAAGAAAGACTATGAATTTGCGCATAACAATATAGTAGAGGAGCTATGACAAAAATTGAGTAGAAACCAAGTGTTTTAGGTATGGTTGTGAGTTAATATGACCTAGGACTTATTAGGATTCATTAAAGGAAATTTGATTAGAAATGAGTTAACTAAAGTATTCTTATGAGTAGGAATGACCTAGAGTTGATTAGGAGGAATTAGAGGTTAAATGGGTGAATTAAACACACCAAAATTATGGTATAATGTGTGTATTGGATTGTGCAAAAATCTGTAGGAGAATGATGTAAAAGGCCTTGAGATGGTTTAGGTATGAACTAGCGTGTATAACTTTGATAGTAATGAGTGGATTTGGATGATTAAGGTGAAAATGTTTAAGAGGAATTTAGAATGGTCAAGATGAATGAGAAAAGGATGTAAGGTGTTAAGAGTATGACTAGAGATGCATATGTATGTGCAAGCTTGGGAATGATGAGTAGAAAATGTAAAGGAAAGGAAATGGTGCAAGGAGATGCAATGAGACTAAGTCTAGTATAACTAGGAATGGTAAGCAATGAGTTGTGAAGTTAGAATAGAAGAAATGAAGTTAACACACTCTAGGAAGAGTTGTGAAAGAATTGGTAAGTGGTACCACTTGAGATGAGGTTAGAAATGAATTACAAGAGAATAATGCAAGAATGTTTGAGGTTTTAAGTGTAAACAAGTTACCATATTGGGTAAATGTGTTGTGAAGTTGTAACCTTATGATGAGGAGGTTTAAGGGGTTAAAATGGTGTTAGAGCATGTTAGGATACATGTGGGAAGATTAGAAAAGAAATGGGCAAAAGAAACAAGTTAGAATAACAATTCCAAACTGTAAAAATTTAACAGATTATTGTATGGTCCGGGACTTAGTCCTTGGATAAAGTCCCGGACCACACCTTAAAAACCCCCTAGAAAAGCTTGTTTAGACTGGTTCGGGACCTAGGTCTTGCATAAAGTCCCGGACCAACCTTAAAAATCCACCGAAATTATGCAACCAAAGTGGTCTGGGACCTAGGTTAGGTACCAAGACACGGACCACCACATTTTTCTTATCGAAAGTTGCTGAAATGACTTGATCCGGGACTATAGGTCCGGACCAAGACCCGGACCACATGAAAAATTGCACCGTGAGTAAGATTTTGAAGGGAAACAAATGGGATTGAATGGCAATGGTATTAGATGATTGTTAGGACTTGTTTGGTGACATATAATGGTCATTAGGGGTGTGAACAAGTGTGAGAAATAATGAGAAGTAAACAACTTATGTGATTAAACTTGAACTACAATGAACTAGTAGTTATTAGTCGGGAACCATTAGTGATGAAACGAGCAAAGTTAATTAAAAGAAATTAACCACCCGATTCGATGAATGTTATAGGGTTTGAGTAATTGGACTCCGGGGGAGAGTAGACAACCGACGATGACGGTGAACGGTATGGTTTTCTTCTAGCTTGCTTGCTAACGAGGTGTCCCTCGGCTTGTGTGCTGTTTGTTTATATGTTCCGACTAAACAAGATAAAGCATGCAACCGGTTTATTGTATATGTTGTGTGTTGTATTAAACTAACACAACTTACCTTTGAGGACTTACTAACTATGTTTAGTAAACAATTGTATGAGAACATTGAACACTCCCTAATATTGGTTTGTTAGTAACCGAAAGAGGTTTAACTAACAAACATTGTTTTTGAGACTTCTACTAACTGGAACCTGGGGGTGAGGAATCCGGGACTGACTCCGGTCATGCATGTTGAGGTAGGAGGTCGGTATCTTTATCAGTCGTCCTCCATTGAGACTTGTCTTTGGACCTGTCGCCTAGAGTCGACAATTAGACTCGGCCACCTCGGATTACGGTTCAAGGTGGGAGGCAAGATTAAATGGTGCGGAGGGATCTCCTAAATCCCAAATTTAAGAAATATTGTTTATTTAACCCAATGGAGTTGATAGCTCATTGGCTAGGGTTACTTTTGACCCGACAAAGATAAACAATGGAATAAGGAACAACCAAATCTAATTAAAGAACGGTTGATATATTTGAGATAAGGTTGAATAGAGAATTAAACAATTCTCAAACTTAAGGGGTTAAAAAACTAACTCGCTTACTTAAGGAACACTTATTAAGTCATTTAATGGGTTTGAGCTTTGATTGTTCACATGATTGCGTTGTGTTTTATTATACTTCTTATTATTGTTGTATGAATAATCAATCGCATGTATACGACAAAATAGTCATGCGTAGCCCCGTTAGCTTGGGGGCTACACATTAACCGTACCAGCAAAGGTGTTGAGCCCCTCGTGACATCCATATTATTTTTCAAGTAAGAGGCAGAAGACGACCCAGCTTGAGAGTAGGAAGGGGTAGATGTATTACGGGTTTACATTTGACATATGAGTTGTGCATGTACACTCGTATGGTAGACTTTTGTAGTAAGTTGTATTAGGATGAGAGATACTTGTACTTGTTGTATGTATTTTGGTTAAGATTTGTAAGTACTTATGTTCGGTATATTCAGGTCCATTAGACTGTAGCTAGATCTTGGAGAATTTAGTATGCCTAGTTAGTCACGTGGGTGACTAACGGCAGTAACACCAACTTTTGAACAAATTTCCACTGTAATGTTAATATAAGTACTTGGAGGTTATGCGATGATTCCAGTTTTATGAGTTGGGGTGTTACAATCTCAAACCTGGAATCTGAAGGACTTACAGACCGGAACTCCCACATAGAACTAGGGGTGTGCAAACGGGGCGGATATTTCAGAAAACTGAAATAACCGTTCTTTTTTTCGAATTCGATCATCGTATTTTTTAACCGTTTTACAAAAGCTCAGTTATTTCGGTTAAAACGGTTATCCGTAATAAAATACGGTTCCGTTAACGGATATTGAAATCAAAACTTCAGTTATCCATAATAATCGAACTTTTATAAAAATATTTTTATAATTTTTTTTCTAAACCCAATAATTTTATCTAATATTTTATGATTCTTTTAATAGGTTTAGGTTTTTATTATTTTGTTTAATTAAGAAAGTTCAGTTTTTTCGGTTATTTTTGGAAGTTCAGTTATTTCGGTTATTTCAGAAACTTCGGTTATCAGGCGGTTAACGGTTATTAGTGTAACATAAAAAACTGTTATCGGTTAAAACAGTATCGGTTAAAACGATTATCGGTTAAAGCGGATATTAGCATTAAATTCGGCTAATTTGATTATAACCAAAATAACCAAACACCGTAATTAATTTTAAACTTCGGTTAACGGATATCCGTTTTAACTGTTTGCTCACCCCTACATAGAACCACACAATGATTGAACTTCTGAAGCAAAATAGTAGATCGGAGAAGGAAGAACAAGAGGGAGTAGAATGAAGAAGGAGAAGAGTAACAAGAGAAGAAAGCAGAATAGGAAATCATGAAGAAGAAGGAAGAAGGAAGAAAAGAAAACGAAATAATGTGAACTTGGAACTCCCCTCCTAACTCTACTAATATAAAATAAAAAGGCTCTTTTACCCCTCATCCCTTCTAAGTTAATAAAATCAGCCACAATACATAATTCTCACTAAGCATAAGATTAGAAAATAAAATGACACTCCTTCTGTAAATCAGAAACAAAAGGAAAAAAAAACTGGGGCATTATAGGTAGTTTGTATCATTGTCATATGGAAGATCCAGAATTTCATCGTCATCAGCATACTATGCATTTTCCATTTTCGTTTACTCGTTTCTAGAAATGTTTGTTATTTTAGCATGGGCTACTTTTCTTCTTGTAAATCTATATCATGAATTATGTGGTGACATAGGACAATCTTTTTTCTATTTGCACAATTGATAAATAGAAAATGCCAGAATAGGAAGACACCTAATATATATTCTTATTCCAATGTAAGGATCTTTATTTATTAAAAAAATATTCAATTCAAATAACTGTAGTAACATATCTGTTAATTACAAAACATTTATTTTTATAACACTACAGTATTTTTTAGTTGCAGGTATGTAGTGGCGGATTCAGGGGTGTTCTGAGGAAGCAGAACACCCCCTAACTTTGTTAAATTACACAAAATTACAGTGTAAAAATATTGTTTTTTAGAAAAATTTAATAAAAGATCTCTTAACTTTTTATAATTCTGTCTTTACCCCCTTAACTCCTATTTCTGGCTCCGCCCCTCCAGATATGTATAGCTTATGTTTATTGACGATCATGACTTCGTTTATGGAGCCAAAAACCAGATCTCCTGGGAAACTATACGAAGAGATCAAATTTAGATGCAATGTGAGTGGGTGTTTGCCATTGTATTATTGTACATTTCTACACATCTCTGTTTATTTTCGAGTAACAACAATCGTAGGCCTCTAACTGATTGATCAATTCAACAAATGAGGAAAAAGAGAAATGTGACAACAAAATTGAAGTCTCAAAGTGCGTGCATGTGCAAGGGAATCATCCACACGACCACATTATCGGCCATGATTCTCTCCTTGGGGATTGTTGTCGGATAATTTTCGGAATCAAATTGGCGCTTGTGTTTCCATCGTTTGTTGACTGTTGTATACTATACTATACTATACATTATTCTTCTATATTTAACTTGAGTGCCGTCTTAATGCCCCCTTATGCAATGACCTACTACCGCTTAAAACTATTGCCTTGAAATGGTCAAACATAGTAGGCGACTAAATCAGATTGAATCACGAAAAGAGGTTTTGATTCGTTTTCCCATAGCAACGTCGCGATCGAACCAGTCATGGTCATCAGAAAATAAAGTTAGTGGATATCATATATGTTTACCGCCAAAACAATTTGTACTGTTTATGAAAGAAAAAACTGTTAGCATACAGCCCTTGTGTTCAACAGGAACATGATAACAAAAAATGATTGGGACCTCTATGCATGCAATCGTGTGGTGGGAAGAAATTCTCTTTATGTTGTTATTTCCACTTCCCATGTTATCGATTCAGTGTTATTTTCTGATGGTTACTACAGTATTTTTTTTTCCATTTAATTAACATATAATGTAAGTGGATTATGTAGACGTATAAAATGAATAAGTAACAATTAACTCAAGTTTTATAACATAATATATATGTATGTATATAAGAATAGAAGCTGAAACAATAAAGAATAGAATAGCTTCCTCTATTTCCAATATATATATAAGTCTTGGAACACTGCGTAGAAAGTTGTTAAGATGATCGAGTTACCATTGTATTAGTTATTGTTTCTTGTATTATTACTCTTGTTTACTTTTCATAACTAAGGGTATAATAGGAAAAGTAGTTGAAAGTTTACATTTGGAACATAAAGTAACATAAATTTTGAAACAAAACATGATAGACATATTTAAAACTAAGGGAATAAAAATTTCATGACTTCAACTATTATAGTTGCTTTTCAAGGTATGTTATTATGAATGAAAAATACATTAAGTAGAAAATGCGCAATTTATAATGGAAGTACGTAAGATCTTCTATCATAGGAGGCAAGTGAGAGCGGGTAAGTAAGATCTTCTATCTATCCTATGAGACAAGCGAGAGCGGGTATTATGTTGGGTTGTGTTTGGTGGTGTTACAGGAGGGCATATTGTGTGTGAGAATGGGGGTGACGGATAGAGGGGTGCATGTGTGGTAATTATATTCAACCATAAGACGTTTCAGTAGTCAATGATCTAGTCCAAGATGATTTTTTGAATGACTCCCATGATATTCCCAATAACCCTAGGTTCTGATCTTCACTCATAAACCAACCATCTCTGTCCACCGTGAGCATATCAATAACCTTTTTAGACTTATGGCGCGCCAATGTGGTTTTTTGATGTATTTGCGGAGTCAGGTTTTGAAATTTGGAGGGGCTATACTAGAAGTTTAGAGGACCATAATGTAAAATACATTGTTTTATATGGCCATATTGATAAAAAAGTTACAAATTCGATGCAGGCCCTTGAACTCCTAGACATAAATGCTGAACAGGATGATCCAGAAGAAGAATATCTTGCAAACCGGAATAAGTTACTACAACAACTTTGGCAATCACTGCGAGAGAAAGAAAGATATTGGAAGCAACTTGCGAGAGAAAAATACATTCAAGAAGGTGATCAAAACACAGCCTATATCCATCGACGGGCCTCAATAATTAGGAAAAAAACTCGATCACCTCCCTGCAGATCAATGGCCGGCTAGAAACAGATCCAAAGATAATTCAGAATGCTATCCGCCGTTTTTATATTGCACTTTTCTCGGCTAGTCCTGACACAGGGTCACTTCCACCCCTTCCGGGTCGCCCTCGACTTACAAAAACTGAAGTTGATGCGCTCACAGTCAGGCCTACGTTGGCTGAAATAAAACAAGCAGTTTGGGATATTGATGGGAACAAGGCACCTGGATATGATGGGCTCAATTTTAATATCATTAGAGGAGTATGGCATGTTATCGGGAATGAATTCGCCAGCACTGTCCTCTCCTTTTTCAACTAAGTACTCTCCCACCGGTGGCAATATGACATGGATCACACTGATTCCAAAGGTGCCGGGTGCAAGCAAGGTCGAGGATTTTCGACCAATTAGCATGATTGGCTCAGTATAAAAAGTTATTGCGAAGATACTATCCTCTCGCCTGAGTAGTGTACTGAGCAATCTGGTACAAGGCACACAAACTGGTTTCATAAGGGGACGACACATTGCGGAAGGGCCCCTAATCACTAATGAGGTAATCTCGTGGCTGAAATGCAAGCAGAAAGGTGGAGTACTACTCAAGTTAGACTTCTCAAAGCTTTTGACTGCATATCGTGGGATTTTATCACTCGCATGCTACATATATATGGTTTCAATCAAGTTTGGGTGGGCTGGATAGAAGAATGTATCTCAACGGCCAGCATCTCCATTCTTATAAATGGCGTACCGTCTGCTCCCATCAAACCCAAGAGAGGAGTCAGGCAAGGAGACCCTCTCTCTCCCTTGTTATTTGTATTAAGCGTGGAATGCCTTGGCTGGATACTTGACGAAGCCATAAGATGTCGGCTCAGAGCAGGTCTTGTCATTGGGACGCATAAGATTGTAGTGTCACCTACAGTATGCAGATGACACAATGATTTTCTGCAATGATGATAGTAATGAATTGGATGCGGTAAGGCAATGTATTGATATCTTTACGGAAATGTCAGGGTTGGAAGTCAATTGGCATAAATCAGCTGCAACACTCATCAACCCGGGGCCAGATACTGCAGCAAATATCAGTAACATCTTCAGATGCCAATTACAGCAGCTTCCGATCAACTACCTGGGTTTTGTGATTGGTGCAAGCCCAAAAAGGTTGAGTACCTGGCGCCGATTCTTGACAAAATATCTAGGGACTCTCGGGCTGGAAAGCTTCCTCACTATCCAAAGCAGGGCGACTAATTGATAAGGTCAGTATGGAAAGCTTACCCTTGCACTATCTAAGCTTATTTAAAATACCGAAAGGAGTCGTCAAGGAGATAAACAGAATACAGCGTAATTTCCTCTGGAGCAATGGTAATCGACGCAGTACTCCACTGATATCTTGGAGTGCGATTTCGAAACCCAAATCAAAGGGGGCCTGGGAATTACAGATATAGAAACAAGAAATGCGGCACTCTTATTCAAATGGTGGTGGAAGTTTCAAAAGGAGGATGATAAATTATGGAAAAACATCATCTGTTCGATATATAACATGGATATCCGGCTCCCAATTACTGATGATCGGTGGGCAAGAGTTAAAGGCAAAGGAGTGTGGAAGAATATTCTCTCCATCGGACAATGGCGCCCAAGCCATGAGACCACCATACAGAATCACCTACGCTGGCTAGTTGTTAATGGAAAGAATGTCCGATTCTGGCTGGACAAATGGGTAAGCAATCAAACTCTTAAAGAACTTTTCCCACGGTGTATTTGATAAACAAACAAAACTATGCAAAGGTGACGATATTGGCACCTGGAACGGATACGACTGGTCTGGAGTTTGTTATGGCGGAGACCCCTTTTCTTATATGAGCGCACGCAGGTTGAGCATCTGATGGAACTTCTAGGCTCAGCTGCTCAACTTTCTTCAACCCAGTCAACAGAAGCGGATAGACTGGTCTGGACTGCAGAGAATGATGGTAAATATTCTGTTGCATCGTTTTACAGCAAGGTGGTTGAATATGAAGAAGCCAATAACGTTGTTTGGTGCCGAATTTTTTGGCACAAGTTTGCCTCTCCTCGGATTCAGCTGTTTGTCTGGTTGTTTCTCCAAGGAAAACTGCATACCAAGGACATATTATTCGAGCGTAACATCATCCCATTGCAGCAACTCCTGTGCGTTTTCTGCGGTAAAGCATGTGAATCGGTTCCACATTTGTTACACTGTACGAGACAAAAAAATGTGGGCCTTAATTCTTAGATGGTGGGGGTTACTTTTACCCCACCTTACTCCTCACTCGATTTCTTCCTCGCATGGCATGGTATGGCCCCTCGCTCGGTCGCATCTAATCTTTGGCAAGCCACCTTGTTTAACACTCTATGGGCATATGGAAGCAAAGGAACATGTTGATTTCGAAGGATCATCTCAACAGTGGGTAGATTTAGCTGAATCAATCAAACACACCAGTTTAGATTGGTGTCAAAGGATATTCGCCTTCCTTCACATGTAGTGCTCTCTTCTACTAGTCTGTACGATCTCTTGTTTTGTTAACTAGTTCTCCTCTATCTTCTTTTATGTTTTTTCTTCTGGCAAGAAGGGCTTCTAGCCAAGTATTGACTTGTAACTGGCTCTGCCAGCAACTATAAAAAAAATGTATTATTCTATTGATTTTTTTTATTGAGCGGGCAAGCCCACCCAACAGGACAAGTAGCTCCGCCCCTGTATAATGTATGCAAGTGCAAGAACCACGTCTAAAAAGGAAAGAACAAATAAGGGCATCCTGGTGGATCAGGTTTTTGTTTGTTAACAAACTTTAGGTGTCATGTCATCTAAAAGTTATATTTTATTACTTCAGCAACTTTATCTAACAATATTTACAACAACTTCAAAGTTTCTAACTTATCTTTCTTAATGAACAACCAATAAATTATCACTATTCATATATAAGAGAAAAAAATACACACATAGTTGGGGTCTACTATACACAAGTGAACTTCGTAGTTAAGAAATCAAGAGAAATAAAATGAAGATATTCAATTCTATTGTAATACTTTTTTCTTTTTCATATTGACCTAGAATAGAATCAACTCTTAAAGTGCAAGAAATGATTTATAATCAAGTGTAGTACTCTACGTATATAACCATATCTTTAAGAAACTAAAACCACATTCCTAAAATGTGACCTCTCTCTTGCAATGATAGCACTATAATCGGACTGAACCCACGCACTAGGAAAAAAGCAAAACAGAGAGAAAGAAAGCAACTCATGGCTTGGCTTCTATCCACCACAATGATACTTGTATTTTTTTTTTCTCTTTTTGTTCATTTTGGTCTGTTCCATCTAGTTACAAGCTGATTGTTTTTGCTTCTCTACATTTTCTCAATCGTAGAATGTGATTTGTCCGGTTTAATTCTTTATATCAAAATAAGAGACTTGGGAGAACTGAATGTTACCGATCGAAGTTGAAAAGGAAAAGATAAATTAAGCTCCATGAGTTGGGTAATATCACCTGTCTGCTTTTCAGGGTTACTTTGGCTCACCGGTAAAAAACAAAAGTAATCTTTTTTCTAACCTAACCTCCAAACATTTAATTTGCCCAAGTTGTGTCGAACAGTTTTGCCATTTATACTCGTCCTACATAGTATCTTCACATTCTGTGCTGGCAAAATCCAAAATTGGAAAGAAGTGGGTCACTTTTACATGTATCCATTGGTTTCAACTTTTGGCCCTTTTTGCTGCAGACGTATCTCTCTCACTCTCACTCTTATTATATGAGTTGTCTATGGCCCCTCACTCACTCACCTCCATCTTTCCCACTCTGTTTCTGTACCAATCAAAGAGGAAAACAGAGTGGCTTCTAACTATAAATGTGCTTTTTGTTAACAGGACCACCACACAAACAACCATCCTCTGTTCTTTATGCTCGTGGGGTGTGTTCTTCTATATTTCTCTTCAGCTCTATACTGTAGAGAGGAATTGCATTGCCCACATTTCAATTTTGGTTCAATACAATCTCATGAAGTGCTTTTGTACATATAAATGGTTCTTGGATATTTTGAAAGGTTGCAAGGATTGCACTGTCATGTGATTTTAAGCGATTTCTGTTTCACCATCTATATGTATTTATAATTGAAGCTGGCTACTTTGTAGTTTTCTGGGTTGAATCGATCTGTCTGGTGAGTTGGGCAATGCTGTTGTGTTGCGCTATTAAAAAACAGCACTGTGGCCAGTCAGGAATGGTAAAAAGAGGTAGAAGTGAAATTGACCGAGCGACCTACTTTTTAACCGTGAAGAACAGAAAAGAAAATGATAAATAGTTATTGAACATGTTGGTTGACGTAGATGGGTGTTTTTCTTTTCTTTATCCCTAATTTTTTAGGTTGTTTCCTACTGCGACGACAAGAACAAACGAAAGACGAAGACAAATAAAAGAGAAGAGAAGGGAAAATGATCACTAATAATAATATAATAAATTCGGAAGATACAAGATCTCATTCAAAAATTTAATGTCTCCAGTTTTTTTTTTTTGGATTTACTCCAGCATCTTCTTCTTCTTCTAACTCGTGTCTTAGCAGGGCACCAAAAAGATGCACAAATGCTGAATGATTGCTGTTCACTGATGTAAATGACTAATTAATCTCGTCTTCTTCTTCCTCGCAGACGGCCTATAATGTATCATCCACATGATGCAATAATAAGGGTATATTAAGAACAGAGAATGACAGAAAAGATTCTTTGAACCGTGTAAATCAATCAGAAGACTCACTACTTGTTTCGGCTGAATCAGGGTTTTGTGGGTTAGATGATCGCCAAAAACCCAGTTCATGATTATTATTATTATGATTATCAAATGCAGAAGAATTCCCCTGACAACGCATATGTGGATAACTCTGTCAGAAACAGTATTGCAGGTACAGATTAGAGATGTCGATGGGAATGCAATCACGACAGAGACTTGATAATAATCCAACCCCATAATGCGATTCTGCGTACCTTTGAATATATCATCAATGGAGGTGAGCTAGCCGTATCGTCTGTACATTTGTAAGGAATCTGGGCTTTGCTGTCACTCTTCTTTCTCCTTTCCGCCCCACCCTTCTTCTTCTTTGAAGAAGAAACTTCAACTTGCGGCCGAGTGTAAACTCCACAACAATTATCGGTTTCATCTTCTGCAACATTGATGTAGTCCTCATCTTTATCGCCATTGATATTATTATGTGGTGGAGGTCCTGAGGATGCATCTGAAACCATGGACAAATCCTCTTCTTCTTCTTCCTCGATCAATTTTTTATCTGTTCTGTAGCTTTCAAGAACATCAGCAGTAGTCCTTCTCCCATATCGATTCGAGGAGTGTGAGGAAGTTTCGTGTAAGTAAACAGTCCACCCAGATTCACACCCACTACTCCATCCAGACCCAGAACAATCCATACTTTTTAAGATTAATTTAGTGTTCTTGGCTATCTATTTGACATCTACTAATTTTCTTCTTGCTTTCATCCCCTTCTTCTCTTCCTCCTCCTTTTTCAGACTACTTATATATATACTAGAATCAGAGAACAGAGGATGATGACCCAAGTGAAAGTGAATCATCACGGTTTGTTGTCCTTATACTGAGTTTTTATCTGTTCTACTTTATTTTTCCACCTTTATTCATTTATCAACATCCCTTTACATGAAAATGAATGAATGAATCAATGTATAGTGTTATTTTGCCAGTTGGCTTTTCTCTTTTGTTTTGGGAGAGAGGGAAAAGGGAAGCAGCAAGCAAACAACCAACCAACAATCCTTGGACAACACCAATTTAAATTCTATCATGCATGCATGGGCCCAATATATACTACAATTATTAATAGTACTATGGAGTAAAATAAATGAATCCACGAGAAAAAAAAAAAGCTAAGCTGAAACCTTGTGACCTCATTTATACTATTGCATTCACCATTACTGCATACAGCTGGATCTTTCCGCGTTCATATTTAAAATTTAAATTTGCATCACTTGATCACTTTATTAATTAACATGGTTGCCGGGGACAATTCATCAAATGAAAATCATCTTATGGTGTCTCTAATTGAAGAAATTATCATGTCATCCAAAAGTGAGGATGTTTCTTTTATATTTAATAGGTGAAAGGGAAGGACGTAACCCTCACCTAGCTGTCTAGCAATCACATGTCAAGCAAATAGTGTCACCAAATTGATTAAGCTGCAATAGATCATGAGCAACCGACAAGGAAAGTCACCAACTATAACGTCAATTGTGACATCTTTTATCCAATGCGAGCATGTGTTATCAGTCACAACATGAGTCCCCACAGTTTCATGAATCAAATAGAAACGGTGAACTTAAGGTCAGACCCATATGAATCAAGTGTCTAAGGATGAAGATAACATATATCTTCTTAATCCTAGAATAAATCAACAACAATATGAGAGTTACAAGAGACCTGTAGATAAAGAAGACCACATTGATTCTGATGGAAAGACATGTAAAGTCCTTCAAAGCTCTACACTTCAGGAAGTTCTATATCAAAGAAGATACTGAATCCGAATACCCAAACTAATTAAGAGAATCATGGGAATATCACCAACAAAGATAGGATGAGAATAGTGTAAGTGTATTTGTTCTAATGAAGCAAGAGTCATGATTGAAGAATCGAGATTCAGACTTGATCTTATTTATTGAGATATTTCTTAGGGGGAACTTGCTGAAGAGAGTTTTTCATAGTTTGACCACATAAAAAGGAGGAAGCTGTAAGTGTAGTGTTTAGGTTGGTAAATTCAAACTTGACTTCAGAAATTTGCTTGTGATTGCCTTGATCCAAGTTGTCAGGTTAATATGGTTCATCTCAACTTAATTTGGCTGCATATCTAAAGACTTGAAAAGATTTCCACATAATCTTTGGAAAATATGCTCCACATAATATTCATTATACTAATTCTCATGAGATCCTTGTATGAAATCAACACCTAAGAATATTGAGTTGATAGATTTTATTTGATACTATTACCTTATCTTTTTTTTTCACTATTCAAGACTTAAGTTAGTATGATTTTACATGAATTACATCTATATATAGGACTTTCTGCATTTGCGGAAAGGTGTGCTTTTGCGTCTAAACTATAAGCCAGATTGAGAGAAAAGAGAGAGAACGACGTCAAAATAGACTATAATACATTTGATACTTGCTTAACGGTTAATCTAAAAGTCATTATGAAATTGAAATACCCCTAATATTATAATAGTCGATTAAGGGAGATAATCCCGTAATAATTAAATTAAGGAACTTTAAAATAATTAAGGAGACATATAACTCCTAAAAGATTTAAGTAACATATAATAAGTTGCTAAATTCAAAAGAAAACGAGGCGTCCGTAGTCCCGGACACCTGCGTCCGTGGCCCCAGACACGTTAAAAATTGAGAGTTTTGGGATGCGGTTTAAGGGGAAGTTGGAAGATGATCTAAGTTAGACATATGGGTTCATAGATAGTCAAAAGCATTATTCCATGTCCTAAATTTAATACCACATGTAATACATTATTACATGTGTTAAATAACACTAGAATGCCTTAATAGATTGTATAAATATTTTATATAACCTCAACAAATTATAAAGACAAACATATAATCATATATACACTTTCAAATAAAAAATGTGACAAGTCACTAGGTAACACATTACCATGGTCACTAATATATATATATGTACATGTACAATACTATAATATCACAAGTATGAAGTTTTCAAAAAATTTCCCTCCAATGTAACCGGCTGCTCACCTGCACAAAAGGAAAAACAAACATCATTAGCTTAAGTTAAACAAACATATAAGTACAACAAGTACACTCATTTCCACTTCCCCATACTTCACGACAGCCTATTTTCCTCTACACATATCTCGTTCCCTTCCTTGTCTCAGTCACTTTAGCCGTTGTTTTCTTCTTCTACGCCAGTTCCTTCCTTCCCAAGCCACCAAGTCCTTTTGAAATACCCCGAACTTAAATATAGTGATTAAAATTATTTTAATATGTAATTAAAGGCCTAATAATGCCTAAGTAATATTGGTAAGGAAAAATAAATCCAAAAGAAATGAAGAAACGCTTAAAAAGTGAAAAACGCTAAATAAGCGTTAAATAACCATAGGAGGTATGAGACCTCGGTTAGAGTACTATATGGATTCTAAAGGCTTGGTCATGCCTAATCAGCGTACGGGAATGACTCCCGAAGAAAACGGATCCAAATAATGTATTAAAACGCTAATAGAGCTTTAGCGCACGTTTTTCGAGAAAACCCGATAACGTGACTTTGAGTGGTCAAACGAACCCGTAAAAAGTATAGTTCATTAAATAACTATAATTAAGCATTAATGGAAGTTTAATAACCAATAAAATTAAAGAAACGAGAAAATTCCGGAAAACGGGTCCGGTTAGTGAATAGTGCCAAAACTGGGTAAATTAACAAGCGTTTTCTGTAAAAGATGAAAAACTCTCTAACTAGTATTAATGTGGGGGCCGGTTTTTAGGAGCTAATTAACCCCCTCAAAAACACACACACACTAGCTAATTAAATAAAGAGTCCAAAAGCAAAAAGTCCAAAAGTGAAAAAGGTGACTTACTTTTCTCTCACCTCTCATTTCCCTCATCTCTCTCCTTCTTCCTTCTCCCCCACCGATTTCTCTCTCTTTCTCCCCTTGTTGCTGGTGATTTTGAAGCTCCAAATAAAGCTTCAATGGCTACCTCACTTCTCCTTCATGCTCTAGTCTCATTTGAACTCCAAATACAAAAATAAGTGCATATTCTTGCTCCTCTCCTCATCCTCCACCATTCTCTCTTTTCAAAATCCAAAAATGAGGAAGTTCATCTCCATGGGTTTTCCCCATTTGAAGAGAAAATGGCATCAATGTAAAGCTTGGAGTCTCCTCTCTCCATTAAGGTAAAAATCTACATGAAAAACTCAAGTTTCTTCTATTATTCTTTGTAACCGATTTTTGCCCCTTAGTAATGCTCTATTTTTCTCTCTATTTTGAGCATCATTCCAACCTTGCAATGGTGGTGGAGTCACCTTCTTGAATCAAGGGCTAAAACCCCTCTTAAAAGACTCCAAAGGTAAACCCTAGAATTGGTGTTTTAAGCACTTCAATGAATTAGTATAAATCTAAGGGTTAGTATTTTAATTACACTTGTTTTTATGTTCATTGGGTTATGGGAATGGAGTTTGGCAACTCCATTCCCCACATGACCGATTTGTGCAAGAAAGAGAGAAAGAGGAGAATTGGAAAAGAAAAGAAGGAAATTAAGAGCTAAGGTAAGAGCTCCTTCTTAATGCTTAATTTTAATGCATTAGAGTAATGGGAATGGGTAAACTAATTAAAGAACCCAAAATATTGTATTAGTATTGTAGTTTATGGAAGTTTGAGTATTTGTGAACTAGTATTTGAATTGTGGGCCTTAGAGCCAAATAGATTGTGTATGTGCATTGGTATTGTGGATTGAGGAAGTATTGATGAATTGGTATTGCTTTGATTGCTGGTAGGACCCTTATATGGGTGTGGCTAGTTTAGGAATGAATTTGGTGAGAAAGGATGTATGTGGAGAAGTTAGAATTGTAGGTAAACTATGGCAAAATTTTAGTAGGAAATGTGCATTATGACTTGGTGAATGGGAGAACCAAGGTGTGTATTGGATTGAGTAAGGATGTTTAGTAACCATGGAGTGGTAGTTGAAGTATGAGAATATAAGAGGGTAAAATCTGTAGCAAGAAGTGTAGTAATGCATTGTAAAATCTAGGAAGAACTAGTGTGCAAGATTTAGTGAAATGAGTGTTGGACTTGGGTATAGATAGTGTATTTGCTTGGAAATGAATTGGAATGGTAAAATGGAATTAGAACAAAGTGCAAAATGCAAGGAGAGGTGTAGGAATACACAAGTGTGCAAAGTGTGAAAATGAGAATGGAAATTTGTAGGATTTGAGCAAGAAGTTGAGTAAGTATTGGACCATGGATTTAAGGAGTTTTAGTGTGTTTAAACATGTATAAAACATGTGGAAAGATTATGGAATGATTGGAGGTGGATTAAGGGTTGATTCGGGGTTGAAAAATCATCATAGTAGCAGTTTTTAGCAGGGTCCGGGACCTAGGGTATGTACCAAGTCCCGGACCGCATCAAAAATTAATTCGAGAGTAGAAGCAGCAGGTGGTCCGGGACCTAGGTCCAGGACCAAGTCCCGGACCAATAACAAAAACAGGCCGAGAGTATTTTTCTTGAATGGTCCGGGACCTTGGGTGCGGACCAAGTCCCGGACCACCCCCAAATTGTTGCCGAATGTGATTTGTAGGGTTTAAAACATGGGGGATTGATTGGTAATAGTTTTAGAAGTTGTTAAGGCCTTGTTTGGTGACCTTTAAAGGCCCTAAGAGTGTAAACAAGTTGGAGAAATGATTAAGAAAGTTGTGAGTATAAGAACATTAAGTTAAAGCGAAATAACGGGATAACATGGTAAGTGCGGGAGTAGCAATTATGTATATACCGTAATGCTTAGTATTAATAGAATCATTTGGCATGTAGTCATTGGTTCGAGAATAAGATTCGAGGAACAAGTGTGAACCAAGGAACAAGGGAACACCCGGTAAAGTAAATCCTGGTGAAAGGTATGATTTCTTCATGCTCTGTATCCTAACCTGGTTACCCCGATTTGTGTGCTTATTTGATCACCTAAATAAGATAAATGCATGAATCGGACTTTAATGCACTTACTTGTGCTTGTATTATATTTGTTCTTGTTATATTGCCTTGAACACTTAGTTTGTATAATTCATGAAATGAATGGATGAGGATGAAGTGTATGTGTACCTTGTAGTGTACTTGTGTATTGTATTATTGTGTGGTATGGATGTGTTGACTTCTACTAATTCCTAACTACCTAACGTAAGTATGAGTAAATTGGAATGAGTAGAAGTCCGATATAGTTTCGGCCACGCGTGAGGATGAGGAGACACAAGAGGTTGGACCCGATTCCTGGCTTTAATCTTTTCCTCGGCTCAAACCCCTTAAATGGGTAGCATCCTGGATTAGTGAGCCACCTAAAGCCCGGTGGTGGGACGGTGTAGTCCCTGCCTGGAGGTTACCACGACTTGACTTGAGTAAGTAGTAAGTAAGTAATGTATTGTATGAGTAATGGTCTTGGCTGGTGTAAGTCATTGACCTTGAGTAAAAGAGTAATGACCACCTGATTAACCCGGGTGGGTAAAAGAAGCTAACAAGCATTGTGTACGTATGGTATAAGTGTAATTCCGTGAAGGTAAGTATGATTGGTGGACTTGTATTGTCTTCCTTGTATGTATTGAAATGTATGTATGTATTCTTGTGAAGTATTGTAGTATTATGAATGAAGCATGTATGTATGTATGAGTAAAATGAATTGCATGTATTCGACCAAGTGGTCGGCGTACCCTCGCTAGTATGCGGGGTATGCGGAAGTCATATGCAGCGTAAGCTGAGCCCCTTGGGGCATCGTTTTTATTGTACAGGTACTAAAGCAGTTATGGTCAAGGTAAGAGACCGACGGCTATGCCTAGATAGCTAGAAAAGAATTGTAGATAGTAGAGAATTGTATAAGGCTTGTAGCCTTTGATGTAGAAGTGTACCAAGCGGTACACCATTATATATTTGCAAAGTATGTAGCTTGTGAGGAATGGGTAGATGCTAGACTCTTAATGAGTATGTATAAACTTGAAAGAACGGTTGTATTTGGATTTGGATCTTAGTAAACTCGGTGTATGGTATTGTATTGTATTATGGGGTATTGTATTGAATGGAGCATTGTAGTACTTGGTTGTATTTGTGTAGTACTCGGGTGTTCCGTTCATCAGACCGATGCTGTAAGTAGTAGTAGGCCTTGTTAGTCACGTGGGTGGCTAACGGCATTGTATCACCCACCGTTGTGTAAGTAAGTATCCGCTGCGAAGGTATGTAAGTACGAGGTGATCAAACGGTGATGACGGTATTAGCGGTAGGGGTGTTACAAAAAGTGGTATCAGAGCGAAGTATCGCTCTGATGACTGGAAATACCGAGTTAGGAATTAGAAGCTTAGGGCTAAGGGCTGAGTGATAGCGTTAGAGATACACTAGTTAGGAACTCCCGGTGTGTACCGGATACCTACAATATCAGTCCCGCCCACCGCATTCCCCATTGTATAACTTGGGAAAGAACGCCAGAGAGAAGGAAAGTCCTCTCATACTCGGGAAAAACCTGATCTGACAGAAGTGAGACACTCCTATAAGAGTAAAGAACCTGATATATAGTAGATTCCAAGAATTGGAAGTCCCGGAGATGGTTCCCGGTTGAACAACAATACCCGCACTTAATAGCGGTAGAATGAGTACTCCAACCATAAGGAGGCTGCAACTTACAACAGCATGGGGCGACATGCTTAGCAGTCGTGAAACCTGGCTAGTCAACCAGCAGCAGGAAAAGAAGCACTAAGCGTGCAACAGAACGGAAGAAGGAACAGTAACAAAACCCGAGACACAAGTCGGCGGGGAAGTAATATCTAAATAATACCACCAACGGTATGCTAACCGACTAAGGACATAGTCGGGAGTGGTTAACTCCAAAACTACAACGCCAAAGAGGTTACAATACCTGGCCAGTATGCTTACGCAGCTACGAGAATATTCATGGGATATAATCCGACAGGACTACGGAAGTAGTGCCTAAACAAGTTCAGGCTCAATAACCACGGTAAACGTGTGGGAACGAGCAGCAAGGAAAACACAAAACCCAATAAATAGGAATCCCCAGGGATTGGAGAAGTACCCTGATCTATGATAGCCATGTCAAGATCATTGAGAAGTTACTCAGAAGACTGACTAACCTAAGTAAGAGACCCAATGATTAAGGAAAGAGTCGACAAGACTACCAAATACGAGTGGAAACAATACCGTGACCGGTATAAGTTGACCTACAAACCACCAGTACCACGCACTTGCCACGGCAAGTGCAGTAATAATAGGATCATCCAGTAAGACTTTTAGCAACAACAAGTACTTAATAAAGTACAGTAATCGCAACGAAGCAACCACAAGATCACAAATTCTAAGAGCATAAGGGATAAAACCTTGGAAGGGCCTAACGGTCCAACCATGGTAGTAAGAAACATACCAGTCAGCGAGAAGCTGGACTTGGTCAAGACCTCAGACATGGCCACGCCAAAAGAACCTCTTCTAACACCGAACTGTTATTTCAAAACCAAAAATGTTTCTTTCAAAACCACAACCCTTCTTTCAAACCTCGGATTTTTAAAATCAAACCAACAGAATTACGGTGAGTATCATAGAATGATACAAGAGGAGTTGACAATAGAATACTTCACCTAGGTGTGTGACGAGCACTACGAGTGTACCCAAATACGGGATGTGGGACGACCGCACTCCGAAGGAGCTTGCGGGTCTGACATATAGTCGGGTAAGTGGTAACGTATCAACAAGGTACCTCACGTATGTATACATGTAGTGTACGAAACACGGGAAGTAGTCAACTCCGTCCTACGGACCATGAGTAAGTTCAAGCAGAACAGTTGGACACCTTAGACGATCAAGGAGAAGGAACTCGGCTAAGTAATAAGTATAAAGGAACTCAGAGAATCCATCTGAAGATAAGGAATGAGGACTAGGAAGCGCAAAGAGCGCATACTAGTAGGTATAGACATTGGATATGTCTCAAGGACTTCAAACAAATACATGACAGCTGGAAGGGATACCCAGCCTAAACACAGTAAGGCAAAAGCCTAACGTGAACACCACAATGTCCAACAACGGGACGAAGATCCCAAGAGCAATCACAAGATTACCACGAAGTATAATCCATCATTGGAGAGGATTTTAAACCCAGTAAAAAACAATAGGAGGAGTATAAACGGTCTATCCAAGAACGGGAGACGTTACAACCCTAAAGGGGATAGCTCAAATACAATACCACAAGGCGGCATAGTAGACACAACGTATCATAAACATGAGCCGGATGTAACGGCATAACCTAACAACACCCAGGAGCAATCCTTGAAGGGTGTATGAGTTAACAACAGTCGAGCAAGGCGTCATGATAAAAGCGCGGAGCTGGAATGCATACTCGGTTAGGACACCGAAGGGATTTCACTTAACAGGAAATACCCTCAACTGCAAGAAGGCACTGATTAACACCAGATTGCCTAAAGGGTCTCCCATGAACGGAAGCGTGATGCCGCGACTTGCCATGGAGCCCAGTAATACCTCCAACCTATGGGGTATACAAGGAGTGGAAACATGTATAAGCAGCTTGCAAAGAGCATAGCTAGCAGCAATTTGGCTTAAAAGTCATGAACCAGCTACGTTATGTAAACTTAAATGGTTGCAAAACCCACACCAATTACTAACAAGACTGGCAAAAGATATTGCTTCATACGACAAATAGACCGACAACTGAACCACCCAATTTGAGCTCAACATCATAAGTGGCTTGGAGTAATGGCTACCTCAGTGTCACTGTCACTAGAGCAGCAGTCTAGTATACAGTTGACGGAGTTTTTAATTGCCCTTCATGCCTTCTGTGGTAATGGTAGCGCAGAGGCATAGGAATTGTAATGATGCCAACACTGGCCTAGTCCACGCTTGGACACTACGGAAATCTAAGGGAAGGTACCTCTTGTTAACCGAAGACCACTGATGCGGTGTAGATGTGAACCCTTAGAAAAGGCTTCCATCTACAATAACAGCAAGCTTGCACATGTAGTTAATGCCAAGAGGCAATTGAATAAGAAAATGAGATTTCCAAACCGCCACGCCTAGAAAAAGGATTTCAGAGCAACTGTGAAACCGAAGAAGAGTCAGTTGAGAAGCAAACACAGGATGTGTATAATGTGATCTGTAGAAGCACGTAGCTCAAAGAGCATAAAGACTTGAAGGAGTAAGTATACTCCATATGCAGTACATAAACAGATACTAACATAGTAACCTTGTCATGAGACTTATGAGCGGAAACTAACCTCTCAACAAGAACTCTCACTTACAAGTGATAGAATACTCTCCAATTGGAGAACGGGACCAGAAAACCCTTGAAGTTTCTTGGGATGTCCCGGTGACGTACATACAAAAATAAAACTGCACAGCTAGACCTACAATGTGAATGCACATTTTGACATCGAATGACCAACGCTCAAGAGAGCTTGTAACCCGATAAATTACTTCATCCATTGTCAACCAAGACACTTGGTAAATTGTATCATAAATTATGAAATAATGTGAGGTAAGCCAACCTACACATGAAACCTGAATTGAAATAAAACATCTCCACATTGGGAAGATAATGACATTGCAGTATGCTACGACAACCGTCATACACACGAACATAGGAAACCCTCGGTGTATTCACACCATAAGGAAATGGCGCCACGACAATGGCAATGAGTAAAGATAAGCTACCACAGTAACAGAGACCGTAAAAACGATGTGTATAATGAGTAAGAATATGATGCGCAACAAGCGGCCGCTATGAGAAGTAGTTAGACAATGACACGGAGTAGTAAACATGAGATGACAGGCAGAAATATTCATTCCTATCACATAAGTGATTTACTGCCAAGCGTTTACGCCTCTGCACTCTGTATGACTGAGTGTTTTGGTATTGCACTTGTGCAGTTATTGATCTATTGGGATAGCTAGGAATATGGAAAGTGTGAATTGTGGTAAATCCTTCGTTTCACCAACGATCAGGGCAGTAGCTAGTTAAGCAAAAGTTTAGAAACAACCATGCGGTCTAGGGCCAAAGAAGCACGAAGAGTGTAAAACACACTAATAATCACAAGATGTGAATTCCACTGGAATAGAAAGTGAAAGGAGACTTAAGAAAGTCACTAGGACCAACACATAGAAAATGCAAGGTCATACAAGTAAAGAACACTTGTACTGAACCAGAGGAACTGATATAATCCAAAGCTACTGATAATAGAGGAAGCACTACAACTAAGTAGTGACTTAACCTCGCCCGACAATAAGTCGGAGAAATTTAGTGAATAATCGTGGGAGTACGAATAGTATGTATAATAGATTGCCAGAGAGCTGGTTATAAATCTAAAAATCATTGAGTTCAAGCACGGTAAAAGAATACCACACTTGTTTAATAAACCTTATTCCCATAATAGAGGGATAAAAAGGCGATGAGTAGCACATCGAGAATAACCAAAGAGTGAATTAAGCACTAAGGTTATCAGGGTCGCGCAGCAGAAGCTAGTGGGCCCTAGCAAAAAGGTTAATGTACCTGGTAAGTATGAGAGAATGGCTATCAATGCCTTGAAACCTAATAGGCTAGAACCGAATTGGTTACGAGTTAAATAAACTCCTATAGGAATTCTTGGTGCAAGGGCTAAACCATTAGTAAGGTTAAGACCCTTTGACCAGAGTACATTATATAATAGACCGTAGGGAAGCTAAAATGTTTCAGATTGCCCGAATTGAGTAAACCAATGTTCAATAATAACATATGGTAGATTACGTGGGCGTAATCCCTTTTAAGGGGGGGTAGAGCGAAAACCGCTTAATGTAAATTTCACGTATAAAACACATAAATTACAATGTGCGTTGCACAAATGAGAATCGATTTGATGACTGGTACTTATGTTAAATAAACATACGTATTCAGTCATATTGTAATTATGGTAATTAGGCACGAGAGATGTGAATACCATAGGATGAATATACCCATCTTGTAACTCCAGTGTGAGAGTATTGGTAAAGAAGAGTAGAGAAACTCTTGGGGAAATGATAGTCCCTATAGTGTATGTCTATTTGAACTTAGACATGGCATTATGATGCATGAGTCGGTATAAAACCGATGTAGAACCTAGAAGTTGTTTTGAGACAATTGAGAATGAGTAGTGGATGGAGCTCCACAAGTATTGTATCCCTTAAAGAAATAGTACAAAATGATTGTGAGTAGTTGATGAATGGAGCCCACGAGTAGGGTATTCCTAGGTAAGTTATTAGAAGCAAATTGAGGATGACTGGATTCTTAGGTATTGTATTCCTTAGTTAGAATGTTTGGGATGATGGAGAGTAATGGATGAAAGTAGCAATAGCCGATGAAATGAGGTCATAGGCATTGAATCTCGAAGTAAAGTATTTGGAAGTAAATTGAGGATGATTGATGGACTGAATTCCATCCTTTGGAGATGTGTGAATTTGTAATCATGACTAGGAAGAGTAAAAAGATAGAAAATTGAAATAATTGAATTATTTGATTGGTTGAAACTGATGTGGGATGTCGAACTTGATCCTGATCAGATCAAGGGAAACCGAACACAAATTGGGGTGGAAAGATAGTTCAACACTGATGCTGATCACATCAGGGTCGAATGATTCTTAAAGCTCCTCTCAAGTGGTCATAAAAATCACGCATAGGATAGATGTAATGAACATAAATTGGGAATTTGGAGTTGTTGTGATTTAGGAAGATTTCTGATTTGCGGTTGTAAAAGGATTTCCTTAGACTAGAGAATGAGGATTTGTGAAAGCTTATACCGGAGAACGATGGTAGTGTATCATGTTGTATTATTCCAAGGGCAGCGGGACATAGAGGAGTCCTGTGTCTAAATGACCTGAGTGCCTGCGGGATTGTAGTGTGTATTGCATTACTTTGGGATAGCTTTGCACTGTATGTATGTATAACCCTTGTAATGTAAAACCAAATGGTTGGTTGTAATGTGGATTGGAGTAATTGTAGTATAGTGGCATGGAATGGTATGTAGAGACCTTGAGTAATGGATTTGGGAATTGTAAGGAGAAGGAATGTATGACTTTGGCGTTAGAAGTGTATGAATGAGTAAATATAGTAATCATATAACCTTGAGCAACTTTGAGGGCAAAGTTTCTTAAGGGGGGTAGATTGAAATACCCCGAACTTAAATATAGTGATTAAAATTATTCTAATATGTAATTAAAGGCCTAATAGTGCCAAAGTAATATTGGTAAGGAAAAATAAATCCAAAAGAAATGAAGAAACGCTTAAAAAGCGAAAAACGCTAAATAAGCGTTAAATAACCATAGGAGGTATGAGACCTCGGTTAGAGTACTATATGGATTCTAAAGGCTTGGTCATGCCTAATTAGCGTACGGGAACGACTCCCGAAGAAAACGGACCCAAATAATGTTTTAAAACGCAAATAAAGCTTTAGCGCACGTTTTTCGAGAAAACCCGATAACGTGACTTTGAGTGGTCAAACGAACCCGTAAAAATTATAGTTCATTAAATAACTATAATTAAGCATGAAGTTTAATAACCAATAAAATTAAAGAAACAAGAAAATTCTAGAAAACGGGCCCGGTTAGTGAATAGTGCCAAAACTGGGTAAATTAACGAGCGTTTTCTGTAAAAGACGAAAAACGCTCCAACTAGTATTAATGTGGAGGCCGGTTTTTAGGAGTGAATTAACCCCCTCAAAAACACACACACACTAGCTAATTAAATAAAGAGTCCAAAAGCAAAAAGTACAAAAGTGAAAAAGGTGACTTACTTTTCTCTCACTTCTCATTTCCCTCATCTCTCTCCTTCCTTCCTTCTCCCCCCACCAATTTCTCTCTCTTTCTCCCCTTGTTTCTGGTGATTTTGAAGCTCCAAATAAAGCTTCAATGGCTACCTCACTTCTCCTTCATGCTCTAGTCTCATTTGAACTCCAAATGCAAAAATAAGTGCATATTCTTGCTCCTCTCATCATCCTCCACCATTCTCTCTTTTCAAAATCCAAAAATGAGGAAGTTCATCTCCATGGGTTTTCCCCATTTGAAGAGAAAATGGCATCAATGTAAAGCTTGGAGTCTCCTCTCTCCATTAAGGTAAAAATCTACATGAAAAACTCAAGTTTCTTCCATTCTTCTTTGTAACCGATTTTTGCCCCTTAGTAATGCTATATTTTTCTCTCTCTTTTGAGCATCATTCCAACCTTGCAATGGTGGCGGAGTCACCTTCTTGAATCAAGGGCTAAAACCCCTCTTCAATGAATTAGTATAAATCTAAGGGTTAGTTTTAATTACACTTGTTTTTGTGTTCCTTGGGTGATGGGAATGGATTTTGGCCACTCCATCCCCACATGACCGATTTGTGCAAGAAAAAGAGAAGGAGGAGAATTGGAAAAGAAAAGAAGGAAATTAATAGCTAAGGTAAGAGCACTTTCTTAATGCTAAATTTTAATGCATTAGAGTAATGGGAATGGGTAAACTAATTAAAGAACCCAAAATATTGTATTAGTATTGTAGTTTATGGAATTTTGAGTATTTGTGAACTAGTATTTGAATTGTGGGCTTTAGAGCCAAATAGATTGTGTATGAGCATTGGTATTGTGGATTGAGGAAGTATTGATGAATTGGTATTGCTTTGATTGCTGGTAGGACCCTTATATGGGTGTGGCTAGTTTAGGAATGAATTTGGTGAGAAAGGATATATGTGGAGAAGTTAGAATTGTAGGTAAACTATGGCAAAATTTTAGTAGGAAATGTGCATTTATGGATGACTTGGTGAATGGGAGAACCAAGGTGTGTATTGGATTGAGTAAGGATGTTTAGTAACCATGGAGTGGTAGTTGAAGTATGAGAATATAAGAGGGTAAAATCTGTAGCAAGAAGTGTAGTAATGCATTGTAAAATCTAGGAAGAACTAGTGTGCAAGATTTAGTGAAATGAGTGTTGGACTTGGGTATAGATAGTGCATTTGCTTGGAAATGAAATGGAATGGTAAAATGGAATTAGAACAAAGTGCAAAATGCAAGGAGAGGTGTAGGAATACACAAGTGTGCAAAGTGTGAAAATGAGAATGGAAATTTGTAGGATTTGAGCAAGAAGTTGAGTAAGTATTGTACCATGGATTTAAGGAGTTTTAGTGAGTATTTTAGTGTGTTTAAACATGTGGAAAGATTATGGAATGATTGGAGGTGGATTAAGGGTTGATTTGGGGTTGAAAAATCATCATAGTAGCAGTTTTTAGCAGGGTCTGGGACCTAGGGTATGTACCAAGTCCCGGACCGCATCAAAAATTAATTCGAGAGTAGAAGCAGCAGGTGGTCCGGGACCTAGGTCCAGGACCAAGTCCCGGACCAATAACAAAAACAGGCCGAGAGTATTTTTCTTGAATGGTCCGGGACCTTGGGTGCGGACCAAGTCCCGGACCACCCCCAAATTGTTGCCGAATGTGATTTTTAGGGTTTAAAGCATGAGGGATTGATTAGTAATGGTTTTAGAAGTTGTTAAGGCCTTGTTTGGTGACCTTTAAAGGCCCTAAGAGTGTAAACAAGTTGGAGAAATGATTAAGAAAGTTGTGAGTATAAGAAAATTAAGTTAAACCGAAATAACGGGATAACGGGGTAAGTGCAGGAGTAGCAATTATGTATATACCGTAATGCTTAGTATTAATAGAATCATTTGGCATGTAGTCATTGGTTCAAGAATAAGATTCAAGGAACAAGTGTGAACCAAGGAACAAGGGAACACATGGTAAAGTAAATCCTGGTGAAAAGTATGATTTCTTCATGCTCTGTATCCTAACCTGGTTACCCCGATTTGGGTGCTTATTTGATCACCTAAATAGGATAAATGCATGAATCGGACTTTAATGCACTTACTTGTGCTTGTATTATATTTGTTCTTGTTATATTGCCTTGAACACTTAGTTTGTATAATTCATGAAATGAATGGATGAGGATGAAGTGTATGTGTACCTTGTAGTGTACTCGTGTATTGTATTATTGTGTGATATGGTTGTGTTGACTTCTACTAATTCCTAACTACCCAACTCCTAATGTAAGTATGAGTAAATTGGAATGAGTAGAAATCCGATATAGTTTCGGCCACGCGTGAGGATGAGGAGACACAAGAGGTTGGATCCGATTCTTGGCTTTAATCTTTTCCATGGCCCAAACCCCTTAAATGGGTAGCATCCTGGATTAGTGAGCCACCTAAAGCCCGGTGGTGGGATGGTGTAGTCCCTGCACGGAGGTCACCACGACTTGACTTGAGTAAGTAGTAAGTAAGTAATGTATTGTATGAGTAGGTCTTGGCTGGTGTAAGTCATTGACCTTTAGTAAAAGATTAATGACCACCCAATTAACCCGGGTGGGTAAAAGAAGCTAACAAGCATTGTGTACGTATGGTATAAGTGTAATTCCGTGAAGGTAAGTTGATTGGTTGACTTGTATGTCTTCCTTGTATGTATTGAAATGTATGTATGTATTCTTGTGAAGTATTGTAGTATTATGAATGAAGCATGTATGTACGTATGAGTAAAATGAATTGCATGTATTCGACCAAGTGGTCGGCGTACCCTCGCTAGTACGCGGGGTATGCGGAAGTCATATGCAGCGTAAGCTGAGCCCCTTGGGGCATCGTTTTTATTGTACAGGTACCGAAGCGGTTATGGTCATGGTAAGAGACCAACGGCTATGCCTAGATAGCTAGAAAGGAATTGTAGATAGTAGAGAATTGTATAAGGCTTGTAGCCTTTGATGTAGAAGTGTACCAAGTGGTACACTATTATGTATTTGCAAAGTATGTAGCTTGTGAGGAATGGGTAGATGCTAGACTCTTAATGAGTATGTATAAACTTGAAAGAACGGTTGTATTTGGATTTGGATCTTAGTAAACTCGGTGTATGGTATTGTATTGTATTATGGGGTATTGTATTGAATGGAGCATTGTAGTACTTGGTTGTATTTGTAGTCTGGATTGTATTTGTGTAGTACTCGGGTGTTCCGGTCCATCAGACCGATGCTGTAAGTAGTAGTAGGCCTTGTTAGTCACGTGGGTGGCTAACGGCATTGTATCACTGCAGAGTGGATTTATCGTGAGTTATTAGCACTGGTGAAATTGATAAAAGAAAGAAATTAATACTCAAAATATCCGTCGGGCTGCAAATAAAACCCTCACAGTAGTATAGAAGACAGAAGCGGCCGGGGTCAAACCGTGGGACTTATAGCGAGATAAAATAGTTCCTAAGCTTGTCACAAAAAGGGGGAAGTTAATTGACTTGTTTTAGAGAAAAAATATTAAGCAGATTAGAAAACTGAGTGCAGATGAATTAAATGGAACTCCGGGTTTAGGTTTTATATAATCTGATTAATTATGCTATCTCTACCGGTTTAATATATTAGTTTGGCAAAATTCCTGTTATTATCCTAAGGACTAAGTCATAGACCCTTAAGAACTCGTTTACCAGAAATGCTCGGTCTAATCAAGGTTCGAGCAATACTATGTAAACGGACGTTAAATTCGAGGAATTATAATTGCATCTGAAAATACTAACCTATTAAATCATAATAAGCTTTCTCCAGATTTACGGCTTAATTAACCTGTCTAATTATCACATGGTCTGATCAAAATAGACTTAGGAAAGCATTTTAATAAATACATGTAATTTATTAAAATGGTGAGAGAAACCTTTAAGCGTAACAAACTGTATTTATTTTAACCGGTAGAAATATTGATTACATAATTAAACAAACCATAATTAAAACCTTTGCCCGGAGCAAATCCTCCTTAGCCTGACATATTAACTGGTAATAAGTCAGACAGAGGTTGGACGTAATAATAGCACGGAGACGTGAATAGTGAATGGAGAAATGAAGAGAACGAAGAGTGGAACATGTACGTAGGTTATTGTATGTGGATTGGGTGAATTGGAGAGTTAGAGAACTGAGAACTGAATGGAGTGTTGAGATGTACGGGAGTGTTTTACTGGAAGAGAATGAGATGAGATGAGCGTGAGTGATTTTCTGGTTTTCTCCGTGCACTCGTATAAGGTTGCAGAAACTGAATATTTATAGAGGAAGGCAAGAGTAGTCTGGAGTGGAGGAATTGATTGCAGTTGATTGCTTCACTGATTGCTTCATTAATTGCAGGGGACAGGCCGAAACGCGTGAGCAAATTAAGGTAGGCGGAGCAGTTGCAGAGTCGGCGCGAAAAAGAAAACTGTTTCGTGACTGATTTTAGTCACGTCCGCTAAGCAACCGCCCAAAGCCAGGCGGTCTTGAGCCTTGTCCGCCTAGGCTTCCGCCCCAATAGAGGCGGTTCTTTATGTGTGTCCGCCTTCACTTCCGCCCCCAATAGAGGCGGTTCTTTATGTGTGTCCGCCTTCACTTCCACCCATAGCTAGGCGGTTCTCTTGTGAGTCGTCCGCCTGGAGTCCGCCTTGGAGTAGGCAGTTGCAATGGTGGAGTCCGCCTGCATCTAGGCGGTTGCCTAGGCGGTTGTGAGCTTGACCGTGACCTATTTTCCTTCAAACTTTGACCGGCTCTAGATTCTTCGTTTGGACCCCGTTTTCTGAGCCGTTTGTGTCTATGCGTTCGTCTCTTCGTCTACTTCACTCCCGGCTTGGTTTTCCTCATGTTAAACCAATAATTTTGTGAGATAAACAATATAACATAAACTAGAGGAAAATTAACCGAAGTGGAGAAATGAGCAAGAAAAGTGCTAATATTATATATGAAATACACCTATAAAACATGCTCATTTGGACACTTATCAATCACCCACCGTTGTGTAAGTAAGTATCCGCTGCGAAGGTATACAAGTACGAGGTGATCAAACGGTGATGACAGTATTAGCGGTAGGGGTGTTACACCTTTATCCTTGCCCATCCTTAACCTGCAACAGCAGCAGAAGAGAAGGAAAAAACCATAGTAAACAGACAGCAATGCAGCACAACATAAAACGGTAATGCCCATTTCCCTTCCTTCCCTTCTCAGTTCTACTCCAACAAGTTCCCACCAGGTTTTCTGCTCTTTCATGCTATCTTACTCCCAACCTCATCCCCCATCTTTTCTTTCTCTGTTGCGGTAGACAACAACAACCCAGCTGAAACCACCGAGCTGCAACAACATTGAAGAACAACAAGGAAATGGTAATGTGTCTGCTCCACTCTTTCTTTCTCTTCCCCACGGTCCTGCTTCCAACCTCATGCCATACCTGCTCCTTTCTGTTGCAATAATAACAGCAGAGCAATCCAGCCTGAGCCCTTATTTCCGGCACCAAAAACAACAAACATAAACTGCAATTAAACAAGGTAGAAGCTCCTCCATTCCTTCCTTCTTTCACGGTGGTTTTCTAGTCCCTTTTTACCAATCTCACTATCTCGTTTCAAGGCTGATGAACCCGCCACTGGAAGCTCCACACTTCCGGTTCATACAGCAGATAAGGAAAATGATAATCTGCTTCTTCATTCTGTTGCCCACCTCGGTACAACAAGCAACAAAGATACGGTAATACTCTGCCTCCTCTTCTGTTTTCTTCTTCTTCTTCTTCACATTCCAGCAGCCAACATCAGCACTGTTTTACCTCATTACAGTAACACCAAGTGCCTAGAGCACATTTCTCATCCTCGGTAGCAACAGAAGAAGGAAGACAGCAACAGAGAACTACACCGCACCCAGGGTAAAAACCATTCTTTTCTCCCTTCTTTCCATAACAATCTCCCAGCATTTTCTTCATCAGCTTCTCCACATTATTCCAAGGCTTAGAGCCCACATATGAGGACGCTTCCAGCCTGATCAACGAGTCAAGGGACTGTTTCCAAAACACTTGCAAACAGCTCCGAAGCTAGGTGAGAACCGTGACCACTATGGTTGTTTAAGCCTTCTTTTCCCCTTTACATTTTCACACATAAACTGAAGTAGTTACCCTGCTTGTAGCTGCCAAGAACACAAGTAGAAACCCTTCCAAAAACTGAGGTAAACACCCTCTCTTCCCACTCAAAAACTATACTTAAAAAGCTCCTTAATTAGTTAGTTGTCTATGGCTACTAACTAGCTTTTCTTATGGTTGGAATGAAAAAAAATGGGTTTCTGCACACCCAAAGACTGCCGACAAAGAAGGTTATACAGAGAGCAAATTCAAGTTATAGAAGGTAAGTGAGATATAGCTAAATCCTTGAAGTCAAATGCTAAAACAACCTAACTTACGTACAAAAAAAACTGTTGTAACCATGGTATATGTGCATACAACTAGGCTGAGGAAGAAGCTAGTTGTAGATGGTGTAAAGGTGCAGTGAAGCTGGAAAATTCTCCTTGGCAACTTAATTAAGGTAACGATGGGTTATGCCCTCTTTAATACCATCAAAAATTTACTAGTTGGGATGCTGCAAGGGAACCGAGAAATGTGAGTGTATATATGTATATTGTAATGCTAATGCGTAATAAACAAGGGGTATATACATGTGTATTATTTGAGTGGTTAATGTGTAAAGTGATGAGTATATATATATATATATATATATATATATATATGTTTACGTGAGTTGGTAATATACAAGGAGTAGATGCATAAACCATGACATATGTAATTTATTTAGATCACAATATGTGTCAAAATGATAGGAAAATAACTTGAGAGAACTGTATACAAAACCATGGCTATGATATATTCTAGAGATATTTTAATGTCATTTTAAAAGAATTACTATGTTATTTTAACGCTATATATAATTAGACTATACTATTATGAGTATTTTGTACTTTAAATGGTTATAAATAAATTATTAGATTGAATTAACGGGTTGTATAAAATTCTGGTGCAAAATGTATGATTTTAGCAAATATAATTACTTAGGAATATATTAGGAAAAAAATTTGGTATATTTATGAATTTTAACATGGCGTAAATGAATTTAAGACCTTGTAAAATGTTTTAGATAACTAAATGAGTTTTATATGGGAGTCGAAATACAATTAAATGAAATATAGCGAGTGATGGTAATAATAACCGAAAGGAATAATTTTAAAGATATTTACAAGTATAACATATGAATTTTATGAAATTAGGCGTTAATTGTAAAACTTGGAAATTAAGGGGGTATTTCCGTAAATAATAGCAAACTGGTCAAAGAATAAATTAAGTGGTCAACCTTGACCACATATGAGGGTTGACCAAGTTAAAATGATAAAATAGTTATTGTAGATATTTAAAGGAATATTAAGTTAAAAACAATAATTATAAAGAGATTAGGGGTGTTTGAGTGATTACCGAAAGTATAGTGATTAAAATGTGAATATTAGAACCTTTGGGTTTTTGTTGGAAATTTTAGAAAATTTTTGGGGCTAGTTTAATAATTTAATTAACTAAGGGTTATATTATATAGTTTAAGTATTAAATTGTAACGATTATAAAGTTTAAGGGTAGGTGATGAAATTACCGAAACTTAAGGGGTAAAAAAAAGGAATTTTCGAACTTTAAGGACCAGCTTGTAATTTCGGTGGGTTTTGAGTTTAAAATGAGGTTTAAATAATTAAGGTGTATAATATAAGGTTTTTATGTAGTTAAATAAAAGTAAATAAAATGGAAGGGGGTATAGTGTAATTATGAGGAGGTTGTGGGGGAACAACTAAATCTGAATGGTCTAAGGGGATTATTCGTAAATATACACATACATATGCATGTTATAAAATTGGAATATCTTAGATTATAAATTAATAAGATTGGCAATATAACAAGTATGGAAAATGGGGTAGTTTTGTAAATAAACAAAACTTGTGGGAATGGCATAAGGATTGCCGAAAATGTTGGGACTGTTTGAAATTTAAATACATGATATGGGTATATGATAATGGTTGAAAACATTAGATTATAAATTAATAAGTCTAGGAATGTGGTGGTTATAATATATGGGTTGATTTGGTAACTAATCAAAGTGTGAGGGGGAAGAGATTAGTATTATCGGAAATATATAAGGGCCGTTGAGGAAATTTTTAAAGGGTTGGACAGAATATATTATGAACTTTGGGTGGTATAATGTGACGTTATGTTAAGGTGAGGAAGGATATATTATAAGGGGGGTTATTAAGGAGCAAGTATATATTATAAACAATTTCATAAAACAATGGCTAAGTTGGCAAGTGTTGGAAGTATATTACAAAGTTGGAACTTTATTATAGGGGGGCCCTATAATGCACATAATGTGGCATTGCAAAATGGTTAGCAAGATACAAGTATAAACGCGAAAATAACGACAACAACATTATAAACATATACAAATGCATAGAATATTACATGCACATAAAAGGGTGTGCAAATGACAACGCATAACAACAACTACAACATATGTGTACTATAATATATATATAAAATACTCGCCCACTTATATAAATATAACTACGTGAACTGGTTCGTACAACGAAATGTTTACCTGTCATGCATGCACGTGTGTAACGTTATTCCCGCATGCATGTAACCTGACAATACATAAACAAATTATAAACATAACTTCCAAGTAATAAGTGTTAGCCTCGTAGCAGCAAATATATACTCGTAAACTATAACGAGTGATTGAGATGTAAATCCCTAAGGTTAACAAACATCAAGTACGGGATGGAAGTAAGAGTTTAATCTAGGACAATTAGGTAGGTTCGAGTTATATATATACATACTGATATTAGAATCACGAGTGTACCAGAGGTGCGAGGGGGTAGACACGAGCATTGCGAGCGTTAGAGATTACGCGGGGATTTTTACGTGAGCGCTCAACGGTGTAAGGTTTGTTCATTGTGTGGTCCGAACCTCTGAGGGAAGCCTCGGTTCGGGTATTGCTTCACTACGTGACAAGAGCGATATGGGTGTATGCATGTTGCGTGGAATATTCATTGATTTGCTACGGGATTATTATGTGTGCGACGTCTTCGGACAATATTACTATGATTGCTCGTACGATTGGAATACTAAAATTCGGAAAAATTATTCCAAATTAACCTAAGTAAAACACTTAGGAACGAGACTTGGGATCCCCGGTCTCTAGAGTTGATGCTCGAACATGAATATAACCTAGATTACTTCTAGGGAAGTATATAGGACTTCAAAGGTAATTAATGGTAATGACTTCTCCATGACCTAAGGCTTTACTTAGGGTGGTTGATTAAGAATTAATCACATAATGGAGAGTGTTGGTTTATGGTATACGGTATGGAATTCCCAATTAGTCTTCGACTAGTTGGTTGTGCATTGGTGATCACCGGAGTATAACGTCCGTATCGGACCAACTCCCTCTATATCCCGACAGGCCTAGATAGACTGTTGGATAAGAGTGCCGCCCTTGGCACACGGCTTCTGGCCTTTCATGGACGCATTTATTAGGCAAGTGGAAGTCCCGGGATCGAATGATCCTTGGCAAATGAGCACCTTGTGTGTACGGAGGGACTACTGTTCAGTGAGGTTATTTACGGGTTGTCCAAACATGACACCCACGGATTTTGAGAGCAAGTCTTAATGGTGACTAACATAATTTAAAGGAAAAACTACAAACACCCTGGTGGAAGTAACTACACGTTTGTGTGATTGTTTACAGTATATTGTATGATTGTTTATAGTACATGGTATCTGGTATGTGTGAATCGTATGTGATGTATGGGTTGTTACTTGATGGATTGTTATATGTTTATTTATGTTAGTTACTGCTGTTTATATAAACTATAAAATGAACCAGCATGTAATCAACCTAATGTTCAGACGGCTAATTGACCTAAGTAACCTAAAGGGTCTAGGACAACATAGTTAACATACTCGGCCAAGTGTTTAGCCCTTCATGGGCACCGATATTTTATTTTTCAGGTGTTTGATGATTGGCGCCGGAGTGCTGGATCGTGGGTAGATGACCTCGACTTTTATTACGCTTCTAGGATTAATTCATGTTAGTACGTTGTAATCTGGGAATTCTCTAAGTGCCCACTTGTCATAGGTATTGGTTTGTATATAAGATAATGTAGTAAATATCTCGTTCATCATTGCGGTTAGTTGTTGTTGTTATTCGTTATATTTCGGCAATGCTTCTTTACTCGCATGGCGGGTAATGGCATGTGACACCCAAGTGAGGATCGATTAGTTTAACTTCCGCTGTGAGACGTCTCTAATTTTGCTACGAGAGTGATTATTACGAGTTTATCGAGTGGGGTGTTACAAAAGTGGTATTAGAGCGGAGTACCGCTCTGATGACGAGATATTAGGACTAAGACAATGAGCTTAGGATTATGGGAATACGGGAAACGTTTGTGAGGTACGAGACGTCTGGTCTTAAACGAACCAGTGTCTTAGCAACTCTAATGCGTAACAATATTAAGCCTTAATGACATATCTGTGTTATTTATTTCTATATGGTAACTACCAAGTAATGATACGATAGCGTATTACGGGTGTCGAAAGAGGCATGTCGGGGTGACTGAGGTCCTGTAACCCCAAATAGCGTTGAACGGCAGTCGCCACACTAGCTGATGAAGAACATCCCAGGAACAGCAGTAGTACCCCCCCGCCGCTGCCCACATCTCGAGTGTCATCCATAGAGACGTCATATGTATGGATGACGCCAGGTACACAGAATTTCGTCCTCCTTCGGAAGACCGAATGCGGTTGCTATAGTTACTGTGACATCAAGACAAGCAAAAGAGCTTGCGATGCGATGAATCATTAAGGACCGGGGGTCCCGATAGCTACATACTATCTAGAAGCGTACTTATACACAATGAAGAATATACATTAAACCTGACTTTGAAGAGGGATAGGAATCCATAGGACAATCAAGTCAGTTTATAATTAGACACCGAACCCTGCCCAGTTAACCCAAGGAAAGCACGCACCGGTGCCCAGTTTATAATTTTCGCTCAGTCACTAAGAGACAAAGAACGCTCAGGCTAAAGGTGGGAATCTATGAAGTCTATGGCTCCTTGAACTATGTGATGAACACTTGGTTCTTGGGAGACAGCCTGCACAGTAGTAATAGTAACTCTTACATGCTGAAGAATGTCCCGAGCTGAAGTATCCATACTAGTCCTCGACTTGTCGTGGACTGGTGAGAGACTGCGCTTCCTCTTGAGGGTGGATGTCCTGGCAGGTGGTCGAGGCTCTGACCGCGATTCCCCACTCTTGGTGGGCTTTGGAGGGACCATGAGCTTATATCCTCTAGTCTTGATCCCCATCTTGGACAGCATCTCTGAGCAGATGCAGTCCTGAGCGGTGCGCGCGTATTCTTGGAAGCGGTTGGTGTCCACTCCATTCTGCTGTAGTGCCCTAGTTGCCACTTCTTCCCAAGGACTGCAGTATCAAAGCGCAAGGGTCTTCCCTGTCATCCATATTGATCCAGGGAAGTACGTGGTGGCTGTAAAGGAAGGCCTCCTAGCTCCCCCTAAGAAGCCTCAACCGGGAGAAGTTCTAGTGGCATTCTAATAATATCACGGGCACCGCAGTCACAGAACCATCAATTGTGCCAACCTTGCCAAAGAACTTAGGATAATTAAGGAAAATAAGAAGAAAGGTAAACAGCAGGCCGGACAACAGAGACAATCCAGCAACCAGTATTCCGGCAATCAGTACTCCCGAGCCCGACAAGAATATGAAATACATCCAGAGTTAGACCATAGTAAATCCTTTGGGGTGATTACAGGTCTATAAAAAAGGGAGTAGGATTTTTTCCTTAGTTAAAAATCATGAAGTATTCTAACTTGAAATAGAGGAGTGTCATTTGTTTTTATCTTGCTAGTGTCATTCGTTTAACTCGTTTACTCCTTTCTTGTCCACTTGTGTCCAATTTTTTTTAAATAACAACTTAAAAGGTCTAATAAAAACTTCTCCTAAGAAAATTTACAGGCCTCTTTTCAGAAGTAGGACCGTTAACCCCAAACGAAAGGAAAAGGCACATCCACAAAGTACATCGGGAACTTCCCGAGGGGAAGGTGGCCAAGCAGGAAAAACTTCCCCCAATTTACTTCACTGAAGAAGATGAAGGCTGAAGTGGTTAAATCTCTCCTTCTCTCTCTCAAGACAGCTAGCGTGAAGTGTAATTGCCAATGTATTGATCAATGTATCTTTTACATGGGGCAGGGCTCCTATTTATAGGCACAAGGTCACGTACTTCCTATACAACTTGTGGGGCCCATCCTTCTAGAACCTTCCATAACTTATAAAATCTATCTATACAACTCTATTTTACCTTATACCCGACCAGTCACTTAGATAACAATCTGTCCTCCGAACTAGGTCTATCGGTATGGACATCTTCTTAGTCCCTACTGGTAATATTATGGCCTTAAAGCGTCCGACCGATCTCAACGTGCTCTTCCACCGGTAAGACCGTAGCTTCGATGCGTCCATCCGACCTCAACACGCTCTTTCACCGGTAGGATCATAACCTCAAAGCGTCCGACCGACCCCAACATGCTCTCCTACCGGTAGCTGGCCTTCTTGCTTTGCTTCGGTAGATAACTTTCTCATGCCCTCCGGTATTACTCTACTTCATCAGTCCCACAAGATCTTTCCGTTGTCCAAAGGAGAGATCTTTCTTTTTCTCTTTTATTTTAAATTTTGCGACGTTCGTTGCTGTAATCCTCCCTCCCTAGTCCCATAAGACATTTCTTTTTTTATTTTTTCAAAAGGGAATGTCTTCCGCATTCCTTTACTGTAGTCCTCTGGTAGCTTTTACTTTATACCGCTCCGCCTCTTTGTCTTCGCCTCCTCGTCTTCCGCGTCTGTACTCTAGACTGACACAACTGTAATTTGTGATGATTGCTTTTTTCAAAAACACGTCTCGTCATCCTTATTTATAACCACCACGACGTTCGCCAGTTCCTTCTCATCTTTCCTCTTTTCAAACTTTCAAGCTTTTGCGCTCTTTGCTCTCTCCCCGTCTCGTCTTCCTCCTGCCGTTGTCACTTTTTGTTTTTCCGATATTCTCTTCCATGGACTCTCCCAGCCCTGTCTCTTCCACCATTGCGCCAGGCAACCCCGTGGTACTTGTGGACGGAGCGGGGTGCGTCCAAGATGCAGTTGCTGTCCCCGTCAAGGAGTACCGTCAAGGTACTGGTTTCCGCCACTCTGTCACCGAAGTTAAGGCGGTGATGAAGGATATTCAGGTTCCTCTTGGAACGAAAATCCATATTCCGGCACCGACTGCTCATCCCTTCAACCATTTCGGGCTAGGTTTTGTGGTGTATCGGGAGCATTTCAACCGCGGATTAAGCCTGCCTCCGCACCCCTTCATCCTCGGGTTCTTGTCACGCCGCTGCTGGACATTCACCCACCTTAACCCCAACGCTGTGGGATGCTTGCACACTTTCCTGGCTGTTTGTGCTGACGGCGAGATTGCCCCAGACGCACGGGAGTTCGTGAACTTCTTCACGACCAGGGTGAATTCTACTACTACCAAGGAAGACATATCTATCCTCGCGGCGCCTGGCTACTCCTTTTTCAGGTGTGTGAAATTGGAAAGCGGCTGGTCTTCAAACTGGTTTGTCATTTATCCCTCGTCCGGTAGGTTTCTTGGAGTCACGCATGTCGGAGACATCATCAAGGGTCAACTATCGGCCGCAATGCCTCCTCCGGAGGAAGTGTCTGAGGCTTGTGATGCCCTCAAAAAATTGAGCTCGTCAAAGTTGCATCCCGTTACCCACTTTCTGACCAAAGAAAGTTTGACCAAGGTCAAAAGCCCTATTAACCATAAGTCCCTTTTTATCCTTGATTTCTTCCTTTGCTACTTTTATCGCTGAATTTTGTGTGTTTTTTTTAGAATTTACACTTTCGGGGGATAAATTGTCTCCTCCGAACAACTGGTTGGCTGTGAACTTCCGACCTACTGAAGAAAAGAAAACTGCCTTGGGTGCTGCTCCCGGTGGTAAAGCCCGAAGTCCCACTATTACTAAAAGAAAAAATACCGACGGTGACAGTAAGCTTGGAAAGAAAAAATTTAAGTTGGTGAGAAAGGGTGAGACTGCTACCGGTACCGTTGCTAACCCTACCGGTCCCTCCACCGTTGTTTCAACCGAAAGGTACTCCTCCTGTATCCACCCCTGTATGTAGCCAAGGTGGGGTTAGTAGAGATGTGGACTCAACCCCCATATCGCTCTCCTTCCCCGATCTGCATAGCTATTTTTGTGCAGAAGAAGGGTTAACACAAAATACAGATTCCATTTTTTCTACCGGTATCCTTCTTCATGGTTCTCTTTTTTCTTTTTTGTTTCTTATTTTTTATTACCTTCTTACCGGTTCTTGATGCAGCTATTGCTCCAGTAGCCGCCAGTGTCGAAGAGGTGGAACCAGAGCATTTGCAACGCCCTACCGGTGGCATCTCCATAAAAGAGGGTGCGTCCCTCCGAAGAAAAGTTACCCCAAAAATTCCCTCTGGCAAAGGTAAAGAAACTGCAATGGCGGAGACAGTAGGAGACTCATCTTCCGAGTCTTCCGGTACCCGGAGAAGGTCACGGTCCGAGCCGACTGTTGGGCCTTCGCATCAGCCTCAGCTTTCCCCGGGGCAAAAGGGCAAACACTCCTCTGACCGCACCACGCCTCCTCCCCCGTGCGACCCTTCATTCTCTGGAAAAATACCAGGCTGAGCTTGGGAAAATACTAGCTCAATGCGAGCGAGAAAAAGCTGTCACCCAATGACAACTTTCCCAAGACTTCTGAGAAAAAAATTATCCAAGAGGCCCGAGGACAAACATAGGTAGAACTCGAAAGGGTTCGCGCCAAGTTCGAAGATGAGAAGGCTGAGCTTCGAGAAGAGCTACGCAGAGATATGATTGTTGCGCAAGAGGACATATCCGTAGCACATGAAGATGCTATCAATCTGATGCAAGCTGCTTTCGAAGCCCTTGCCAATGCCACCGGATACCACCACGCGTTCGGTAGATTTTCTCGTCCGGCGGGAAACACATGTTTTGCCCCGTCCTTCCTGGGATCTGCCAACCTCCGAACTCCCACCGGTGGAGCTTTGGCTGTGGTCGAGGAAAATAAAGAGGGCTCCGAGGGTAGCACCTCAACTCCTAAAAAGGGGAACACGCAACCTGCACCATGAAACTTTTGAATTATATCTTTTGCACTGGAGCAACTCCGATTTTTTTTTTACAATTTTTTGTTGTTTTTTTTAAATCAATCTGGTTCTTTCGGGCATGTCCGGAGCGACCGGCTTTCCCGAAAGCTGATAGTTTTTGTTGTAAAGACAATTATTTTTTGGATTTTTATGCTTTTGTTTCCGATTTTTATTAATTCACTCTGCCATTGTACTGATGACGAGATCGTCGATTTGTCACTCTACTGTCATAATAACAGTGAGATCGTCGAATATACACCCAACTGCCATACTAACAGCGGGATCGTCGAATAAAAACACCCTACCATCATACCGATGGTGGGATCGTCAGATTCATATTCTCCCATTGTATCGATAAGTGAATTTTCAAACATGTTCCAAGACAATGCTCACAATATTCAAAGAGTTTCCCTTTGTTCTTAGATAACCATCAATCACATACTTAGATTTTCATCAACTTATTTCTTTCAAAAGTTACGATCCAATTTCATACATAGAACCTTTTGAGACATTCAGCATGCCAAGAATGTGGTAAATTTCTTCCATCCAAATCTCGGAGTCTATAAGACGCCAGGGCTGTTTTAGCTTCCACAACATACGGCCCTTTCCACTAAGGTTGTAATTTTGCCGGTAGTTTTACCTCCCAGAGCACTAAATCGCCAGGAGAAAAAGACCGCTCTCTTACTCTTTTGTTGAAGTACCGTTCGATCCTCAGTTTATTATTGTGATCTTTTAGCTCAGCAATCGTCCGCCTTTCATCCAGGAAGTCTAACTCATCGCGGATGCTTTCGTCATTCTCTTATTCTTCGTATCCCTCTATTCTTTTAGAGGGTATCATAATTTCAACAGGCACTACTGCTTCTAAACCATACGTCGACCTGTATGGGGTTTCTCCGGTTGGCCCTCTAACGGTCGTTCTGTTGGCCCATAAAACCTGTGGTAACATTTCATCCCATCTTCCCTTTTTATCTTCTAGCTTCCTTTTTAGGGCTTTTACGATCTGGCCATTGGTGTTTTCTATCTGACCATTTGCTTGCGGATGTGCTACCGATGCGAATCTCAAGTCGATTTTCCATTCTTCATAGAATTCTCGAAAACTCTTACAATTGAACTGTACTCCATTATCTGTTATGATTACCCTTGGTAAACCAAAACGACATATGATGTTCTTCCGAACAAATTCTTCAGTTTTCCGTGCAATTATGCTTACTACGGGTAACGCGTCTACCCATCTGGTAAAGTAATCTACCGCAACGTATACGAACTTATATCTCCCGGGGGATGCCTCTAGGAATGGTCCGACAATATCCAATCCCCATTTTACGAAGGGTAGTGGGGAAGTGATAGACTTCATTTGAGCAGGCGGATTCCCAATTTTTGGACCATGTATCTGACATTGTGTGCACTCCTTCACATATTTCTTACATAGTTCTTGAATTGTTGGCCAAAAATACCCCATCCTCAGGATTTTATGCATTATTGCCCTTTCACCTTGATGATTTCCACATACCCCATCGTGCACCTCACTGATAAGCTCCAAGCCTTGTTTCTCTGTTACACATTTCAACGACGGCCTTCCAAAGACCGCTTGTACAGCTGATCATTCTCAAAGAAAAAAGATGTTGCCCTTCTTTTTATTATTCTTGCCTCTTTTGAATCTTCTGGAAGTAATCCCTCTTGAATGTACCGGACGATTGGGGTCATCCAAGATTCCTCTGAGGCGACCTCTTCTACAGACATTGCCTCCACATCTTTAATACTGGAAGATCTCCTAAGTTGCAACAAGACCTCCTTCGGTATTCCTTCTGCGATGCTTGCCAACTTTGCCAATGCATCAGCTTCCGAATTTTGCTCTCTCAGAACATGCCGAAGGTTGCACTTTGAAAATTTTGCCCTTAAACTTTGTACTTTTATCAAGTAATGCTTTAATTTCTCTTCTTTGGCCTTGAAGATGTTCTCGCTTTGCCTTGTTACAAGCATGGTCTGATTGCACTTCCAAATCTGTAATTTATCGTAATTAATTTTCACTGAGAAGAGAAGAAAAATAAAGGTGAATTCAGATTGTTATAATCTGTCATTTGCGAAAAACCTGTTACTCCCATGGCGGAGGCTATTTCCAATCCTTGTATCAATGCTTCGTACTCGGTCTCGTTGTCCGTGACCTCGAATTCCAACCTTACCACATATCGTATCTTCTTTTCTCCAGTGGTCTGAACCACGACTCCAACTCCTGCCCCGGTTATGCATCGGGCTCCGTCCACCCAGATCTTGCATGGTACTTCTCGCTCTTCTTCGCAGAAGAAGCTTGCTTCGGTGATGAAGTCTGCGAGGGCTTGCGCTTTTATTGCAGTCCGTGGGGCATAATGAATCTCGAACTGCGTGAGCTCCACCGTCCAACTTACCATCCTACCGGAAGCATTCGGATTGTTCACGATCTGCCTTAGCGGCCAATTGGTCCGGACAGTGATTCGGTGTGACTGAAAATATGGCCGAAGTTTCCTGGAAGCCACAACGAGGGCAAACAAAACTTTTTCAATGTTGGTGTACCTTGCTTCTGCGGAAGTCAGAATTTTACCGGTGTAATAAACAGGGATTTCTTTGCGCGCCTCCTCCATTATCAACACCGCTGCCATAACCCACTCTGATACTGACAAATATAGGATTAGATCCTTACCTGGAGATTAAACGCCAAGCTTCGGAAGCTCACGGAGCATTTTTTTATCTGTACGAAAGCCTCCACACATTCTGTGTTCCAATGGAACTGTCTGTTTTTCTGAAGTACATTAAAGAATGGAATGGACTTTTCTTGCAGTTTATGAAATACCCCAAACCTTAATGTGTTAATTAATTATGTAATTATGATTTTATATGGCTAATTAAGTCCTTAAGATCATTGGTGAAGAAATAAAAACCAAAAAGAAAAAGAAAATGCGTAAAAGTCACAAAACGTGAAAACGCGTATTTAATTATTCTAGAAGGTATATAACCTTAACTAGGGTTATAAATATATTTTTATACCCTAATTACACACTAAGAACATGTGGGAAAAAATCCCGAAGAAAACGGATCCAAATAATGCGTTAAAACGCTAACAGAGTCTTAAAGCGCGCTTTTCGAGAAAACCCGAAAACGCGACTTTAAATAGTCAAAGGACCCCGTAAAAATTATAGTTGATCATACAAATATAATTAAACATTAATGGGAGCTTAAGAACCATTAAAATTAAAGAAACGAGAAAAATCCGGAAAACGGGCCCGAATTTGTGAATAGTGTAAAAACGGGGACTCCTCCCTCTTTCTTCTTCCTTTACTGGCAATTTTTGCAAGCTTCCATGGCTACTCTCCCTCCTCCATTTTCCTTTACTTGCCCAAGCTCCTACAAAGCTCCAAATGCAAAACAAATCACATATTTGAATTCCCCTCATCAAGATCTACCTTCCTCTCTTCAAAATCCCAAAACGATGAAGTTGACCACCATGGCTAGAGCACCATTTGAGAAAGAAAGCTCATTTTCTTGAGCTAGTTCATCCCCTCTTTCATCTAAGGTAAAAGGTTCAAAGAAAAACCCATTTTTTCTTCATTTCCTTACATGGCCGATTTTCCAGATTTTTAAACCCCCATTGTTGCCTCTTGTTCCAGCCGATTTCATCTCCAAGATGGGGCTGGAGCCTTGCCTTGATAATTGACAAAAATTCAATTCTAGGGTTACAAGGTAATACCCTAAATCTAGTGCTCTAAGTACTTTCCCCTTATATATTAAATTGGTTTATGAGTTTATGTATGTTAATTAGTACTTATGGTTCCCATTTGGATATTGGATAGAGGTTACCAAGGGTGCATTGCTCCTTGGCCGAAAATGACATGAGAAGAGGAGAAGAGAAAGAGAAGTTGGAGGCTTAAGGTAAATGGCTTACCTTAATGACTATCTAGATGTTTTAGAGATTTTGGGATGGGAATTTAAAAGAATGAACCCAAAGTTTGAATGTGTTGGTTGAGATGAGAAGAGAAGTGTGGCAATGCTAAATGCAAATTGATGGTATTGAACTAGTGAGGGTTTGCTTGTTAAGCTTTGTGATTTAAGGGCCTAAGTGCCAAGTTGTTTAAGTTTATTTGCACATGGGGAGTATTGTTATGTTTGATGAATATTGTGTGCTGTTAGAACCCACAAAGGGTTTGGTTAGTATGAATTGTGACTATTTTGGTTTAGGTGTGAAGATGATGAAATTTGGATGAGTTAGTATACTAATGAAGTTATGGCGAATTTTCTGTAGAAACCTAAGAGATTTAGGTGACTTGGTGAGTTGATGCTACCTAGGGTGAACTAGGTGTTTGGAGAGACCAATTGGAGTGGATAAGCACCTTGGGGTGTTAGTTGGAGAAGTAAATTGAGTGGTGTAAAATTCTAGGAAAGAGCTTAATGTGTTTGACTTTGTAAATGGTGAGTGACTTGGGTATTTTGCACCCATGACAGATTTTAACCTTCTACTTACCATTTGACCATACCAAATTCATTCCTAGTATTTTGCACCCTCAATACCCAAGTCATTCACCATTTACAAAGTCAAACACCTAGTTCAGTTGATATTTTGGTGGTTTAAAATTCTAGGAAAGAGCTTAATGTGTTTGACTTTGTAAATGGTGAGTGACTTGGGTATTGAGGGTGCAAAATACTAGGAATGAATTTGGTATGGTCAAATGGTAAGTAGAAGGTTAAAATCTGTCATGGGAATGGTTTGAAGGTGCACTGATGTGCAAAGTGTGCAGAGAATGAAAATGAGGAATTGAAGTTGTGGAATTAAGCAAGAGTTGAGTGGTAAGTTTGATCAATGATTTGAGGAGGTTTTAAGTGTTTTTAAGGTGTTTAAAACATGTGGAAAGTTTAAGGAATGATTGGAGGTGAATTAGGGTTTGAAAACTGCTCAAAAACTGTCAATTTTAGCACCTATAGACATGGTCCGGGTTTGTAAACAAGTACACAAACCCGGACCACCTCAAAAACGTTCCAGAAACTCATTTTAGCATGTGGTCCGTGTTTGTAAACAAGTACATAAACCCGGACCAATGCAAAAACAAGGCAGAATGGTTTTTCCGGGATTGGTCCGGGTTTGTAACCCCGGACACAAACCCGGACCAGTGCAAAAATGCACCAGAAAGTGTTTTAAGTGTTGTTATGACGGGGAATTGATTGGGGATGGTTTTAGATGATGATTAGGCCTTGTTTGGTGACTTTTAAAGGCCATTGGAAGTATGAACAAGTGTGAGAGTGAATGTGTAAGTTGTGAACTTAAGATCACATAAGTAAGTTAAGGATAACAGGACAACGGGGTTAAGTACAGGAGTAGTATTATCTTACATACCGTAAGATTTTGATGTTAATAAAAACATTTGAAATAATACCAGTTGTTCGGAAACTACCCGGGGAGCGTGAGGTGACGCGTTGGAGTAAATCCTCGGGGACACGGTAGAGTAACCCACGGTGTAAGGTATGGTTTTCTTGCAACCTGTGTCCTACCGGGTTACACCGGCTTGTATGCCAACTTGTTTTTCTGTGTGTTTGCCACCTTGTAAGATATAGCATGAAATGAGTTTACCTCAATTCATTTATGTGGCGTATTTAGTTCCGATACCGTTTAACCTCAAGTATGTGTTAAACCGTAGCTAATCGACTCTAGGATCACATAAGAGATCGGTATTCGGATTAAACGTCCCAACCCACAGGAACGTTCTAACTACGGCTATCCGTGCGTTAGTTGTATATTATGGTGGTGTGTTGAAATACCCCAAACCTTGATATGTGGTTTAAATATTAAACTATGGTATGTAAAGGCTAAAAGTGCCTTAGAAACGTCAGTGAACAATTTAAACCATAGTAAAATGCAATAAAGCACTAAGATACAGTTTGAGCAAAAACATGCTTTAAGCTTGGAGTGAACTTGGTTAGGACCCAAAGAACCTACCAAGACTAAATAATAGTCAATTATGATTTAATAAGGCTAATTAAGTCCTTAGGAAACTTTGGTAGACAGTTAAACCAAACAAAACACAAGAATATACCTTAAAGTCAATAAGAGCAAAAATGTGCTCTAAGCTTGGGATAAATTTGTATAAGACCTAATGGTCATACCTATACCTTATAAATATGTTAATGAACATATTAAATCAATTACCAAAGAAAACCAAGCTTGAAAACAAGTTAAAACACAAAATGTGCTTTAGGGAGTCTTAAAGCACATTTTTGAAAAATTGTCTTGTAAATGAGTTTTGAATGGCTAAATGTCCATCATTACTCTTTAATTAACATGTGTACTATATAGTATCACATTTGGAAGTCTATATCAATGGGAAATCAAAAATTTCACATCTATGTGCCTTGTTTTAGTGAATAGTAACCTTAATAAGCTAGTTTGTAACATATGTTGTTATAAGTAATTAGATGGGTCAACAAAGACTAAAACACCCCTAGGTAACTATTGGGGGCCGGTTTTTGTTATGGTAAGTCACCAACATGTAAAAGAAATCAATTAAGGAAAGGAAGGAAAAGTAAGTAAAAGAAGAAAGTTACTTTATAACATAAATATCTTCCAAAAGCAAACTTAGAACTCATTCTCTCATTCCTCTCTTGTTCCCACCGTCTTCTACCTTCCTTCTTTCTCTCTTTTACGATTTGCTATAGTTCCACACAAGAACTCCATCTTTGAATGCTTGTAACTCCTAGCTCCATGGTCCAAATTCAATTTCAAGACCACCATTCTTCTAGTTGGAGCAAGCTCTACATTTCTATCTTTTCAAATCTTCAAAAGCCTCATTTTGGTGCCAAGAAGATTCACCATTGATGGAGCTTGACTTCATCTTTTCACACCTTGTTGTTCTCCTTTGCTTCAAGGTAAGGAAACTCAAAGAAAAACCAAGTTTCCTCTCATTTTGCACATGTCCGAAAATTCACCATTAATGGTGTCTTCTCTTGTTCTTCCATAGCTTCATTGCAATCTTCAAAGGGTTTGGAGGAGTCCTCTCTTGATTCTTATTCAAGCTCTCTTCCAATTCCAAGGTAAAACAATTACCTTAATGAGTTAAGACAATATATGTAACTACGGTTTGCAATGAGATGAAGCATAATGCTTGAATACTCATTCTATTATTTGTACATTGTTTAGAAGTTGACAAACAACCAAACATCCTTATCGGTTTTACAAGGAAACAAGAAAGTAGTTTGTGAGGGAAAAGAGGTAAATATGCTATCTCAATGTAGTTTAATGTCTTAGGAAAAATGAGCTTGATTTGCTTAATAAATACCTAAGGAGCCAATGGTGAATGACCTAGTAAAATGCTCTCAATGAAACTATTAAAGGGCATATATGTTTTTGTATGTAATTGCAGGTCAAAGCAATGTTCACAGAATCGCGATTCGATCCCACGATCCTACGATTTTACGATCCAAATTCATAGTTACGATCCGGATCGCAGGTAGGATCGTAGCCATGTAGGATCGTCCAAGGATCACGATTCTATTGCACGATCCTACGATCCTACACTCAAGATCTGTAGTACGATCCTACGATCCCATCGATTCTAATTTTATTTATAGTATATGATTTTCTTATCAATGTGAATCATATCTTAATAAAATATAAAGAAACAAAAAGTTCTTAAAATTTTGTAGAAAGATTCATAATCCATAAAGTATCATAACTTTGAACATTGTAACTTGATGTTATTCAAACAACTTTTATATGTAGATTTATTTGAAGTCATTGAGCGGATATGGATTAAGAATGGAATATCATTTCTTGTTACTCTCCATCATGAAAGATTACAATATGTACTTAGGTGTTAAAAAAATGTATAACATTTAAAGTGTTATTTAATATTGTAATGATTGAAAAATTCAAAGTTATAAAGCTCTAAAGTAGAAAATGGAAAAAACCTTAAAAGAACCAATACAAATTTATAAAATATTATTGATTACTCTTTTCAATTTTCTTCTTGGTTTATAATTGAAAAAATAAGTTGTGAAAACTCATTTTGACTTTGTTTCAATTGCTTAATTACTTACTCTTTTGAATGAGCATGAATGTGAAAACCCATGATTTTGTAAATAAAAAACTTGTAGCTCATAATGTTTGTTTGGAGGGTGATAAAAGAAATAAAGACTCACATAAAAATTATGAGGTATGTGGATTTGATTTATGCTTTACCTATATTATTAAATTTTATCTTTTCTATGAACAATATTATGAGAATTCAAATGGTTTTCTTATCTATATTTCAATTTTGTAAGTGTACTATCATAGTTGTGGTTTTATTTTAATATTTTAATTCAATAATTCTATATATTCTTACTCAAATTAAACTGTATGCCTTAAATAGAAATTTTTTATAGCATATGTATATTTTTCAACGATATTAACTCACTTTTTGTAGGATCGACCGATCCCACGATTCGATCCCACGATCCGATCCTAGGGGTCACTTACGATTCTATGCTAGGATCGCGATCCTAAAAACATTGGGTCAAAGGCATTATTTATGTGGAAATTCATTGTTTAAGGTTTATGCAATTTAAGGGCCTAAGAGCCATGTTATTTAAGGGCCTAAGTGCCAAGCAATTTAAGTTTATGCACTATATTGTGATGTAGTGTAAAATTGGTGAAGTAGTATATGTGTGGAAGTTAATGTGACAGTAAATACCATGTAAGTTAGTGTTATGCAATGAGTAACAACACGGTTCGCAGCAAGCGACCGTTGCATAAGTATTGTTGAATAATAATGTGGCAGATGAGACCAGTTTAGATTAAACTCAGTGGAGATGCAAGTTAAGTGATGTTAAACAGACTGGGCAATAAGCCAGTGGTAGGTACTATGTGATGAGGAACTCAGTGTAAATTCCATGGCGAGTCGCATAAGAGATTTACTATCAAGAGTTTACGCCTCTGCACTCTGTATGACTGAGTGTTTTGGTATTGCATTTGAACAGTAATGATCGAGTGCGATGGAAGGGGTTTTGGAAATGTTAATTGTGCTGGAAACAGAAAACGGCTTATAACGCCATAGTGATTGATGCATAGGAAATGCAAAGACATACCATGAAAGGGTACTTGTACAAACCAAATGTGGAGGCATGATTAAGAATAAGGGACTACAGTAGCACTGAATACCAAATATTGGTATGGAATATACCCCAAATGTTGGGTAATAACTGAGAGAGCACTACACACTAGGTAGTAGCTCAACCTCAACTGACAGTAAGTTGGAAGGAAACAAGTCAATCATTGTGAAATACGTAACAGTATATGCAGTCAATTATTATGGAAGTGGATAGAAAGTTTATAACTCACCGAATTCGCTCACGGTAAGAGATACCACGCGTCGGTTGAGAAACCATTATTACCAAGATAAAGGTGATATATGGGAGGTGTACAATATAGTGAGAATAATGAATGGGGCAAACTAAGCCCTACAGTTGTCAGAGTTGCGCAGCAGACGCTAGTGAACCAGTGAGTCAAGTGTACAATATGCATAGTGAATATGAGTAAATGGCTAATTATTAGTGCCTAGAACCCTCACAGGCCTGAACCGAAACCAGTTCAGAGATAAAGCAAACTCCAATGTGAATTCTTGATTTAGGGACTAAACCGCCAATATGGTTAAGATCCTCTAATCAGAATCCATTATATAATAGACCGCGTGAAAGTTAAAATACTTCACGACGGCAGAGCATTTTAAGCCAATGTTTAGTGATTGATTACGTGGGCGTAATCCCTTTTAAGGGGGGTAGAGCGCAAAACCATTTAGTGTGTATTACCGTACAAGTGTACGTGATTTATGTTGTGCATAGCACAAAATAATTTGTTTTGATGATTGGTGGGTGTGTTATGTAAACATACGCATTCATTCATGGTTTAATTGTGGTAATTGCGCACAGAAGATGCGAATACCATTGTGATAAGTGTGTTTGTTTGTTAACAATTGTGTGTGATAGTACAAGTGTGGGGAGTAGAGAAACTCCCGGGGAACAAAAAAAAACCCCCCGACAGTGTATAATGTGAAACGGTGTGTGGTATTTTGATAAAATATATGTGTATATATGCTATATAGTGATTCACGAAAGGGTATGAAACCGACATAGAACCTAGTGAGAATAAGATTCCCTAGGTAACAACATTAAAGTGTATGGAAATAACTAATAGACGAAGTTCTATCCCTTGGAGATGTTATGATCATGACTAGAATGATTTAAAAGATAGAAAATTGGAAATGAGTGATTTAATTGATGCTTGAAAATGAAGTGGGAGGTGGAACTTGATTTGCATGCGATCAAGGGAAGCCGAACACAAATTGGAGTGGAAGGATAGTTCAACACTGATGCTGATCACATCAGGGTTGGATGACTCTTGAAGCTCCCTATAAGTGGTCACAAATAACCACGCTAAGAAAAGAAGCAAAGAGCATAAGTTGGACTTGTAGTTGTATGTGTTTTCAAAAAGGATTTTGGATTGGTATTTATAAAGCGTCGATAAATACTTTACATAATTAAAGTTTTCTTACTTAACCTCACAAAAAAAATTCAAATTTAAGTGATTGTTTTGATCTCCCAAAGGCACGGGGACGGAAGGTGTCCATCGCGACCGGGTTCTACGGGATCACAGTGTATATCAAGATATTTTTGATTGCTATACATGCTATGACATGTTGTGTGGTATGTGTAATAAATATTATTTTGACCTTGAGTTCCTAAGGTGTATGCTATTAAGACCTATGAGTCTAAATGTGTTGTGTTACATAGACCTATGTGTCTAAAGGCTGTTATGTTATCAAGACCTATGTGTCTAAATGTTGTTATGTTACCCAAGACCAGAGAGTCTAAGGGTTGTTATGTATGTGTAAATGTTGTTAAGATACCCGGACCATTGAGTCCGAGGTTATCTTGTGAATATGTTATGTTATGTATGGATGTGAATGTGTTACCCGGACCATTAAGTCTGAGGTTGAGATGTAAAGTGTGTTTGGTTATGGAAGTTTTATTTCTATAAGTAATCCCCGTATTCTAATCCAAGATGTGGGGGAAGTGTAAACTTCGAGGACGAAGTTCTTTTAAGGGGGGTAGATTGAAATACCCCAAACCTTGATATGTGGTTTAAATATTAAACTATGGTATGTAAAGGCTAAAAAGTGCCTTAGAAACGTCAGTGAACAATTTAAACCATAGTAAAATGCAATAAAGCACTAAGATACAGTTTGAGCAAAAACATGCTTTAAGCTTGGAGTGAACTTGGTTAGGACCCAAAGAACCTACCAAGACTAAATAATAGTCAATTATGATTTAATAAGGCTAATTAAGTCCTTAGGAAACTTTGGTAGACAGTTAAACCAAACAAAACACAAGAATATACCTTAAAGTCAATAAGAGCAAAAATGTGCTCTAAGCTTGGGATAAATTTGTATAAGACCTAATGGTCATACCTATACCTTATAAATATGTTAATGAACATATTAAATCAATTACCAAAGAAAACCAAGCTTGAAAACAAGTTAAAAACACAAATGTGCTTTAGGGAGTCTTAAAGCACATTTTTGAAAAATTGTCTTGTAAATGAGTTTTGAATGGCTAAATGTCCATCATTACTCTTTAATTAACATGTGTACTATATAGTATCACATTTGGAAGTCTATATCAATGGGAAATCAAAAATTTCACATCTATGTGCCTTGTTTTAGTGAATAGTAACCTTAATAAGCTAGTTTGTAACATATGTTGTTATAAGTAATTAGATGGGTCAACAAGACTAAAACACCCCTAGGTAACTATTGTGGGCCGGTTTTTGTTTATGGTGAGTCACCAACATGTAAAAGAAATCAATTAATGAAAGGAAGGAAAAGTAAGTAAAAGAAGAAAGTTACTTTATAACATAAATATCTTCAAAAGTAAACTTAGAACTCATTCTCTCATTCCTCTCTTGTTCCCACCGTCTTTACCTTCCTTCTTTCTCTCTTTTACGATTTGCTATAGTTTCCACACAAGAACTCCATCTTTGAATGCTCGTAACTCCTAGCTCCATGGTCCAAATTCAATTTCAAGACCACCATTCTTCTAGTTGGAGCAAGCTCTACACTTCTATCTTTTCAAATCTTCAAAAGCCTCATTTTGGTGCCAAGGAGATTCACCATTGATGTAGCTTGACTTCATCTTTTCACACCTTGTTGTTCTCCTTTGCTTCAAGGTAAGGAAACTCAAAGAAAAACCAAGTTTCCTCTCATTTTGTACATGTCCGAAAATTCACCATTAATGGTGTCTTCTCTTGTTCTTCCATAGCTTCATTGCAATCTTCAAAGGGTTTGGAGGAGTCCTCTCTTGATGCTTATTCAAGCTCTCTTCCAATTCCAAGGTAAAACAATTACCTTAATGTGTTAAGACAATATATGTAACTAGGGTTTGCAATGAGATGAAGCATAATGCTTGAATACTCATTCTATTATTTGTACATTGTTTAGAAGTTGACAAACAACCAAACATCCTTACCGGTTTTACAAGGAAACAAGAAAGTAGTTTGTGAGGGAAAAGAGGTAAATATGCTATCTCAATGTAGTTTAATGTCTTAGGAAAAATGAGCTTGATTTGCTTAATAAAATACCTAAGGAGCCAATGGTGAATGACCTAGTAAAATGCTCTCAATGAAACTATTAAAGGGCATATGTGTTGTTGTATGTAATTGCAGGTCAAAGGCATTATTTATGTGGAAATTCAGTGTTTAAGGTTTATGCAATTTAAGGGCCTAAGAGCCATGTTATTTAAGGGCCTAAGTGCCAAGCAATTTAAGTTTATGCACTATATTGTGATGTAGTGTAAATTTGGTGAAGTTTTGTGTGTGAGGAAGTTCTTGATGGATTTTAGGTGTTCTTGAATGAAATAAGGTAAAAACCTAAGTGTTTGGATGTGAGGATATACAAGAGAAGCTATGGCAAAATTTGGAAAATGTATAAGGAGTTCTAAGTGTTTTAAATGAGTTTGGTGAACTAGGAAGTGTTAAAGGTGAACAAGTGTTTTACTAGGGAAGAAAACATGTATTAAGGTGATTTAGAGTGATACAAGGATTTAGGTATTATCTTGGAAGTTCTAAGGATTCAATGAGTGTTTTGTGGATGTATTAAAGCCTTAGAGAAAGTTTGTTTAAGTTTAGGAATGTTGATGTACAAGGAGGAAATGATGTTTAGGTAAGATGTGAAAAGGAGATTTAGTTAGTAAGAAAAGAAGTTTGTGAGATGATGTTAAGGTGTAGAGGAAACACCTTGGTATAATGGTCATTATTGGTGAAATACCACTTAGAAATCTTAAGGAGAAAACATTCCAAGTGCTAAGAATTTTGTAAGAAATTTGTGAAGGATAAGATGGTTTTGGTGTGTGATTTAAAGAGTTTAGTACATGGATAAAGGTGTGTTTGATGTGCCAAATGATGTTAGAACACATTAGGAGGCTTGAGGAAAAGTTTGGAGAAAGTTTGACAAGTTTTAGACAACTTCTGGTGTTGTCCGACCCAGGGTGGGTCGGACAGCTCTGTTAATGCAACCGTTGGAGTTTCTAGAATGGTCCGACCCAGAGGTCTTGGGTCGGACATGGGTCGGACAGGTGTATTTAAAAGACGGGAAGAGTCTCTGGAACGGTCCGACCCAGTTGTGGGTCGGACGGTGGGTCGGACGGCCCAAAATATGAAAAAAAAAACAAAACATTGTTTAAAGTTATAAGATGATGGGGATTATTAAGTAATGATGTTATAAGATTGTTAAGGACATGTTAGGTGAGTTATAATGACAATTTAGTTGGGGAAAAGTTGTATTGAAATGTAAAAGTAAAACAAGTTAAAATGTAAAGTTATGTAACTAAGTTAACGGGGAAAAGTTATAAGCATTAGACTTTAAACAATCATGTTACCCCGATGTTAATAAAAGTACATGTGATGTTATCAGTTGTTCGAGAGTTGCTCGAGGAACATAAGTGGACATGATAAAGTGGACTCCGGTGACAGGTATGGTTTTCTTGCAACCTGTGTCCTACCGGATTACACCGGCTTGTATGCCAATGTGTTTTTCTGTATGTTTGCCACGTTGTAAGATAAAACATGTAATGAGTTTACAGTAATTCATTTTTGTGGCGTGTTCAACTCCGATACCATTTAACCTCGGAAGTGTTAACCTTAGCTAACTGAGTCTAGGATCACATGAGAGTTCGGTATTCGGAGTAAACGGCCCGAACCATGGGACGTTCTAACCACGGCTATGCGTGTGTTGATTGTGTGATATTTGTGTGTGTGTATGTAAGGACCTCTCTCGTATGTTTAACCCAGAGGTAATGTTGTATAATGTGTGCATGTGATAGACTCCATAGTGGGGCTCTAACTATTTATCTACAAGTAAATATGTACTAACAGTGGTGAGGAATCCGGTTAGGCCGGTCCCGCGTTGTTTGGGAGTGGGTATCCTTCTTAGCCTTACCCTTCTCTCTGTTATGGTTGTTTCCCTCACGGGTTATGATCTCCCATTAGCTTACTCCAAAGCTTAGCTATTCTGACTTATGATCGGTTTAGGGGGAACATGTGTTTGTGTGGTGTGTTCGGGTCACAAAACCCGAACCATCTTAACTTAAGTTACTCGTCCGACTATTAGGACGGTAATGAGTGTTGTATAACGAGTTTATCATGAGGGTGACATCATTCTCTAGGCTCACCAGTGAATTAATTATGTTTGGGTCGGTTCCTAAGAGAACCGTTCCCGTTATGTTATGTATTGTTGTTATACTGCAATTCCTATTGCGATGTTGTTATGTGCACGTTGAAACGTGAAAAGTGTTGTTATGTAGTGTATGTTATATGTTGTAAAATGTGGAGTATGTGGATCATGGATATGAACCTCAGTTTGTGATAAGGGGCGTTTAAGGATAACCCGATTAATGGGTAGTTGTCGTCTATTAAGGAAGTAGCTCCATTAGAGGAGAAACACTCTAGGGGTAATGAATACCATGAGTAACCTATCAAGTATGAACATGTTATCTGTTTGTTGAGCCCATTGAGGCGGAATGATTCGTGTTGTGTGTTTTAAGTTACATGCATGATTTAAATATAATCAACCGCATGCTAAGACGACAATTAGTTGTGCGTGGCCCGGTAGCATGTGGGCTGCGGGATTACCATACCAGCAAAGGTGCTGAGCCCCTTGGGGGCCACCCTTTCTCTTCTTTTCCTATTTCAGGTACAAAGAGCTTGAAGCCGTTCGAGAGTAGGACGGGGTAGTCGTTGTACATGGGTAATCATTTAAGTTGTATGCACACTATACAGTAGGTGTAGTAAGACCGAAATTGTTATCGGCATTAGTTGTGAATACTCGGTACAGTTGAAAGGTGTATGTTGTTTCTGTTGTTATGGAAAGGGACAGTAATGTGTAGTCGCTCGGGAATCTAGTCCATCAGACCGGTACAATGTGTATGTAATAGCCTTGCTAGCCACGTGGGTGGTTAACGGCGTGTAACACCGACGAGTTAAGTAGTGTGATGAAGTATATTTTCCGCTGCAGATTGTTATTAAATGTGTCGTTGTTGGTTGGGGTGTTACATGTGTGATGTATGTTGCCCTTGTTAGTATGTCGTTATTTAACAAATGTTGTTGTCCATGTTTGTCTAATGGGTTGTTACCTCCCTTGTGTGTGTTTAACCAAGTTCGTAACACCAAATGGTGTCGTGATATGATAAGTTCCATAAGGGAACTTCTAACTAATATATATATATATTATGGGGGGTGAGGAATCTGGGGCGTCCCGGTCATGCACGTGTGTTTGGGAGTTGATTTCTATATTTGATTTAACTCCCTCTCTGTTTGGTTGTCTTTCCTTCTTGGATTACAATCACCCACAAGTCTAATAAGAGGCTTTCCTACCTTGATTATTATTCGGGGCTAGGGGATATGTGTATGGTGTGATCGGGCCTATATTATGGTCGACACATCTAAGTAAAGTAAATGTGTACGGTGTGTTCGGACTTATATTTTATCCGACACATCTTAAGTAAAGTGTACGTTCTCTAAGAAGAACGGTGTTACGTTGTGTATATGTTATTACGTGATGTGTATTGTCATGTTGTGTACGTTGTTCACCGAAATCAACCCCTTATTAATATAAGAAGTAATTAGTTGTAACCCGATCAAATGGGTAAGTGATGTCTAATAAGAATTTAGTTCCATTAAGGTAAAAACCCTCAAGGGTCAAGGAACACAATAATTTGATCTAACAAGTGTTGATGTGTTGACCTTCTCGGTTGTATCCTATTGATTGGATATGTGTGATTTAAAACATGATGTGTGTTTATAGTATTTCTTGCATGCTCTATATAAAATTAACTGCATGCTCACACGACAATTAGTTGTGCGTGGCCCTGTAGTATGCGGGCTGCACGATTACCATACCAGCAAAGGTGTTGAGCCCCTTTGGGGCCACCTATTCTCTTTGGGCTTCCCCACTCTTTTCACATCACCTGAAGGTGTACGTCTACGGTCGGGTCTTTGACTGACCAAACAAAGGGCTAGGTAAGGGCACTGCCAGGAAAACGCTTGGGGCTAAGGCCCAGGTATTAAGGGGGTGTGGTTAGACGACACCCTTCTCTTTTCCCCCGCTTATTCATATCACCTAAAAGGTGTGAGTCCCTACAGGGGACCCCTAAACGGGTCCCAGAGTGAAATCGGCTTGCGTGGATCCTCGCTCTCTTATGATGCAAAGGTGCAGGGAATTAAAGTGCGCACAAAGGTAAACAAACAACACAATAAAAGCCATAAATAAACATTTCAAGTTAAGCCCTCTTTCTTAAAACTAAACAAGTTAATATTAAGAAGTTGTCCCTAGCAGAGTCGCCAGTCTGTGAGCCTCGATTTTAAACCCTATCCTATGTTGATTAAGTTGATTAGAATCTAGTCGGGTTTTAGGTCCACCTATAACCTAAGTTTAATAACTATGTCATATAACAATAATTATTAAAACCTAAGCTAGCTCACTGGAACATATTATGAGTCACCACCTAATTTTAACCTAGATCAAATTAGGATAGGAGAGTTCGGGTTCGGGGGCTTGGTATTCGACTTATTTAGGGTTCAGTTACTTTCATTACCCCCAGAAGTCGTTTTTCCTCTACTTAGTTTACTTACGGCTTATTACGAAGTCGTTTTAACCTAAGTGTGCGGGCTTCTGTTTTTTTGTGTTTTTAAGCATTTTGACAGAAAATAAAAGTGGAAATTGAGACAACCTAAACTAGGGTTTCGGAGGCAGAATTAGGTCAAATTTCGTTACCGTCTGTGGCTACGGACCTAATGTCCGAACCCACGGACCCTAGTTAACCTATGTGAACATAAAAGTCGAATTAAACAGAAAACACAATTTTGAAAAGTCCGGGGCCACGGACAGGTTGTCCGTGGGCCCGGACATTATTTTAGAAAACCTAAATTTTGAAAATTTAAAAATCCCGCCGCCGTCTGTGGGTGTCCGTGGTCCCGGACCAGGGGTCCGAGGTCACGGACCACCCACGGACAGGGGTTTTCTGGCAGTTCCCGAAGGTGTTTTCAGCTAAAAAATTATGCACGTGTAGCCTGAAAGGTATACAATGCGTTAGTAATTGAAAGATTGCAGTTTGAAGTCTAATTACGCACGAAACTTGACAAACAAGTAACAAGGCAGAAACAAAAGCAATTAGCAATACAGAAGCGTAAAAAGGTTAGTTTGAGCCCAAAATTTGACAGAGAGTTAATAAGGTCGTGGAGAGTTAGAAAAGTAGAATTGTAACTTGTGTTTACCTTTGAATTAAAGATGATTCTTCATGTCGGGATTCTTCGGAGGCTCTGATGGTGCCGGTTCCGGATTGAGTTCGACCCGGGCTTCTGGTTGTTGATTGTTGATGATGTTCCTCACGCTTTAGAGGTGGTTTGGTTGATTTTTGATGATTGTTGATGTGTTGGGAGTTGAAAAGTGTGTTTAGGTGGTGATTTCGGGGGATTTTGATGTGATTTTGGTGCTTGGATGTGTAAAAGTGTGGGGGACTTGTGACGGCTAGGTTTTCTGGTTGATTAGGGTTCTTGAGGTTTTGATTTGATCAAGGGATAAGGCTCCTTATATAGGCTTCCTTAAAGATAGAAAAATCCGGTAAAAACCGAGATTTACCGACATTTTAGCTCAAGGGCTTCCAAAGGGAATTTGATTATGAAATTTTACACATGCGTAAAGGATGATATTTCTGATTTTTCTAAAGTGGAATTGAATTTTTGGATATTGGAATATTTTTAAATTCAATTTCTCATCAGATTCAATCAGAAATTGCTAGAAAATTATTGGAAATTCTAAAAATCAAAATTCCAACGCCATTATGCCCAAAATGTGATCCTCTATCATGGGTTAAAATTTTAAAAAATTTTGAATCGATTTGACCCTTCTTTGGAGGAGAGAGAAAGCCTATAGGGGGCTTAGGAGCCTTGAAAAATTACGAAAATGCCCCTGGAGATGACTAAGCTATCCCTAGTACTCTGAAATGTTCCGATCGAACTGGGAACCCTCGGTACTAGCCTATTAGTAGAGATCCTCTTCCGGGGGGTTGAAATTTTGGGTATAACACCACCCATTTCATTTCAGGTACAATTGAGCTGGTAGTCGTTCGAGAGTAGGATGGGGTGGCTAATTACGCAAGGGTAGTTTATGTAGTTTTCTTATGTATTTGTATGTGGTGTAAGACCGAAGTGTGATATCGGTATTTGAATGTATTAGACTCGGTACAGTTGTAATGTAAGTGTAGTTGACTCGGTTTAGTTATGAAGTGGAATTGTAATGTTTAATGTTCGGGAGTCCTGTCCGTCAGACCGGTACACTATGTATGTATTAGCCTTGTTAGCCACGCGGGTGGCTAACGGTGTGTAGCACCCATGGATTGAGTTAAGTGTTGAGTTGTAATTCCGCTGCAATCGTTGTTAAGTATTGTGTTTGTAGTTGGGGTGAAAGTGGTATCAGAGCGAAGTATCGCTCTGATGACTGAAAATACCGAGCTTAGGAAGTACCGAGTTAGGAGTCTAAGACTTTGGGCTAAAGGTTGAGTGATAGCGTGAGAGAAAAGCTAGTTAGGCATTCCCCGTGTGTACGGGATACCTACAATATCCATACCCGCCCTCCATATGCCCCATTTTATAACTCGGGGAAGAATGCCAGAGAGATGAAAGTCCTCTTTTACTCGGGAAAACCCGATCTGGCCGTTATCAAATATTTCTGTAAGAATGGGGAACCGGTCGTGCGATAGATCCCGAGAACGGGAAATCGTGGAGACGGTTCCCATCTAAACGACGTTACCCGTACTTAATAGTAGAGAATTGAAGAATCCTATGCATAAGAGAATGGAATTTCCGGCAGCATGGGTCGACATGCTTAGCAGTCGAGAGAACCATGACTGACCATCAAGAAGGAACGCAATAACCGTACAATGAAGCAAAAGGGTGAAGTAATAGAACCCGAGACACATGTTTGCAGGACCACAATTGTTAAGTAATACCGACAGTGGTATATTAACTGACTGAGGAACTAGTCGAGGTTGGATAATTCCAAACCTACAACGCCAAGGAGGCGGTAATGCCCGACTATCATAGTTTAGACAACTATGGGAGTATTTATGAAACATACATTAATAGGACTACGACGTAGTACCTAAACAAGAATCAAGCCTCGGTAACCACGGCAAATGCGTGGGGACGAACATTAGGAAGAACACAAAGTTAAGTGAGTGGAGAGCCACCCTAGTTAACGACTACCATGTCAAGACCAATGAGAGTCGCTCGGAAGATTTATTATCAGGACTGTAAGATCAAAGGAAGAGACAACAAGGCCACCGAATATGGTAATGATAAAAGTAGTACCGAAACCAGTACATGTTGAACCGATAGCCTGCCAGCATGGCGCACTTGCCATGGCAAGTGCTGCTATAACGGGGCTATTCGGGAGAATTTTAATGACTACGAAGTACTTAGTGAAGTACCATGATGGTGAATGGAGCAATTATGGGATCACGAATCCTCAAACTTGAATACTGAAACCTTGGTCAAGGCAAGAAGACATTCTAAATACCATGAAGAATTTCTTTTAAATCTAACTCTTTCTTCTAAACTCAAATTTATTTCAAACCCTCTTTCAAAACCAAGTTTTCTTCCAAACTCATGTTTATTTCAAGCCTTCTTTTAAAACCCAAATCTCTCTCAAACCTCAGATTTCTTTTAAACCAAAACCAGTAGACTACACCGGCCTCAAGCCACACAGTAGGTAAGTTATACCCAGTTCACATTCGAACAACCTTAGAACAATCCTACAACCCGAGGGTATTAACCCGAGGGAAGGAATCCAGTTCATACTAAATACAGACAGTGGATAAATTTCCCTTGATTACGTTTGGGAAGCACCAAAGGTGCATTATCATCGGACGATATAAGAGGAGTTAACAACAGAATACTTCACATAGGCGTGTGACGGACACTACGAGTATACAAAAATGAAATGTGGGAAGACCGCACTTCGATAGGAGCTTGCGGGCCTGACCGACCTACTTATAGGTTAGTCGGGTAAGTAGTAATGTATCAGTAGGGTGCCCCACATATGTATACGAGTGGAGTACGAAACACGGGGAGTAGTCGACTCCATACTACGGTCAGCCGTAAAATTCAAACAAAAGCAACTGATTACCGCGAAGGGTTGAAGTAAAAGAATTCGGTTAAGTTAACAAAACTAAAGGAATTAGTGAAATCGTTTCAAGAAAATGTTTAAGAGTCAGGAAATGCGGAGTGCACTGACTAGTAAGTAAAGACACATCATATGTCTCGAGAATCACGAGGGATAAACATGATATCTAGAACGAATACCTAGCCTATACATAGTAAGGCAAATGCCCAACATGGGTATGTTAATGCCCAACGAACGGGATAGAATTCCCAGACAATCACCAAGGGGAAATCCACCTAACAGGGGATACCCTAAATTGCCAAGGGAGCAAACTGATATTACCTAACGGGCCTCTAATAAAGGAAGCGTGATGCAACGACCTTGTCGTGGAGCCTAGTACAAGTAGGAATCTGTGTGAGCAGCCGGCAACGAGCAACGCTCGAGGCACCATGGCTTATGAGCCATGAACCAATACAATGTGTGAATTCAAATAGTTACAGTGATTGTCGGAAGTGGCACCAGTAAGAAAAAGGATTGTGTTATGTAAGTGATAAGAGCGGAGAACAAACCACACCATAGAAGGGTGGGGAAACCTCTCAGTATAGTGAGGCTCTGGAGAGGTGTAAATCTGAACCCTCCGGAATAGGCCTTCACCTGTTGAAATGCAGTAATTGTAAGTAGAACGAGACCCAGATACCGGGAAATTATCCAAAGATATCCCATTAAATATGTAATGAATAAGAGAACATCTCAGTTTGTTCATGTGATAAATTAAAGTTTGAGTATTTGGAGTGATCTCCTAGACTAGTGTGCGGAAGAAGCTTTAATAGCAACCGTGGAAGACCGGAAGAGTGGTCAGTTTAATAGCAAACACCACGTGTGTTCAACAAGAAATGTAGATGGAACAATGCTCAAGGAGCATAAAGACTCGAAGAATAGTGTAATAAATGACGAACCATAACATGAATGGTGAAAGTACATAAGCGGAAACTAATATGAGGGTGGATGTCATGTAAGTTAGTGTTGTACAATGAGTAAGAACATGGTGCGCAGCAAGCGACCATTATATGTAAATGACATAGAGAATAAGCAGAGTTACGCGTTAGACTCAGTAGAAATGAAAGGCAAGAGATGGTAAGTAGATTAGGCAATAAAGCCAGAAATCTATACCATATGACAGAAGACCTCATGAAGAAGGCATTGTTTATCCCTGTTGCAGGTGCATAGAGAATGGAAGTGTACCATGGAGCATCAGTTCGATAAACCTCGGGACAAGAATACCCGATTGCTAAGTAACCAACCCGTACTATATATGGAAGACTGGTAAACACACCAGTAAATATGGCGCAAGCCAGTTGAGTGAAAGGCTAGAAACCAACCGTGCGGCCTTGAGCCATAGAGACACGAAAAAGGTTGGACATACCAGCAATCGAAACAAAAACGAATTCCACCGCATAAAGGCGGATGAGACTTATAAATATTATAAGGACCGATGCATAGAAGATGCGAGGTCATACAAATGGAAGGGTAGTTGTACAGAGTAAAGTAGTTAATCACGATGAAGGAGAAATGGTCATGAGTCAGTGACTAAAGAAGCACTGAATACCGAATACAGGTATAGAATATACCTTGTGTGTGAGAACAATAGAGGGAGCACTACTCGTTAGATAGTAGCTCGACCTCAACCGACTGTAAGTTGGAAAAAAAACCAAGTGAATAATCACGAAGATACACAGATGTATATAGAAAATTATCCGAGAACTGGATAGAAAATCTATAACTCATTGAATTCGCACACGGTAAGAGATACCACGCGTCGATTGAGAAACCGTTATTCCCAAGATAGAAGGGATAAATGGGAGATGTACAACACATCAAGAATAACAAAAGGGCTAACTAAGCCCTAAAGTTATCAGAGTGGCGCAGCAGAAGCTAGTAAGCCATGATTCAAAGTTGAATATACCTAGTGAATACGAGTAAAAGGCGAAGTATCTATGCCTAGAAGCCTCACGGGCCAGAACCGAAACCGGTGATGAGTTAAACGAACATTCTGGATTCAGGGACTAAACCGTCAATATGGTTAAGGTCCTCTGACCGGAACGCATTGTAAAACAAATCGCGTGGAAGTTAAAAGACTTTATGATGACGGAACGTCTTAAACCAATGTTAAGTAATAACATATGGTCGATTACGCGGGCGTAATCCCTTTTAACGGGGGTAGAGCGCAAAAATGCTTAGTGAATGTTTACGTACAAGTGTACGTGAACAATTTGTGCATAGAACAAAATAATTTGTTATGATGTGGTGTATAACACAAAATACTTTGTTCTGATGATTGGTGTGTATGGTACATGAACATACGTATTCATTCATGGTTTAACTGTGGTAATTGCGCACAGAAGATGTGAATACCATTGTTATAAGTGGTGTGTGAATATGAGTGTATGGGAGTAGAGAAACTCCCGGGGAACTAAAACCCCGATAGTATATGTTTATTTGAGACAAATATAATGATGTGTATTATGATTTTGATAAAAAAAATATAGAGTATTCACTTATCATAAATAATTTGACACCATAGTGGGCGTCTTTAGGAGTCCTCCATGGTTAGGGAGGAGTTTTCCTTTGTATAAGTAGTTTCCTTATTGGTTTGTATTATTCATTACGTTTCGTCCCGTAGTTTTACATAAACGGAGAGTGACTACGTTACTGTGTGCACGCACGTAAGGTATAACAGGTATAGAGCAACCAATACCGTAATTTAAATAAGCAATCCGTTCTCATGCTTCACGCAGCACACTACAAGCGAATAAGCAAGATAAACAAACAATCCGTTTTCATGCTTTAGTCTTGAAGTCATTGGCAAACAAGGCACACAGCACACAAGCCGTGTAACATGGCAACATACGGACCACACATATCCATACCTTTTATCAGTCGACGGGTATACTTGCGTTACGATTCCTCGCCGCTCGCGGGACACACTCCTTAAGGTTTGAGGTTGTTTTTCTTGGGCAGCTCTTGATACTCTTTGGTCTATTTCACACCTTACAGAGACAAACGCCAAGTCAGTTTGTTGTTCGTTTTAGATTGAAACAGTAAGTGTTAGTTGGTAGGGTTCTCGGTAGAGTTTACCTTACTCAAGAGGGGGAAGAGTTACTCCTTGGGTTTCTTCTCTGTTTTGCTTGGCGAACTGATGGATGTAGATGTGTCGCTGGCCATGCGTTTAAAATAAGAGAAAGAGGGGTGAGATCGTGACCAGGAAACAGGAGAAGAACCAGCCAGAGTTTAGAGTTTTCCTGCTCTTACCTTCGAGAGGTCAAGGAGAGGATTCGTTCACCGACTTACGGAGATTCTATCAGCAGGCTCGCATGCACGGTTCTTGCGTGAAAGATTGCAGAAAATTAGAGGAATCGAGAGAATATTTTCGGACAAAACAGAACAAAGAAAATGAACAGAGGTAGAGAGAACAACCGGTGGAATCTACCCTGCGCTAGAACATGAGCAGGAATGGAGTGGGTTCCTTGTGGGAACTTTCGGCACTCCTCAAGGGACCCTTCCCGGGCGATTGCATGCATGAAAAGAAGGGGAAAAAAAGAGTTACAAACCAAAATACTCAGATAGGATCGCAGAGGAAAAGGAAACCGAAGTAAAAGGCAACTGGTAGAATTTACCTTGCTTGTTGGTCTCGTGAGTTCCAGTTTTTTTCAAGGCCGGTAACCCAATGCTTAGTTTTCGGACATTCAAAACAGCAGATAGAGGAGTAGGTAAACAGCCAAGGTTTCGGCTTGCTTTCCTCGCCTTTAGAGGATTTATGGAGCCGATTCTTGTTCAAGGACTCTTTGAAGATTCGAACAGACAGTTGCATGCAACGTACCTCGCGTGAAAATGCAGGAGATTAGAGGAGTTGAGTAAGAAGTTTCAGACGGAAAACGAGGAAGTGGGGAAGGAGAAGTTGTTATCGATTTACCGTGTCGGTCCTGCGAGTTTCCTTCTGAACTTGCGCAACCGTGAATCCGTGGAAGAACCGTATGGGCAACTTCAATCGAGAAATAACATGGGGACTTGACTAGCGCATTGGGAGAAGGCGGAAGATGGGTTTCTCAAACGGAACACACAACCATGCGAGGGTCAGGGGAATACTTTCTTGAAAAGCCGTGAGAGTCAAATGCCTAGAGGAGATAGAAGGGATTGAATGGTCTGTTGAGTGGGGCTGCAGACACACGCGAGAAGAAGACAAGAGTAGGTAATTAGATGTTTATTAGTGAATCTGCAGGGTTTTCGGACATCACATAAGTAGTTTATTTTTATTATTGACTTATAGTATGAGTAAGTAGTAGATATGTGGTTAGTTTAATATTTAAGTCAAGGAATGTACTTGGGTGAGTACAAGTACTCCTTTTATAATGTTACTTACACTGATTCATATAATATATTCTCGTATCATATGTTATCTAATACAATTGTTATGTGTCAATGAGTACTCCATATATTTCAGTTTGCATAATATGTCACACTTGTTTCGTGTACAAAGATCCTAACATGGAATAATTTATTTTGCTCACTGCGTTGGTCATGTCAAAACCGACAATGTTACTTGCTATTTCATTCATGGACATAAGTAGGTTTCTTAATATCTTAGGGTATAAGTTGTAGCACAATTATACATTAATGTGACCTGTTAGTTGAACATATCACACATATTCATGATTTCATGTGTTTTAATTATTAGGGGTGTTTCAAGCTTGGTATATTTCTAGTTTATCAGACCGTGACTATATTAGTTTAGGCCTTGTTAGTCACATGGGTGGCTAACGGCATTGTATCACCAGCCGATTGTATGTGAAATCCCGCTTAGAATGACGACCGAGACGATTAGACGATAATGATAGGATTAGCGGTAGGGGTGTTACAGGGTCGGTTTTGAGTTGAAGTGAAACATGAGCAGGTCAGGTTCGGGTTGAAGTCAACCCGACCCAAAACCCGAAATTGACAACCCTATGCCCAACTACAAGGCATTCCTCTTCCGGCTATCGTATTTTTGTAACACCCCTACCGCTAATCCCTTACTTACCATTTAATTGTCCCGATTATCCTACTACTCGCAGCGGAAATACAAATACTACGGCGGGTGATACAACGCCGCTAACAGCCCATACGGCTAGCAAGGCTTACACTTACATACAGTAACGGTCTGATGATCATAGAATATACCGAGCTACTAACATTACTTCACAAGTACACAATACCGTCTACTTACAGTGTTTGATTACCGAGTATCCAAAAGTATAATTAACTACATCCCTTCCTTGAGTTTACAAAAATAATGAGTTTAACAACCTACTCATTCTACCAATTCACAATACTCCCAATATCTAAAAGGGTGTACCCCATGGTACACCGGCTAATCAAAAAGGCCTATAGCCATGTACAACTTGGTACACCATTCATAATCTATTAATTACACAAAAAGAAATCCTCTTGATCTCATCACAGTCTTCACCCTTCACGAGCACCTGTAAAATTAAAAACAGTGCCCTAAGGGGCTCAGCAAAACGCTGCATATAAACTTCGCATATACCGCGTGCTAACTAGGGTACACCGACTAATTGGTCGACTATACATGGAGTTCGATTTATACATGCATACATGCTATTACAATCAACCATACATTCATACAAGGTACAATACATACAACCGAAGGCAACACACAAGCCAAACAGTAATACAATACCATTCATAACTCTTACTTCGTCATTGGTTAGCCAATTACCCATCCGGGTTAATCGGATGTTCTTTACTCTTTTACTCGGTACCACATTACTTACACAATCTTGCTCATACAATACTTACTTACTTTTCCATACCTACTTACTTACTCTTACTTACTTACTTATACTCATGTTAAGTCGGTATGACCTCCGGGCAGGGACTACACCGTCCCACCACCGGGCTTTAGGGTGGCTCACTAATCCAGGATGCTACCTATTTAAGGGGTTTGGTCCATGGAAAATATTAAGGCCAGGATTTGGATCCAACCTCTTGTGTCTCCTCCTCCTCACGCGTGGCCGAAGCTATATCGGACTTCTACTCATTCCAATTTACCAATTTCTTATGTTAGAAATGTAAGCTAGTTAGGAATCAGTTAGAAGCCCTATACTACTTTACTTGGTCAATACAATACACAACAAGGCACACACACTTCATTCTCATCCATTCATTTCATGAATTATACAAACTGAAAGTTAAGATAAACATTAAACAAGGAACAATATCATCTAAGCACAAGTAAGCGCAATAAATCTGATTCGTGCGTTTTATCTTATTTAGGTGATCAACTAGCACACAAACACACAAATCAGAGTAGCCAAGGTAGCATACAGGGCATGAGAAGTTCATACCGTTCACCGTTGTACTCGAATCTGACTTTCCTTCGGTGTTCACTATTCAAGTCCTATTACATACATGGAGTTGTATGGTTAATGACTTATTATTGATTTGACTCTTTATTCCTTTACCTTTCCCTATGTATACTTATTAGTTCTTACAAGTCATAAGTGGTTATGAAACCCATTTCATACTTTAAGTTTATTTTCTTACTCATGTGCATGTTCTCTTATTACTCTTACCCAACAATGGTGTACTTCTATATATATATATATACATATGATTACTATATTTATTTTTTTTATTTTTTTATTTTTTTGTATGACTCGACCGACCTTACCCAGGGTCGGCCCCAAGGTCGGTCGAAGTCAGTGTGTCTCGTTACTGAAAATTCCAGACCCGACCGACCTTGTCAAGCTCGGTCCCAAGGTCGGTCCAAGTCAGTGTGTTCTGGTTCTGGCGATTTAAGACTCGACCGACCTTGCAAGGTAGGTCCCAAGGTCGGTCGAAGTCAGTGACTTCTGAGTATACATTTTTACGACTCGACCGACCTTGTCAACTTCGGTCCCAAGGTCAGTCGAAGTCAGTAGACTTTCGTCTTTGCAAATCTGGGCTCGACCGACCTCGCCAAGGGCGGTCCCAAGGTCGGTCCAGTCCAGTGGTTTCATTTTAATTTCTGTTTTCAGTTCTTCCTTTACCCATTACTCCCCCAATCTTCCTACAAGTAATCTAACATGTTTTAACACTAATTAGACCCTCTAAATCACCTTAGTTCATCCACCAACTCATTACTCACTTCTATGTTAACTCACCCAACTTTTTCTCACTTTTCCTCCAACACTTATACTAGTTTTTATTCTTCAATGCTACAGATTTTTACACTCATCTTGTCACTCCTTGTTTCTTCATTCAATGTCATCACTAATGCTCCAAATACATTATCTTACACCCTAGTCCTTCCCACACTTAGCTCTTTCTCTCAATCTATTTCCAAGGTGGTAAACTATTCACAACAACACCAAAATACACTTAGTTGCATCCTAGGTTACTCCCTCTTCTTAAACATCTAAGTCTTCTAATTTCTAGACAAATTTTGACATAGTCTCCCCTAAAACTTAACATTCTCACGACATGTTTTTACCCACACATTCCATTTACCAAACCTGTTCAATATACACATTATCTATATACATGCTAAGCACTAATCACCCATTTATTTTCCTGCACATATACTTTCATTACCCAAGGTTTTTCCCAAGCTTTTAATCATCCTTTAAGGGTTTCAAAATAGATTATTTCTCTTCCTCATTATACTATAACATATCCACTACTCAAGGCCATAAGCATTACCCATTTTAAGTAATTAAAATCTGTTACACAAGGTTTACAAGAACTACTCAAGGTAAGAACATTTACCTTGTAGTTTCTAGTTTTCCTTCCTTTCTTCTTCCTTATTTCCTTCTTTCTTGACCCACCGGTTTAGGAAAAGACATTACCTTGCAAGTGCATAGAAGGAGTGTTGGACAGCAACAAGGCAATATTTCCACTCCACAAGAGAAGCCAAAATCGGCTGGAGCATAAGGAACAAGAAGCTCAAAACTTAGAAATTTCTATTTTGCAAATGGGAGCTAAAAATGCTAGTTTTTCGAATTTCTTTTTACCTCAAACCAACAAGGTGAAGGAGGAGCTTCTAATGGTGGTCTCAATCTTCAAAAACAGCCATACCCATGGAGATGAAAATGGGTATTTTCGAATTCTGAAAAGAGGGGGATGATCTCCTTGATGAAGGACTCCAATGGTACAAATTTTGTAATTTTTGGAGAAGATTTGAGTGCTCAACAAGAGGATAGAAGATGGTGGATGGTGTGGGTTGTGAAAATCGCCATTGTTGGCTTAGGGAAGAATAAGAAAATCAGAGAGGGGGAGTGCTTTACGGTGGAAATGAGAGGGAGTAGGAGAGAGAGTGTACCAAAGTGAGTTTTTACTTTATTATTTTGTCTTATAGCATATTAGGAACAAGGGAGTGAGAGAGGGGGCAATTAAAATCGGCCACCACACTGCACACACACAGATTTTACATTTTTATTTTCAAAAGTGGACACACTAGTTTAGTTTATTTACACTCATACCCCACAACTTCCCGTTTTTTACAGTTTTTACTACCGAAACCCGTTTTCCGGAATTTTCTCGTTTAATTAATTTTATTGGTTATAAACCTTCATTAATGTTTATTAATGACTATTTGGTTGACCAAAATTATTACGAGTCTATTTGACCCGCTTACAGTCGTGTTTTCCCTGTTTCCTCGAAAAATGCGCTTTAAGGTTCGTTTGTGTTTTTAATCCGTTTTATGGATCCGTTTTCTTCGGGATTTGTTCCCTCATGATTATTTAGGCTTAATTAAGCCTTTAAAATCTTCATTAGCCTAATTATCACTATTTTTAATTTCGGGGTATTTCAATTTTCTTGGTGCAAATCTAATTAGCTGGTCCTTCAAACATCAAGCCATAGTCTCTCGATCAAGTGCTGAAGTCGAGTACCGAGCAATTGCTAATGTAGTGGTTGAATCATGCTGGATTCGTACTCTATTTCATGAACTTGGGTTCCCTCTTTCTCAAGCAACAGTTGTCTAATGTGATAATGTTAGCACTTGGCACTATCTACATGTGATCCAACCGAGTTCAGCATCAACGTATCAAGCATATTGAGATAGATATTCATTTTGTTCAGGAAAAGGGGGCTCTAGGGATGGCTCGCATCTTACGTGTTCCTTCTTCCCATCAATATGCTGATATTTTACCAAGGGATTGTCTTATGTCTTATTCATATACCATACTCTTTTTTGACTTGGAATGGGAGGTCTTTATGATTGTGCGTTTGAATTTAGAGATAGTCTCAACCTTTATGTCCCTCCGGCTATAACTACGGGGGATGTTAGGAATATATGTTTGTTAATATTCTCTCCCTTGAATATCTCACTTGTATATTGTTAGGATTCTCTCTCTTGAATATCACACTTGTATATTGTTAGGATTCTCCTTTGTAATTATATATACCCTATGATAATAAGATATACATATTTCTTAAAACTAAACAAGTTAATATTAAGAAGTTGTCCCTAGCAGAGTCGCCAGTCTGTGAGCCTCGATTTTAAACCCTATCCTATGTTGATTAAGTTGATTAGAATCTAGTTGGGTTTTAGGTCCACCTATAACCTAAGTTTAATAACTATGTCATATAACAATAATTATTAAAACCTAAGCTAGCTCACTGGAATCTATTATGAGTCGCCACCTAATTTTATCCTAGATCAAATTAGGAAAGGAGAGTTCGGGTTCGGGGGCTTGGTATTCGACTTATTTAGGGTTCAATTACTTTCATTACCCCTAGAAGTCGTTTTTCCTCTACTTAGTTTACTTACGGCTTATTACGAAGTTGTTTTAACCTAAGTGCGCGGGCTTCTGTTTTTTTGTGTTTTTAAGCATTTTTTGACAGAAAATAAAAGTGGAAATTGAGACAACCTAAACTAGGGTTTCGGAGGCAGAATTAGGTCAAATTTCGTTACCGTCTGTGGCTACAGACCTAATGTCCGAACCCACGGACCCTAGTTAACCTATGTGAACATAAAAGTCGAATTAAACAGAAAACACAATTTTGAAAAGTCCGGGGCCACGAGCTGAGGACGTATGAGCCTTTGTCTTCGGACCGGTGACATGAGAAGTATATGTTAAAATGTATGTGATTGTTTTTGAATCTTCCAAAGGACCGGGGACCAGGAAGTGTCCATCGCGACCGGTACCTGCGGAATCACAGTATATGTACTCGACATGGGGCTCGAGGACTGTGATGTCCTGTAGTCTTTAGACCGAGCCCATGAAGAGATGTAAAAGGTATTTCTGATTGTTATACATGCTAAGACATGTTGTGTGATATGTGTGGTATATGTTATCCAGACATATGAGTCTGAAGGTTGAGGTGTTATCCAGACCTTGGGTCTGAAGGTTTATGTCAAGTGTAATTGATATGTGAGGACTATGTTGTAAAGTAATCCCAGTATTCTAATTAAGTAATGCATGGGAATTGTGGAACTTTGAGGACAAAGTTCTTTTAAGGGGGGTAATTTGAAATACCCCAAACCTTAATGTGTTAATTAATTATGTAATTATGATTTTCTAAGGCTAATTAAGTCCTTAAGATCATTGGCGAAGAAATAAAAACCAAAAAGAAAAAGAAAATGCGTAAAAGTCACAAAACGTAGAAACGCGTATTTAATTATTTTAGTAGGTATATATCCTTAACTAGGGTTATAAATATATTTGTATACCATAATTACACACTAAGAACATGTGGGAAAAATCCGAAGAAAACGGATCCAAATAATGCGTTAAAACGCTAACGGGGTCTTAAAGCGCGCTTTTCAAGAAAACCCGAAAACGCGACTTTAAATAGTCAAAGGACCCCGTAAAAATTATAGTTGATCATATAACTATAATTAAACATTAATGGGAGCTTAAGAACCATTAAAATTAAAGAAACGAGAAAAATCCGAAAAACGGGCCCAGATTAGTGAATAGTGTAAAAACGGGGACTTATGGGGTGTAAATTGTAATATGGGAAAAATACCCCTTCATTGTAAAATAAAAATCTGGCCCCTCCAGCATGTAGTCACATTTTTCTCCCCCTCTCACATTGGTATCTCTATTAAAACAAAACAAAAGCAAAAAGTAAAAAGGCATAAAAGTAAAATGGGGGATTCTCTCTCCTCTCACTCTCATTTCCCTCTCTCTTATCTCTCAGCCGGCTCCTCCCTCTTTCTTCTTCCTTTACTGGCGATTTTTGCAAGCTTCCATGGCTACTCTCACTCCTCCATTTTCTTTTACTTGCCCAAGCTCCTACAAAGCTCCAAATGCAAAACAAATCACATATTTGAATTCCCCTCATCAAGATCTACCTTCCTCTCTTTTCAAAATCCCAAAACGATGAAGTTGACCACCATGGCTAGAGCACCATTTGAGAAGGAAAGCTCATTTTCTTGAGCTAGTTCATCCTCTCGTTCATCTAAGGTAAAAGGTTCAAAGAAAAACCCATTTTTTCTTCATTTCCTTACATGGCCAATTTTCCAGATTTTTAAACCCCCATTGTTGCCTCTTGTTCCAGCCAATTTCATCTCCAAGATGGGGTTGGAGCCTTGCCTTGATAATTTACAAACATTCAATTCTAGGGTTACAAGGTAATACCCTAAATCTAGTGCTCTAAGTACTTTCCCCTTATATATGAAATTGGTTTATGAGTTTAAGTATGTTAATTAGTACTTATTGTTCCCATTTGGATATTGGATAGAGGTTACCAAGGGTGCATTGCTCCTTGGCCGAAAATGACATGAGAAGAGGAGAAGAGAAAGAGAAGTTTGAGGCTTAAGGTAAATGGCTTACCTTAATGACTATCTAGATGTTTTAGAGATTTTGGGATGGGAATTTAAAAGAATGAACCCAAAGTTTGAATGTGTTGGTTGAGAGGAGAAGAGAAGTGTGGCAATGCTAAATGCAAATTGATGGTATTGAATTAGTGAGGGTTTGCTTGTTAAGCTTTGTGATTTAAGGGCCTAAGTGTCAAGTTGTTTAAGTTTATTTCACATGGGGGAGTATTGTTGTGTTTGATGAATATTGTGCGCTGTTAGATCGCACAAAGGGTTTGGTTAGTATGAATTGTGACTATTTTGGTTTAGGTGTGAAGATGATGAAATTTGGATGAGTTAGTATAGTAACGAAGTTATGGTGAATTTTCTGTAGAAATCAAAGAGATTTAGGTGACTTGGTGAGTTGATGCTACCTAGGGTGAACTAGGTGTTTGGAGAGACCAATTGGAGTGGATAAGCACCTTGGGGTGTTAGTTGGAGAAGTAAATTAAGTGGTGTAAAAATCTGTAGCAAAAGTTGATGTTTTGGTGGTTTAAAATTCTTGGAAAGAGCTTAGTGTGTTTGACTTTGTAAATGGTGAGTGACTTGGGTATTGAGGGTGCAAAATACTAAGAATGAATGTGGTATGGTCAAATGGTAAGGAGAAGGTTAAAATATGTCATGGGAATGGTTTGAAGGTGCACTGATGTGCAAAGTGTGCAGAGAATGAAAATGAGGAATTGAAATTGTGGAATTAAGCAAGAGTTGAGTGGTAAGTTTGATTAATGATTTGAGGAGGTTTTAAGTTTTTTTAAGGTGTTTAAAACATGTATAAAACATGTGGAAAGTTTAAGGAATGATTGGAGGTGAATTAGGGGTTGAAAACTGCTCAAAAACTGTCAATTTTAGCACCTACAGACATGGTCCGGGTTTGTAAACAAGTACACAAACCCGGACCACCTCAAAAACGTTCCAGAAACTCATTTTAGTATGTGGTCCGGGTTTGTAAACAAGTACATAAACCCGGACCAATGCAAAAACAAGGCAGAATGGTTTTTACGGGATGGGTCCGGGTTTGTAACCCCGGACACAAACCCGGACCAGTGCAAAAACGCACCAGAAAGTGTTTTTAAGCGTTGTTATGATGGGGAATTGATTGGGGATGGTTTTAGATGATGATTAGGCCTTGTTTGGTGACTTTTAAAGGCCATTGGAAGTATGAACAAGTGTGAGAGTGAATGTGTAAGTTGTGAACTTAAGATCACATAAGTAAGTTAAGGATAACGGGACAACGGGGTTAAGTACGGGAGTAGTATTAGCTTACATACCGTAAGATTTTGATGTTAATAAAAACATTTGAAATAATACCAGTTGTTTAGAAACTACCCGGGGAGCGTGAGGTGACACGTTGGAGTAAATCCTCGGGGACACGGTAGAGTAACCCACGGTGTAAGGTATAGTTTTCTTGCAACCTGTGTCCTACCGGGTTACACCGGCTTGTATGCCAACTTGTTTTTCTGTGTGTTTGCCACCTTGTAAGATATAGCATGAAATGAGTTTACCGCAATTCATTTATGTGGCGTATTTAGTTCTGATACCGTTTAACCTCAAGTATGTGTTAAACCGTAGCTAATCGACTCTAGGATCACATAAGAGATCGGTATTCGGATTAAACGTCCCAACCCACGGGAACGTTCTAAGTACGGATGTCCGTGCGTTAGTTGTATATTGTGGTGGTGTGTGATATATGTTACCCTTGTTAGTATGTCGTTATTTAATGAATGTTGTTGTCCATGTTTGTCTAATGGGATGTTACCTCCCTTGTGTGTGTTTAACCAAGTTCGTAACACAAAATGGTGTCGTGATGTGATAAGTTCCATAAGGGAACTTCTAACTAATATATATATTATGGGGGGTGAGGAATCCGGGGCGTCCCGGTCGTGCACGTGTGTTTGGGAGTTGATATCTATATTTGATTTGACTCCCTCTCTGTTTGGTTGTCTTTCCTTCTTGGATTACAATCACCCACAAGTCTAATAAGAGGCTTTCCTACCTTGATTATTATTCGGGGCTAGAGGGATATGTGTATGGTGTGATCGGGCCTATATTATGGCCGACACATCTAAGTAAAGTAAATGTGTACGGTGTGTTCGGACTTATATTTTATCCGACACATCTTAAGTAAAGTGTACGTTCTCTAAGAAGAACGGGGTTACGTTGTGTATATGTTATTACGTGATGTGTATTGTCATGTTGTGTACGTTGTTCACCGAAATCAACCCCTTATTAATATAAGAAGTAATTAGTTGTAACCCGATCAAATGGGTAAGTGATGTCTAATAAGAATGTAGTTCCATTAAGGTAGAAACCCTCAAGGGTCAAGGAACACAATAATTTGATCTAACAAGTATTGATGTGTTAACCTTCTCGGTTGTATCCTATTGATTGGATATGTGTGATTTAAAGCATGATGTGTGTTTATAGTTTCTTGCATGCTCTAAATAAAATGAAGTGCATGCTCACACGACAATTAGTTGTGTGTGGCCCGGTAGTATGCGGGCTGCACAATTACCATACCAGCAAAGGTGCTGAGCCCCTTTGGGGCCAGCCATTTCATTTTAGGTACAATGGAGCTGGTAGCCGTTCGAGAGTAGGACGGGGTGGCTAATTACGCAAGGGTAGTTTATGTAGTTTTCTTATGTATTTGTAAGTGGTGTAAGACCGAAGTGTGATATCGGTATTTGAATGTATTAGACTCGGTACAGTTGTAATGTAAGTTTAGTTGACTCGGTTTAGTTAGGAAGTGGAATTGTAATGTTTAATGCTCGGGAGTCCTATCCATCAGACCGGTACATTATGTATGTATTAGCCTTGTTAGCCATGTGGGTGGCTAACAGCGTGTAGCACCCATGGATTGTGTTAAGTGTTGAGTTGTAATTCCGCTGCAATGATTGTTAAGTATTGTGTTTGTAGCTGGGGTGTTACAGTTTGGAACAAAACCTGCTTAAAGCGGTGAGTCTACCATTCAAGGCCTGCACATCTTTAATATTCTTTGGGTGTGGAAGATCGAGAACTGCCTGGGTTTTCTCCGGGTCCACCTCAATTCCTCTCTGCCCAACTATGAACCCCAAGAATTTTCCTCATGTTACCCCAAAGACACACTTTTCAGGATTTAACTTAATTTTGTGCTTATCCAAAGTGTCAAAGGTCTTTCTGAGATCACTCATATGTTGGGCTATGGAGTCGCTTCTTACCACTATGTCATCCACATAGGCCTTTACGTTTCGGGATAACTGTTCCCGGAACACTTCATCAATCATCCGCTGAAAAGTTGCTCCGGCCTTTTTCAATCCGAACGGCATAACCTTGTAACAGAATATTCCGGTCGAAGTGATAAAAGATGTTTTCTCTTGATCGTACTCATTCATCATTATTTGATTATATCCAGAGAATGCATCTACAAAACTCATTATGCTACTCTGAGCTGTTGCTGCAACCAACTTGTCTATTGAAAGCAACGGGTAAAAATCTTTAGGACAAGCTTTATTCAAATCTAAAATCTACGCACATTCTCCATTTTCCATTTGTCTTTTTGACCAAAACTACATTTGAGAGCCACTTTGGATAAAAGAATTTTCTAATGAATCCTGCTTCAAGGAGTCTTTCTACCTCTGCTCGAGCCGATTCATCCCTTTCTCTTCCCATGATGCTCTTCCTCTACCTCTCACCTCACCGCTGGAAACTTGGGATCTACGTTCAGGCTATGCCGAATAACGTTGGTCTACCCTGGGCATGTCCTTTGGGCTCCACGCAAATGTCCCTCTTTTTTTTCAAAAAATCTCATTAAACGAGTCTGTTCATCAAGATGAAAAGCATTTCCAATTTTGAAAAATTTAGAGGGATCAGTTTTCAGAGGTACCTCTTTTGGTAAATCTACCGGTGTCATGACCTTTTCTGAGTTTTCCTCACGCGCTCGGGCTCTAATTTCCCCTTCCTCATACTCTCGGGAAGATCCAGCCTCCTTCACTACATCATCCCTTGGGAAATCCTCATTAATCCTTACCTCACACACCCTTGCTATTTTCTGACTTCCCAGAATGGACACCAACTTTCCGGACCTTGTTAAATACATGAGCTTAAGATAGTAGGTGCTGCACACAGGTCCAAAAGTGTTGATACCCGATCTCCCCAAATAGACATTGTATCCCGACAGATCTCTCAGAATGTACAAGGTTATATTTTTCGTCCTTCGATCATCTTTTTGGCCCAGAGTCATTGTGACGTCAATGCTTCCAGAAGCTTGAGCAGTGATCCCCTATAAAGCCTTCGAAGGTAGCAGTGAATGGTTTGACCTTCTCGTCCAGTATTTCCAGTTTTCGAAATGCTGCCAGAGAGTTAACATTCGCCCCGGCCCCGCTATCCACTAGGATGTTGCCCACCATTCTATCGTTGATTTGGGCTCGGATGACAAGGGGATCATTGTGAAGGAAGTACACTCCAACTTCATCTTCCTCCGTAAAGAAGATTGGTGGCAGAGGCTCCTTTCTTTGGACTTTTCTCTCCGGTAGCTTTTCATGAACCTCATGCATATGTCTTTTCTTTTCCTTTGCAGTGTAAGGTCCTTTTTCTGAAAACAGTCCAGTTAGACTCCAAAGTCAAACGACTTGCTGTGGTTTACCTCGGGATGGAACTCTTCCCTCTGCCCGGATGAGTTTCCCTCACCTCGTCCATCTCGGGATTGATTTTGATATCCGTTGTTACCTTTTTGCTGCTTAGAAGTTTTCTGCCTCTATTTCTCCTGTTTTTTCTTATGCTCGTCAATTTTGTTCAACTCCTTCGACAACGTTGCACAATTGGTTGTCCGATGGTTGTAGTGCCCATGGAATTCACAGTACGCCATTGGGCTTTCTCTTGGAGCAGGCTTCTTTGAAGGCGGTAGATATCCTTCCCTTACCGCTGTCGCATATCGTCCGGGTGCAATAGTGATAGCCTTTGCTCCATACATCGGCTTATTCCCGGCATAAGCAGAGTTGATCGGATCCTTTCCGTAGGGTTTATACCTTGCTTCCCAAGATTTTACTCCAGATGTCTCTCCGTAGCTGGTTCCACCAGATTGTCCTCCTCTTGCTTTCTTTTCATTGGCATTTTTGAAACTGCTGACCAACTCTCTCTTATTCTCTACAATTTCAGATTTCAAAAACTCGTGCAACATTTCTGCCAACTCTCTGTGAGTTTGCGGTGCTTTGGTAGCAATCTTCCCGGCCAGCCTCAGGTGTGCCAATTCATGTCCAAAGGCTTTCACCAATATCCTCTCATCCACGTCGTCTACTTCAGCCACTTGCTTATGAAATCGGTCACTGTACTCCTTCACCGATTCTCCTTTTCTCTGCTTCACATCATCAACTCTATGGTATCCTTTCGAATCTTCTTACTTGCCGCAAAGTAAATATGGAATTCCTCTGTGAGTTCCTTGAAGCTTGCGATGGACTGCGGCTTCCGATAAGAGATCCAATTCAAGGCTCTTTTGGTTAATGTCCCCGAAACAGATTACAGAGGGCTTGAGAGCTGATCCCTTGAGTATTCATCGCGAAGATGAATTTCTTGATGTGTTGAGCCGGATCTCCAGTTCTGTCATATTTCTCTATCGCTGGAGCGACAAAAAACGGCGGGAGTCTCGCCTTATAAATATTCTCGGTAAAGGGGTACAGTGACATATCAATGAGGTCTTCCTCTTCCTCAATCTCCACCGGCGATTTCTCCTTCCTACTTCCTCCCCCACTCTTCGATGTATCCTTAGTTTTCAGACTTTCAATTACGCTCGCCATCTCATCCATCTTCTTTGGTGTTCCAAATCTCTTTCCATCAGCTCCTACCGGAACCGCTCGTTACTCTCGGCAATCTTCTCGTTGACGTCCTGGGCTAAACCCCGCATCAGATCGCGGAGGTCTTCCTTTGAGAACGAGCTTCCTTCCGCCGTAGTTGCCTTTCCCTTCCCTTTGTCAGAACGTGGTGCCATGATCAAACGTAACGTGTTTCAGTGGATTGAATCGTGGTTGTCTTTCGATGTTCTTTTCCCAGACGACGCCAAAATGAAGTGGTTAAATCTCTCCTTCTCTCTCTCTCTCAAGACAGCTAGCGTGAAGTGTAATTGCCAATGTATTGATCAATGTATCTTTTACATGGGGTGGGGCTCCTATTTATAGGCACAAGGTCACGTACTTCCTATACAACTTGTGGGGCACATCCTTCTAGAACCTTCCATAACTTATAAAATCTATCTATACAACTCTATTTTACCTTATACCCGACCGGTCACTTAGATAACAATCTGTCCTCCGAACTAAGTCTATCGGTATGGACATTTTCTTAGTTCCTACTGGTAATATTATGGCCTTAAAGCATCCGACCGATCTCAACGTGCTCTTCCACCGGTAAGACCGTAGCTTCGATGCGTCCATCCGACCTCAACACGCTCTTTCACCGGTAGGATCATAGCCTCAAAGCGTCCGACCGGCCCCAACATGCTCTCCTACCGGTAGCTGGCCTTCTTGCTTTGCTTCGGTAGATAACTTTCTCATGCCCTCCAGTATTACTCTACTTCAAAGACAGAGTTCTTTATCTGCACAATGACCCGCTCATCATCAGGGCACAAGTGAATGATCATATGATGGAAGGTATCCTAGTCGATAGTGGGGCTGATCGTATAAAGTGATGCCTTTCAGTCTAAAGAACGTAGGGGAAACTTTTCAAAGGATGATTAACAAAGTATTCCGGGAACAACTCTCCCGCAACATAGAAGCTTATGTTGATGATATAGGCGTGAGAAGTTCCTCAAAAGAACAACACATGAAAGACCTGGAGGAAACATTCAACACTTTGGATAAATTCCAAATAAAGTTAAATCCGAAGAAATGTTTGTTTGGAGGGACAAAAGGAAAATTTCTTAGTTTCAAAGTTGGGCAACGTGGGATCGAGGTGGATTTGGAAAAAAGTCAAGCTGTCCTTGACCTCTCGCCTCCAAAAAACATCAAGGATGTACAAGCTCTTAATGGAAGGCTCACAGCCCTGAGCAGATTATGCTCAAAGTTACAAGAAAAGTCAATCCCGTTTTTTAATACCTTAACCGTACTTGTTTCAAAGAAGCCGCTTCATCCTCTAAGATACGGGTGCAGCTCTTGATGGCAAAATTCTCATCCGAAGCTTCTTCAGCGCAGCCTGGTAGTCATCGCGCTAACGGGTACACTCTCACGAGCCGAGTCCAGCTTTACTTTCAAATCAGCAGTCCACCTCTTGATCTGAGTGGCGATCTCATTATTCACAGTGTCTATATAGCTATCATGGGATGCCCAGGAGATAACCATCTCTTCTTGGGCATTATTGGCCCGGCAATCCTCATAGCGAAGTTTGGACTTCAGCTTATTGATATGAGCTTCCACGTTCTGGGCCATTCCCATAGCCTAAGGATGACACACACAGTAAGTTCATACAAAAGGAAGCATAAAAAAGGGGATGATCAAATGAGGGACGAACCCGGAATATTGATTGCCACAGGTAATCGAGTCCCTCCTCTAGAGGAAGGGAATAGCGCATAATCGCATCCGCACCACCGTCTCCAATCCGTAACCTCTCTTTGGCCGCAATAATAGTGCGCGGAGGCGCAAAGATGTCATACGGATGGTTGGATCTTCTTATAGCTTCTTTCCAAAGGTCAGAGTAGGAAAGGCCATGGGTATTGACAAGAGGCATAGGCTGACCACGGTGGTAGAACCATCCTCTTTCTCAGAGAAGCCGCAAAAAGATTCATTGACAGGCGGCGGGGGTGTAGAAGAAGATGTAGGAAAATCTTCCCTCATTTTGGTGCGAAGTTCCGGGTTTTCAGGGACCGGCCAGTGGCCTCTGCCAAGATCTTCAGAAGCATCCACCATTGAAGAAGCTTGCTCCTCGGCGGAATCAAGATCAACTGTGTCTGATATCTTGACCCTTTTTCCGGCCACTTTATCTAGCCTATCTTTGGGTTTACTGACAGTCTTCTTACTCAGCTTCTTCAGGTGTGCCTCTTGAGCGGCCGCAACTGCAACAGAGCGACCGGTCGCTTTTGCATCAGCATCAAGAGCTAAAAACAAAGGAAGCAGCCTCAAGAAACGGTTAAAGGAAATAAAAAGAGCAAGAATAAAACAAGAATACATAAACACCTACCACAATAAAATTAGAGGCTGGAACTCTGTCCTCTAACACAAAATTATGAGTTACATCTGAAGAAAAATAGCTTGATAAATCAGTAAACAAGGCAAAAGTGGGAGTCACACATGCAGATTTGCTTCTTCCCCGCGAACTAAGGTTGAGACCTGACCCTGGAGTTAAAGGAAGAAACACCTGGCGTCCGGACTTGTATACCATGTACCTGGCTGGTTGGAAGTCTCGGGAGATCTGGTAACTAGGGTTTCAGGGGATCCTTGATCACCAATCTCTTTTGGAGAAGCCTTTTTCTTTTGCTTCTTTGATATGTTCTCGAGTTCATTACCAGGTCTCATCCTAGAGGAAGAAGAAGCTTGCTTAGACCAAGCTCCTGGCCGCCTTCTCCGCAACATCAAGGGCAGCATAGTAATCCACCTTATCGACCCCAACTTTAAAGGAGACGAAATGCCAGTCATAGAAGGGGCCCACCTTCGACCCGATATTGGGAAAGTCTGTAAAAATAACCAGAATAAGAACAAAAACAGAGAACGTAAGAGCAAGCAAAACACGATGAAGAAAGTTCTCCCTTCCAGAGTGCTTCAAGGTGGCCAGCCGCGCGTTTGAGAAGAAGTCTTCAACAAACTCTCGCCTCGCATTCACCGCCTTGAGAACCCGAGAAATAGGAAGTTCCAACTTTGGTGACGGAACCCCACCGAGTATGCCCCTAACAATTGAAGAACAACACGGAGCCCCAAGGAAGCGACCTGGCGGAGGAACAACAACAAACCACTTTGAATTCCATCGTTGGCCAAGTTTTTTATAATCAAAAATAGAATACCCGACACGCCCCGTAATGGTCAAGCTATCAGGATCAACCCGACTGGTGAAAAACTGAATAAACTTGGTAGCTACCGGAGCGATTTTGGCTTCGGTACAAAGAATAACATAGGCGTGAAGTTGAACTATAGCTTTGGGGTGAAGGTGTGCAAGAGTGCAGCACCTCCGAATCAAAAACCCAAGTACAAAGGGATGAGGTGGAATAGTCATTCCTCAAAGAAAGAATTCGGAATAAACGACATAGCCAAAGCCAAAATCGTCATATGGGTGAGAATCGGAAGGAGAAAGGTAAATATGAGTGCCAAGAGGGACCTTAACATCGCGGAGGAGGGTGTCGAGGGACGAAATATCCAGTGTGCTGGGTAACGGCTCCCGATTTTTGGCGTAAAATTGTTTGGGAGAAATCAGAGATGGGAAAATTTTGTTACCTGATTTCGTGCCTTGAACCACGTCTAGGGCAGGGAAGGAGGCGGATTTCGATTTGGAAGAACTCGAGGGAGCCATTACTGTTGAATAGTTGGACAAACGCAAGCACAAAGAACGAATGAAGAAGGAAGACAAACGAGCTCTCTTGCTACGGGAAAAGAGTAAGGCGACGGTTTGAAGGAAAAGCGAAGAAAGAGAAACGTTAGCCCACCTCCAAAGCTTAAAAATTGGTAAAAGTCCCGCCTAAAAATAATTAAAATAGCAATTGCAAACAAAAAACTACTTTTTACAGGAAAAAGTGCAAAGACTCTGCATATTCTGGATAAAAGAAGCTGGCACGCATGAAAAAGTAGAAAACTTTGCACGCCCCGAAGTGACATTCACGCGCGCAGCCAAATACAACCACGAGCATGGCACGGATCGGGAAAAGTTATTTTTTCCACACTGCGCAAGAAAAAAAAACTGGTGGAACTGAGAGAAGACAGGAAGAACGAGACCTTCAACTTGTGGGACTTCAAAACAACGCAAAACTAAAATAAAAAAATTCCTCAATTTCCGCTCGATAACCATGACAACTGCAATAAGTTCTACTTTCTTCATCAAAAATTTCAAAAAGTAGAACTTGTGGGGCTGATGAAAAGGGGAAAAATGAGGCCGACCATGAAAGACTAAGGAAGGGCCAAGAGGACGACTAGCTGGCCACGCCCAGTCGCCTACGTCCAAACAAGAAACAAAGGATAAGGTACAAAGCAACGACTGGTCGTTTGTGACCAGTCGTAAGGTTTAGTATGAACAACGACCGGTCGCATGTGACCGGTCGGAAATCAAGAAGTAAGGTGTAAAGTAGCAACCAGTCGCCTGTGATCGATCGATGATAAGGAAGTGAAGCACAAATAGCGGCCGGGTGCTTGCGCCCGGCCAAATAGATAGAAACAGAATTGTAGATGTCAAGTGTTACGCCAATTTAGCAACTTAGGTGACAGCCTGGCAGTTGTGGAGGGTGATTTTTCGGTATGAGGGGGGTCTATCTAAATATGGTCTGACTGGTTAGCCTAGATCCTAGAAAATGCCATTCTGTGGAGGGTGAAAACCCGTTATTCTGGCATCCCTCAAATACCTACTAAATCGTCCGTCTTTCCCAGAAAGCATGAAGGGGAGTGCAAGTGTACACTACACCCGCTCTCGATGGGCTCCACGTGGACTTATGCCCTAAAGGCGGAAGTTGACTAGAGTTGCCACCTAGTTTGACCTAAGGAACTAGGAAGGGAGGAGAAGGGTTCTAGGAACCGTTAATTGACTCTGTGATTGTTGCCTATGGATAGGACTTATCTGGCCATTTCAGAGATTCTATTGTGGGTTCGCACTGGATTACACCCCTTAGAAGTGGCAACGACCACGACTTCGGATTGGTGCCCGAGGAAACCTCGGTCTCCAATTGTCGGGATTACCTTCTTTCAAAACCTTATTAAAGATATTCATTTAAAAGCCAAGGGTAGGATCAGGACGGGAAGCGAGAGAGAGTGGATGAGGCGAGCTTTTCTGCCAAGTTAGCGCCAAGAAGAAGAGTCGGTGAATTCAAATGAGTATTGAATGAAAGATTAGGAGTCTGATTTTGAGAGTTGAAGAAGTCGAGGGTTTGTGGGAGTCAAAGGGGATTTGAAAGTTTTGAGAGGTATGGAGAACACCTTAGAGTGGGAAAAGGGTTTTTTGATTGGAATGGGGTTGCACCCTAGATGGGCTGCCTACGTACTCAACACCCTGTTGAGATCAGACCTTACGTAGTTCACGGGTTTTTTGGAGATTTGGGAGTTTTGATGTTTGTGGAGCTTGAAGATACTTGAGGTGTTCGAGATTTAGAAAGGTTCGAAGTTTCGAAAAGTTTCGAGTTTGGATGCTAGTCTGTGAGACGCTCGGGTCTGTGAGACGTTTGATGAAAAGAGATATCGAAGTCTATGAGGCGCTCAGGCCTGTGAGACGTTTGAATCTTAAAATGGTGGAGAGATCGAAGTGTTCGAGTCTGTGAGGCGCTCGGGCCTATGAGACTTTGAAAGCTTGAGAGAAGCTAGAATTTGCAAGAGGATTTGAGTTTAAGGTGAATTGGAGTTTGAATGATGACTTGAGTATGTGAGGCAATTGGAATTTGGGAGAGATCCTGGGTTTTTTTGGGTTCGAGGTTCGAAAAGAGTTGAGGTTTTGGGATATTTCGGGATTTGAAATGAGATGATGATGGGTTGAGTTGTTTGGAGGAATGATTGTCAAAATCGTCTCTCTTAAAGTTTAAAACCGAAAAGTCATTTTTGTTGTAAAAGGGCAGATAATCCCGAGGGATTACCCTATGTACCCCCTCGAACACGACACTTAATTAATGGTAAGTGCCGAGGCTCGAAAGATGGGGCAATGAATTTATGTCGAAAATAGGATTTAGAGAGAAACACCATGAATGAGATGTTCTCGGTCAGACCCTAATAACGTCTCTAACTCCCGGGTTTTAAAACGTTAAAAACCGAAAACCTTGAAATCGAGCGGAAGGGAGTTAGACGATTCTAAAATCCCGGCTGCAACTAGGAAGGCAGTTACATCCCTAGCACCCCGCCTTGTAAAAATCTAGGCTGCAATTAGGGGAGATTTGTCACCCTAATGCCCCGCCTAAAGAGATCCAGACTGCGACAAGGGATGTTACGACCCCAGTGCCCCGCCTCGGATTTTTATTTGGAGGAGAAACAAGTAATGTCTAACCAGGAAGAAAACGTTCTTTGAAGGTGTTAGACATCCTATGTTCCCCGAAAACAATTTATTTTGGGTTTGAAAACTAAGTTAGGAAACTTGTGAAGTTGTTCGGAATTCTCGATGAAGAAACACTGATTTTGAGAAATGATTTTAGGAGAAAACTTTCTGTATATGTGAGAAGAACTTTCTGCGTTTGAGAAGAGTTTTCTGTGATGTGAGAAGAGTTTTTCCTTTAAAATTCCACAAAATGGTTTCTTTTGAAAACTTAATGAAGTTTGAATAAAATGATTGTTGAAATCTGAGGAGAGAGATTTTTGAGTTTGAAATTTGAACAGGATTTACAAGTTGAGTTTGAATTGGATGAATTGAATATGGATTTGAATTGAATTTGGCGGAATGAATTAGGTTTGAATTGAATTGGAATGAATTAGATATGAATTAAATTTGGGTCAGGGTTGGAAACGGACCGGTCAAAGTTAGACCGAGTCAAAGTGGGGTCGAGTCAAAGTTGTGTCAATATCAAACTTGGGCTGGTCAAAGTTGGACCAGGTTAAAATTGGGTCAAGGTCAAAGTTGGATTAGTCAATGTTCGGTCAAAATTGGGCTCGGTAGACCGAGTGGGCTTGATGGGCCGAGTGGGCTTGGGCCAAGTGGGCTTGATGGCCTTGTTTGGGCTTAGGCCTTGAAATGGGCTTGGGCCTTGAAATGGGATTTATGAACTGTGGGCTGAAGTGGGTTTTGAATTGGGCCACAGAGTGGCCTTTTGATTTGGGCTGAAGTGGGATTTGAATTGGGCCTTGGAATTAAATTGGGTTGAAATTTGGACCTTATCTAGGGTTGGGCCGAAAAAAGGGCCTTGCTTGAAGTTGGGCCACAATTGGGCCTTGTTTGGATTGGCTGAAGTGGCCCCTTTTTTTATGTGGGCTTTATTTGTGATTGGGCTGAAAAAAGTTGTTGGGCTGAAAAAATGTTGTTGGGATGATTTGTGAGATATTAACAAGTGAGAGGAATTGATTTATTGGTTTGTTTATTAACTCTTGATTAGGGGTGTGTTGAAGGCAAAGGAGGATTCCACCCACATAAAACGGATGAGAGATCCGCTAGGCATGCGGTGGTTTCGCATCCTAAGCCCTCCTAAAATAGCCTTAAGGGCTTGTTTTTTTGAAGTTTTTGTTCTTATAAATATACAAAGGTGGTTTGAGTGTTTTCTGAAGTTATAGGAGATTATTGCCCCACAAAACGAATGAGAGACCCGTTAGGTGTGGAGCGATAATACATCCAAAACTTTTCTGTCAGTTTAATGGTCCTAGAGGGTGATAACTAGAGCTTAATATAGAAACAAGTAAAAAAAAAAAGAAACATTGATAAATTACCATGAAATGAATATGAACATTACATACACAATGAAAAAATAAACCAAATAATCAGACAAGTAAAATTTGACAGAAGACAAAACCGAGAACTAAGAATCATTTTTAGTTTTTTTTTTATATATATATCATCTTAAGGATCTAGCATAATCTAAAAAAAACTGAACCTGAAAGTAAAGTCGCCAAAATCAAATGTTAATCCCGCTGCTAAAACAAATAAGTCGCCATCCACTGATCATTTTATTTTAACCCCTTCTGATCGAAAATAGACCTGAACTAGCAAAAACACAAATGATTGTGTCACACTAAGTTACTCATTGCGTTGACCGCTTATTGCTCTCAAAACGGACGTCGTATCCGAACTACAAAGCGCGCAGGGTTAGATTAAATCAACTCTCCTTTTGATTATTCAACGAATTCAGACAGAGTCAAACTTCACCTTCGGATTTTTGCTAATTAATGAGAACGGTGAACGCTAACCCAGATTTCAGACCAAATTTTAGCCATGAGCGCAGGACATAGATTCAAGCATCTACTCCTCCTGTTTTCAGTTTGAACAGGCTCTAATTGGCGATCGGATTTATGATGAGCGTAGCCTAAAGGTAAAACAACTTATTCTACTAAATATACCGAAATACCATCGTAGATATGGAGAACCGCTAAACAGAGGGGCAATTAACACTTCAGATCGAAGAAAAGACGTCAAAAGAAAGAAAAGAAAAATAGAATACACAGGCTCATCCACATTTAAGCCACTCTCTCACATAATAGACAGTCCAAAAAACATACAGAGAATTAAAAGGGTCAAACCAAATCGAAAGAGGAATAAGTACCCGATAGGAGGACTGAGTATTTTCTGCAATGAACAAATCAAACAAATGAGTTGCATAACAAAAAAAAACGCGTCAGTCCATGAGTATAACCGAATGGATCAGAATGGAGATGAAACAAAATATCCACGATTGCTCGTGGTTGCAGAGATCACACCCAAAACCTGTTTACAGAGGTACTAGCTGCATTTCCAATGGGATGAACTGGTGAAATGAGACATGAGTGGTTACAGGCATGCGCAACTTCAAACAAAATTTGGTTCAGTTACTGAGACTTAAACCAGATCAGGACATTAGAGTGAACCGTCGACTATAGCAGGTATGAAGGATTAAGGTGCACAACAGTAAGTCGTAACAAAGTCACAGGTGCCGAAATGGAGGCATTCAGAAGATGGATTTCGAAAATTAATGAGGCTGAAGAAGTGGCTTAAAGCATTTTACAGAGACTGAAAATCTGAACCAGACTCTATTCTGCATTAGCCTTGGAACCCATAACCCATGGTGGATTTGGTTTTCGTAGGCATGTGCGCACAGATAATCTCGGGTTTTTTTTTTTGAAGTTATGTCTATTTTTTTAAAACAAAGAGAGAGGAGAATAGCAACTCTCGTTTCGGGAACAATGTCCCGATGGAGTCGCGTTTCTTCTAACCATCCCCAACCAAGTTCATTTGGTAAAAGAATTCAACATAACAATGAGATATAAAATAGAAAACGGGAGGGAGAGAGAGAGCGTAATGGAAATCAAAGAAAATGAAACTCGACAGCTTGCGCTTCTTCCGGTTCGAAGGCGAATAAGGAGAGGGATGAATGTTTCAGGGTCTCAATTTTTTTTTTTTGGGTTCGTAGGTAGGAAGCAGGTGGTGAAAGAGGGTGTTAGGTCGCTTTTCTGAGTTTGAAATCTTGATGATGAAGCGAAGATAGCAGTGAAGAGAGAAACGGAGATTTTGGTGAAATGTGGGTTAGGATCAAGCTGGTTGTTGAGGAATGAACAATGGCGATCGTGATCTGTGCTCTAAGCACAACTCTCTGGTTTTCGGATTTCCGGTAGCCAATACAAAAGAATCGAGACCCAAGGGAAGAGAAAATCTAGCTCATAACTGGGAATTTTGGATTCTCGGATGCGGGTGTTCAAGTTGCTAGTGTAAGAATGGAAGTTTTTTTTTCTGGTTTTTATCGAGAAGGAGAAGAACGTCGAGAAGAAGAACGTGGTTAAGGGGATATGTCGGCTGGTTTTTCTGTTTCTGGGGATGAAGAACAACGAAGAGAGGAGACCACCCTGGGGTTACTGTTCAGAATTTTTATTGTCTTTATAGGAAGAGAATGAGGGTTTAGGGTTTATTTTGGGTGTGGGTGAGATTGGTGTGGAGTGGGCCTTGATGTTTGGATAAGATGGGCTTGGTAGGTCCAATATTAGGAGTTGGAATGGGTTTAAGGGTCTGGGCTAGGCTATTGTTCAACTAAGTGTGGATTGGGTTTCTAAGATGAAAATAAAAGTGTCTAGATAGAAGTGAACTGAAATGATAATAAAAATACCAATATTAATAGTAGAATAAAATAAAATATAAGAAAAGGTGTATAGATGGATAAAAAAACAAAAGGAACATGAACAAAAATAAAATAGTAAAATAAGTGAATAAACAAAGAGGGATGATTTTGAAACCGGACTGTCGTCGGAAATTCATTTTGAAGAATCTTATTTTTATGAAATGCTTTGGAAAAGATTAAAAACAATGGTTTTGTTTTGGCACGCACGCTAATACGTATTGAGAAAGAAAGGCGACGACCCCCCTTATTTTATTCATTATCTCGGAATTTGCTTTATGGGGTGAGAATTTTTGGTGTCTACAGATGGCTCCCCTTGATTCAATTTTGCAAGCCCTTGCAGAATTGGATCAAGGTTGACCGGGGCGCCAAAAATTCTCACTGCGATTTATGATTTGCTCTTATGGGTGCGGGTGCACGGGGACTTATGACGGGCCCCAACTAGACCTCTTGATATCTAGCTCTAGGACTTATGACGGGCCTAGAATGCGATTGAAAGTACGAGGACTTATGACGAGCCTATAATACTAACAATTGATAGATTTAAGGTGCACGAGGGCTTAGGAGTGCCTCAACTGGACCTCTTGACATCCAGTCCTAGGGCTTATGACGGGCCTAGAATGCGATTGAGAGTACGAGGACTTAGAAGTGCCTCAACTAGACCTCTTGATATCTAGCTATAGGACTTATGACGAGCCTATAATACTAACAACCCGATTTGATTTAAGGTGCACGAGGGCTTAGGAGTGCCTCAACTGGACCTTGACATCCAGTCCTAGGGCTTATGACGGGCCTAGAATGCGATTGAGAGTACGAGGACTTAGGAGTGCCTCAACTAGACCTCTTGATATCTAGCTATAGGACTTATGACGAGCCTATAATACTAACAACCCGATTTGATTTAAGGTGCACGAGGGCTTAGGAGTGCCTCAACTGGACCTCTTGACATCCAGTCCTAGGGCTTATGACGGGCCTAGAATGCGATTGAGAGTACGAGGACTTAGGAGTGCCTCAACTAGACCTCTTGATATCTAGCTATAGGACTTATGACGAGCCTATAATACTAACAACCCGATTTGATTTAAGGTGCACGAGGGCTTAGGAGTGCCTCAACTGGACCTCTTGATATCCAGTCCTAGGGCTTATGACGGGCCTAGAATGCGATTGAAAGTACGAGGACTTAGGAGTGCCTCAACTAGACCTCTTGACATCTAGCTATAGGACTTATGACGAGCCTATAATACTAACAACCCGATTTGATTTAAGGTGCACGAGGGCTTAGGAGTGCCTCAACTGGACCTCTTGACATCCAGTCCTAGGGCTTATGACGGGCCTAGAATGCGATTGAGAGTACGAGGACTTAGGAGTGCCTCAACTAGACCTCTTGACATCTAGCTATAGGACTTATGACGAGCCTATAATACTTTGATGGAGTTGTACGAAACTCGCTGTGGTGAAAGCTTGATCTGAAGTTGTTTGTGGTGGTAGATTGATTTGAGGATGGCTTTGATTGTGGATTGATCCGGGATTGGATGCTTTTTGGTTGTCTTTGTGAGGGATGTGATAGATGTTGGCCTTGGCTTTGCCAGTGTGGGAATTGTGTTTCGGTTTTGTTTTGACAGTCTCGCCCGATGTGCACTATAGTTTCGGGATTTGATAGGACTTTTGGCTCCAGAGTTTCGAGATGGCTTCGGTATGGCTCTTGAGTTTTTGTTTTGATTTTTGTGATTTTGTGATTGGTTTTTTGTATGGATGGTTTTTTGTGAATGAGTGACTTTAGGAACTCGATGGTTTTGATTTAATTGGATGGCTTCGATATGATTCGAGGGCTCCAATATGATCGGATGGCTCCGGAGCGGTCGGGTGGCTCTAGTGTGGTCGGATGGCTTTGACATGATTTAAGACCCCATTGAGAGCAATGACTCTGGGATGGTTGGTAGGTTTCAATTTGGATTGAGATTTTAGAGATGGTCGGTGGGTTTCGATCTGGTTAAAGATTTTCTGGGTGGTTAGTGGGTTTTGCTTTGGTTTAGATTTTGAGTCGAATGGTGGGTCGATGTGATTGGTGGGTTTTGATGTGGTTGACAGTTTTTTGGTTGCGGATTAATGGCTTCGGTATGGTCAATTACGACTTCAGATTCCTCGAGATGGCCCCGGGATAGCTGGGGGTGGCCTCAGAGAGACTACGAGATGGCTCCGTTTGATGATAGTGGGGAACAAAGAGGAATTTTTCCTTTGAGGTGGTCGCACCCTAGGCGGGCTGCCTACGTACTCAATTTCGTATTGAGATCAGACCATACGTAGTTCGAAACTTTGTAGGCAAGGCTCTGGTGACGAAATGGCTCCGTTTGAGGTGGCTCTCATATTGTTCTCATACTATTGGGATGGCCACTGTGTAGCTTTAGGGATGGTCTCAAAGTTTTGAGGATGGCTCTCGCATGGCTCCAGATTGGATTTAGAAGCGGTGTCGATAGGGATTGAGTATGGCAGTGGATGGCTCTGAGATGGTCTTCGTGTGGCTCCGGATAGCTCTTGAATGGTTCGATGTAGCTCGGTGATAGCCCGGGATGGCTCCGAAGAGGCAAGAAATAGCTCGATGATGGCTCGGGATGGCTCTGGTTGACATCAAAAGTTATGCTTCAACAACTGCAACTGAAGTCGACTTTCAGTGAGACTAGGTGGAGTTCTTACCAGTCGGATGTTGAAAATGAAGTGGTTATGATGCATGCAAATACTAAATGCAAGAAGAGAAGCAAAATGCATGTGCAGTTTTTCGAGAGAAGGTGCGGTCCTATCTCTATTAATATGAGGCTTACGAATACAAGACATCTTCGGTTCGATCTCGAGTGATTGTTGAGCTCGAAGGCGTGAATCACTTTCCTCTCATGGAGGGATGTGGGTCAATCTCTCGTGAGTATGGTCGTGTGTGATAATGATGTGATGATACTCTCGATGCTCGGAGCAGTATTTTCCTTAGAATTCCTTTTTGAGGTTCTGGACTTTCCAATCCTCACAAATTCCTCAATTGCAATGGGGTTAGCTGTTTATGATTTGGTGCTTCGATCAAAGAGTCACTCGCACTCGAAAGACCTTGTGGGGTAAGGTCACACTCTTCCACTCATGGTCCCTTTGGGATGACGGGACATGTTGAGTGGGGTAACAAGTATGAAGCTGATTATGATTCATGTTTCAAATCTGATAACTTTTCAGTTAACGCTCATCAACTAACGAGTCAGAGGTCTTTTATTGGGTTATAACGGGGCTGAGGGGTATGATGTTGTCACGTGGGACTGGAGGATTTATTTGGCATATTGTGGAGCTTTTGTGCAATAGAGGATATGTTTCGCCTTCGCCATGGGTGGAAATAATTGGACTGGTTTTGATAACCTTTATTTATTTCTACGGGACATCATTGGTCCTTTGGATTTGGAATTCTCTTCTTGCCTCTTATGTGTACGGCTTGATCGTCTTCTCATTTTTGTTTTTTTATTGCATTTGGCTCATCAACTTCCTCAAGCATTCTCTGCTTTGTATTTGGCTTTCAGCTTTGAAGTTGCATTGACTTATCGATCTTCTTGAACATTTTCGGCTTTCCTTTTGGTGTTTGGCCTTGGAGTTACATTGACTCACTGATTTCTTTGAACATTTCATTGTTTTTATGGAAGATGGTGGGGAGGGACCATGGCTCCGGCTCCTTTGAGATCCTCTATTGCAAGGGCAAGTAAGTGTATGTATATGTGGGTTGGCATGTTGCAGAGTTTCTGAAGAAGAGTTTTTCATGAAAGGCTCAGCGTGGCTCACTAAGGGATTATGTAGAGGCCAGTTAAAGCTCTTTGGTTTGAGGAGATTTTGTTCCTATGTGCCTCGTCATTCTCATTAGTCGATGATTGTTTTCCTACTACTTCTCGGATCTTTGCATGAATCATAGTTCGAGACTTGCTATCGACACTGATCTCACTCTAAATCATGCCTCTCCATGTGATGAAGGAATACACATGTCGCTCATGGTTTTACCTCGATTGGCTCTCTCAACCTTCCCTCAACGCTCAGTGGATTGTCCAAAAGCGCTCACTTGAAATTCAAGAGAAAATACCGCTCTTCGCACACTACTCACTTGGTTTGTGGTGCTGATTTTGATTTGACCCTTGTGTTCGTTGACGGGTCGAGAGTTTTATGATTCACGCACTCTGTTCAATCATTCTCTCACGATTTTCCCGAAGATGTCATTTCGATATGGGAGTATGCAAATGCAGTTATCTACCATGCGATGCATTGTGGTAATATGGAATTACTATGTATAGGATGCATGAAATGCTGAAAATGAGGAATGGAGATGGTTGACAGAATGTTTTGTTTGTTTTTGTTTTGTTTTTTGATGCAATGCAAGAGTGGTAAGGCTACACCTAGTCTCGCTTGAGTCGAATTCAGCTCATGGTTCATGAAACTCATCCCATTACTGTTGGCCTTGAAGATGGTCTACCTGTTAGGGTCGCGGTCGGGATAGTATTCTCGAGTGAGGTCAGATTGGTGATTGACTCCTGGATCTTGAATTTTTAGGGAGTGACAACTCCCGCATGGTAGCCCCACGGTATGACACTCCTTCCCTTTTGGTCACTGGCGCGCCATGGTGATTATGATTGGGAGAGGTTTGAACTTCCCGGTTTTCTATTCTATCCCTCTGAGATGGGCTTTGGCGATCGAGATATTTGGGATGAAAGATGGTGTGTGGCCAGGTTAGAATGGAACACGTGATTGTGCAAATTTTGAGGTGGACAGGACTTGCACATGTTTGACGAATTTGGACTGACCGAGAATGCATGGGACTTTTGTAATGAATGCAATGCATGCTGTTTGCTTTGTGCTCGTTGTATTTATTGGTGTGTCTATTCAGGGGACACCTTCTGTAGATACCATGAATTTTCACCCCATAAAGTGATTTGATGAATGACATATAACTGTGAGGGGTCGTCCTTTATTCGCTCTTTTATTATACGTGCATGCCAAAAGAAACCAAGTTTTAGAAAACAATTTTGAAAACGCGTGTTTTCAAAGGGTGGATTTTCTCGATATGAATTCTGACGCTCGGTCATTCGCAAATAAAACAGGGAGTGGGGAACCCTATACACATTGATCTAAATAAATTCAGAGGGAATGTGTAAACCTGTACATGTAATCTATTCAGAAATGGACAAGAGAGAAAAGAATGCTAGGGGAAAACCTATACATCAATTCTAAAAGTCATTAAATGGGGAGGTTTGAGCTTAAAAACTTCTCCCGAATTTTCTGCTTCGTCTTCGAGCTCCTGACTGGCTGCTCACGCTCGTACGGTTCTTAATTGGCAGCTCGTCATTCGGGCTCTTGATCGGCTGCTCGCTCGTTTTCGGGCGCTTGACCGACTGCTCGCTCATTTTCGGGCACTTGACCGGATGCTCGATCGTTTTCAGGCTCTTGAAGCAGTACCGTGATCAAATAGAACAGTTGGTGTTCTTCTGATTTTCATTAGTTTGAACTCGAACAGTCGTTGCTGGTCTTCATACCGCTTGACTCGGGTTGGTGCACCTCTGATTTTCGGTTTAAACTGCTTTTGTTGATCTTCATTCGTTCCACTTGCTCCGGCGAGGAAAATGAGGGATATTTTTGAGAAAGGAAAGGTGAATGATTGAGCACAAATCATTGTGAAAATCCACCACTTTTGTGAAAACACGAAATGACTAGTACGCTCCACAGTAATGACTACTGCTCTTGAAGGTGGGTTGAACTTCAAAAATAGTGGGTCACCACATGGGGACTAAATCATTTATTTTGAAATACGTTTGTGAAAATCAGCTTTGAAAACTGTTTTCGAAAACTATCTTGAAATAATGTTGGTGAAGGATGTTGTCTGAAATTCGTTTGTAGAAGGTAGGTTTTTCGAAATCTATATATTTTTTTAAAAAAAGATGAAGTGACAGGTTTTAAAACCCAAATATTTTTGAGTAAAATATAAGTGGGATTCTAAATTAGACGAGCTCGTAAAACAACTTTAAGAGACATGCAAAAGAGAATTCCGACATTTTGCAAAATTTAAAACAATTTGGTTCGAAGAAAGTGATGTCACACATTGATAGCAAGAAGTAAAATCGTGGCTAGTTTTTATGTGGAGCTGAGTGCGAATGATTGGGATAATCACCTTCCAGGTCAATCAATGCTTCCATACCACCGGGGGAACCGTCGTCCCTTCAATGTTCATCTCTCGGGATTTATCTCTGTTATGCCTTGTGGGGCACGTCATTAAGAAAGTCCGGAGCTTAAGTTTGAAAGGTCAGGATACCCAAGTGGTACAGTCACACGACCCCGGCCGGGATTATCCAAACATACTCACTTTGGGAAACTTGGGGAAGCACTGCATGGGTCCGGTCTCCCCTCGTCTGCACGATAAGGTGTGTCTAAAGTCCAAATTTTCACTGACTACGTTTGCCATGTATGAGTATCCGGTAAATACGGGATCCTCTATGGACGTAGCGTGACATATCCGGCTTTAGCGACACCCGTGGTGCAGAGGACACTTGGAGAACTGAGCCCATGCAATCTTCAGGGTAATGCAAAGGGTGGTCAGACAGGCGGCATACAAGGGGTGACTACCCATAACCCATCTTAGACACAGGACCGGGCAGCTGGACAGTGAAGCTCAGAGTTCACTATATGCTGGCTTTGACTCGAAAAGGTAAGTGTTGAAGGATCATGAGTTTTCAAGGCGTAGATACTACGATCATACCGCCTCGTGTGCATAGTCCTTACTACGAAGGGCATCTGCTCAGGGGAATCAGTTGTGGACCAACATTTATCCCGACCGCAAATATCAAGGGTGACACAGAGGATGCATGTCCTAAGCTACCCTATGCACCCACCTCAGGACTATTCCTAACAGTTCAATATCACAACCAAAAAGCGTAAATAAATGCGCAGGCAAAGAGAGGGAAGAAGTTAGACCCCTGATGGGCCCACCTACCTGAAGTTCCTGCAAGTTAGTCTAGCATAATCACGCAATTATGTCGCAAGCAAAGCGCAGATGGCAAGCAAAGTCAAGTACTACACACTCTCATCCTAACTATCCCACCAATCACACTCTGAGTGTGGAGTAGAGTAATCCTAATGGCTTCGAATGAATCTCTTGAAGGTTTGAAAGAAGTGGGGAAGTCCCGACAATTTTGAATGGAGTTCAGTCTTCCTTGAGTTTGAGAAAAACTTACTCAAGTTTTCCCCAGCAGAGTCGCCATTCTGTGGAGGGTGATTTTTCGGTATGAGGGGGGTCTATCTAAATATGGTCTGACTGGTTAGCCTAGATCCTAGAAAATGCCATTCTGTGGAGGGTGAAAACCGTTATTCTGGCATCCCTCAAATACCTACTAAATCGTCCGTCTTCCCAGAAAGCATGAAGGGGAGTGCAAGTGTACACTACACCCGCTCTCGATGGGCTCCACGTGGACTTATGCCCTAAAGGCGGAAGTTGACTAGAGTCGCCACCTAGTTTGACCTAAGGAACTAGGAAGGGAGGAGAAGGGTTCTAGGAACCGTTAATTGACTCTGTGATTGTTGCCTATGGATAGGACTTATCTGGCCATTTCAGAGATTCTATTGTGGGTTCGCACTGGATTACACCCCTTAGAAGTGGCAACGACCACGACTTCGGATTGGTGCCCGAGGAAACCTCGGTCTCCAATTGTCGGGATTACCTTCTTTCAAAACCTTATTAAAGAGATTCATTTAAAAGCCAAGGGTAGGATCAGGACGGGAAGCGAGAGAGAGTGGATGAGGCGAGCTTTTCTGCCAAGTTAGCGCCAAGAAGAAGAGTCGGTGAATTCAAATGAGTATTGAATGAAAGATTAGGAGTCTGATTTTGAGAGTTGAAGAAGTCGAGGGTTTGTGGGAGTCAACGGGGATTTGAAAGTTTTGAGAGGTATGGAGAACACCTTAGAGTGGGAAAAGGGTTTTTTGATTGGAATGGGGTCGCACCCTAGATGGGCTGCCTACGTACTCAACACCCTGTTGAGATCAGACCTTACGTAGTTCACGGTTTTTTGGAGATTTGGGAGTTTTGATGTTTGTGGAGCTTGAAGATACTTGAGGTGTTCGAGATTTAGAAAGGTTCGAAGTTTCGAAAAGTTTCGAGTTTGGATGCTAGTCTGTGAGACGCTCGGGTCTGTGAGACGTTTGATGAAAAGAGATATCGAAGTCTATGAGGCGCTCGGGCCTGTGAGACGTTTGAATCTTAAAATGGTGGAGAGATCGAAGTGTTCGAGTCTGTGAGGCGCTCGGGCCTATGAGACTTTGAAAGCTTGAGAGAAGCTAGAATTTGCAAGAGGATTTGAGTTTAAGGTGAATTGGAGTTTGAATGATGACTTGAGTATGTGAGGCAATTGGAATTTGGGAGAGATCCTGGGTTTTTTGGGTTCGAGGTTCGAAAAGAGTTGAGGTTTTGGGATATTTCGGGATTTGAAATGAGATGATGATGGGTTGAGTTGTTTGGAGGAATGATTGTCAAAATCGTCTCTCTTAAAGTTTAAAACCGAAAAGTCATTTTTGTTGTAAAAGGGCAGATAATCCCGAGGGATTACCCTATGTACCCCCTCGAACACGACACTTAATTAATGGTAAGTGCCGAGGCTCGAAAGATGGGGCAATGAATTTATGTCGAAAAATAGGATTTAGAGAGAAACACCATGAATGAGATGTTCTCGGTCAGACCCTAATAACGTCTCTAACTCCCGGGTTTTAAAACGTTAAAAACCGAAAACCTTGAAATCGAGCGGAAGGGAGTTAGACGATTCTAAAATCCCGGCTGCAACTAGGAAGGCAGTTACATCCCTAGCACCCCGCCTTGTAAAAATCTAGGCTGCAATTAGGGGAGATTTGTCACCCTAATGCCCCGCCTAAAGAGATCCAGACTGCGACAAGGGATGTTACGACCCCAGTGCCCCGCCTCGGATTTTTATTTGGAGGAGAAACAAGTAATGTCTAACCAGGAAGAAAACGTTCTTTGAAGGTGTTAGACATCCTATGTTCCCCGAAAACAATTTATTTTGGGTTTGAAAACTAAGTTAGGAAACTTGTGAAGTTGTTCGGAATTCTCGATGAAGAAACACTGATTTTGAGAATGATTTTAGGAGAAAACTTTCTGTATATGTGAGAAGAACTTTCTGCGTTTGAGAAGAGTTTTCTGTGATGTGAGAAGAGTTTTTCCTTTAAAATTCCACAAAATGGTTTCTTTTGAAAACTTAATGAAGTTTGAATAAAATGATTGTTGAAATCTGAGGAGAGAGATTTTTGAGTTTGAAATTTGAACAGGATTTACAAGTTGAGTTTGAATTGGATGAATTGAATATGGATTGAATTGAATTTGGCGGAATGAATTAGGTTTGAATTGAATTGGAATGAATTAGATATGAATTAAATTTGGGTCAGGGTTGGAAACGGACCGGTCAAAGTTAGACCGAGTCAAAGTGGGGTCGAGTCAAAGTTGTGTCAATATCAAACTTGGGCTGGTCAAAGTTGGACCAGGTTAAAATTGGGTCAAGGTCAAAGTTGGATTAGTCAATGTTCGGTCAAAATTGGGCTCGGTAGACCGAGTGGGCTTGATGGGCCGAGTGGGCTTGGGCCAAGTGGGCTTGATGGCCTTGTTTGGGCTTAGGCCTTGAAATGGGCTTGGGCCTTGAAATGGGATGGGATTATGAACTGTGGGCTGAAGTGGGTTTTGAATTGGGCCACAGAGTGGCCTTTTGATTTGGGCTGAAGTGGGATTTGAATTGGGCCTTGGAATTAAATTGGGTGAAATTTGGACCTTATCTAGGGTTGGGCCGAAAAAAGGGCCTTGCTTGAAGTTGGGCCACAATTGGGCCTTGTTTGGATTGGCTGAAGTGGCCCCTTTTTTATGTGGGCTTTATTGTGATTGGGCTGAAAAAAGTTGTTGGGCTGAAAAAATGTTTTGGGATGATTTTGTGAGATATTAACAGTGAGAGAATTGATTTATTGGTTTGTTTATTAACTCTTGATTAGGGGTGTTTGAAGGCAAAGGAGGATTCCACCCACATAAAACGGATGAGAGATCCGCTAGGCATGCGGTGGTTTCGCATCCTAAGCCCTCCTAAAATAGCCTTAAGGGCTTGTTTTTTTTGAAGTTTTTGTTCTTATAAATATACAAAGGGGTTTGAGTGTTTTCTGAAGTTATAGGAGATTATTGCCCCACAAAACGAATGAGAGACCCGTTAGGTGTGGAGCGATAATACATCCAAAACTTTTCTGTCAGTTTAATGGTCCTAGAGGGTGATAACTAGAGCTTAATATAGAAACAAGTAAAAAAAAAAAACATTGATAAATTACCATGAAATGAAATGAATACATTACATACACAATGAAAAAATAAACCAAATAATCAGACAAGTAAAATTTGACAGAAGAACAAAACCGAGAACTAAGAATCATTTTTAGTTTTTTTTATATATATATCATCTTAAGGATCTAGCATAATCTAAAAAAAACTGAACCTGAAGTAAAGTCGCCAAAATCAAATGTTATCCCGCTGCTAAAACAAATAAGTCGCCATCCACTGATCATTTTATTTTAACCCCTTCTGATCGAAAATAGACCTGAACTAGCAAAAACAATGATTGTGTCACACCTAAGTTACTCATTGCGTTGACCGCTTATTGCTCTCAAACGGACGTCGTATCCGAACTACAAAGCGCGCAGGGTTAGATTAAATCAACTCTCCTTTTGATTATTCAACGAATTCAGACAGAGTCAAACTTCACCTTCGGATTTTTGCTAATTAATGAGAACGGTGAACGCTAACCCAGATTTCAGACCAAATTTTAGCCGAGCCAGGACATAGATTCAAGCATCTACTCCTCCTGTTTTCAGTTTGAACAGGCTCTAATTGGCGATCGGATTTATGATGAGCGTAGCCTAAAGGTAAAACAACTTATTCTACTAAAATATACCGAAATACCATCGTAGATATGGAGAACCGCTAAACAGAGGGGCAATTAACACTTAGATCGAAGAAAAGACGTCAAAAGAAAGAAAAGAAAAATAGAATACACAGGCTCATCCACATTTAAGCCACTCTCTCACATAATAGACAGTCCAAAAACATACAGAGAATTAAAAGGGTCAAACCAAATCGAAAGAGGAATAAGTACCCGATAGGAGGACTGAGTATTTTCTGCAATGAACAAATCAAACAAATGAGTTGCATAACAAAAAAAACGCGTCAGTCCATGAGTATAACCGAATGGATCAGAATGGAGATGAAACAAAATATCCACGATTGCTCGTGGTGCAGAGATCACACCCAAAAACCTGTTTACAGAGGTACTAGCTGCATTTCCAATGGGATGAACTGGTGAAATGGACATGAGTGGTTAAGGCATGCGCAACTTCAAACAAAATTTGGTTCAGTTACTGAGACTTAAACCAGATCAGGACATTAGAGTGAACCGTCGACTATAGCAGGTATGAAGGATTAAGGTGCACAACAGTAAGTCGTAACAAAGTCACAGGTGCCGAAATGGAGGCATTCAGAAGATGGATTTCGAAAATTAATGAGGCTGAAGAAGTGGCTTAAAGCATTTTACAGAGACTGAAAATCTGAACCAGACTCTATTCTGCATTAGCCTTGGAACCCATAACCCATGGTGGATTTGGTTTTCGTAGGCATGTGCGCACAGATAATCTCGGGGTTTTTTTTTGAAGTTATGTCTATTTTTTAAAACAAAGAGAGAGGAGAATAGCAACTCTCGTTTCGGGAACAAGGTCCCGATGGAGTCGCGTTTCTTCTAACCATCCCCAACCAAGTTCATTTGGTAGAAGAATTCAACATAACAATGAGATATAAAATAGAAAACGGGAGGGAGAGAGAGAGCGTAATGGAAATCAAAGAAAATGAAACTCGACAGCTTGCGCTTCTTCCGGTTCGAAGGCGAATAAGGAGAGGGATGAATGTTTCAGGGTCTCGATTTCTTTTTTTTTTTGGGTTCGTAGGTAGGAAGCAGGTGGTGAAAAGGGTGTTAGGTCTTTCTGAGTTTGAAATCTTGATGATGAAGCGAAGATAGCAGTGAAGAGAGAAACGGAGATTTTGGTGAAATGTGGGTTAGGATCAAGCTGGTTGTTGAGGAATGAACAATGGCGATCGTGATCTGTGCTCTAAGCAAACTCTCTGGTTTCGGATTTCCGGTAGCCAATACAAAAGAATCGAGACCAAGGAGAGAAAATCTAGCTCATAACTGGGAATTTTGGATTCTCGGATGCGGGTGTTCAAGTTGCTAGTGTAAGAATGGAAGTTTTTTTTTCTGGTTTTATCGAGAAGGAGAAGAACGTCGAGAAGAAGAACGTGGTTAAGGGGATAGTCGGCTGGTTTTTCTGTTTCTGGGGATGAAGAACAACGAAGAGAGGAGACCACCTGGGGTTACTGTTCAGAATTTTTATTGTCTTTATAGGAAGAGAATGAGGGTTTAGGGTTTATTTTGGGTGTGGGTGAGATTGGTGTGGAGTGGGCCTTGATGTTTGGATAAGATGGGCTTGGTAGGTCCAATATTAGGAGTTGGAATGGGTTTAAGGGTCTGGGCTAGGCTATTGTTCAACTAAGTGTGGATTGGGTTTCTAAGATGAAAATAAAAGTGTCTAGATAGAAGTGAACTGAAATGATAATAAAAATACCAATATTAATAGTAGAATAAAATAAAATATAAGAAAAGGTGTATAGATGGATAAAAAAACAAAAGGAACATGAACAAAATAAATAGTAAAATAAGTGAATAAACAAAGAGGGATGATTTTGAAACCGGACTGTCGTCGGAAATTCATTTTGAAGAATCTTATTTTTATGAAATGCTTTGGAAAAGATTATAAAACAATGGTTTTGTTTTGGCACGCACGCTAATACGTATTGAGAAAGAAAGGCGACGACCCCCCTTATTTTATTCATTATCTCGGAATTTGCTTTATGGGGTGAGAATTTTTGGTGTCTACAGCAGTTAGGCAAGTTGAGAGGCTGGCAGCCTCAAAAGCTGTGGGAAAGTACTATAAAAAGGGACTCACCCCCATGTAATATGATCACACTATCAATATTTACTGAATCTTCTTCTGCTTAGCTGCTCCCCTGTTGCAAAGTTCTCTCTAAGCGTAATTTCACCGGTAACAAGGTAATTCGATAGGCACCCTGGCCTGAACCATAGATCAGAGAGAGATTAGTGGCTCAGATTGCTAGGAAAGGGAATCGACCTTTTTCATGCCTCTTTGAAGGTTTGGTCTATTGATAGTTCTTAGGGCGGTGGTGGTTAGGTGTTTTTTTTGGTGGTGGATGATGGTGGTGGTCGGCTTCACTACTACAAGAATGGTCTGTTACAACACTAGTATGACAACATTTTTATAATTCCACACTTTTTTTAACTAGAGGAACATATTTTGCTAACTAATTTCCTCACTTTTTTATAGGTGTTGCCAATTAACTTGTACTTTAAAGTTTTAAAACCCTTGTCACACTGTGCCTCTAAACACCCTTTTTCTTCGATGCAAACATAAGTTTGGCCTCAAACGCTCTTCACAGCAGCTTCGTCTTTGAAAATGTCTGCAACAAGTATTCTTTTTTCAACTAGTCTGGAACTCTCTTCATTGTCGACGAAGCCGTATATGAGTTTTCATGCTTATTGTTGATATGTAATTTGAGCTTCTCGAAGTGTGCAAGGACCGAATTCTCACTTCGCCGGAGCCGCAGCTTCTTGATTTAAGGGGGCAAACGAAAACAATACTGGTAAGTGGAGATTCGAATCACTTGCATTCATAAATCGATCACGGGAGCAGAATTGTATTTGAAGCAGAAGAATCAAAATCAAACCAGCTGAAATCAAAGCTAGGGTTTCCGTAGCTGAGGGAAGGGGGTTAAACAAGAGGTAACATATTAGAACTCAATTCGGGGCTCTTGATCTTATTTTCTTTCCTACGCTTCCAAATCTCAGTATTTTCAAGTCACTTGCAATTAGGAAACGACTATTCTGTAGGAGAAAAGGTAAAAATCTTTCCCCTACATCCGAATCGTGTCAGTTCCAGTTACCCTCTCCATTTCTAAATTGTCGGGCTAGAGGAAGAGAGGCCTTGAATCCCCTTCTGCATTGAACTTTACTGATATTATCTTCAGTGTCTTCTGTTACTAATGTTTTATTTTTTATGCAAGTGCAAGATTTGTTCTAAACTACCTTGTTGGGATATGAGGCCAGTGCTCAACCAAAGTTAAATTGTTTTTCTGACCAAATTGTTTCTTCCAATTGACCTCGACAATGTTAAATGTTAACTATATTCGAGAGAGTTCTCTCCTCTATAACTGAGCTCACTGGATACCTCTGAGTCTTGATCAATCTCAATGTCTTCTAACTGATATCAAACTAGCTAAGGTTTAAGCACATCCACGACACAAGCTGTAGAAAGGTAAATAAAAGCCTCCTTGTAGCTCTGATTGGCAATTGAATTACTGGTTGCAGAAAGCAGTCACGCATAATATCACTATTGTTTAGCATAAATGAGCTCCATGAACTGTTAAAAATAAGTCTTGAATATCACTGCTGCTCTTTTCAATTAGTTGTTGATCAAAGCAGCTTGCATATATGACGGGATTGGTGAACTAACTACGAGATATTTTCTATTATTATGCACGTTATTCTTTTCTCGCTGTTGTGAAATGTCAATAAACAACTCATCGTTTTTTGCAAGTAATTTTGATGCAGCTTGCTCTGGTGACAAGGGTTCTTTTGGAGGTGCTCATTCAGATTTGAAAGGACATCCTTTACTTGATATTGTTATGTTTATCATCATATCAATGCCTACCCTTCTAATAGAAGCTGAAACTCTTGTTGGCCAAATGTTGTAGAATCAGTTGTGGACGGTGATTGTTATTTTATAAATCACTGAATGACTGTCTACTAACAGGCTGCCATGCCCATCCAATGTTCGTGACTTATGAATAATGTTGCATTGTTCATTTGGTGTTTGTTATGAAGAATATTAGTATTACTTACAATAGAAAAGTGTAATCAAGTACGGTGATTGTTGCAGTTATTTAAAGTTGTCGCATTAAATTCTGTTCCAAAACAACTATTGCTGAATCGTTTGATTAGTAGAATGTAAATTCTTGAACTGCAGTTTGGAGGAGATGCTTCAGACATATATCTTAGTTGGTGAGGTACGTTGCTGGGTTCTCTCAATGTGTGAGTTTCTTACTCACTTATATGTTTATCTGTTGGTTGAGCAATATGACGTTCTTTGTTTGCTAGGTTCTTACGCTTTTGTTTCACCTCTGAGGTGAGTGGGGTATTGTTACTCACTAGTTTTGCTTCTCCCTCCTCAGGCAGATTTTGTAAGTTTTGGAATGAGTTTGCAAAAGTGAATCTATATACAGAAGGAAACTAGTCAGATTCTTCTTCGACCAGCACCAGCACTAGCTATAGCTTGTAAGTTGCTACTACTAGCCTAGCTTCCTTTTCTTCCTCTCACTTTTTCTTTCCTGTTTTCTACTTTCTACTGCAGCCGCTGCTAATTGAGGTTTTTATGCCTCAAAGTTCTGTTTGTCTCCACCATTTCCGTCTTTTTGTTTTCATTTCATATCTTTCTTTTCAACGGGAGAAAGAAACTGACCGATCGGAGAGGGTACAAGTTCAGTCAATTTTGTACTGATTTCTTGTTTATCTTTTCCTCTTCTTTTACTTTGAACCTTGTTTGTCCTTGACAGAAAATATGTTTCTTTTTTGTGAGCAATCTACGATGACAAAAGCACATAATTATTGTTCATAGCTTCTAGAAATTTTCTGATGTGTTTGTCAATTTTATTAAAAGTAATTATTCCACCATGCTTGATGATAGTCCTGCAAATGCAATAGGATTATGAGTTCCTAAAGAACTCTCCTTTGAATTATCTATCATAGGATTATGTGCGACTAACTTTGACGATTTCAGTGCAAATGCGGTTGTGTGAATGCACGGTGAATCTTGGATTGTGGGACAAGGCAGGTTAGGGAATCCCCTCCAAGTTCAGTTGTTCATATGAATTGTTGGAAAATTGTCAAGTGGAGGATTATTTTGGTTCTGATCCATCATTTTGTGTCATATAGGACAAAAGGATTGCAACAGAAGAGCTCTAAATTATCTCAGCACTGATGTTTTTTTCTAGCTTTTTTTCTAATTAGCTATCCTGTTTATGAAAGTAATTCCAGGAAGGTGCTACCATGTACCTCATTCATGTTCTCACTGAATTATCAATCCCTTTCTCTAAGGTTCTGATATTTTTTTAAAAAAAGTTCTGGTAATTAATCAGTGCATTTCGGAGTTGAAGCATTATACCTCTATTGTTCTTCATGTCTGAATAGAACTTGGCAAGACTTTGATGCCATCTCTTTAAATTTGGGTACAGTTCATCATCAGCTGTCTTGGGAGTCAAACATGCTTGTCATCAGGTCTGTTTGCTCATTATTCTGGTCACTATACTGCTACTTATGTCTTATATACCTTGACTAAGAACAATGGATCTATGTTGTCTACACATCAATGCTGCTTATACTTTACTAGTATATGTTGCAGTGTACATGTACATATAACAGACCAATTGTACATTTGCTTATGAACTTGTAAATTATTCAGAATGGTCGTGAGAATGACCACCTCTATGCAAGTTTAAGGCAGTGAAACTCTTGGGGATTATTTAGTTCCAGTGTGTGAAAAATGATTGTTCGTTTATTTTGTTTCTTTTCTTCCTCTCTTCTACTTTATGTGTCACTTTTGTTGCTTCTATTATCTCATCCTAAACAGCTGCTTGTTTTTGTAGTGATCTATCTTTTGTGAATTTTCAGAGTATTTCCATAACATGTTAGTTGATACAATTGCTTTATGGAGGTTCTCAACTTAAGGACAATGTGGAGAATGATGCCTTCTCGTAAGCTCCCTGCTTTGGCAGAGCAGCTTCCATCAAATCGTGATAAAAAATGATTCCTTTTTTACAAATTGACGAATTAGACCAATTTTCTTGTATCTATATTCTAGTGATTTTATGAGATTTCACATAAATTCTCTGTTTCTTTCAGATATTACCATTTCTAGGTTCAACTCGAGAATTTGGTTCAGCTACTGCACCGACTCTATCAGCATTATTAAAAGGAGGTTCTTGGGTTCCACCTGGTGAATACTCTCTCAAGGTCCTAATTCCTTTATTTCTAATTTCCGTGCTTATTTAAGTTTATACAAATTTTAGTGAACAATCTTGCACTAGAATCATTATAATACAAACTGACATAATAGACGCTGGGTTAAAAGGAGGTTCTTGGGTTCCACCTGGTGAATACTCTCTCAAGGTCCTAATTCTTTTATTTCTAATTTCCTTGCTTATCTAAGTTTATACAAATTTTAGTGAACAATCTTGCACTAGAATCATTATAATACAAACTGACATAAAGTAGACGTTGGCCTTGATTTTCTTTCATAAAAGGTATTACCAACAATTGTGAATCTCTTTGCATCCAATGATTGAGCTATCCGAGTAGCTCTGCTGCAGCATATGTCTTGTTTGTGTGAAAATAGTGTGAGCAATCAGCTGATGCACTTGGAACTTGTATATATGTTTTTTAAGTTCTTATCTTGCTCAGTTTACCTCTTGGCATGGCTGGCATTGTTCCAAATCAAACTATTACTTACAGAGGCTGTGGCTATAGTACTATGTGGCTGAATTCTGAAACCATTTTATTTTAGTATCGAGGCTGAGAATGCTTGCTCATTAGTGTGAAATGGTCAGTTTTGTTTTTGTCTTTCAATATTTTCAGGGAAGAAAACAAAACGGTTCTGAATGACACTCCAGAGAAATTCAATATGGATGCGGTATGCATCTTATCTATCATTAGATTTTGGAACTGTAGACGCTTAAGAACTTAATACGAGTTCAGTTGTTAAAAAAACTACTGAAATCAAGCATGTCGTTTTGTGTCATTAGATTATGGTCTCAAACTACTGGAAGCTATAGTGGATTGTGGATTATGTGTCATTAGATTATGGTCTCAAACTACTGAAATCAAGCATGTCGTTATGTGTAATTGTTAGTTTTACAGTAAGGAGTTTTCTGTTTTGGATTGTGGTGTTTATATACTAGTGCGTGCATCTTGATTGGTATCCAGGAATTAGTATATATACTTTTATATGAATTGGCCGTGTGCTTGGTTTGCATGATCAGTCATCATCATCATGTTCTCGACATTGCTAGCTTATAGCTAGTTAGCTACTGGATTTTCTCCCCGGTTTTGTACCAACAATCTCCCTACTTATCATTCTCACATCATATATAATGATTGTTGTATCTGTTCGGTGATCAAATCTTCTATTCTATTCTGATTCATTTGCTATTGTCTTCTGTTTCGTCATTACAATATCTCAGGTTGAAGCTGATGAATTTGGATATATGCTAGCTGATATATTGAAGTAAAACAACGTTGATAATTCTGGTGTGAGATATGATGAAGAAGCAAGGACAGATTTACTTTTGTTTATCCAGCTGATATGTAATTTAATGAATCATAAATAGATGTGAATTTGTTTAAGAAGGTGAATTTCATACTTGAAATACTACTTTTTTTATGAATTATGTTTATATGTTTGAATTCAAACTTGGATGCAATTGGATATCAATGAAATACAACTATGTTTCTTGTTTTTGTAATCAAATTAGTTATATTTTTACTTGCTATTGATTATTAATGTGTAGATTGGAGAATGAGTAGGGTAAGTGTTGGAAGAGTGTTGGAGAATAGTGAGAGAGTGCTGGGAAAGTGTAATGCTGGGTGAGTCTGAGTGTTGTGAAAGTGTTGAGTAAGTGTTGCGGGAGTGCTGTGTAAGTGTTGCGGGAGCGTTATGAGGCGTTATGAGAGCGTTGCGAGAGTGTTACGAGACCGTTGTGAGACTGTTGTGAGAGTGTTGCGAGACCGTTGTGAGAGTGTTGCGAGACCGTTGTGAGAGTGTTGCGAGACCGTTGTGAAAGTGTTGCGAGACCGTTGCGGGTGTGCTGCCAGAAAGGAAATGAAGTTGTCAAGTGACAACACTTAAAATGTGTTGGCAAAAGCGTTGCGGGCAATGGCAACGCATATTTAATATCTATACCAACACTTTAAAAATGCGTTGCAACAGTACCTGGCAACGCGATCTAACACAACGCTTTGATATGCGTTGGTAAAGACCCTGGCAACGCATAAATGCGTTGCTAAAAGTAAAAAAAACCGTTGCCATAGACCATTTCCCTAGTAGTGCTTTAAGCCGATGGTTGTTCTTTGCTCGGTTTAAGTATGTTTTGTGTTAGGGGGTGGTTATGTCTTAATGGTGGTTTTTGTCTCTTAGTTTGTCTTTGATTGTACTTGGTTGTCTTATCTATAATATAATCCTATGTTTTTTATTTCAAAAAAAATTAGTAACAACCATATTGCATCTAAATGAATTTAACCGTTGACTAAGCTTCAGTTTTCAACACTAAATAGTTTAGTACAACTACTGGAGATGCTAAATCAATTTTTTTTCCTGACTTTTTAATTTAAGCCGTCGGTGGGTAATCATCTTGAGCCTGAATGTGCCACCTACCCTACACAGCCCACATGAATGAGAAGCTACTCATCGCTAGCTCTGTCAGTCACCAACGACCTTCTGTGCTCAAATTGATATTATCCGGTAACGTCAAACTTAAATACAGTTACAACATCCCCGTTCTCTGATGAATCTAATAAGTTCCTGAAAGTATGTGTAGATTCAACTTATCTTTTTTTTTTAAGTAGTTGATTCAACTTATCAATACAATAACAAAACGAAGAATTGGAACTATATACGTCCGAGCAAGTCACTTCTTTGCAGGATAGAACCCTTTTCATTTCCTACATATATACCCCCTCGTGTTATGTTTGTGGCCATTTATGCTTTGTGTGTGGGTCGTCCTTTTGTTTTGAAAAGATGGTTTGTGTGGGTCTCTGATCTCGATCATGCAAAGAGAGCAAACGGACAAAACAGAAACCCTCTCGATCGTCGGCACGTGACCCCCACCATGCACATTATTGAACTACTGTATATTTCTTTTCTTTTTTTTTCAAAAAAACTGCAACCAATGATAGTGATATATAAAGTACCAAAGCTATATAACCTATGGACATAACTAGTCAATCCAAAACATAGAAACCACTCGAAGATGTCAACCAACGCTACTAACATGTTCCGAAACCAACACTTCCCAACCATCACAAAAGATATTGCTAAAAGCAACTCGAATCCCTAAGGACATCTGACCAACTAAGCAGAGGATGTTTGACACACCAACCAACAAAACCCTCAACACGCCACAACTTGAACCATCTCGATACCTAACAAACTAACATATCATATATACAAACCATACTCTCAAATGAAATTGGAAGTGAAGACTTAAGATGACACTAATCAATTGCAATACTAGAATGACTTGAAAGAAATCTGAAGTAGTCATTAACCCAAAAAAGACACTATCCTTGTCTGACTAATTACATGAGTAGCACCACACCTCATGCAACTAGCGGGGAGGTGATTCATTTTTTCTTGGCAACTTTGAGCTGATCTCAAAGTCGCCCGTCACTCAAACCTTGACCTCCCATCTCCACCATGAACTAATTATCCTAATCAAAATCAACCATGATTTTTTCCCTTTGCGGTCAGTCTCAGGCAAGTTTAGACCCCACACCTCCGACCTTGATGCTTCAGCCAGCAAACGCCCAAAATTATACGCTTCCTAAAACCTGTTGAAGAGGAGGGGATGTCGATATACATAGCTTCAGGTTGCAGTGGCACATCTGCGCTAGAGCGTATTGGCCCTTGTTCCTAATCAGCCTTCCTTCGAGTGTTCCCCTTAGCCCGCTAGCTCCTCAAGTGTGCTTTATCCCAATAGGTCGACGACAATACCACAAGTAAAAGAACAACAATCAAACCCTTCATAGAGTCCTTCATGGTGTGTCACCTTTTTCAAGAAGTCAATCATATAGGCATGAATCAGATGGATGCACCAGAATCCCGCATTTGGAAAAGATTGTAGACATATCATCATAGGTAATTGTGAAGACTAAGTCCATACCGTCAACCTGGATGAACCGAAAGGGCCCCCCCAAAAAAAATTATTGAAAATTAGGTATATGCTCTTATATATTTTTTAAAAAATATAAAATAACATAATGTTTTAAAAAATGATACCGTCAAAAAAATTTGTTGTCCCCCTGAAACAAAAGTTTTTGGGTCCACTACTACCATCAACGGATAGTGAAAGACTCCCCCACAGAGAGACATGAAGGTTAAGCATTACCATAATCCTCATGAACTTTTGACTGGAAGTAGTTGGGTCTTCCATAACACCCGTAAATAAACAATCTTATAAGCCATTCGACGAGAAAAATCAATGGTGCAGCTGGTATTTGGGACGTTGTAAACCCGAACCCGAAATGGAACCTAGGTAAAGACGTGTGCGTCGATGGGCTTGTCCACATCCTTAGTTTGAGCCACAATGAGAGCATTGTTGACTACTCATGGCCCTTGTACCACCTTTGCATGCACGGATTCCTTCTTCCCAAACCCAATGATGAAGTGGTTTGGGCCCACTTTGTAAAACTTGAAACTCGCAAACACACTTCATATTTGCCAAAGAGTAATTTTGCAAGAATTAGCACACTTGTTCAAAATAGAACATGTTTGGTCATTTTTATAGACCTTTTTCGACGGTTTTAAACCGCCAAAAATTAGACTGCCGAAAAAGGGTTTGTCTAAAATTTCGACGGTTATGTAACCGCCAAAAATATAAGAACACATCAAATGGTCACAATGAACATATACATACGCAACTATCCAGTAAACACCCCTTAAGGTCTAATAGAGAGTCTTGGCACTTGCAAACCTCATAGTTCCATAGAAGAAAAAAACCTGACTCTTTCATGCGATTACAGCTAGACAACGGATGATATCGGGCTTTAAAGAAAAAACAACATATAATACATAGCACACGCTGAAGTCGAAACGATTGAAGACATGCAAACCCTAGTCTAATGCTATACCAAAACAACGAACATAGAACGAAGAACTGAAAAGCAGATAGAACACATGCAAAGGAGAAAATAGGAAAGAAAGAAGAAACCCATAATAGAAGCTTTTCATGAAGATCAAGGAACTCAAACAAAGAAGATGAAGATGATAGAAAATCACCCCCACTCTAGCAAGGTATATTATATGATTAGCACCCTTTTTGAAGGCTTATTGCACACCATTCAAAAAGTGTGCCGACGAAACCAAAGACGAAGGATAGAGAAGCCAAAGAGATGTACCACAAACAATCCTGCCGAAGAGAGATGAAAAGTTGTTTAAGAGGGTACGAAAGAAATTAGGCCTCCTTATTTTGTCCAGCATTCAGCTAGTTTATGTATTATCAGCTGGATTGATCAGCTCAGCCCATTTTTTTAAAATCAGTCAACAATCAATATTAGCTATTACTAGTAGCTACTTAAACTCAAATTATCTCTTATGATCAGCTGGTTTAACATGTTTGATTAGGTAGACTAGTTCAGCTCATTTTTTATAAAATCAACCATCAGTAAATATCAGCCAATATCAATTATCAGCAAACAGCTCATAATATAAAAAGTTGTAACTCTCCTGCCACTTCAACTTGTATATTTCGAGAGTGAGCAATTTATTATGCGGTATATAAAAAAAGTTGTTTAGAAATAATACAGTTTTTGGATGTGTATGGTATATTTTGAAAAAGGGAATATATTCATTTATAAAAAGGGGATATATTCATAATTTGAATTTTTAGAACTATTTTTTATCCCAAATTCTTAGCTACATGTGATTGTAGCTATCCTGGTTACATCCAAGGACATTTGCGCGGATTTTTTTTCCTTTTTCCTTTTTATTTATCTTTATCCCACAACAATAATTTAAATAGTTGTAACTTTTAATATGTAAGTCCAAAATGAAAAACAATTATATCATTGTTCACCTAAATTCAAGCTCTTCAAAATAAGACCAGACATGGATATGTTTTGACAACTTTTTAAAAAATTATTTTTATATGTACGATGATATTTTAATGTGAGGATGTATGTACATATTTTAATGTGAGAATGTACATGTTTTAATGTGACGATGTACATGTTCGAATGTGAGAATGTACATGTTTTAATGTGACGATGTACATGTTCGAATGTGAAGATGTACATGTTCTTTCATGAACATCTGTACACGTTTGTATGACCGTCTGTACAAATGTTCTTCCTTATATGTACATGTTTTAATCTAAGGATGTACATATTTAATGATTCGTACAGGTTTATATGACTATCTATATGTTTTTAATGCGAGGATGTACATGTTTTTACGTGAGGATGTACATGTTTTAGTGAACATTTGTACAGGTTTGTATGATCATCTGTACAAGTTTTCTTTTACGTTCTGTGCACTTTACATGTAAAAATAATTTTTTTTAACAGTTGTCAAAATATATCCATGACTGATCTTGTTTTGAAGAGCTTGAAATTAGGTGAACAATCATATAATATTTTTTTATTTTGGACTTATATATTAAAAATTACAACAATTTAAGTTTTTGTGATAAAAAAGAAAAAAAAAACACAAGTGGTGGGTGGATGTAGCAAAAGTTTTATTGAAAACATCATATATATTATATTATATAATAAGGGTTACATGCAAATTGACACCATGCATGACATGTGTCAAGTTCCCTAACCAACAACCTACACATGTCTTTTCTAGAATAGAGGTTGTTTAATTGTCTTCTTCTTCACGTTGACAGTGAAAACTCACCATCACCATAACCACCACCATCGGCACCACCGTTGGTGCTAGCGGCACAACCGTCGTTTTTGACGTCCTCTGCTGCGCAGACTTCATTAACAGCCATCGGCTCCACAGAGCAAACATTAGACGCTTCTACTCTTGCAACAACATAGAAGATGGACGCTTTGTTTGCATAACCCACCCAAAACCCACAAACTTAAAGAAACTAAAAAACAAACTATACACAGCAAGAAACTCCTCTAACCGAAGGAAAGACAAGAAACTAAGAAGTGTTATTATTGAGCAAAAGAACATCTAGAGACTTGATGTAGAACTACTAAACAAAAACATGATAACAAGAAAGAAAGCTAGAACAAGAAAAAGTGGAGAGTGGAGAGAGCATTTTCTCTCTCATGACTACACTGTGCTGAGTCCGTAGTGGATGTAGCCAAAGTTGACTACAATAACTTGTAGCCAAGACACAGCCAAGACACGCCCTTTTTTTTATTAATCTACTACTCTCTTACTTTTTATCTTCTCTTTATTTTAATGGTTTTTCCTATATAGTTCCATCTCATGAATTCTTATCTCACTTCCACGTCATTTTTAATATATTTTCGTTAAACTAAGAGCGCGTTCGACAGTGAGCTGAAAAGCAGCTATTTGTAGCTTTATGTAAAAGCTTACTATGGTTAAGCAATAATAACTTGACAAGTCATTTCTATAACCACTTATAAACTGACACCTATTGTACTTGATTGGAGGAAATGACATTAAGCTTGTAAATGTGATGAGAGAACGGCCCCTAAGAGCATCACAACGGAATCTACTCTCACATAAATGTTATTTTATTCATCTTATCGCAACGTGCATACTTTTACTGTAATTAAGAAATTCTAGTTCGAAGTTTTCTTAATTTATTAATATCAAATGAACAACCACTTTTAAAGGAAGAAACTTTAAAATATGGATATGGTGATGGGATGAGTGAGGGGTAAGAAACTCAATTTTAGGATATTGTGAAGGAATTTTGAGGAAACGAATTGTGGAGGTCACTAAATATTATTGTTCAATTAAAATTCTACAAATATATGCTAAAATTATCATAACTATTAGAGATTCATATCTTATAAATAAGAAAACAAAAAAAAATACAATTCCTTTTTTTAACTTCATAAAATTTGTTTTTGTACAAAATAACATCTATATTGACTAAATTTTCAGTTTGAGAACCCTTTAAAATATTATCAGAACATTTCAAATGGTTATCAAAACCATAATCCTGAAATAATCACTCTGCATATCAGTCAATGAAGTTGATCAAATAAATTTTAGTGTAAAAGGTTCATTTGATATGGGTGAACAAGTGGGTTGGATTCCTTAATGATGTGACAAAGAGAAAAGAAATGAGAGAGGTACCCGTATTGGGGTTCTGAAATATCCCGATGATTTATAAGGTGGATTAAGGCTTAATTATACAAATAATGTAATAATTTATTAATTTAAAAGCACTTGACTATATATAAATCAATATATGTTCAATTTAAAAGGTTAATACATAAAAGATAACTGAATCTTAATTATAGATAAATTAATAACAAATGATTTATTAATAAATAAGAGTTATTAAGCCTTAATTATAGATTTATATTATTATTTATATGATTTGAGGATTTATTGAGCCTTAATTATATATTGGGAAGAGATATTAAACCTTACGCCTATATAAATAGTTTTAGAGGAAATGAGAAAAAAATACTAAAATAAGAATGAATTTATTTAATTATGCTTTAAAATATACCTTTAGACTTAATGGTATATTTAAAGAATAAAAAAATAACAAAATAAAGGGATAACATGTAGTATATATGGTTACATGAAATAAGAACATAAACTAATATGTTAAAAGTATGGCAGACTAACTTATACATTAGCTAAATAAAAAGACCATGTAAACATGTAAATTGACTTAATAAGGCACTTATGAAATGACCGAGCCGGCCAAACAGGCCCATACTCTAGTGTCGTGTTTATAAATCAGTCATATTTCCATAAATAGGCCCGGACCACTAACTAGTGCTCCTAAAGGACCACAGTCTGGTCCAAATGGGCCTTAATGGACTGTCGTCTCATTAATGAGGAAACCTAACTTTCCATTCTTTGTTTCTCATTTTGAAATCAGCCCCTTAGACCAAAAACCTAACTGGCATATCTCTCTGACACACACTCATTTTTTCACAATAACACTAAGAGGGAGTTTGTTTTTGGGTAATCAGGAAAGGGAATCAGAATGATTCTGTTCCCTGTTGTTTATTAAGTTAATTTGTCTTATGTTCAAGAAAGGGAATAGGACTACCGTAAAACCCTATCTTGATTCTCCACCCATACTAGGGAATGAAATTCCTTTTCCCCAATACACTATGACGGTTGACATATGACCTTAACCGATGACTAATAAACATTGACTGGTAATCGGTAAATGTTAACCGACATTTGATGGCCGTTGACCGGTAGCTGACGACCTTTAACCATTGACCGGTAACCGTTGACCGGTTATTCATTTTTCTTTTCCCCAACACAAACAAACAGCCAAAAAATCAAATTCTCTTTTCTCATTATATTATCTTTGCTTGCCCAAAACAAACACCCTCTTACTAGTTTCTCTTTAACAAAAATCGTCGCTTCATTCTCTATACTCTCTCACCCTACTTGAAACAACCCAAGCAGACAAACAAGAGCATACACTCTGAGCCTTCTTCCATTATTTTCCTATTTGGAAACGTTTGCTCCTCATACATAAGTTTGAAAAAGGGGCTAAAAGAGGCTAAATCTACCCCCAAGTGTTGTTCTCTTGTACAAACCGAAATCGTGAGGTATGGCTTTGTTCTTTCTTTACGTTTTTGTTTTCTTTTTCGTTTTCCCCTTCTGATCTTCGATGCCAAAAGCTAGACCTAATCTTACGTACTTATTTCCTGGGAAAGTTGGAAGATCCAAAACCCAAAGAGAGAAAATAAAGGTGATGCTTTTCATTTTCAGCCAAATTGAAGGCCTAGTGGTAAGGCTTCGTTCTTTTGAGTGTTTTTCTTCTGATTTTCTAAATATCGAATCCAGCCCTAACTTGCTCTCCTTACTTGCATGTTGTTAAGTCGCCAAAAGGTGGCTTAACTCTACCAAATTTAGAAGAAAAAAAAACCCCAAAGGGGAAAAGAACTCCTGACGATTTCTAGGGTCTCTGCACAAGGATAAGCAAATTTATGCTTCAGTAATGATATCTATGATTTTTTTTTGGTTTTGTTCCTAATCGTGATTTTCAGTGTTAATAAGTTAATGATGGTTGATTGGTTTTGAAGTGGTGAATAAGAAACCCTAAAATGCTAACTAGTAAATCCTAATTTTTTTCGTTGTTTTAAAGTGTAAATGTGTGATTAGTGGATTAATTAAATGTTCTGAGTGTTGTACTTAAACATGAACTTAAGTGCTAAGTCAATGATTTTTGGGGTTTTGTAGTCCTAACATTTAAGTGTGGGTTTGGTAAATTAGTGTTGATGTTGAGTTTAATTAATTTCAAAAATTGTAAGTTTCGGCTTTATCATGTTTTAAGGATGCATAATAATTGGTTGGTTAAATGCTAATTTGGAAGAATAAGTACCAGTCTGATATTAGTATAAAAGAAAATTAATTATATGATAAATAAGATATATAAGTCGTTAAACTAACAAATTGCTAAATTGGAGTTAACTAGGTTTAGAATAATAATGATCAAATCAATAAGTGTGTAATTTAATAAACAAAAAGTACTTAATACTGGATTAATAAACTGGCTAAGTTTGATAAGAGGCGTGTATAATAGGTGGTTAGGTGGACCAAAATAATTTTAATCTTAGAATAAGAAGTTATATTAATAAGTTCAAAATTTGGACCAGTTGATAAATGGGTTACGAAGATAATGAAAAAAATAAGTTAGTAAGTATGAATAAGTTATTTTAACTATTAAGCGTATGTGTTAAGTTTTTTTCAAAACACTAGCCATATATACAACTTAAGTGATTACACGCCGAAGGATAACTAACCCTGAAAAGGTACCCATACTTGGTACATATTTGAGGTTTCTAGGAACCTCATGTGTAGCCAGTTGACATAATCGGAAGTTGGAAAACTAAAATTTCATGCACGAAGAGCATCTACACACTAAGATGCTACTCAAACTGACTAGAGAATAACAAGCCTACCCATCTCTCACTGAAACACCCAAGATTCAAAATTGTTCAAACTACACTACCTAAAAGGAAAGACCCATTTACTTGAGTAGACTTTTGGATCCTTGTTGACCAAACAAACTTGTAGACTAGACTCACATGAAATTAACTTACTGACCACCATGCTAAGTGTTGGGCCGAAAGAAAAGCCCATCTCAAAATAATTAGTGAATAACTTAATTGGAAAGAAAAAGTAAAAAGTTGTGCTAAGGCTAAGAATAAAAAAGTCTTAATATTAACCTGATTTAATAGAATGTAATCGGTTAATATAATAAGAATGTAATAAGATGACTTTAATGATGAGTAGTAATGAGCCTGAATAATGGGTTAGTAAAGGCTCATTCAGAAATAAACATAAGAATTTTGTTTTTTAAAAAAGAAATAAACATAAGAATAAGGGATTGAACTTAAAGCCCGCAAGATAAATAGTGGACCGACTATATTGGGATGAAAATTGGGTCACTTTGATTTGAGCTTGATGAGCAATTTAATTGGACTTCATTTCTAGGTTCCATGAGGGATTTTTGAATATTCAATAAAAAAACCCATGAAGGATCCAATTTATATAGGCTTATTATGAACAAGTCAATGACTATAATTAACTATAAAAAAATGTGTATAGTATCTCACATAAACAAGTAATATTATTACTTTATGTAATTTAACGTATAAATGGTATACCTTGTGTGTATTTTATCAGAGGTAAATAATCGACCTCTAGTTTCAGTTTGGTGGACAATATACTTTGAATATAAAGATAAATGAAAGATTTATTATTTATCCCTCCTTTCCAATGTAGGATTTGGATAATTGGACACACTCGGTAAGAACATTATATAAAGCCGTATATTCTATGTATGGTGTTGAGTAATTTGAATGCCTATGAGGACTATCTTAGGTTACACACACACACGCACAGACACACACAAGTACGGACACACGCACAGACACATACAAGTACGAACGTACGCACACACACACGCACGTAAAACACACAAGTACGCATACACACACGCACACACACAAATATTATAGATACTCACACATGCACGCACACACACATACGTACGCACGTGCGGGCGCGCACACACACACGCACATACACACATGCACACATGAAGCACTTTGAAGACTTAGATCTTATAAACACACACATACACACACGCACACGCGCACACACACACATAGTAAAAAAATACTATATATACTGAACATAAAGAATACGATATTCATGAAAAATAAGATTAATAATTGGTTCAAGATTACATAGAATAAATATATATATATTCATATATATATGTATATAATACAAGTACTAACTATATATATATACAATCATTCATATAGTAGGAATAAATCTAAAGGAATACGATATTTTTGAAGGTTAAGATGAATTATTGGATTGAGAATTCATGATATGAATTATTGGATCAAATATCCAATTGGTGAATTACCTAAGTACACTTCTTAGGTAGTTATGGAACAACCATTATTAAATAAAAAATTATTATTGGATCAAGACTCTGTTGTATATGATACCTAAGTACATCTCTTAGGTAATAATGTGAGAAGACCAGAGTAACCTTACCGTGCGATATGTGTACATGAGTGGATAACATATAAGTTTACTCTGGGAAAGACCAATGTCTTTGAACGTTGGCTAGGTCACCAGTGTCTTGGTGCGGGTGCAGTGCCCGTAGGCTATTTGCCTTAATTTAGGAAGATGTGTCATCTTCTAATAAGGTGGCACAAGAGGATTGAGAAAAGTGAATCACGAGATTTTGAGTATTCCTACGGTATGAATATATACATAACATGTTATGAGAAAATTAATGAGTCTTATAATCTTTAAGGAAAGGTAGAAATGCTTTAAAAGCATAAGTAATATCATAAGGTACATTATCACTTGAAAATGATATCTTAGGAGCTTATTTATACGAAAAAAATCATCTGCTTGCGCTTTATACTAATTACATGAATTATTCACGTTGTGTGTTATTAAGTTTTGAATATTGCATACCTTAAAATGGATTGTCTTCTATTATACAAAAACATTAGTATTATGAGAAGTATAAGACATGATTTATAATTCCAATAGTATAAATATACTAAGAGAAATTTAATAAGACTTACAATCTCATAAGAAAAGATAAAAATGCCCTGAAGGCATAAGTATTATTATATATACTATGTAGTAGCTTTCGAGATTCATAAATTTCTAAGAAAAGACGGAAATGTCTTGAAGGCATAAGTATTCCTAAAAACTTAAATATCTCTTAAAAGGGATATCTTCTTATTGGAACTTATTATTTATGTTAAATATTTATTATTGTATATTTACATAAGTTTTGTTATTTCGCTACATATGTGGATTATTTATATTGCATGATTCATAAGTTTTGAAGGAATATTAAAATGAACCACATGTAAATTTGACTAAGTAACCTAAGTGTAGCATGAAGGTGCACTGGTGGAAAAAATATTTTATATGACGACGTTTAAAGCACGATTAAAAAGATAACCACCCTTTATAACTTTTAAACAACGATATGTATGTAATTGTTGTTAAAAAAGGCTTGAAAATTGGCGGCGGGGGTTTTCAACTGCAGTTATCGAGAAACTGTGGTTTATATGTTTCGCGCCTGAGATTATAAATTGTGGTTGACACGGATCCATGGTATATACACTTCGCACCAAAGATTATAAACTGTGGTTACCTCCTAGTACATATTGTTCGCGCCTAAGGTTTAAAATCGCAGTTCAGCAAGAACCACGGTATATTGTTCCTTTTAAACAACGGTTACTCTTATAACCGCGGTATAAAAATCTTTTAATAAAAGACCTAGTGTTGCATTTTTTCTCTTTCCTCCACCTTCGCTCTTCGTTCTTCTCTCTTTATTTGGCGATTCCGTGACCCGAAAACATATAACCGCATCTATTTCCATTTTCCACCGCTGCCACCACTACCACCGCCACCACCCACAAGTTTCCTGATCACCTGCCTTGACCGTCCTCTGGTGTCTTCGCCACTGAGTCACGCACACACACGGGCTGAGGTAAATTCATCAGTTTTGTAACCTGTAATTGGCGACGCGAGAGAGTTTCCATTGAAACGCGTGACTGCTCCTCTATTCATTCTAATTTTATTGTGTTTGCAGGTATACCTAGAGCTTAACTTGAGCTAGCTTGATCGAGCACACCAGATTGTATCAACGCTTAATTAAGGATGAAACTAGAGCTAGTAATTACTTGAACTTATATGCCTCTTTGAGCACTGTATTAGGAGTTCATCTGTAATGATTGTGGCAGCAGTAGTGAATCTGGTGCTTGCAGTAAGGAAGTTGTTCAATCTGGTTTCTATTCTTGAACTTGAAGCTAGCACTTAGAGGATAGCTCATCTAGCTCTGAGTGCTTTGAAAGAGTTAGCGCTCCAAGGTACACATTTTTGGTGTTGAAGATTGATTTGGTTGCTTTTTGAACTTTGTAAGAAATGAAATGCTTTTATGAAGTCACTTTCACACAAGAGGACTAATGTAGGCTTAGGTATGAAACTACTGTGTATTGATTATTGTCATCTCATTAAGCAGGTATGAAACTATTGAGGGGGATCAGTGTAGACTCTAGTTTATAGTTGAGCTGAAATAAGAGTACCAAATATAAATCTCTTCCACGGAGGCATAAATGGTTCAAGTTTTTGGGATCTTTTTATTTTTAGGTCTTTTCATTGGTGCATTTTGTATAGTTGAATCATTGGACCTCATTTATAAAAAAAAATAAAGGATAAAAGCATGTTAGGAAAAAGTAAGAAGATAGATGTAGTGGCTGATATATGTATTAGCTAGTGAAAGATAGGGATAATGTTAAATCTCTTGCTGCGGCACTAGACTAGTTTTTAAGAAATCATGCACGATCATCGCACATGTGAATTTCAACTATTCATTTTGTAATCTAACACAAGTTGTGTATGTTTTAGACTTAAATAAGTTTTATAATTTATTTTATGGATAATGTTTGTCGCTACATGTTTAGAACTATAGTCGAAATACGCGGGTTCTATTATTCTAGATATAGGGATAAAACCACAAACTGTCTTAAAATAGAGTTTAATCTCCTACAAACACGGCTCTAATAAACGAAATAGAGTTTAGTCTTTGGTAGATAGATATTCAGTTAGCACTACTAAAAAGAAGGTGATTGCTAACAAAAGAAATCGTTAGTAAAATAAGAAAATTCGTCGGTAATTAATTTTACCGATAGAATACCATCGAAATCTATTCATAAGTGTTTTCCCCGTCGCTAAAATTTGCTAATGAATAATATAAATTTGTAAGCAATTGCTAATGAAAAGTTACATTTGCCACCAATATCATAAATGAAGTGAAAATTACTATTCATTGGTAATTACCAATAGATTTCCTATCCATTAACAATTAACAATGGATTTTCAATCCACCGGTAATTATCAAGATTTCCTATCCATTGGCAATTAGCAAGGAATTTTCTATTTATTAGTAATTTCCAAGGAATTATTAAAGGATTACCATTTGTCGGTAATTACCGATGAATAACAACATATATATACAATGTCCCTCCCATCATTGGACCAATATCAAGCATATTCAATTTAATCTCAATTGTACACTCTTTTGTAAGCAGTTATCAATATAATTTTTATAGGAAACTTTTAAAACAATATTCTAACACTGCAAACTTGGTATCCGTGGTGCCCTTTTAAGTTTTATTCAATTTAAAGAATCACAATGTATTTATTGATCATAAAGAATATACACAATTTGTAAGCATTGAGAGCCATAAAATGTCAAAGCACAAAGAACCAAAACTAATATCATCTCTCATCTTGAGTTTTACTATAAGCTATCTACACACCCATAAAATCCCAAACATAACTACTATCATCTTGATCAACTCTTTCTTTTGCATCCATTAGCTTTCTCTTTTGATCAATCTGCAAATGAATAATCAACACTCACATCATAAGCATCAAAAGAAAATGGACAAACTTGTATACTTAATAACAGAGGAGCCCTATTAACACTGGATTGGATAATAGCCCAGCAGACAGCAACAACAGAAGCAACACAGAAATTGCTACACATTAATCAGTGAATGATGATGTTTATCAGATGCTACACATTATTGTAGTCAAAATTAACAAGGTTTTCAATTCAAGTTCAGAATCTGACCTGATGTAAAGAAGGATGAACAAAAAAAAGCAGTACATTTTTCACTTACAATGCCAACTAAACCTGAATCAAACATCCACTCCCATGGAATAAGCAATTCCCTATTCTTTTTACACATTGCCTCCCTTGTTTTCAATAGTAACAAGCATGGCATAGAAGCATACAAATCCAACATTTCCAAAATATTGACAATTCACTACTATCACATTCAAAAATGGCAATTTAGAGCATAATGCTGCAGAATATATCAATCACGCCAATACTCCTTCACTTCACCATAACTACAGGATTGAATTTACGGTTACTTTTTCATTTGCTTTTTATTACTCTACATCTTAACTCATTTACTCCGAAAATTTAATCTTTCACAGTATTTGGATGTATGCCACCAGACAGAGCTCCCCTTCCTAGAGGAAAAATATATCCTAGCTAGAAGAACTATGGTTCCATATCTTTTTCCCCGCCATTGCTAGTTTCATTATATTGACCAACATCTACTTCTAAGTCGAATGGAAAAAAATTTGACAGATTATATTTCTTATCATGTACTGTAACACATCATACCTCCTAGAAGCCGCAACGTGATGTGAGCCAGTCAAGACACCTCCCACAGCATCACAGATGTTTCAGATCTCCCGCACAACATCCGATGAAAAATTGAAGCAATTGGATTTATAACCGGTCTGAAAGCAGGTGGCCAATTAAAAAATCAAAGAAATTCAACACAGACACAAAGGTAGAAACAGACGAAGATGGAGATGTAGGCGTCGATTGCGAGATCAAGTTTGAAGAGTTGACCTCTAGCAAAGGCAATTGCTGTTTTGCGATACGGAAGATGGAGATGTAGGTGTCGCTCTGGTTGCAGGCCGTAGTGCCGCCCTCTTTCGGTAGCTTTTCTTCTCTAGGTTGCAGTTCCTCGCGTTTCTTCTCTAGCTAGTGAATGCAAGATCTACCGATTTCAAATCCAAATTGTGAAGATTGTGAGGATCGATTGCTAGCTGAGTTACAAAGGTTGGAGTCAAATCTTATGTTAGGTGTTGGAGATTGTAACCGTGGGAGAGGATAGGACGGGATGAGTTTTGAAGAGATTGAGGTTTTGAGGAGAGGACGGGATTGAGTTTTAGCTGAGTTACCGAGACCTAAACATGAATTTAGACAGAGGATGGGGAAGAAAAAGATATTGGGGTTTTGAGGAGAAGGAAGAGAAGTGGAGAAAAATCCTCCACAAAACGAGTGAAATGGATATCGGTAATTACGTCAGACTTTTTAAAAGGTTGAGTTACAAATAAATTGTAAACTATATTGGTAATTACTAATGAGAGATTATAATTCGTTGGTAATTGGTGATAAAAACAAAATCATTAATAATTTGTGATATAATTGTTCTTTACTAAAATTAAACAAAAAATGTTTCTACTAATTTATTTATGAAGTATTAAATTCTTTGGTAATTAGTGATAAATTTTTATTATTCATTAGTAATTTATTAGGGATTGTTTTTATGTCACTAATTACTTAGAGATTATTATTTTCCTCACTAATTTTACTAATGAAATATAAATCCATCAATAATTTTATTAGTAAATTTGATTTAAACTTATTTGTTAGCATTTCGTCAATATTTTATCACTAATTATTAATTTTGTTAACAAATTTTAATTCGTTGTTAATTTTTCGTTAGCAATGAAGAGTTTTTTAGTAGTGTAGGTTGTTAAGATTAGATAAAATATTGTAAATTGATAACATATAAATTTATATAGATTGAGAAAACCGTAATCAATTAAGTGTTATAATCAGATTTACGAGAAAAAATAACAGAAAGTGATAATTATCCAAGTTCAGTCCATTATTCATTCATCTTAATTTTTCTCTTCACATCCCTCACTTTCCTTTTTGCACCCGTTACTCTCTAGTCTCTATCGATCTCTTCATCTTCTTCCGCCTACAACATCGGTTATTTTTCTCTCTTCATCTTGCATCACCACTCCCCTTCGATTTTCTTTCTAATTTCTGCTGCTGATGTATTAATTATTATTCTTCAGGTGGTGCGAACCAGGAACATATGCACCTAGTGAAGTGGTATTTTGCACTATAGATCGGGGTGAAAAACATTTTGTAACCGGTAATATACTCGAACATATTAAACCACGGTTTCCTGGTAACCGCTCTTAGTAATCTATATTTTCGCGGTCGCAGTCGTATTTTAAGTAACGGTTTCGACGAATCACCGTTTAATTTCACCTAAAAAATCGCGGTTATGAACCGTGGTTTTTTTTTTTTTTTGCCAAGACTGCATATACTACGGTTAGGAAACATGGTTTATAACCTAAATAACCGTGGTTTTTTTCTGTTTTTTTTTTCACCAGTGGTACATGAGGGTTACACAACATCATACTTAACTGTTGAGCTAATAAATTGCAAATTAAGAAAAATAAAGAGTTAACGGTTGTGTTTGACTGATCTTACTGGTTCCACACAGTTCCAGGTCCGGTCGAGTTCCAACGGAAAAAAAATCAAACACTTAATGGTAACATTTGATCGGTTCCACCCGATCTCGGTTCCGGTTCGGTACTAAAACACGGTTTGGGCCTGCAGTCCGTCGATTGTGCAGGCCCTCCACACACAATATTGTACGGGTAGATGATGTGGCAGTCCAGTCAGCTTTCTAACTGGATTATTTATGTGGGGCATATATAAGAGTAATATTTGTATTAACTTTAAATAATTGTAACTTTTAAATTATAAGTCCAAAATTAAAAATGTTTGCACCATTGTTCATCAAAATTCAAGCTCTTTAAAACAAGATCAATCATGGGTATATTTTGACAAGTTTATAAATTTATGTTAGTTACATGTACATATCAACATATATCAACGACACTTATGATTCACCACATACAGTTTAAAATACACCATATAACATTAATAATACATCACAAAACAATAATGATTCAGTATTTGTTCAGAAATTTGATATCTAATTCGCCACTTATTTGTTAATGAATCATAATACTAATCTCAATGAATCATAATATCAAATTTAATGAATCATAACATCATTTTAGTATATCATCAGTAACATATAAAAATCAAAATTTTAAACAATTATACAACACAAAAAAATATTTGATACGTAAGAAAAATATATGATTCATCATATAAGGTTTAAAATATATCATACAACAATAATAATACACTACCAAACAATAATGATTTTTATCGATTCTGGAGTTGGTTATACATTTCACCACTTATTAGTTAATGAATCATACTATCAATTTTAATGAATCATAATATCAAAACTAATGAATCATATATGATTTTAGCGTATCATGGTATACATGTAAAAATAAAATTTTATTAAAGTTGTCAAAACATATCCATGACTGGTCTTGTTTTGAAGAGCTTGAATTTAGATGAACAATTATATAATTTTTTTTCATTTTGAACTTATATTTTAAAAGTTATAACCAATTAAAGTTAATATAATAAAAAGGTAGCCCAATCAGCAAAACAATTCAGTCAGTACTGCCAAATAGATAAACCCATACCCTATTGGACGCGGACTGGCCGCTGCGTCGAATCTGCCTTGGGCGGTGGGCCTGAGTCCTAAAGAGAAGATTCGAGACCACTTCATTTATTAACAGGTTCTGTTTCGAATCGATTTTGAGTCCCGCTCAATAGAGAAGATATCGGTTCTTGACGAGTACGATTCCACCGCTTCCATTCGAATATAGATTGGATTATGGGTAGATATTTGTCCCTGAATGTTCTGGACAAATTTCTAGCCATCAGATTAGTGAAGTATAGCAATGAAGGGTCAATATTATATGAGGTTTAAGATCTTTTATTTGGTAGTTACAGACTCACTATTAGGGCAAATTCGACCCAACGGTCTGGGTGCACCAACTATTGCACGGAATACTTACGTGACAGTCCAGTCACATGTTGACTGGACAGCTGATGTGGCATATGAGGTGAGAAAAAATTTATATTAACATTAAATGGTTATAACTTTTAATATATAAGTCCAAAATGAAAGAAAATTATATCATTGTTCATCTAAATTCAAGCTCTTCAAAACAAGACCAGTCATGGATATGTTTTGACAACTTTTAAAAAAAATTATTTTTTACATGTGTATGATGATACACTAAAATGATAATATGATTCATTAATTTTGATAATATGATTCATTAAAGTTGATATTATCATTCATTAACTAATAAGTGGTGAATTAGATTAAAAATTTCGAAACCGATAAAAAATCATTATTGTTTTGTAGTGTATTATTATTGTATGGTGTATTTTAAACAAGATATGGTGAATCATGTACTTTTCATACATAGCAAATATTATTTTGTATTATATTATTGTTTAATTTTTTATTTTTATATGTATATTGATACACTAAAATGATATGATTCATTAAATTTGATATTATGATTCATTAAAATTGATATTATGATTCATTAATTAATAAGTAGTGAATTAGATATCAAACTTTGGAACCGATAAAAAATCATTATTTTTTTGTAGTGTATTATTATTGTTGTATGGTGTATTTTAAACCTTCTATGGCGAATCATATTTTTTCGTACATGCCAAATATTGTTTTGTGTTGCATTATTGTTTAAATTTTTTATTTTTATATGTTTGCGATGATACACTAAAATGAAGATATGATTCATTAACTTTAATATCATGATTCATTAAAATTGATATTATGATTTATTAACTAACAAGTGGTGAATCCTTATTGTTTTATGTTATATTATTATCATTTTATGATGTACTATAATTATTTTATGGTGTGTTATTATTATTTGTATGTTGCAATTTAAGCTTTATATGATAAATCATATTTTTTCTTGATATACCAACTCATAAACAAATATTGAATCATTATTGTTTTTTGGGTGTATTATTATTTTGTGATGTATTTAAGCTTTATACGGTGAATCATAAGTCTTGTTGATATGTGTAAATGTATACATGTAAATTAAAATAAAATTTTAAATTTGTCAAAACATATTCATGTTTAGTCTTATTTTGAAGAGCTTGAATTTAGATGAACATTGGTGTAATTTTTTTTATTTTAACTATATATATTAAAAGTTACAACAATTTAAAATTAATATAACAAAAGACAACCCGATCAACTACTATGATAGGTGCGGATAGCATGCTGCTAATTAAAATGAGAAAGATATACTATAATATTGATAGAATATGAGAAAGAAGTACACGCTTTGCTTTATGCTTACGTGGTGGGTCTGTTGCATACAATCTTGCCCGCTACTTTTTTGTGCTGACTGGACTGCCACCTCATTTGGGCTGCTCCATTATAGGTGCGGATAGCCCGCACAATCTACGCGCTGGTTAGTGGGTGGGTAGTTGTTCATATGAGATTTTTTCTCCCATATTAATTATAAAAAAATTTCAACGTGTCTTAATTCTCTTCGCTCACGTTATTTTGCATTCCTAATTGACTGTTGTACAAATACCAAAATACCAATGTATCATTGTATAAATACCAAAATACCAATGTATCATTTTACAAATACCAATGTACTATGGTAAAACAAATGTACTGTGGTACAAATACCAATGTACTGTTGTATAAATATCAATGTATTATGTATAAACACCAATATACTGTTATACAAATACCAATATACCATTGTTTAAATACGGATTCACCGTCGTACAAATACCAATGTACTGTTGTATAAATATCAATGTATTATGTATAAATACCAATATACTTTTGTACAAATACCAATATACCATTGTTTAAGTACCAATTCACCGTCGTACAAATACCAATATACCATTGACAAATGCTAACACATTGTTGTACAAATACCAATGTACTGTGGTACAACCAATGTACTGTGGTACAAATACCAATGTACTGTTGTACAAATACCAATGTATTATGGTATAAATACTAATGTACTGTTGTACAAATACCAATTCACCGTCGTACAAATACCAATGTACCGTTTGACAAATGCTTACATAAAAACATAGAAATTAGAAATATCATGATTACTTATTTTGAATAAATAAATATTATCAACAAAATAATGAAAAATATAAAATTTTCATATATTTACTAATTTATAGATGATAGTTTAAGAATGTTGGGGAAAAAATCTATACTTTACATAATTATAGTAATTGTAAACAATTATAAACTGTCTAATAACATACTAACTTAACTAAGAAAATATTATTCAACACAATAAATAATTCTATAAATTTAGTAACTATCATGTAATTGCATCATATTTACTAATTAATGGAAGACAGTTTAAAAAAGTGTGGAGAGAAGGAAAAAATTATGTACAATTAATAATTGTATTTTTAAATAGATCGAGGGAAGTTATATTTGAAGTTCCCATAATAAGAGTGACTATATTTTAAAATTTAATTTACGGAAAGTTACCACAAAATAAGAACCAAATACCACATTCTGTTTATTTAAAAACTAAAAAAAATAACAAAATCTTGAAAAATGACTAGTTGCTACCTTTTTACTTATTTAAAAACTACAAATAAGGCAGCTTCGATAGCCACGTAGATTAATCTCATTTTTCAAAAGTAAAAGACCACATGTCAATCTCTAATTGGATACTCTTTTGACATGGCAGGTTAACATTTGTTAACCACGGTGAGATTAATCGAAACACAGGATATGCTGCGATTTTATGCAGCAATCGAATGCGCTCTAAATGATGAAAGCTTGTCCAGAACCTTCAGGGACTCCAACACGTCCAGGAGGACTCCGTATACCTTCCATTCGGAACCAGATACGTGGTCTTGCTCCAAACGGCGGTCACTGTGCCCTTAGGCTAGTGCGGAATACTGATCTGTATATATTAATTTACAATATTTGATTGAACAAACGCAAATGTATACTCCCTCCGTTCAACAATAACTGTCATTTTAGAAACTTGCACACTTATTAAGAAAAGTAGGACAATGACGCATGTGCCCCTACTTTTTACTTTTCCATTTAGATAATAATTACTTTTATATTGAATAGTAGGGGTAAAAGTGGAAAGAAGTGTGTCAAAAAACTAGAATGACAGATATTTTTGAACAAGAATCACATCCTAAAACGACAGATATTAATGAACGGAGGGAGTATATTCCTTCGGTATTTTAACATAATGGATTTGTTACATATTCCTTTGTGCATTATGATCAAACCCTAAATGGGCCGGGCTGAGATAAGGTTCTTTATTTTGGAGTCCACATTCACCTTCACAATATTATTATTTATTTATTAATATTCACTACATGGTTATTTACTATAAAACGTCAACGAAGTCCCATTAGCAGAAGGTGGCAGTCCAGTCCACGGCCTAACAAAATAATGGGTAGTTTTTCCTGCTGGGGAGGATCTTACGATGTCCCAGCAGCCCAAAGGGTCAAGTCCATTTAAAACCCCAAAATAGTAGGAATATGAATGTCTCTGCCCAATCTGGTTGTCCTTTGGTGCTGGCGTTTCGTGTTTCAGGGTGTAGAATGAAGTGAGAAAAGGTAATGGAAAGAATGAAAAAAAAAAATCATTTTTCATTTTTGGTTTTTTGTTTAAGTTAGAAAAAATGAAATAAATAAATGGTTAATTGTCACCGGTCAATAATTAATAGTTGACGATTAATAATCATTTTACCAATCAATATTTATTAGTCCACGATCAATGATTATTATTTAACCAGACAAATTATACTGTAAAAACATAATACTATACATTTTTTTCAAAAAATAGAAAAAATTGGCTAATTAAACAAGCTACCGCTTATAATTTGGATTATGGATTAGATTCAGGAGTCTCAATTGTACCTGAATGTCGTTGGACAAAATTTGATTAGTAATGATTTTATATTTTTATAAAATATATTTAGTTACACTTATGCTATTATTACTATGTAACCACATTCGGTTTTTTAATTGGTAAGTTCCTACCGATTCATACTCGTAATATCTCATGTCTAATCTCACTAGACATATACTATAGGGATTCTCATTCCCCAGGAGTCTATCTACTCCTCTTTTCATATTATTATATACTCGTTACTTGCATCCTTGGAGTTGTATGTTGTGTGTTTTGAATTGAGTAGCAATATGAGGAAAAAGAGGCCATAAGTATGGAATACCTAGGTAAAGTAGTGAAGTAATGAGAATGACAAATGACTTAAGTACTAGGAACTAGAGATTAATTGAAACGAATTGATTCGTGAATATGACTAGAAAGAGTAAAAGATAGAAAACGAAATGTTTGACTATCTGATTGTTTGAAACTGACGTGGGAGGTGGAACTTGATCTGCTAGCGATCAAGGGAAACCGAACACAAATTGGAGTGGAAGGATAGTTCAACACTGATGCTGATCACATCAGGGTTGGATGATTCTCGAAGCTCCCTATAAGTGGTCACAAGTAATCACGCTAAGAAAAGATGCAGCTACCATAAATTTGACTTGGAGTTGTGTGTGATGTTTTAAAAAGAATTTTCAAATGGAATTTACAAAAGAATTTTCTTCAAGTATGAAGATGGAAATGAAAATTGGTTTTGAAACCGTTAACCACCGCCGATGGCTGCGGCCTTAAGTCTTGATGACCGGTAGAACGGTGGGCGTGTATTAGTTTTGAAACCATTGCACCGTACGTGCGGCGGTCCAAAGTGACCGGTTGAGGCGGTGACAGTGTGTGATTTTTCCAAAGGCAGCGGGACGGGGAGAGTACCCTGAGATGTTCCTGTGTTGAGTGAGTCAACCAGAGTGCCTGAGGATATGTATATGTGTAACGTTTTGATCAGAACCGAAGGGACCGTGGGCCTGAGAGAGTAAGCGTCCATTTGTCATGAAACTGCCGTGGACCAGAGAGCGTAAGTGTCCAAAGTGACCGGTACCTAAGGGATCAGTAGTGTATTACTCAATATGGATTCGAGGACTGTAGTGCCTTCTTGTCTTCGGACCGATTCCATGGAGAGAATACAAAGAGTATTTTTGATTGCTATACATGCTGTGATTTGTGGTGGTATGTGTAGTGTGAAATGAGAATGACTTGTGAAGTCTTTAAGGTTATACGTGTATTATAACCTTGGCATAGTACGCCCATGAGAGTAACAAGATTAGATTCACCAACTTTGAGGACAAAGTTCCTAAGGGGGGTAGATTTTAATACCCGGATCTAAAAATGGAGATTAAATTACTCTAATATGATTATTAACGGCCTAATGGTGCCTAGAGAGTATTGGTAAGGAGAATAAAACCAAAAGAAAAGAGAAAATGCGTAAACGTGAAAAACACAAAAACGCGCATTAAATGAATAAAGGAGAAATATGATCTCGTTAGGGTCCAAGATGGACTCCTAAGGCTTAAGTATGCCTAATCATTATGTGGGAATAATTCCCGAAGAAAACGGATCAAAATAATGGATTGAAAATGCTAACGGAGTTTTATAGCACGCTTTTCGAGGAAACCCGAAAACGCTACTTTAAGTGGTCAAACGGACCCGTAAAAATTATAGTTGATTAAATAACTATAATTAAGTATTAATGGAAGCTTAATAGCCATTAAAAATAAAGAAACGAGAAAACGAGAAAATCCAAAAACGGGCCCGGTGAGTGAATAGTGCCAAACCGGGTAAAAATAACGAGCGTTTTTGTCAAAAACGAAAAAAAAAACGCTCCAGCTCACACATATAGGTGGGGCCGGTTATTAATTGGTACACACACACCTAAACTAACTAGCTAGTTATATTAAGGCACAAGAGGACAAAATATTAAAGTAGAGGGAGTGAATAGTTAAAAGAGGCTTTAGTACTCTCTCCCCCCTGTTCTCTTCTATCACTCACGGTAATTTCCTTCCCGACCAGAGCTCTCTTCTTCCTCCCTTCTGGCCTTCAAATGGCGATTTCCATGGCTCCACCCAGCTCATCCTTCCTCTCCATTTTCAAGACCAAAACTAAGTCCAAACTCCATAAAAAGTGTACCGTTGGTTTCCTCTCATCTCAAGGAACATTCTCCACCTTTCAAAATTGGAAAACCTCCATTTCCATCACCATGGCAGTAGGCCCTTTTGAAGCTTGAAGAAGTGTTTTTGGACCTCCATCTCCTCCTTATTACTCCAAGGTAAAAATAAATTTAAGAGCTCACCATTTTAGCCTCTCTTATATTTCTTTGGAAATTTTCCAACGTGAGCTTCTCCTTCTTCCATGCCCAGCCGATTGTTGATCTTCACTAAGGGCTGGAATTGCTAGCTTTGTTGCCCAAGAACTCCATCTACAAGTGCAAGGTAATGCCTTCTTAAAAACCTTAAGAACCCTCCTTAAAATTCTAGGGTTTGATATTAAGGATAGTATTTGAATTAGTGTGTGGTTCTTGGATGGGCTAGCTTGAGTGTTGGCTGATTGAGAACGAGAAGCAAGAAGAGAAAGAGAGAACAAAGGAAGGAGGAAGAAGAGAAAAGAAAACAGAAAAAAATAGCAAGGTAATGAACTAAACATGGGATGGTTTTGCTCTCTGTAAAACATGTTTTTGAATGTGAATAAATGACCTTGCTAAGTGTGGCTATGATGCTACAATATTTACTGATGAGTGGAGCTGTCTTAATGAGGTTTTAGTGTGGGAAACAAGTAATGAGATTAAACTATTATATGTGTGATAACATGAGGGAATTCATTAGTAGTAGCAGTGATGTTAGTGCTTATGTAACAGGGATGCAAAACTGATTTTTGTGAGTTGATTAGTGCGTGGAGAATGCTTAGGAATGTAGACAAACCTTGTCAAAATTTGCCTAGGAATGTATGGGCTTGAGTGTATTGATGCGTGGAGTTAGAATGATAAGAAAGAAAGGATTAAAAACTGCATCAGAGACAAGAAACAAGGATCTGTAACAGAAGGAAAATTACAGTGAAATGGGTTAAGTAACAGGTGATTATATGGGATGTTTTAGGTTAGTTTTGAATGCCTAAACAATGTCAAAACATGCTAGAATACATGTAGGAAGAGTGGGGAAGTAGTTATCATAAGCTTGGAGTTGAAACAGAAGCAAAAACATACTTATTTTTGAAACCTGCAAGTGGTCCGGGTCTGTAAACTAGGACAGAAACCCGGACCAGTGTCAAAACAAGACAGAAACTTGTAAAACTGAAGTGGTCCGGGTTTGTAACCCAGGACATAAACCCGGACCACCCCTAAATCATACCCGAGAGTTTTTCCAAGTGGGGGTCAGGGTTGCAAACTCGGACAGTAACCCGGACCACCCCAAAATTCCACCCGAGAGGTTTACACAGGTATGGTCCGGGTTTGTAAACCCACCCCTAAACCCGGACCACACACAAAAGTCACCCGAGAGCACATTCCAGTATTGGTCCGGGTTTGTATCCCCGGACACAAACCCGGACCACCCCAAAAATTGTACAGAAACTATTTTAAAGCTTAATTAAGGATGGGTAATGATGGATAATGATAGTATAAGGTAATTATGACTTGATTAATGATGTTTAAAGGTCATTAAGAGTGTAAACAAGTTTGAGAAGAGAATGAGAAAGTTGTGAGTTTAAGAACACATGAGTTAAACTAAGTTAAACGGGATAACGGGGTTAAGTACGGGAGTAATAGTTTTACATACCGTAACGCTTTGATGTTAATAAAAACATTTGAATGTTATCAGTGGAACAAGTGTGAACCGAGGAACGAGTGGTGACCCGGTAAAGTATATCCATGGTGAAAGGTATGATTTTCTCATACTCCGCGTGCTAACCGAGTTACGTTGATTTGTGTGTTGTGTGCCGGCTTAATCAAGATTAAAGCATGAAAAAAAATCCCTTGTTTGATTATGTATGTCTTGATGTATGTTGAATGAGCTAACATACTTGTATGCCGGTGTGGTCTAACATAGAGTAAAGACCGACTCCTAGTGAGTAACGTTTGGCTAGAGACCCATAGATCGGGTCGATGCTTATGATAACGAAAATGGGCAAACACACAAACTATCCGTTAAAGTATAACGATAACGCAAACATATGAACTCCCTAGAGTGTGAGGAGAAGTACGGGTTGAGTAAATACCCGATAACGGTTAGAAAACCATATTGAAACAATCCACGAAACAAATGAGAGTGGAAAGATAAGTGAACCTCCTTCAAGAGGATTAAGATAGTTCGAAGATGTGAACTAGTAAAGAAGGTAAAAGAGACCTAAGGGATTAGTAGCTCCCTTGAGACATGGTCGACCTCCTATATGAGGATTTTACCGATATAAGAAAATAACCGAAAGTATGAGTAAGTGAAATGTATGGGTAACTCTTAAAACCTAAGATTAACCGAACTTAAGTAATGTTCCCAAAGTCATTAGAAACATCGAGAGTGATGCTTCTAGACTAATATACATAATATTATTATAACTCCGAGAGAGGAGTGTATGGGAATGTAAGTAGTCCGAGAGTAGTCGGACCTAAGTAAAAGAGTTAGGAACTAAGAGAGAGTTCCGTGAGCTAGTTGAACCTTCCCACCATGCTAGACCCAGAGTAGGGTCGAAACGGGGAAGTAAGACTATGCTTGAGAGCCATGAGTTTTGGCCTAAGTATGTATTCAGAGTAACAAGCGTGACGTAGGAGACCTGTAGTGTCTCGAGAATCTACAAGAGCTTGAGTATGAATAACCCAAGAGTGTGGGTGAGATAATGAGTATAAATAACCCAAGAGTGTGGGTGAGATAATGAGAATAAGTAACCGAGAGTGTGGGTGAGTATAGTACGAGTAGCCCAAGAGAATGGGAGTGTATACGAATAAGTAACCCGAGAGAGCGGGTGAGGTATTGAATAAGTAAACAAGGCATAGTGAGGTATAACCCTCAAGGCCTAAGAGTAAAAAGATACAACTAACAACCTTGTTATGTTAGTTAGGAATTGTGTTCCGTGATTGGATGTAGATTCCTCGAGTATTACACGTACTCTTTGTATTGCTATGATGCATGTTGTTTGACTAAAATGAACTCCATGTATATCCGACAAAGTAGTCGGCGTACCCCGGTTAGCGCTCGGGGTATGCGAATTTCATATGCAGCGTTAAGCTGAGCCCCTAGGGGCAACGTTTTTATTTTTCAGGTACACCGAAGATGTTACCGTTCGAGAGCAGGACGGGGTCGGTGGGTTGCATGGGTAGTTAGATTTAATTTCTTATGTATTGAAAGAGGTGTAAGACCGAACATGTTGTCGGCATCCATATATTGTAGACTCGGTATAGTAAAGAAGTGAGTTGAGTATTGTATTTGTATTGTGTATTCGGTTGTTCCAGTTCATCAGACCGTTACGGTATGTAAGGAAGGCCTGGTTAGCCATATGGGTGGCTAACGGCGTTGTTTCACCCCTCGTTGTAATTAGAGTTCCGCTGCGTGAGTAAGAGTAATTAGTGACAATTTAAGAGGTAATGACGAGCTTAACGGTTGGGGTGTTACAAAAATGGTATCAGAGCAAAGTATCGCTCTGATGACTGGAAATACCGAGCTTAGGAATACCGAGTTAGAAATTAGAGACTTAGGGCTAAGGGTTGAGTGATAGCGTGAGAGATGCGCTAGTTAGGAACTTCCAGTAAGATCTGGATACCTACAATACCAGACCCGCCCTCCACAACCCCCGTATTAAAAGCTCGGGGAAGAACACTAGAGAGACAGGGAAACCCGATCTGGCAATTTATAAATATATCTATATGAACCAGAACCAGTCATGCGGTTGATCCCAAGAACCGGAAACCCCGGTGATGGATCCCGCTGAAGCGACAATAACTACACTCGATGTCGAGACGTCGAAACATCCTATTCCAGGGAGACCAGAATTTGTGGCAGCTTGGGGCAACATGCTTTGCAGTCGCGAGAACCTAGCTGGTCGAGCAGCAGCAAGAAGGATGCACCAACCGTGCAACAAGGCAGATTCATGAGAACTAACGAGAACCGGGACACATGTCTACGGACCGCCATGGTTATGTAATACCACTAACGGTATACTAACCAACTAAGAACCTAGTTGAGAGTAGGTACGCCCACCCCGCCACACCCGAAGAAGTTGCAATACTCAACTGATATAGCTTAGACAGCTACGAGCATAATTACGGGACATACCTGAATAGGACTATTGAAGTAGTGCCTAAATAAGTTAAACCTCGGTAACCACAGCAAGATGTGGGAACGAGCAACGAGGTAGATCACAAAACTAAGTAATTAAGGAACTCCAAGATTGGAGAAGCACCTAGAAGGTTGACATACGTGTCAAGATGAACAAGTAGCAGCTCCGACGAGCAGTTATCCGACCAAAGGATCAAAGGAAGAGCCGACGAGGCTACCAAATACAATGTAAACAATACCGTGACCGGTATGAGTTAACCCAAAAACGCCAGTACCGCGCACTTGCCACGGCAAGTGCAGTAATAGCGGGACTAATAAGAAGAGCCTTGACAAGCGACCAGTACTTAGTAAGTACCAAAATGGCGAGAGAAGCCAATATAGCAAGACAACCTTAAGAATTATGAAACAAAACCTTGAAAGGCCTAATAGCCTGATCACTGTATGAAGAACATACCAGTCAGCGAGAAGCTGGACTCGGTAAGTGCAGCCGGCATTGGTATGCCATGAAGAATTTACCTTCAAAACTCAAATTTTTCTTTCAACCATAAAGTTTTCCAAAAACCCCCAAATTTTAAAAACCAAACCAGAGGAATCTCAGTAAGGCGTCATATGACTATATAAGAGGAGCTGGCACAGAATACTTCACCTAGGCGTGTGACCGAAACTACAAGTGTGCACAACGAGACATGGGACGACCACACTCCGAAGGAGCTTGCGGGCCTGACAGACCAGTTATGAGTTAGTCGGGTAAGTGGTAACGTATCAATAAGATACTCCATGTATGTATACAAGTAGGGTACGGAACACGGGAAGTAGCCACTCCATACTACGGATGAAAGAGCCAATTCAAACCAAGACAGTTGGACACCTCGAATGACCGAAGAACATAGAGAAGCTTACAAAGCGAAAGGAGTCAAGAACCCATACCAAGAGGATGACTAAGAGTCGAAAGTGCAAGAAGCACCGAGTATTAAATATAGACATTGGATATGTCTCAGAAATCATGAAGGAAATATATATGGTAACTGGGATGAATACCAGCGTAAGCAATACGGCGAATGCCTAAGATGAACATATTAATGTTCGACAAACGGGATAGAGATCCCACAGTACACCTCACTGAAGAGGATAACGACCTGACCAAAGAAGGTAAAGGAAAGTACCGACAATCTACCCAATAACGAGAGATTTCATAACCCTAAATGGGATAGTCAAAGTATATAACCGCAAGGCGGGGTAAGGAACTGAGCGTACCACGAGTTCAAGCTAGATGTAATGGCGCAACTCAGTAACACCCAGGAGCAATCCGTGAAGGGTGCCGGAGTCAACAGTAGTTGAACGAGATATCGTGTTGAGAACATAAGTGTTAAAAGAACACTCGGGTAAAAACCCGAAGGGATCCCACTTAACAAGGGAAGACCCTAAATTGCCAAAGGGCACTGATTATTGTCGGGATACAAAAAAGGGCCTTCCATGTACGGAAGTGTGATGGGACAATCATACCAAGGAGCCCAGTAATACCTCCAAACCATTGAATGGTATACGGAGAAGATGAAACCTGTATAAACAGCCCGCATGGAGCATGGCGAGGCAATGTGGCTTGTAAGCCGGAAAACCAACTACAATTTGTAGATCCAAATGTTGTAAAACCTATGCATAAAGGCATAAAAAGGAATCATGGAAATGAAACCACTACCTTACAATGGGGATACCCCTTGTTATTATGGGGCCCATGGAGCGGTAATTGCGTGAACCCTCCAGAGAAAGGCTACCATCTAAGTATGTAATGTGAAACCACTAAAGCGGTGTAGTGAAACTTGAGCATGTGTTAATTGCCAAGGAGTAAGTCGAACAGAGATAGGGCATAGAAAGGCGTTGATAGCAGTGGAAAGAAACCGAGAGAGTAATCGGATTAGTAGTAAACACTGTATGTGTGCAGTATGAATTGCAGAGTAAACGATGCGCAATAAGTGTAAAGAGTTTGGAGTAATATATTTTGTTGAGCCAAGTGAATGGCAAGCCATAGTATAAATGGCGGGAGTACTTGAGCGGAAGCTAAAGTAGTAGCGGATGCCATATAAGCGAATGTTGTAATGAGTAGAGCATGATACACAGTAACAGATAATGATACGGAGCTGATGAGAAAATGTGGTAAAGGAGACATAATCATTCCTATCTCACGAGAGATTTACTGTCAAGGGTTTACGCTTCTGCACTCTTTATGACTGAGTGTTTTGGTATTGCACTTGTGCGGTAATGATCGAGTGGGAGAGCCAGGAATTGAGAAATGTCAACGAAGCCTGTTGAGCGAGAATCTAAAGAAATAACCATGCGGCCTTTGGCCAAAGATGCACGAAGAATGTGGGCTGTAACCCACAGGTCCCAGGACCGATGAATGGTTAATGCAGAGTAGTATGAAGGAGGAATTGTTATACAGAATAAATGAATAAATATAATTGAGAAGCACTATTAAACGAGGAAGCACTACATACTGAGTAGTAGCTTGATCTCAACCGACAATAAGTCGGAAAAAGGTAAGTGAATAACCACGAAGGTATACAGAGTATACAAAATAGATTTCCAAGAGCTGGAGAGAAAACCTATAACTCATCGAATTCGCATACGGTAAGAGATACCTAGCGACGATTGAGAAACCTTTATTCCCAAGTCAAAAAGGGATAAAAGCGAGTGGATAATACATTAAGAATATAAAAAGGGCGAGTTAAGCTCTAGCTATCAGGTCACACAACAAAAGCTAGTGGGCCGTAATTACAAGGTTAAGTATACCTAGCGATTGTGAGTAATTGGCTAATCCTAAACGCCTGAAGCCTTAGAGGCTAGAACCGAACCTGGTTATGAGTTAATTAACCGCATTGAAGTTAAAACACTTCATGATACTTGAATTAATGAACCAATGTTTAGTAATAACATATGGTTAGTTACGCGGGCGTAACCCCTTTAAGGGGGGTAGGGGAGAAACCGCTTAGAGTATGTTTTACGTATAGGTGCGTAAACTACTATGTGCATGGCAAAAAGAAACTGTTTTGATGATTGGAACTTATGTTACATAAACATATGTACCCATTCATTGTGTAATAATGATTATTGTGCATGAGTGATGCAAGTAACGAGTATATAATAATATGAAAAGGAGTAGAGAGACTCCTGGGGAATGAGAATCCCTATAGTATATGTCTAGTGAGATTAGACATGAGATATTACGAGTATGAATCGGTAGGAAACCGGTGTGTAACCTTGTAGGGAGTGAGTTCCCTAGGTGATTTTATTTGAGAATGATTGATGGAGTGAGTTCCATCCTTTGGAGTTGTATGTTGTGTGTTTTGAATTGAGTAGCAATATGAGGAAAAAGAGGCCATAAGTATGGAATACCTAGGTAAAGTAGTGAAGCAATGAGAATGACAAATGACTTAAGTACTAGGAACTAGAGATTAATTGAAACGAATTGTTTCGTGAATATGACTAGAAAGAGTAAAAGATAGAAAACGAAAATGTTTGACTATCTGATTGTTTGAAACTGACGTGGGAGGTGGAACTTGATCTGCTAGCGATCAAGGGAAACCGAACACAAATTGGAGTGGAAGGATAGTTCAACACTGATGCTGATCACATCAGGGTTGGATGATTCTCGAAGCTCCCTATAAGTGGTCACAAGTAATCACGCTAAGAAAAGATGCAGCTACCATAAATTTGACTTGGAGTTGTGTGATGTTTTAAAAAAAGAATTTTCAAATGGAATTTACAAAAGAATTTTCTTCAAGTATGAAGATGGAAATGAAAATTGGTTTTGAAACCGCTAACACCCGCCGATGGCTGCGGCCTTAAGTCTTGATGACCGGTAGAACGGTGGGCGTGTATTAGTTTTGAAACCATTGCACCGTACGTGCGGCGGTCCAAAGTGACCGGTTGAGGCGGTGACAGTGTGTGATTTTTCCAAAGGCAGCGGGACGGGGAGAGTACCCTGAGATGTTCCTGTGTTGAGTGAGTCAACCAGAGTGCCTGGGATATGTATATGTGTAACGTTTTGATCAGAACCGAAGGGACCGTGGGCCTGAGAGAGTAAGCGCCCATTTGTCATGAAACTGCCGTGGACCAGAGAGCGTAAGTGTCCAAAGTGACCGGTACCTAAGGGATCAGTAGTGTATTACTCAATATGGATTCGAGGACTGTAGTGCCTTCTTGTCTTCGGACCGATTCCATGGAGAGAATACAAAGAGTATTTTTGATTGCTATACATGCTGTGATTTGTGTGTGGTATGTGTAGTGTGAAATGAGAATGACTTGTGAAGTCTTTAAGGTTATACGTGTATTATAACCTTGGCATAGTACGCCCATGAGAGTAACAAGATTAGATTCACCAACTTTGAGGACAAAATTCCTAAGGGGGGTAGATTTTAATACCCCGGATCTAAAAATGGAGATTAAATTACTCTAATATGATTATTAACGGCCTAATGGTGCCTAGAGAGTATTGGTAAGGAGAATAAAACCAAAAGAAAAGAGAAAATGCGTAAACGTGAAAAACGCAAAAACGCGCATTAAATGAATAAAGGAGAAATATGATCTCGTTAGGGTCCGAGATGGACTCCTAAGGCTTAAGTATGCCTAATCATTATGTGGGAATAATTCCCAAAGAAAACGGATCCAAATAATGGATTGAAAATGCTAACGGAGTTTTATAGCACGCTTTTCGAGGAAACCCGAAAACGCTACTTTAAGTGGTCAAACGGACCCGTAAAAATTATAATTGATTAAATAACTATAATTAAGTATTAATGGAAGCTTAATAGCCATTAAAAATAAAGAAACGAGAAAAATCCAAAAAACGGGCCCGGTGAGTGAATAGTGCCAAACCGGGTAAAAATAACGAGCGTTTTCTGTCAAAACCGAAAAAAAAAAAACGCTCCAGCTCACACATATAGGTGGGGCCGGTTATTAATTGGTACACACACACCTAAACTAACTAGCTAGTTTATATTAAGGCACAAGAGGACAAAATATTAAAGTAGAGGGAGTGAATAGTTAAAAGAGGCTTTAGTACTCTCTCCCCCCTGTTCTCTTCTATCACTCACGGTAATTTCCTTCCCCGACCAGAGCTCTCTTCTTCCTCCTTCTGGCCTTCAAATGGCGATTTCCATGGCTCCACCCAGCTCATCCTTCCTCTCCATTTTCAAGACCAAAACTAAGTCCAAACTCCATAAAAAGTGTACCGTTGGTTTCCTCTCATCTCAAGGAACATTCTCCACCTTTCAAAATTGGAAAACCTCCATTTCCATCACCATGGCAGTAGGCCCTTTTGAAGCTTGAAGAAGTGTTTTTGGACCTCCATCTCCTCCTTATTACTCCAAGGTAAAAATAAATTTAAGAGCTCACCATTTTAGCCTCTCTTATATTTCTTTGGAAATTTTCCAACGTGAGCTTCTCCTTCTTCCATGCCCAGCCGATTGTTGATCTTCACTAAGGGCTGGAATTGCTAGCTTTGTTGCCCAAGAACTCCATCTACAAGTGCAAGGTAATGCCTTCTTAAAAACCTTAAGAACCCTCCTTAAAATTCTAGGGTTTTGATATTAAGGATAGTATTTGAATTAGTGTGTGGTTCTTGGATGGGCTAGCTTGAGTGTTGGCTGATTGAGAACGAGAAGCAAGAAGAGAAAGAGAGAACAAAGGAAGGAGAAGAGAAAAGAAAACAGAAAAAAATAGCAAGGTAATGAACTAAACATGGGATGGTTTTGCTCTCTGTAAAACATGTTTTTGAATGTGAATAAATGACCTTGCTAAGTGTGGCTATGATGCTACAATATTTACTGATGAGTGGAGCTGTCTTAATGAGGTTTTAGTGTGGGAAACAAGTAATGAGATTAAACTATTATATGTGTGATAACATGAGGGAATTCATTATGTAGTAGCAGTGATGTTAGTGCTTATGTAACAGGGATGCAAAACTGATTTTTGTGAGTTGATTAGTGCGTGGAGAATGCTTAGGAATGTAGACAAACCTTGTCAAAATTTGCCTAGGAATGTATGGGCTTGAGTGTATTGATGCGTGGAGTTAGAATGATAAGAAAGAAAGGATTAAAAACTGCATCAGAGACAAGAAACAAGGATCTGTAACAGAAGGAAAATTACAGTGAAATGGGTTAAGTAACAGGTGATTATATGGGATGTTTTAGGTTAGTTTTGAATGCCTAAACAATGTCAAAACATGCTAGAATACATGTAGGAAGAGTGGGGAAGTAGTTATCATAAGCTTGGAGTTGAAACAGAAGCAAAAACATACTTATTTTTGAAACCTGCAAGTGGTCCGGGTCTGTAAACTAGGACAGAAACCCGGACCAGTGTCAAAACAAGACAGAAACTTGTAAAACTGAAGTGGTCCGGGTTTGTAACCCAGGACATAAACCGGACCACCCCTAAATCATACCCGAGAGTTTTTCCAAGTGGGGGTCAGGGTTTGCAAACTCGGACAGTAACCCGGACCACCCAAAAATTCCACCCGAGAGGTTTACACAGGTATGGTCCGGGTTTGTAAACCCACCCCTAAACCCGGACCACACAAAAAGTCACCCGAGAGCACATTCCAGTATTGGTCCGGGTTTGTATCCCCGGACACAAACCCGGACCACCCCAAAAATTGTACAGAAACTATTTTAAAGCTTAATTAAGGATGGGTAATGATAGTATAAGGTAATTATGACTTGATTAATGATGTTTAAAGGTCATTAAGAGTGTAAACAAGTTTGAGAAGAGAATGAGAAAGTTGTGAGTTTAAGAACACATGAGTTAAACTAAGTTAAACGGGATAACGGGGTTAAGTACGGGAGTAATAGTTTTACATACCGTAACGCTTTGATGTTAATAAAAACATTTGAATGTTATCAGTGGAACAAGTGTGAACCGAGGAACGAGTGGTGACCCGGTAAAGTATATCCATGGTGAAAGGTATGATTTTCTCATACTCGTGCTAACCGAGTTACGTTGATTTGTGTGTTTGTGTGCCGGCTTAATCAAGATTAAAGCATGAAAAAAAATCCCTTGTTTGATTATGTATGTTTGATGTATGTTGAATGAGCTAACATACTTGTATGCCGGTGTGGTCTAACATAGAGTAAAGACCGACTCCTAGTGAGTAACGTTTGGCTAGAGACCCATAGATCGGGTCGATGCTTATGATAACGAAAATGGGCAAACACACAAACTATCCGTTAAAGTATAACGATAACGCAAACATATGAACTCCCTAGAGTGTGAGGAGAAGTACGGGTTGAGTAAATACCCGATAACGGTTAGAAAACCATATTGAAACAATCCACGAAACAAATGAGAGTGGAAAGATAAGTGAACCTCCTTCAAGAGGATTAAAGATAGTTCGAAGATGTGAACTAGTAAAGAAGGTAAAAGAGACCTAAGGGATTAGTAGCTCCCTTGAGACATGGTCGACCTCCTATATGAGGATTTTACCGATATAAGAAAATAACCGAAAGTATGAGTAAGTGAAATGTATGGGTAACTCTTAAAACTAAGATTAACCGAACTTAAGTAATGTTCCCAAAGTCATTAGAAACATCGAGAGTGATGCTTCTAGACTAATATACATAATATTATTATAACTCCGAGAGAGGAGTGTATGGGAATGTAAGTAATCCGAGAGTAGTCGGACCTAAGTAAAAAGAGTTAGGAACTAAGAGAGAGTTCCGTGAGCTAGTTGAACCTTCCCACCATGCTAGACCCAGAGTAGGGTCAAAACCGGGGAAGTAAGACTATGCTTGAGAGCCATGAGTTTTGGCCTAAGTATGTATTCAGAGTAACAAGCGTGACGTAGGAGACCTGTAGTGTCTCGAGAATCTACAAGAGCTTGAGTATGAATAACCCAAGAGTGTGGGTGAGATAATGAGTATAAATAACCCAAGAGTGTGGGTGAGATAATGAGAATAAGTAACCCGAGAGTGTGGGTGAGTATAGTACGAGTAGCCCAAGAGAATGGGAGTGTATACGAATAAGTAACCGAGAGAGCGGGTGAGGTATTGAATAAGTAAACAAGGCATAGTGAGGTATAACCCTCAAGGCCTAAGAGTAAAAAGATACAACTAACAACCTTGTTATGTTAGTTAGGAATTGTGTTCCGTGATTGGATGTAGATTCCTCGAGTATTACACGTACTCTTTGTATTGCTATGATGCATGTTGTTTGACTAAAATGAACTCCATGTATATCTGACAAAGTAGTCGGCGTACCCCGGTTAGCGCTCGGGGTATGCGAATTTCATATGCAGCGTTAAGCTGAGCCCCTAGGGGCAACGTTTTTATTTTCAGGTACACCGAAGATGTTACCGTTCGAGAGCAGGACGGGGTCGGTGGGTTGCATGGGTAGTTAGATTTAATTTCTTATGTATTGAAAGAGGTGTAAGACCGAACGTGTTGTCGGCATCCATATATTGTAGACTCGGTATAGTAAAGAAGTGAGTTGAGTATTGTATGTGTATTGTGTATTCGGTTGTTCCAGTTCATCAGACCGTTACGGTATGTAAGGAAGGCCTGGTTAGCCATATGGGTGGCTAACGGCGTTGTTTCAACCCTCGTTGTAATTAGAGTTCCGCTGCGTGAGTAAGAGTAATTGGTGACAATTTAAGAGGTAATGACGAGCTTAACGGTTGGGGTGTTACAATGATATAATTATTTTTCATTTTAGACTTATATATTAAAAATTAGAATAATTTAAAGTTTTTTGATAAAGAAAGAAAAAAATAAAAATCTTAAAAAAAACAGAAAAACAAAACGCGTCGGGTATGTAGCCAAGATGACTATAGTGACCTTTAGCTAAGACAGATTGGTTCAATTAGTGTCTTTATTTTCTAATTGTCCACTCAACTTTTATATTATATTCCGATAATTATGTCAAGCAACCTAATCATGCTATTTTTACTCATCTTTTGTATTTTATAAAACTAAAATTCTAAACTACATAATTGATTGTAAATAACCTCATTTTTCTCTTTTTATTTATTTACTATAACTACTATTTATTAGTAACTAGAATATGCAAAAAAACAATTGGTTCAAATTTACACAGTGAGATCTAATTAATATGATTTTTCACTATCCATTGGCAATAATTCAATTTTGAAAGATATTGGTAGTCTATTAGCATGCATGATATAAGACACCGACATCATTATAACAAAACACCACCAATACCTAACCAAGCACCTAACGCCCGTTATAAACTTAAACTTACACGGTGTTGGTAACAATTCTATTCATAAAAACATTGATATTCTTTTACAACACTATAACTGAATTTTACAAATCCTCAAATGAAACACCTAACAATTCTATTTGAAATTATCAAAATTGTCTATTATGTCCACCAATTTCACGTCCATTGAAAAAGAATTTATTTGAAATTATCAAAATTGCCTATCAATTTCACTAATTTCACGTCTATTGAATAAGAATCTATTTGAAATTATCGAAATTGCTTATCAATTCTAACAATTTCACGTCCATTGAAGAAGAATCTATTTGAAAATTGTTTAAATTGTCTTTCAATTCCACTAATTTTACATCTGTTGAAGAAGAATCTATTTGAAATTATCGAAATTTCCTATCAATTCCACAAACATCATGCCCGTTGAAGAAGAATCTATCTAAAAATTTTCAAAATTGTCTATCATTTCCACTAATTTCACATCTGTTGAAGAAGAATATATTTAAAAATTGTCAAAATGTCCATCATTGCAACTAATTTAACGCCCGTTGGAGAAGAATCTAGTTGAAAATAATCAAAATTGCTACCATTTCCACTAATTTCACGTCCATGAAGAAGAAATTAGTGGAATGATAGACAACTTCGATGACTTTCAAATAAATGTTTCTTCTACGGTCATGAAATTAGTGGAAATAGATAATTTCGATGACTTTCAAATAGATTCTTCCTCAACGAACGTGAAATTAGTAGAATGATAGACAATTTTGATGTTTTTAAATATGTTCTTCTTCAATGGACATGAAATTAGTTGCAACGATGGACAATTTTGATAATTTTCAGATAGATTCTTCTTCTACGGATGTGAAGTTAGTAGAAATGATAGACAATTTTGAAACTTTAGATAGATCCTTCTTCAACGGACATGATATTGGTGGAATTGATAGGCAATTTTGATTACTTTAATCAAATGAAACATGCTTGATTGTTTTACTATTGAGCAAGAATTAGATGATAGTGAAAATGGTGGAATTGATAGACAATTTTGATAATATGAAATAGATTCTTCTTTAACGGACGTGAAATTGGTGGAGTTGATAGGTAATTTTGAAAATTTGAAATTATATTTCTTCAATAAACGTGAAATTAGTGGAATTGATAGACAACTATGATAATTTGAAATAGACTATTCTTCAGCAGACATGAAATTAGTGGAATTGATAGGTAATTTCGATAATTTGAAATAGATTCTTCTTCACCGGAGGTGAAATTAGTAGAATTGATTTTAATAATTTGAAATAGATTCTTTTTCACCGGACGTGAAATTAGAGGAATTGATAGTCAATTTTGATGATTTGAAATAGATTCTTCTTCAACGAACATGAAATTAGTGGAACTAACAGGCAATTTCGATAATTTTAAAATAGATTCTTCTTCAGCAGACATGAGAACTACTAAAACTGGCCTGACGGTTCTAAGACATAAGACGGTCTTATAATTCACTTAGCATGAAATGAGTAAGTTCTACGTTAGAACTATGTATATGTAAATGTCAAACAGATTGCAGTTAGTGCACTTTAGGTTGATTCAGATCAGTGCCCTCAATAAGAACTATGTATATGGAAATGTCAATCAAATTGTAGCTTGTGGCACGTTGATTGAGATCAGTGCTCTTAGTAAGAACTATGTATGTAAATGTTAAATAGATTGCAGCTAGTGCACTTTGGGTTGATTCAGATCAGTGCCCTCAATAAGAACTATGTATATGGAAATGTCAATCAGATTGTAGCTTGTGCACTTTACGTTGATTGAGATCAGTGCTCTTAGTAAGAACTATGTATATGTAAAGGTCAAACAGATTGCAGTTTGTGCACTTTACGTTGATTGAGATCAGTCCTCTCAGTAAGAACTATGTATATGTAAATGTCAAAGGGTAAGATTTCTCTACTCATACTGTGATCACTCGGGTGAACAATATAAAGGGGGAATGAGACTAGTTTGCCGATGAAGATAGCTAAAAAAATGACTTTCAAAGACAAAGTTAATATCACATACTTGTGCCAGTCAATGATGTGCTAAAGCTTGACTCGAGTAGATGAGAACTCTGTTTATAAGCAAAGGATAAAGTTTCTCTTCTCGCACTGTGATCACTGATGAACAATATAAAAGGGTGAATAAGATTGGCTTGTCGATGGAGATAACTTACAGAATGACTTTCGAATACAAAGCTAATATCACTTAAAGACAATGGTAGTTAGTGTCGACACATCCAACCATCTGAATCGATGTTCAAATCATGTTAATTAGAATATTTACAAATACACGTACAAAGAATTCCAACAAATAAAAAAACTCAATCATCCGGTAGATGAATGCCAACATCCGATTTGGCCAGAGGAAACAACTATAGCAAGTGCTCACATCGTGGAGTGTACATCGATGCATAATGTGTCTACGTTAACTGATTTGTCATTGAATTCACCATCATCCGTAAATATTGGCTCGTATTAAATAGATGACAATGTGTCTACGTAATATGATTAGTCACCGAATTCACCGTCATTCTCACCCTAAGCAGAACAAATAATACTTCGTTCAGTTACGTGATGTGTCCGTAAATGAGAAAACCACGTACTTAAATTAAATATCACATATATCAAACAAATTATCAGCAAAGTAGATCATAATGAAGTAGATGAAAAGACAAAACACGAAGGACCAATGGATCGACAAAGGAAGTACAACGAAGAAAGAAATATAGTGATTTAAGACCGAAATCCAGCGCTGATGCCAAAAGAGAAGGGACCAGTGCCGACGCCGTAAGAGGGGCGACACGATGCCGATAAGGAAGGGTGGCCACGGAAGCCGCAATTAATGAAGGGCACTGCCGCCGGGTAGAAGAAGCGGGGCACGGGGTTCGTTTGCTACGATGGAAATCCTTTTTTGCTTTTTTTCGGACAATTTTTAACAGATTTCTTAATTTGAATATGATTTGAGTACGTATTCACCCTCCTTATATAATGACATTTGGGTGTACCGTGTAATATGTCACAAATTGGGTAAATATATTAATTTTTGGAAAATATTGAACTAGGAGCATAATGGTCATTTTCCGATGAGCGAATTGGAAATCTGACTACACGTAGTGACTCTCCTGTATAAACCCGGACCACATGTTAATGTGTCCGGTAGCTTATATTCCGGACGGACCAGCCCTAAAGCACATTAGAAGAGCTGTTTTGACTCTCATTAATTTTGGTCCTTAGCTTCTTGCCAAGTATTTTTAGACATTTCCTTGATCATTTTTGTCTGGTAAAGCATAAAAACCACGCAATAAAGTCTTTCTTAATATTTAACACAATGTAACACTTAAGTAAAAAAAAAAAATAATTAACATATTATCCCCGTAATCTATAAACAAATGAAGCATAGAAAATAGGTAATTTCACGGCTTATCACGCTCAAAAAGTTTGAATGGGACACATATCTTATCAAGCTAGATCAGTTAGGAAAAACTTCTAAATGTGACCTTAAGTGAGTATGTGTGGTAACAAAGAAGCTAAGAGAGTTGTTCCCAAGGGTCTCTCCTTTATACAAGCCAAAAGACATTGAAACGTGGCTTGTATTATCTACAGAAGGGGGTGGGAGCTCCTTAATATTTCTCTGTAAACTGGATCCGTCCATGACAGATGGGTATATTTTGATTGATCACCGAAACTCAACACCTATGGATCCGTCGTGCAATGTTACTGTGGATAGCTTAATTTTCACCCCACCAAGCATCAACGATTTTGATATAATAATGCAAGTCAGCCGAGATATAACAGGACATAATGATCCACCTACCTATATAATGTTTATCAAGTTCTAATCTACCAAAAAAGTTTCATCATATGTCAACATTGTTCTAGTTTACCAAAAAAAGTCACACATGGTCACACACTCAACAAATAACACCCCAAAATGGAAGAGTGGTGCCCAAGAGTGCCAATCCTTGTGTTCAACAACTTCTGAGTTCTGATAACAAAGATCATGAGGCCACTTCGTCAAAGTTCAATTCCTTTTTCTCGGATCTGCACCACAATTACAAGCTGTTAAGACATTTATCTATGAATGAGATATTACAGGTGCACGTTGGTTAAATTAATATATCCATGCTATACGTTTATTTATAGTCTGACGTGTTCATATATATTTGCAGCACCGTTCAACAAACAAAAATTGATAACAAAAACCAGCTACATAGAAGCGACAGTTGCACAGACTTGGCAGGTAGAAATTCATAAATAAATGCAGCAGAATGAAATTACACCAGCAGACACCAAACCAAGGTTTCCAAGTATACAAAAGCATCTTTAGAGCATCGAGTCAGACTAACCATGAAAATGGAATATCAGGAAGATATTATAAATCTAGGCGTCATAATCTGCATCGAATCAGACCTCCCCAATGAGCCACATTTTTAACAGGCATGTATTCACAAGCATGATATATGTACTAATGAGCCAAAAAAGTAGCAGGTTGTTTTTTTTTTTACAAATAAATCCAGAACTTCTTTAGATAGTAAGGTGATGGTACAAGGAAATAGAAGCTAGACACCCTCCCACAGAGAACAAGAAGCAATAACTAAACGTCTATCGACCAAGGAAAATTCCAGCATGATACAATTGGACTTGGTTGAACCAACAATCCACATCTGAACAACATTTGAGAATGTAATTCATACCGGCCTATGTGACCACAAGTTTAATAAGAATTAACATAGCATATCCCAGATATTAACTGCAACTTTCTACTATTCCTTGGCTGAATTGTAAGTGTTATTTGCTACTTGCCCTTATGAGGTAGAATTCAAAGCACCGATATAACGAAAATTCAAGACAAAAAAGAACATCTAAATGGTTCCACAGTACAGACAAGATAAAACACAAGTAATCATCCATTTGAGAGTAATTCAGGCAAACTACTTCAAGTAATCTAAGTACAACGACAAACATGGAGAAAATGACACAAGGATCAATAGCTCAAACCTACATCGTCTAACCGTGTCGCATCTTTATCAAAACAATTAACAGAGCTTGGTTTTTTTACAGTAAAGTGAGAGATATAAAAGCAAATACCATGATAGTAAACTTACATATGATGAAGCTACTCTAATTTCTCATCCTCCATCTTACTGACATAAAGTATACTCTAATTTCTCATCCTCCATCTTACTGACAATTGAGGAGTCAGGCTTCTCCTTTTCAAAAAAAAAAAAAAATCATTTGGTTGTCTCATATCTTTGTTGCCTACTATTACCAGAATTAAAGCTCAAGGATGTAGAAGTACCTAGTGTCGAGTTAGACTTAGTCTGACGATGCTGTTGAGCAATTGAATTTATGTAAACACTTTCTATTATATGAAACTTTGTTTACAGGCGTAAAATGTATTATAGAGAGTAGATTTACTTTCTTATCAGTTACTAATACATGTTGAGACCGAGAATATATATACCTATACATACCTATGTTACCGTTAAGTAATACAAGTGTACTAACGGTTAATAGATGGATGTACTAGATGTTAACAGATGGACTAAACTATATTCTCTAGTCTCAACACTCCCCCTAAGAAGAAGGACACTGAAGTGTCCAAATTCTTGCTGTGTTCCAGATGTGATTTCTTGTTGTCCATCGTCCAATCTTACTCACTCCCCCTGTTGAGTGTGTTTCCCTGAGGAGCCACATGTATTTCTGCGTTCTGATGGAAGTTAGAGTACTCTTTGGCTGTAACTTGTTTGGTTAAAACATCTGCTAATTGCTTCTGTCCAGGGACATAGCTGAGGGTTATTAATCCCTTTTGTAGTTTCTCACGAATTAGGTGACAGTCCAGTTCGATGTGCTTGGTTCTCTCGTGGAAAACCGGATTTCGAGCAATGAAGATGGCAGCTTTGTTGTCACAGTTCACCTTGATGGGTTGAATTCCTTTGACTGCGAATTCATGTAGAAGCCTTGACAGCCAGGTTAATTCGCTAGTGACTCTTCTTATGGATCTGTATTCTGACTCCGCTGTTGACAGGGAAACTGTCTCCTGCTTCTTTGACTTCCAGCTCACTGCTGCCCCTCCGAGAAGGATGATAAATCCAGTGATGGAACGCCTTGTGACTGAGCAGCTTGCCCAGTCCGCATCACAGTATGCGGTGAGGTCCAGGTCTGTGTTGTTGTTGTACAGAATCCCATGTCTTAGAGTTCCCTTGATGTACCGTAGAAGGTGGAAAGCTGCATCCAGGTGTTCTTTCTTGGGCTGCTGCATAAATTGAGTCAAATGCTGCACTGGAAAAGCCAAGTCAGGTCTAGTGTTTGTAAGATAATTGATTCTACCAATTAACCTTCTATAGTAGCTTGGATCTGCTATTGTTTTACCTTGTACCTGCTCAAGTTTGGTTCCAGTTGGCAAAGGAACCGAAACTGTGCTTACAGATTCAGAAAGATATTCACTTACCAGATCAGATGCATACTTTCCTTGATTCAGTATGACTCCCTGTGCAGTATATAAGAACTCCATTCCTAAGAAGAAACTTAGCTTACCAAGATCCTTAATCTTGAACTTGGTATCAAGTTTAAGTTTCAGATTATTAATCTCTGTGGGATTGTTACCAGTTAGGATCATGTCATCAACATAAATTCCCCAAAAAAGTGCGAAACATGCCATCATATCTAACAAACAGAGAGTAATCATTTTTAGATTGCACATATCCTTGCAGCTGAAGAAAGGAAGAGAGTTTTTCATACCACTGTCGGGATGCTTGCTTTAAACCATATAAAGACTTATAATGCAACTTACAAACCTTACCTTTGTATACCTCTTTGAGTCCTTCCGGTATCTCCATGTACACCTCCTCATCTAAGTCACCGTGGAGGAAGGCATTGTTAACATCTAATTGATGTAACTGCCACTGTTGTTTTACTGCTACAACAACTAGGACTCTGATGGTAGTGATCTTAACTACAGGAGAAAAGGTCTCCCAATAGTCCTCACCGTATTGTTGTGTGTAACCCTTGGCAACTAATCGGGCTTTATGTCGTTCTAAAGATCCATCTGCCTTCAGTTTGACCCTAAAAACCCACTTGCAGCCTATTACCCTTTTGTGACTAGGCTGATCCACAATAGTCCATGTGTTGTTATCATTTAAGGCTTGTAATTCCTTATTCATAGCCTCTACCCAATGTGTGTTTTTAGAGGCAACCTTGTAAGATCTAGGTTCCTGAATGTTACTAATCTTCTTTAAAACAGAGAGAGAATGAGATGATAGAGCAGTTTCAGACAAAGAATGTTTTGCAGCAATATCAACAACAGAAAATGAGAGGCAATCTGTATGCAAGAGATTCTTATGCTTTATTCTGTCACATAGAATATTGCTAAAAACATCTGTTTCTGGAAGAGCTTCGTCACCTAGGATGTAATCATTCAGATGGTTTGGGAGTTTTCTTTCTCTCATAGATCGTCTTAAGGTGACATTCATCTCTGATTGATCTTCAGGTTGTTCTATTTGTGCAGTCTCACAGGGTGGGACATTTTGAGAGGCTATTTCAGTGGTTGGGATTATTGGTTCAGGTGTGGGTTCACTCATCTTGTCACTGTTTTCAGTACTTTCTTCTTCAACAAAAACAGATAATTCTTCAGTGTTTTGATTGTACAACTGGTTTTTATGAGTTTTGTGAATAGGTTCTTTGAGAGGGAAGAATTTTTCATGAAAAATGAGATCTCTGCTGATGCTAACAACCTTGGTTTCTAGTTCTAAAACCTTGAAGCCTTTTTTATTTTCTGCCACACCTAGATAAACACAAGCACTTCCTCTAGGCTCAAACTTCCCTTTCTGTTTTCCCACATTTGTTTTGAAACAGAGGCAACCAAAAGTTTTTAGGGAGGTGTAATCAGGTTTTCTGTTATATAATTTTTCATAAGGTGTGAGACCTTCTATCGCTCTAGAAGGAAGTCTATTAATAACATATGTAGCATATCTGATACATTCTCCCCAAAATTCCAATGTCAAATTAGCCTGAAAGTATAGGGCTCTAGCTGTCTCTAGCAGATACTTGTGTTTTCGTTCAACAACCCCGTTCTGTTGGGGGTGTGCGAGCAGCTTGTTTGATGAACTATGCCACAATCATTAAAGAACTTAACTCCCTCATTACTGGAGCCTAATTCTAGAGCGTTATCAGTTCTAACAATTCTAACTTTCTTATCAAACTGTCTCTCAACTAGTTTAATGAAGCAAGTTAGAGTGTAAAAAGCATCTGATTTATGCCTTATCATGTGAGTCCACGTTGACCTACTGTAGTCATCAACTATAGTAACAAAATAGCTATAACCATCATGTGTTGGAACCTTAAAAGGTCCCCACACATCAACATGTATCATATCAAAGCAGGCTTCAGTTTTAATGACAGAATCTGGAAAACTTTTTCTTATAGATCTCGCTTTGCAACAAGTTTCACAGGCAGTACAATCAGGAATATCCTCCTTTCTTAACAAATTCAATGCAGTCAGTTTATTGAAAGGCACATGTCCTAACCTATTGTGCCACACCCATGCTTTCTGATCACCTTTGACAGAGTGTGAACTCAAAACACGATCACATGAACTACAAGAAGAACTAGAAAGATTTTCCCTATTACAGTACAAACGATCTAAAACAGCACTGTTTAGGATGTATAGACCATTCAAAGCACTTCCAGTAACTAGTTGATCAGTAGTGTTAGGGCCCTGCACAAAGCATACATTTTCATGGAAGAGCACAGACAACTTAGTTTGTTTGACAAATTGTGTCACAGATAGTAAATTGAATTTGAAAGATTCAACCAGCAAAACATTGTGCAGAATGAAATTCTTTCCTATTCTAACACTACCATGTTTGCTAATGATTTGAGTATGTCCATCGGGCATCACAATTTCACGTCTGTCCTTCAAATCAGAAATTCTCACAAACAAGTTTCTTTCGCAACTCATATGTTCAGAGGCGCCAGTATCTATGACCCAAGATTTTGATTCCACAGTTTCAGAATGGCCATTTAAAACATAGGTTAGGGTTCGATTAGTCATACCTGAAAAGTTACAGGTAGTTTCTAGCTCTTCTTGATTTGTTGGCTCCCTTTGAAGCAAACTTAGCAGACGAGTATATTGTTGTTGATTTAAACCAGAGATAGGTGAGTCTTGGTGAAGTGGTCTCTGTGCCCCATTTTCGAAGCCAGTGGCTACTCCTGCGACTGATTTAACCTTCCGTTTCCACCATTCTGGGTAACCCACAACCTCAAAACAGGTTTCCTTTGTGTGCCCCTTCTTCTGACACTTGGTGCAGTGTAGGTTTTCTTTGTTTGGGGACGCCTGGGTTTTCTTTTGCGGCGTCTGTATCGGGACAAACTTGCTTTTGGTGGCCGCAAGAACAAGAGGGTCTTGACCCGTCGTGCTGCTTCGTGACGGTATCCTTCTCCTCTGCTCTTCTTGAGTGATTAGAGAATAGGTTTGCTCGAGCGGTCTTTTCTCGTTGAAGGAGATTTCCGTAGTCGGTTCTCACGTTGCACACGCAGTTAGGTTTTCTGTCCAGAGCCTCGATTTGGTCCCAAATTCTTCTCATTTTGGTGAAGTAGGTAGAGACAGTGTCTTCGTCTTGCTCCAACTGGCCCAATTCCTTCTTTAGTGCTTAAATCTCCGCAGCGTTGGTATGCTCGTACCTTCCACAGAGCATATCCCAGGTGTCGGCAGCGGATGTGTAGTAGACAACCGATTCCCCAATATCTGGCGAGACTGAGTGCGATAACCAGGCTATTATCATCGCGTTACACCTTTCCCAAGCCTTGTATCTTGGATCTTGAGGTTCCGGAGGAAGAATCGTCCTATCGAGAATTCCCAGCTTGTTCTTCGCCCGCAAGACGACCAGGACTTTCCTTTTCCAGCCTCCAAATCCTTCTCCGGTGAACGTTGGAGCTAGAAGCATTGAAGTCGTTTCGCTTGGGTGAATATACAGCGGATCTTGAGAATCAATTTCGGCCTTCTCGCTCTTCCCGAAACTCTTCTTGCCAGTTGAGATATCATCATCGTCCATCTTTCCTTTTCCCTTGCCTTGCGTGTGGTCTTCTCCAGTAGGATCTTCGACTTCCGTCATGAATGTAGTCTAACCCTAATTCGGAGATTTCCCAAAGAAAAAAGAACTAAGCTCTGATACCAAATTGAATTTATGTAAACACTTTCTATTATATGAAACTTTGTTTATAGGCGTAAAATGTATTATAGAGAGTAGATTTACTTTCTTATCTGTTACTAATACATGTTGAGACCGAGAATATATATACCTATACATACCTATGTTACCGTTAAGTAATACAAGTGTACTAACGGTTAATAGATGGATGTACTAGATGTTAACAGATGGACTAAACTATATTCTATAGTCTCAACAGAGCATCAGATATCTGACCATCCCTTCCCACCCTTTGAAGTGTTGAGTCAGAGAAAGCTCTACGATGCGCACTAGAGGGGCTGAGAGGAAGGGCGGCGGCATGAGAAAGATGACCACCAGGCGAAGAAGTAGTTGCTATGTGCCTCTAAGCGGTAAACTCTATTGCCAGTCCTGGTTTCACAACAAAGACAAAGTAAAACAAAAGTAATAAACCAATTTGAGAGTAATTTAGATTAACTAATTCAAGTTATGACATCAGACATGGACAAGATGATGGAAGGATCCATAACTCAAATCTACAATCTAACCGTGTCTTATCTCTATTAAACAATTAATAGAGCTGAGATCTTTTAGTAACCTATATGTGAAAAGATAATACCATGATAGTAGGCTTAGATCTGATGAAGCTACATGCAGACCTAAATCTCAAACATCCAAGAAAGAAAAGATTCATTACTGAAATTACTCAACCGTAGTGTATGCTAATTTCTCATCCTCTATTCTATTGACAATTGAGGTGGCAGACTTATCTGTTTCAAAAAACGTTTTTACCTGCAGACGAAGAAGAAGTAGTGCCTAGGTCCATTCGAACGGCAGACTCTATTGTCGGTCTTTTTTCCCGCTCCAACCGGAGTTAGGCTTCAGTCACATACTCCATAAACCTGGCCCTCTCCACATATCGAGTATGAGCCTCATACCTCGTACTCTGCTCCCCCTTTGGATTTCGATAAACAGCAAAATGCAAAAACTGGATGACGAGGCACAGCACTAACGCTTATAATCCCTCAAGCCACCATATCCCCTCTATGATATCAATACATGATCCGAAGGACATGGACAGAGGGCCTGGTGATATGGTGAAATGAAACCTATGTCATGCTCGTTTGCCATCCGAGATATCCTCTCAACCCCACCCAAGTTGAGATAACGAAGCCAAAGTAGAAAGCAGAAAAATACTAATGAAATGAATGACATCAAATCCAGTATATCTCTTCATACAGATAGCATAGCCATAAAAGCCACAACAAGTATCACAATTGGCCCTCGACAATCCATAATTGTTTTCATCTGCTAATCAAATGAATACCACAATGAAAAAGTACACATTAATTATTACCACTTCAACTCATAACTAATTTGAACAACAAAGTGAACAATAAATAACAAATTTAGTCAGCATGTGTTAACATATCAATTTTATTTTTATTCATCTATAGATCTTATTATAACATTTATGAAATTTTTGTAGGCAATTGATCCTAGCATTCATCATAACTGAAACATATGGTACAGGTCAAACAATGTAGGTTGAATAGTAATGTAACAGTACATTTTTTCCATCTATAGCTGGTTGCCTAATGCAACTCAGTATCCGGTGTCAAATAAATACTTCTCAATTTACAGTTCTCGACATTGAGAGCACATGCCTAATCAAGGGGCGGAGCCGGAATTTTGAAATTAGGGGGGCAAAGAGACTTATTATCTTTTTATCGCATCATATAGTATACAATTTGATTATATATTGAGTATCCAATATTGTGTGTTTGTAGTATTAATAACAAAGAAATACACATGATAAAATTCTACACATGATAACAAAACTAGTAAACAAAATCTTGCATAACTACATACTAGTTTTAAAAAGGCATTAACAATTGTCATCGTTGATCTATATATTGTCCTTGTTGCATAAAGTGGAAAAATAAAAAATGCCTTTATATTGCCCTAGTAGCCTTGTTATGGTAGCTTAATGAGACATTTTTTTAATGCCTTTTTTGTTCATATTAAACAGGACACTCAGATTTGTTGTATCTAGTAAGTGTCAAATAGAACAAAAAATATATTGTTGTCCTTGATTAGCATCAAATAAGATAAATTAAGTTATTAAAAAAGATCAAATAATTAACTTAGTGTTGTTTTTTAATCTGAACCAACAAAACAATTTTTTAATTGTCATTTTCGATAGGATCATACACAACATAAATATAATATCTTATTTCATATCAATTTCTAGGACATTTTCTATATTGCCTTCTTAAATAGTTTATATAATGCCCTTTCCAATCATAGTGTACAAAATAAGTGATATTATATTCAAATTAAATAATAGGTGAATAGGATTATGGTAAATCATTACAAAAAATTTCATCTAAAATTAAAAATGATTCATGTAATAACATCATATATGCAGTTATCAATTGATACTATGAGCTATAAAGAAACTAAATAAGTAATAGGGAAAATTACATGCCCCACCCATGAAGTTTGGCGAAATTTCATATTCGACCCACCTGGTTTCAAAAATTACTTTCCTCACCCATGTGGTTTTCCTCGTTTTACATTCAGCAACTTTTCTTATTTTAAATTAATTTAAAAGATACTTAAACATTGTCTGAAATTGATAAAATTTTACATAGACGATGCTAAAGTGTTATATTTTGGTTCAGTAAGAAATCTAAATTTTTTAAGCTTAAATATGACATGTGGGACCCAATGAACATGTCACATGTTTTACTGGGTCCCACAGGTCACATTTAAGCTTAAAAATCTTTGGATTTGATATAAGATCAAAATATATCACTTTAGCATCATCTATGTAAAGTTTCATCAATTTTGGACAATGTTTAAGCCACTTTTGAATTGAACAAAAATTAGAAAAGTTGCTGGATGTAAAACGGGGGAAACCACACGGGTGGGGAAAATAATTTTTGAAACTACGTGGGTGGAGTGTGAAATTTCGCCGAACGTCATGGGTGGGGCATGTAATTTATTATGAACAATTATCAATTGTAAATTTAATTGTATATACCTTAGAAAAGTGTTCTAACTACTTTACTATTCCCTCTTTATAAATATAATTGTTTATACTGTAGTTCTTTTGGCGGTGACAAGTCCAATTTCAGAAATGATGGGAAATGAGGTTCTCCACTTTGCTTCACTCTATTAATTAATATTTATACTGCTTTCAAAAATAAAAACCATACTTCATAATTTTACAGATTCGTTTTGTATTTTGGGAGTACATACGTTCAACAAAAATTTAACGAATTGGGGGGAGGGGGGTAAACACCCACTCGACCCCTCTAACTCCGCCCCTGAACCTTACCAACCATCGAAAAATAACAACACATTACATGAGAAGAATTTTTATGACTTCTCATACAAGAAGAGGCTATATATGTTCAAAAGAAAAAAAATAGTCTCTCCTAGTTCATCGGACTACTGGATGCTACTAAGCAGAAAAATTGCATATTACTAAAAAAACAAATAATAATTGATTTCAAGATCGGATGGACAACTCTAATTCTTTTTAAATTCGTCTAGCTGTATGGAGGATCTTATTCCACCTTCCTTGTATCTCCTTGGTCAGCTCGATAATACCCATTTGCATCTCCATATCCGCTATACACTTTTATTACTCAGTTATTGCATCATCTCTCATCTTCAATGTATCCTTCAAAATAATGATCTGCTTAATCATTTTCTCCTTCGCCCACTCGAATTCGTCTTTCAACCTTGTGAGCTCATTGAAAGTGTTACTTTGTTGTTCCATTTGGCTCCTCACCACTTGTATTTGTTCTTCACACACTGCCTCCATATCCAGCAACCGATTCATTCTCCGATCCTCAATAAGAGCATTGTAATAACCCATTATTACCCCACATATGATGTACAACCCCAAAGCTTTAGCCAACAATATCATTCTGTTATGAGTGTTAGCTTGTATTTCAAAGCACCAAGCTAAACCCAAACACATCGCACTAAATGTGGGGGCAAAAACAATGTTTTGTTGAAACACCTCAGCAAAACACACTCAAAAGTGCTAATTTGGCAAATCATCAGCCACAAAACATATATATCAAAGCTGCCTAGTTCCATCAAATCAAGTAAACCTATTATCCGACCGGGGAGACAAGCAAATGCACCCATTGAGAGGACATTTACCATTATCCATGTTTATTGCAGTATCATATTTTGCCCCACTCGGCCTATATAATCAGGGGTGGAGCCGGAATATTGAAATTAGGGGGCAAAGAGACTTATTCTTTGTATCACATCATATAGTATACAATTTGATTATACCTTGAGTATCCAATAGTGTGTGTTTGTAGTATTAATAACAAAGAAATACACATGATAACAAAACTAGTAAACAAAATCTTGCATAACTACATACTAGTTTGAAAAAGGCATTAACAATTGCCATCGTCGATCTATATATTGTCCTTGTTGCATAAAGTGGAAAAATAAAAAATGCCTTTATAAGGCCCTAGTTGTCTTGTTATGGTAGCTTAATTAGACATATTTTTAATGCCTTTTTTGTTCATATCAAACAATACACTCAGATTTGTTGTATCTAGTAAGTGTCAAATAGAACAAAAATATATTGTTGTTCTTGATTAGCATCAAATAAGATAAATTAAGTTATGAAAAAAGAACAAAATAATTAACTTAGTGTTGTTTTTTAATCTGAACCAACAAAACAATTTTTTAATTGTCATTTTCGATAGGATCATACACAACATAAATATAATATCTTATTTCATATCAATTTCTAGGACATTTTCTATATTGCCTTCTTAAATAGTTTATATAATGCCCTTTCCAATCATAGTGTACACAATAAGTGATATTATATTCAAATTAAATAATAGGTGAATAGGATTATGGTAAATCATTACAAAAAATTTCATCCAAAATTCAAAATGATTCGTGTAATAACATCATATATGCAGTTATCAATTGATACTACGAGCTATAAATAAACTAAATAAATAATATTATCAACATTTATCAATTGTGAATTTAATTGTATATACCTTAGAAAAGTGTTCTACCTGCTTTACTATTCCCTCTTTATAAATATAATTGTTCATCATACCGCAACCTGAAGTTCTTTTGACGGTGACAAGTCCAATTTCAGAAATGATGGGAGAGGAGGTTTTCCACTTTGCCTCACTATATTAATTAATATTTATACTGCTTGTTGATAGAAGTTAAAAACAAAACCGTATTTCATAATTTTACCGATTTGTTTTGTATATTGGGAGTACATACATTCAACAAAAATTTAACGAGTTGGGGGCTAAACTCTCACTCGCCCCCCTCTAACTCCGCCCCTGTGCCTAATAGCTTTAGCAAAATGGGCATCTGTGGCAGTTATTTTATCAGTTCAAAAAGGCCATAAACAAGGCTTGAAGAAACCAACCAAACCCCACCTTTTACTAGTCATAATGCGACTACACAATAGAGGTAAGATCAAACCCTAAAAAGAACAACAATCTGAGTAGAGTGACTGCTATAGCGAACTTAACTAAGCAGTAGAAATCACGGGACGGGAGATACTTGCACATATATCGGCGATAGTTGCAGCAACTTTGAGGTGAAATTTGACTATAGCATAAACAAAATAGTGAAGCAAGAAGCTGAGCAAGAAACGTAAACTTGAATCGAGCATCCAGGACTACCGAATCCCAGATCTCATTTACAACTCTATTGTTGGCAAAGCAAAAAAGAAAAAAACAGAAGCATCACGTCACAAACCGGGGCTACATAACTCATAATTCGATTTCTTTGATCTCACTCATCAAAGCATACTTATGATTGAATTAGACTTAGAAGCATACCATTGGAGAATCAAGATTTAAAATGCTCCGATTGTGTTGGTAAGGTTTGCTTTTGAGGTTTCAGTTGACATGAATTGTTTTTTTTTTCTTTGTGCTTGCGTGGAAAACGACGAGAGAAGGGTGATGAAGACCTCAGTTCCGGAATGAATTTCTTTTAGTCCCGTTCAGACTACTGATCGAGATGCAACAATTTCAGTGGGGGCGCATACACGAACAAAACGAGGAGAGGCTCAAGCTACGAAGCGATGTATGTTCTTCCTTCACCAGTTGAGTATGCAAAATTACAGTGAACTGAGGCTGTGCAGCAGTTTCAGTGACTTGGCTCTAAAGAGGTGAGGACACGAGAGAAGAATGAAGGGAGACAAAGTGAAATACCCCGACCTTAAATATGGCGATTAAATTATCCTAATAGGTAATTAAGAGCTTAATAATGGTTAAGAAATATTTGTAAGGGAAAATAATCCAAAAGAAATAAAGAAACACTTTAAAAGCGAAAAAACGCTAATAAGCGTTAAGCAACCATAGGAGGTATGAGACCTCGGTTAGCGTAATATAAGGATTCTAAAGGCTTAATTAAGTCTAAATAAATATTAGGGAACAAATCCCGTAGAAAACGGATCCTTAAAATGGATTAAAAGCACTAACGAACATTAAAGCGCGTTTTTCGAGGTAACCGGGAAAACGTGTCTTTAAGCGGGTCAAATAGACTCGTAACAATTTTGGTCAACTAAATAATCATTAATAAATATTAGTGAAGCTTTGGAACCAATAAAATCAATAAAACGAGAATTAGTAAAAACTGTCAAAACGGGAAGTTGTGGGGTAAGAATAAATAAACCAAACTAGTGTGTCCACTATTGTAAATAAAATTTTTAAAAACCCACAAGGGGCTGTAGGGCATCCGATCCCCTTCCCTCTCACACACAAAGGAAAAAAAAATAAGTAAAGAAAGAAAGATGAAAGAAGAGAAAAAGAATACAAAAAGTAAAAGAATACTCTCTTTCCTCACCTTTTCTTCTCTCTCTCCATTTCTTTCTTCCCCATCGTACTCCCTCTCTTTCTTCTCCTTGTGGCTGCGATTTTGGAGCTCTCACCAACAACAATGGCTCCTCCATCTTCTTCTTCATGCTCCATCCTCATGTAAGCTCCAAATCGAAAACAAATTACATATTTGAACTCCCTCATTCTCCTCTACACTTCTCTCTTTTCAAAATCCAAAATGAGGAAGTTCATTTTCGTGGGTATATCCCATTGGGGAAGAAAATAGCATCAATGTGTAGTTTGGAGTCCCCTCTCTCCATTAAGGTAAAAATCTCCATGAGAACCTTAAGTTTTCTTCATCTCCTTTGGTAACGATTTTTGCCCATTTGTAATGCTCTGTTTTCTCCCTCTTTTGAGCATAATACCAACCTTGCAATGGTGGAGGAATCACCTTCTTGAACCAAGGGCTAAAACCCCTCCTAAAACACTCCAAAGGTAAACCCTAGAATTTGTGTTTTAAGCATTTCAAGGGATTAGTATTAATCTATGAGTTAGTATGTTAATTACACTTGTTTTTGTGTTATTGGGTGATGGGAATAGAGTTTGGCAACTCCATTCCCAATGTGACCGAATTGTGCAAGAAAGAGAGAGGGAGGAGAATTGGAAAAGAATGGAGGAAATGAAAAGCTCAAGGTAAGAGCTTCTTCTTAATGCTTAATTTTAATGCATTAGAACAATGGGAATGGGTAAACCAATTTAAAGGAGCCAAAATAATGTATTAGAATTGTAGTTGTGAAAGTTTGGGTATTTGTGAAACAAGCATGTGGATTGTAGGCCTTAGAGCCAAAGAATTGTGTATGTGTATTGATATTGTGTTTTGAGGAAGTATTGATGTACTAAGATTGCTTTGTATTGCTGGTAGGACCCTTGTATGGGTGTGGCTAGAATAGGAATGATTTTGGTGATAATGGTTATGTGTGGATAAGTGAGAATTGTAGGTGAACTACGGCAAAATTTTGGTAGGAAATGTACACTTATGGATGGCTTGGTGAATGGGAGAACCAAGGTGTATATTGGATTGTGTAGGTATGTTTAGTAGTAATGAAGTGGTAGTTGTAGTATGAGAAACAAGAAGTGTAAAATCTGTAGCAAAGGGTATAAAAATGCATTGGAGAAGTGAGGAAAAATTAGTGTGTAAGAATTGGTAAAAAGAGTGTTGGACTTGGGTATAGATATTGTAGTTTCTTGGAAATGAATTGGAATGGTAAGATGGCATTGGAACAAAGTGCAAAATGCAAAGAGGAGTGTAGGAATGCACAAGTGTGCAAAGTATGAAATTGTGAATGAAAATTTGTAGAATTTGAGCAAGAAGTTGAGTAAGTATTGGACCATGGATTTAAGGAGTTTTAGTGAGTTTAAGTGTGTTTAATTATGTACAAACATGTGGAAAGATTATGGAATGATTGGAGGTGAATTAAGGGTTGATTTGGGGTTGAAAAATCAACCAAGTAGCAGTTTTTAGCAGGGTCCGGGACCTAGGGTATGTACCAAGTCCCGGACCGCACTTAAAATCAGTTCGAGAGTCATCCTAGCAGGTGGTCCGGGACCTAGGTCCAGAACCAAGTCCCGGACCAATATCAAAAAGGTCGTAAGTGATTTCAGTGCATGGTCCGGGACCTTGGGTCCGGACCAACCGTCCCGGACACCTATAAAAGCTTGTAAAATGTGATTTTTAGGGGTCTAACCATGGGCATTGATGGGTAATGGTTTTAGAAGTTGTTAAGGCCTTGTTTGGTGACCTTTAAAGGCCCTAAGAAGTGTAAACAAGTTTGAGAAGTAATTAAGAAAGTTTTTAAGTAAGAACATTAAGTTAAACCGAAATAACGGGATAACGGGGTAAGTACGGGAGTAGTAATTATGTATGTATTGTGATGCTTAGTATTGATCGAACCATTTGGCATGTAGTCACCGGTTCGAGACTAGGACTCGAGGAACAAGTAAGGAGTAAGGAACAAGGAGACAGCGGTAAAGTAGATTTCGGGAAAAAGGTATGATTTCTTCATGCCCTGTATCCTAATCTGGTTACCCCGATTTGTGTGCTTATTTGACCACCTAAATAAGATAAATGCATGAATCGGACTATATTGCACTTACCTGTGCTTGACTTATGTTGCTTGATATTTGTTGTCTTGAGCACTAGTTTGTATAATTCATGAAATACATGAATGATGATGAATGGTATTCGACCTCGTATTGTACTTGTGTAATGTATTGTACCTCGTATGTATGTGTATATGTGCATTGTATTATTGTGGCTTGGATGTTGACTTGTACTAATTCCTAACTATCTAACTCCTAACTTAAGTGAGTAAATTGGAATGAGTACAAGTCCGATATAGCTTCGGCCACGCGTGAGGATGAGGAGACACAAGAGGTTGGATCCGATTCCTGGTTCGTAAGCTGGTCCACGGCCCAAATCCCTTAAGTGGGTAGCATCCTGGATTAGTGAACCAAGTAAAGCCTGGTGGTGGACGGTGTAGTCCCTGCCCAGAGGCCATACCGCTTAACATGAGTAAGAGTAAGAAGTAAGTATGTATGAGTATGAGTATGAGTATGTATGCGTATGTATGGGAATAATGAGTAAAAGAGTAATCTCCACCCGATTAACCCGGGTGGGCCAATGAAGCTAACAAAACTGTACCTGTGTATGTACTGAGTATGTGTATTCGGAAGAAGGTAAGTATGTATTGGATGGTTATATGTATTCCCTGTATGCAATGAAGTGTATGTATGTATGCTGCGTAAGTATTCTTGTATTGTGTATAAGAGCATGTATGCATGTATGTTTGAATGAATTCAACCGCATGTATTCGACCAAGTGGTCGGCGTACCCTCACTAGTACGCGGGGTATGCGGTTATCATGCTCGGCGAAAGCTGACCCCTTCGGGGGACATTTTTTAGTGTGCAGGTACCCGAAGCGAATGTGGTCAAGGCACGAGACCGGCGACTGCATTGGATAGTAGTAGTAGAATGTAGAGGTGTATCAACTAGCACACCCCCTTGTAGTTAGAAAGTAATGTAGTAGTGAGGAATGGGTAGACATAGACTCATAATGAGTACCTATGAACTTGGAGGAATCATTGTATTTGTATTGAGAACCTAGTAAACTCGGTTATGTATTTTGCATGGTATGGTATTGTAAAGGAGTAACGTGTTGAACGGAATATAGTAGTATTGAACTGGAGAATGGAGTATGTATTGTAGATGTGTAATACTCGGGATTCCGGTCCATCAGACCGATGCTGTATGTAGAAGTAGTAGCCTTGTTAGTCACGTGGGTGACTAACGGCATTGTATCACCCATTGTATGTAAGTAAATATCCGCTGCGTGTATCTGATATGTAAGGAGATTGGACGGTAAGCACTGTATTAATGGTAGGGGTGTTACACAAAGAGTGTGTCTATTCCTTGTACGCTGGTGGAGAGAGTGAAGATGGTGCAGAGTTGTATGTCCTTCGCCAGTTGAGTTGCAAATTTGTCATGAGTGAAGAGAAAGAAAAATGCAGAGCATGTATATCCCTTGCTTGCTAGTTTGGATTGCAGGTTTAGGGAGGTGAAGAGAATGAAATGAGGCAGCGCGTGGATTGCAGGTTTACGGAGGTGAAGAGAATGAAATGAGGCAGAACGTGGATTGCAGGTTTACGGAGGTGAAGAGAATGAAATGAGGTAGAGCGTGGATTGCAGGTTTAATGACAACTAAAGTACCATGGTAGTTGTCATAAAAATCCAAACGATAATCAACTATCAAAAGAATCCAAACGATAATTATCTCTTTATATTATCCCAAAACAGTCGAGCAAAAAGAGAGACATGTTTTCAGCCAAGAATATATAATTTCATTAGAATACAATTATTACATTCAAGCTATTAAAGGTCAGTGTAGATTAATGCTACAAAGAATCATAATAAAATAAGTTTTTTGAAAAAAATAAAACACCACGGTATTGTTATTCTTCAAATAACAAACATAAGCATGGATGTTTTCTAGAGTTGAATTATATCGCACATTGAGATAAGGTCATATATTGTCAAACTGAGAAAGGGTTTAATCGACAGAAGAAAAGACAGAGTTGTGTTTATTCAGTATAGAGATATCGAGAGGGAGAAGAAGACTCTCGCCTTTACAATGTGTAGGTTCTGTACATTGAATATTATCTAAGAAGCGGACTGACTATATATAAAAGAGATAGACAGACTGCTTCCTACATATGCTACTGCTACTGCTATTATATACAACATAGACGGACGTTACATATAATAACAGAGAGAGAACATAATATGCATGCTCTAATACGCCCCCTCAAGACTAAATTTGGGTATCAAATTGAAGTCTTGTTTGTAGAGGAAGACATGCCGAGGTTGGGTAAGACATCTCGATAAGCCTTTCCAGTGAGGGGCTTGGTGAGGATGTCGGCCAACTGTCTAGAACTCTGAATATATTGAACTTGTATTAGTCCTCCTTGGATCTGGTCTCGTACAAAATGGCAATCCAGCTCAACATGTTTCGTTCTTTCATGTGAGACTGGATTTTTGGCTATGTGAATGGCGGCCAGGTTATCACACTTCAATGGAATGGGCTCGACACTCTTGACTTCCAGCTCATCTAGGAGACGTGTCAGCCAACTCAGCTCGGTGGTAACTTGTCTCATGGCTCGGTATTCAGCTTCAGCCGAGGAGAGAGCTATGGAGACTTGCTTCTTGGACTTCCAGCTGAGGAGTGAGCCGCCTAGAAGGATGACATAACCTGAAACAGATTTTCTTGTTATGGGGCATGAAGCCCAATCAGAATCACAAAAGGCTGTCAAGTCTAAATTACTGTTTTTATGGAAACAGAGACCAAAACCAAGTGTGCCTTTGATGTAAGATAGAGTGTGGTAAGCAGCTTTCAAGTGTGCATCAGTGGGCTGTTGGCAGAATTGACTCAAATATTGGACACTATATGATAAATCTGGATGAGTATTGGTAAGAAATATTAACTTCCCTATTAAACGTCTGAAGACTGTTGGGTCTTCAAGGTAATCTCCAGTGTCTTTGTCCAGTTTCTGATTTAGTTGCAGTGGGGAAACTGAAGATCTGCAGTCCTCCATGTCATAATCTAAAGAATCTGCTTTGCATACTTGTATTGAGTCATAATCAAACTGTCAGTAGTTTCAACAAATTCCATACCCAAAAAATATGATAGTTTTCCCAAATCTTTGATCCTAAACTCTTGGTGAAGTTTCTGTTTCAGATTTTTGATTTCAGAATTGCAGTTTCCTGTTATGATAATATCATCAACATATACACCAACAAAGGTGTACTGTCTGTTCAGTTTCTTTGTGAATAGGGAGTAAGCGTTTTTAGATTGTTTGTAGCCAAGGTTTTAAGAAAGTTTGCAAGTTTATCATACCATTGCCTTGAGGCCTGTTTGAGGCCATACAATGATTTATGAAGCTTACAAACTTTGTTTTTACCAGAAACGACAAGACCTTGAGGAATATTCATGTAAACGTCTTCCTTCAAATCCCCATGAAGGAAGGCGTTGTTAACATCCAATTGGTCAATGGTCCATCCTCTTTTTGTGGCTATGATTACAAGAGCTCTCACTGTTGTTAGTTTCACAACTGGAGAGAAGGTTTCTTCATAATCGAAACCATATCTCTGTGTGAAACCCCTCACAACAAGTCGAGCTTTAAATCTTTCTAGGCTGCCATCAGCCCTAAGTTTTGTCTTGTAAACCCATTTGCAAGAAATGGGTTTCTTCCCATGGGGAAGGTCAACTATGGACCATGTTTGGTTCTCTTTTAGAGCTTGGAATTCAAGGTTCATGGCTTCAGTCCATCTGGGATCTTTCCTAGCTTCTTCAAAATTTGCAGGTTCTTTGAGGGATTGGATCTGATCTAGAACTCTGTTTGAGGAGTGAGTGAGAGAGAAGGAAGTAATAGTTTTCTTGGGGATGATGTTGGTGAGACTATGAATGGGAAGAGAGTTGTAAGAGAGGAGGAGAGAGGATCTGTTATGAAGCCTTTGTGTGAGAATTTCAGAGAAGGTTTCAGTGGTGCAGTTGTTTGCATGTAAGGGTTCTTTTTGGTTATTGGAGATGCAGACATAGTCTTGCAATCTAGCTGGGGGTCTATGAATTCTGGTCGACCTTCTAGGCTGAAAATTGTCTTCTGTCCTATTGGGACTGGTGGGACTGGTGAGGTCAGTGGCATCAGGGATTTGGACAGGGTGATCTTCAGTTTGTGGAGGTTCCAAATCACCTTTATCAGTTGCAGCAGTGGGAGATTCAGGACTGTTTTCAATAGCAGGGTGCTCTAGGCTGTTGCTGCTTGTTGGAAGAAAAGGGTTATGTTGGGTTGGCCAGGGTTCATAATAATCATCTGAGCTGTTTGGGAAAAGATCAGTGATATCATCTGGGTTGGACTGGTTTTTGAAGCTGTTATCATGCCAGACTTTTTGCCATTCTTTGTTTCGTAAAGGAAAAATATTTTCAAAGAAGCTGACATCTCTACTGACTTTTATTTGATTTGTTTCTATGTTAAGGATTAGATAACCCTTAGTATTGGAACAGTTTCCTAGATAAACACCAGCTGTGGATCTGGGATCTAATTTCCCTCTGTTGGGAAGAATGTTTGTGGTGAAGCTAAGACAACCAAAATTTTTAACAGAGGTGTAATCAGGAGGACAGTTGTATAGTTTCTCAAAGGGAGTGAGATCAGCTATGGATTTTGAAGGAATTCTATTGATAATGAATGTGGCATGGTTTAAAGCAAAACCCCAAAAATTAGGTCCTAAACCTGATTGAAAAAGAAAGGATCTAGTAACATCCATTATGTGTCCTTGTTTTCTCTCAACCACCCCATTTTGTTGGGGTGTATGAGGGCAGGTCTTTTGATGGATGATACCCTTTTTCTTAAAGAATTCAATTCCCTCCAAAGAGCTGCCTAACTCTTTGGCATTGTCGGATCTTATTACTTTTACCTTACTTTCAAACTGGGTTTCAATGAGTTGAATAAAATCTTTCATAAGCTTAAAAGCTTCAGATTTATTTCTAAGAAGTCTAACCCAGGTACCTCTTGGACTTCTCCCATAGCCATTCCCGTCTCGTCTTGTGTGAGGATGGAATACGCATGCTCAATGTCAGGTAATGGGTCCATTAGGAGAATCGCACGTTTTACCTGTTTAAATTCCTCGTTTAGACCATCTAGGAATTTCATTAGCTTGTCTTGTTCCTCTCGGGCATAAATCTCAGTCGCAGCTCCGCAAGAACATTTTAGGTTTTTTCGGGTTGCCCCCAATCGATCCCAGAGCCTCTTTAATTTGGTGAAGTACGTGGTAATTGAGTCTCCCTCTTGTCGAATTTGCCCGATTTGTTTCTGGATCACATATATTTCTGGGCCGTTGACGAGCTCATATCTCTTGCAGAGATACGACCACATCAAGTGTGCTGTCTCACAGTAGATGATGCTTTCTCCAATCTGTTTGTCGAGGGAGTTCAAGATCCAGCTCATCACCATGTTGTTGCTCCGTTCCCACATGGGGTACCTCTCGGATGATTTTTCTGGTTCGACTATTTGCCCGTTGACGAAACCGAATTTATTTTTCGCTTTTAGGGCAATCGTAGCCGCTTTTTTCCATTGATCAAATCCCGGGTTCCCTTTGAACTTCAATCCAAAACTATGGTTGATGTTGTCGGAAGGATGTAGATATAAGGGATCATTGAGATCTTGTAGAGTGGTGAGTGATTTTTCTTGAAGTTCCGACTGGCTTTCGGTCTTGTCATCGTCGTCTTCTTCGTTGTCTTGATTCTTCGAAGAAGGGTCGTCTGCCATGGTTGCGGAAGCGATTCTCAGTCTGAGAGCTCAGATACCATGTCAAACTGAGAAAGGGTTTAATCGACAGAAGAAAAGAAAGAGTTGTGTTTATTCAGTATAGAGATATCGAGAGGGAGAAGAAGACTCTCGCCTTTACAATGTGTAGGTTCTGTACATTGAATATTATCTAAGAAGCAGACTGACTATATATAAAAGAGATAGACAGACTGCTTCCTACATATGCTACTGCTACTGCTATTATATACAACATAGACGGACGTTACATATAATAACAGAGAGAGAACATAATATGCATGCTCTAATATATATATATAAGGGCAACAAAAAAAAGCCTTAGTAGGGCGTGCAGTGAAGATGCAGCCGACGATGGGCAGAAAGGCTTGAAAGGTAGCGATAAGAGAGACTTTGATTTCCGAGTCTGACAAACCACCTCACGGGAAACTGTCATCGGCATCTTGGCTATTGACGAGGCCATCGGATGATTCGGATTCTCACGTCAGTCAGTCTGACCCTCTCTCTACTACTGATGCATTCATGGTCGTTTCCGTTGAAATTTGTCTACCTTGTAGCTATGAGTGAGCTAAGGTTTTTAGTTGCAGCTTTCGTGAGCGTGACTGAATGGAAGAGACAATTTATTTAAACAGTAATAGTTGGACAAACTTGTTGCTGAGAAGGAAACATGAAAAAAGAACAAGGTGAAAGAGACAGATATGAGAGGGCGGCGTCTCATTTTTTTTTTTGTTACTGTTCGATTGTGAAGTGCATAAAAATTCGTGGTAGTTCTACAATAAGGTCATATATATGTAAGGGCAACAAAAAAAGCCTTAGTAGGGCGTGCAGTGAAGATGCAGCCGAAGATGGGCAGAAAGGTTTGAAAGGTAGCGATAAGAAAGGCTTTGATTTTCGAGTCTGACGAACCACCTCACTGGAAACTGTCATCGGCATCTTAGCTATTCACGAGGCCATCAGGTGATTCAGATTCTCACGTCAGTCAGTCTGACCCTCTCTCTACTACTGATGCATTCATGGCCGTTTCCGTTGAAATTTGTCTACCTTGTAGCTTGGAGTGAGCTAAGGTTTTTAGTTCAAGCTTTCGTGAGTGTGACTGAGTGGTGGAGAATTTTTTTTTGAACGGTAATAGTTGGACAAACTTGTTGCTGGGGAGGAAACATGAAAAAAGAACAAGGTGAAAGAGACAGACATGAGAGGGTGGCGTCTCATTTCTTTTTTTTTTGTTACTGTTCGATTGTGAAGTGCATACAAATTCGTGGTAGCACTACAATAAAAAGTTTCTACTGTTCCCTTTTTAATTTTTTAATCATTTTTGTTCATTTAAGTTTAATTATTTAATTTTTGTTAATTTGTAATAAATATTGAGTTAGGTTTCATAATATTTATTTACAGGCTGTAACTTTAATACATGATTTAGAAAAAATACTGGCTGCTAAATTATTTTACTTGTGTTGTAATGATCGGTTCAATGTAAAATAAGAAATGAAGAGTGGTAATCAATCAATTTAGTTGTTAAATTTTTGGTTTATATTATGGTTAAATATTATTTTATTATTTAACAATTTTGTTCGTTGCGGGTGCCTATCAAATGAAATGCTATATTATAATCAATAAAATAAATTCATTAAATGTCTTGTTAGGTGGAAAATCAATAAACATACAAACTCAATATATATTTCCACAGCTATAATCAAATACATCATTTAATTACTAAAAAATAAAATACTAAAATTTAAAATATAAATATAGACCTAATTATTGCCAAATATAAGTACAAAATTAAAGTTAATATGCACGTACAATAAAACATATATACATCATATTAAAATATCATTTTCAAAACTTTGGTTATGAGTTATTCAAATGCATACTCAGCAACAAAAACTATTGAATTTTTGCATACATTTGAGTGAAGTCATATAATTATTTAAAGCTTCATTATATCACACTTAACTTGAAAATCTTAAAAATTATAACTGTTTAATATGTCAAATACGAACATGATAAAGTAGAATATTAGTTTTAGATATTTGTAATAATTATTATTTAACCAAGTATTATAAATAACTTAAAATTACATATTATTATATTAATTAATTATTACAAAATAATAATACAAAATAGTTTATATTATAAGAAGTATTTTCAAAATTTACATTATTATTGAAATATACAAGTAGATTTCGTATTTGAAAAAATAGTAAACCATCTTAAATTTTAACTTACTTTAACCATATTAATAATAGTTTGATGCTATATTGTCTAAATATTTTGTTTTTACCGAAAAAGGTTTATGAAGCGGAATCTTCTCGCTTGATATTGTTTGTTTAGACTTTTTAGTAATTTTGTTTCCCCAAATTTCTTTTTTGTAAACCCCCAAAACCCCTCTTCCCTATTCCCCGCATATTCCCGTGGAAAACTTTTCTGTTTCCTCTGCCTTTCTCTCTTTCCTCTATGTAAATAATTTTTTCCCTAAAAAAGCGTAAGTTACCATTACAAATAATTATCTTTCCTATCTTTCTTACAAATAATTATTTTTTCTCACACAAATGAGAGTTACCATTTCTATTTCTATGACGGTGAGAATTTTCTGGAAAAATAAGTTTCTCTGACGATTAGACAGAACCATCAAATAATAATATTTCATTAAGAATCTTTTTTTTGCAACAAAAATATTTTGTAAATCTAATAATAATAATTTTTTTGACTATTTAAACTAATATTAGATTCCAACCTATCATATTATTTTTAACATTAAAATGAATATTACCTAATTTGAAAATGGTAAAAATAAAGAACATATAGTTATCTCGTAAGATTTTAAAAAAATTAAAAAATACAATTAATTAATAATATGGGGTATTATGAGAAAAATCCGGAATAACTTACATTTTGATAATGATTAGATATGCTGGAATGATTACATTTTGGAATGAAGAAAATATTACTATTGAATAAAATAAGAATAATTTTCAGAAAAATTGGATGATTCCTCATGCCCAAAACCAAACAATAACAAAGGGAATCATGGGGAGTTCTATTTCGTTTCTGAGTCAAAACCAAACAGATTTCTTGATTGGGGAGAATTCTTTTCCTTTCCTCTCCATTCCCTTTCCTGATTCCATTCCGTTTCCTCGTCTCGAAGTGAACGTCCCCTAAGTTGTTTTTACAAATATTTTTAATTAAGCAGAAATCAATAAACTTTAATGATAAGACTGAATGTCCATACTTAATGAAAAGTAGAGAAAATATTATACCATATATTTGGACAAATCCGCCTATATTTCTACATTTGTACATTGACATTCTTTCCCCAATTCTCTATAAAAATATGTCATGTAAGAATCTTACGCACTCAGCAATCAGCCCTTCCTTTTACCAGCGACCAGACCATAAACTTCCTCCCCTTCCAATACATCCAATCGAAAAATCATAGACGACCTTCTTCTCTTATTTCCTTTATTATCCATTAAAAAAAACATTAAATATACTTGTGGTAGAACTTCAGGTGCAGGCAGGTGCAGTGCTCCGGAACTATTAGCAGGAAACGACAAGGGCGTACCGAGAGAAGGGACAAAATCAGTCTTACTTTTGTACTGAAATTTTTAAAGGGCGTGATGTATGGAGTATATCTTATCAGAAAGGTACACGATGGATATATAGACTGGAATAATAGGAAAGTAAAGAGAAAGAACTAGAAGGCGGATGAAAAAATGGCATGGGGAGTTACACTATAAACAATGTTGAAAAAAAAACTCGATCAACTACGAACAAAAAGTTAGACACGACTAAACTTCTCATTATAAATCAAACAATCTATTAGGTAAAGTGGAGTATATTATGTTTTAACATGCTACAAATGCAGATATTGACAAGAAAGAACATTCAGTCCTTTCGGTTTCTATAGTGCATTAATCTACATTTGTTTAAACTTAATTTGTATCTTCGAGAAAAAACGTACAATAAGGGAAATACACGGTTCGCTCTCCGTTGGAAGCGATTCTGAGGCGATTCCTTCGTCCTCACTGGTTTCTCGTCTGGCTTGTTCAGCGAGTCTGCTTCGTCCTCATCCCTAGGTGGTCGTCGGCTGGTTATCGGTTCTTCGGGTTTTCTCTGGTTAGGCTCTTCTCTTCTCTAAGGGGGTCTTGTTTGCGGGGTTCTCTGCGTCGTCCTTTCGAGAGGTTGTCTTCGATCTCAGCCGTTGGGGTGTGGTTGGATTTATTTCAGTTAGGTTCCGGTTTGTGTGCTTGCCGATTTTGGGGATTGGCCTTGTGCGGAGTCCATCTGCCCTCTTGCTTTGCGGTTTTCGATTCGGTAGTCGTCTTAGTGCAGAGGGTTCCAGTCGTATTGTTCTCCTCTGGTCCCGATTCAGGGAACTGATTCTCCGGTTTCGTGGTGGTGGCTCATGTCGATTGAGAGATTTGGGCGCTCTTCTGGCTTTTCTTGTTTCTTTGGTTTTGATTAAGGACTCTTCTCCCGGTTTCGTGGTTTTTCTCCTTGCCGGTTAGGAGAATTGGGTTTACTTCTGATTTATGGTCCATCCAGTAAAGGGTTGGTGATTGAGTTGCTTCGATCGCTTCAGGTTGATATGCTGGTGTTGTAAACGTCCTCTCTTTTGGCTAGGGGCTTGGTGGAAGCCTGTGAAGTTTCCTCCCGTCCTCGTGTAGGGGGTTGGGATTTTTGTTTGTGTTGGCTTCCCAATTCAGGGAATTCCAGGCGGTAAGGAGGTGCCCTGTGAGGTTTAGTTCAGTTGTTTTGCAAAAGTGTGGTTTGTTTAAGCGTTTCTAGGTGGCTGATTCGTATGAGTTGTCTAGCACTCAACTACAGGGGCTTAGGAAAATCTAAGGCTGTATATTGGGTGAAGAGCTTGATACTAAAACTTAATCCAGATATTATCTTCTTAAGTGAGACCCATAAGCTTGATGTAGATATGGAATACTTCTTTGGCAATTTTCCTCGGTATAATGGGCTAGCTAGCGGTCTCAAGTAGAGGAAGGAGTGGAGGCCTTTGCCTAATGTGGAAAAGTCTCTTGGGTTGCTTGATGATTTCAAAATCTAGACACCATATGTCAGCTATTAAGGTCCTCCCGGGTGATGTTCAATTGGTGTTCACCGGTTTTTATGGATGGTCTAATTGGACTCTGACATATTTGTCCTGGAAGCTTCTCCGTCTGCTTAGTAAGCAAGTCAGTTTTCCGTGGGTGATAGCTGGCGATTTCAACCAGATTCTTCATGCCTCTGAGAAGATCGGGGGCAGAATTAGGCAAGAAGTTCACATGGCCCCGTTTAGGGATGCCATCAAGGATTGTGATCTCCATGACATTGGCTTCTTTGGAGAGAGTTCTACTTATACCAATTGTTGGGATGGGATGTTCCATTCCCATAGTAGACTGGATAGATACTATGAGCTATAAAGAAACTAAATAAGTAATAGGGAAAATTGCATGCCCCACCCATGAAGTTTAAAGAAATTTCATATTTCACCCACCTGGTTTCAAAAATTACTTTCCTCACCCATGTGGTTTCCCCCGTTTTACATTCAGCAACTTTTCTAATTTTAAATTAATTTAAAAGATACTTAAACATTGTCTGAAAGGATAAAATTTTACATAGACGATGCTAAAGTGTTAAATTTTGGTTCAGTAAGAAATCTAAATTTTTTAAGCTTAAATATGACATGTGGGACCCAATGAACATGTCACATGTTTTACTGGGTCCCACGGGTCACATTTAAGCTTAAAAATCTTCGGATTTGACATAAGATCAAAATATATCACTTTAGCATCATCTATGTAAAGTTTCATCAATTTTGGACAACATTTAAGCCTCTTTTGAATTGAACAAAAATTAGAAAAGTTGCTGGATGTAAAACGGGGGAATCCACATGGGTGGGGAAAGTAAATTTTGAAACTACGTGGGTGGAGTGTGAAATTTCGCCGAACGTCATGGGTGGGGCATGTAATTTATTATGAACATTTATCAATTGTAAATTTAATTGTATATACCTTAGAAAAGTGTTCTACCTACTTTACTATTCCCTCTTTATAAATATAATTGTTTATACTGCAACCTGGAGTTCTTTTGGCGGTGACAAGTCCAATTTCAGAAATGATGGGAGAGGAGGTTCTCCACTTTGCCTCACTCTATTAATTAATATTTATACTGCTTTCAAAAATAAAAACCATACTTCATAATTTTACAGATTCGTTTTGTATTTTGGGAGTACATACGTTCAACAAAAATTTAACGAATTGGGGGGAGGGGGGTAAACACCCACTCGCCCCCCACTAACTCCGCCCCTAAACCTTACCAACCGTCAAAAAATAACAACACATGATATGTGAAGAATTTTTGTGACTTCTCATACAAGAAGAGGCTATATATGTTCAAAAGAAAAAAAATAGTCTCTCCTAGTTCATCGGACTACTGGATGCTACTAAGCAGAAAAATTGCATATTACTAAAAAAACAAATAATAATTGATTTCAAGATCTGATGGGCAACTCTAATTCTTTTTAAATTCGTCTAGCTGTATGGAGGATCTTCTTCCACATTCCTTGTATCTCTCCTTGGTCAGCTCGATAATACCCATTTGCATCTCTATATCCGCTATACACTTTTATTACTCAGTTATTGCATCATCTCTCATCTTCAATGTATCCTTCAAAATAATGATCTCCTTAATCATTTTCTCCTTCGCCCACTCGAATTCGTATTTCAACCTTGTGAGCTCATTGAAAGTGTTGCTTTGTTGTTCCATTTGGCTCCTCACCACTTGTATTTGTTCTTCACACACTGCCTCCATATCCAGCAACCGATTCATTCTCCGATCCTCAATAAGAGCATTGTAATAACCCATTATTACCCCACATATGATGTACAACCCCAAAGATTTAGCCAACAATATCATTCTGTTATGAGTGTTAGCTTGTATTTCAAAGCACCAAGCTAAACCCAAACACATCGCACTAAATGTGGGGGCAAAAACAATGTTTTGTTGAAACACCTCAGCCAAAACACACTCAAAAGTGCTAATTTGGCAAATCTCAGCCACAAAACATATATATCAAAGCTGCCTAGTTCCATCAAGTCAAGTAAACCAATTATCCAACCGGGGAGACAAGCAAATGCACCCATTGAGAGGACATTTACCATTATCCATGTTTATTGCAGTATCATATTTTGCCCCACTCGGCCAATATAATCAGGGGTGGAGCCGGAATATTGAAATTAGGGGGCAAAGAGACTTATTCTTTGTATCACATCATATAGTATACAATTTGATTATACCTGGAGTATCCAATATTGTGTGTTTGTAGTATTAATAACAAAGAAATACACATGATAACAAAACTAGTAAACAAAATCTTGCATAACTACATACTAGTTTTAAAAAGGCATTAACAATTGCCATCGTCGATCTATATATTGTTCTTGTTGCATAAAGTGGAAAAATAAAAAATGCCTTTATAAGGCCCTAGTTGCCTTGTTATGGTAGCTTAATGAGACATATTTTTAATGCCTTTTTTGTTCATATCAAACAGGACACTCAAATTTGTTGTATCTAGTAAGTGTCAAATAGAACAAAAATATATTGTTGTTCTTGATTAGCATCAAATAAGATAAATTAAGTTATGAAAAAAGAACAAAATAATTAACTTAGTGTTGTTTTTTAATCTGAACCAACAAAACAATTTTTTAATTGTCATTTTTGATAGGATCATACACAAAATAAATATAATATCTTATTTCATATCAATGTCTAGGACATTTTCTATATTGCCTTCTTAAATAGTTTATATAATGCCCTTTCCAATCATAGTGTACACAATAAGTGATATTATATTCAAATTAAATAATAGGTGAATAGGATTATGGTAAATCATACAAAATTTCATCCAAAATTCAAATGATTCTGTAATAACATCATATATGCAGTTATCAATTGATACTACGAGCTATAAATAAATTAAATAAATAATATATATCAACATTTATCAATTGTGAATTTAATTGTATATACCTTAGAAAAGTGTTCTACCTGCTTTACTATTCCCTCTTTATAAATATAATTGTTCATCATACTGCAACCTGAAGTTCTTTTGGCAGTGACAAGTCCAATTTCAGAAATGATGGGAGAGGAGATTTTCCACTTTGCCTCACTATATTAATTAATATTTATACTGCTTGCTGATAGAAGTTAAAAACAAAACCGTATTTCATAAATTTACCGATTTGTTTTGTATATTGGGAGTACTTACATTCAACAAAAATTTAACGAGTTGGGGGCTAAACACTCACTCGCCCCCTCTAACTCCGCCCCTGTGCCTAATTGCGTTAGCAAAATGGGCATCTGTGGCAGTTATTTTATCAGTTCAAAAAGGCCATAAACAAGGCTTGAAGAAACCAACCAAACCTCACCTTTTACTAGTCATAATGCGACTACACAATAGAGGTAAGATCAAACCCTAAAAAGAACAACAATCTGAGTAGAGGGACTGCTATAGCGAACTTAACGAAGCAGTAGAAATCACGGGACGGGAGATACTTGCACATATATCGGCGATAGTTGCAGCAACTTTGAGGTGAAATTTGACTATAGCATAAACAAAATAGTGAAGCAAGAAGCTGAGCAAGAAACGTAAACTTGAATTGAGCATCCAGGACTACCGAATCCCAGATCTCATTTACAACTCTAGTGTTGGCAAAGCAAAAAAGAAAAAAAAAACAGAAGCATCAAGCCACAAATCGGGGCTACATAACTCATAATTCGGTTTCTTTGATCTCACTCTTCAAAGCATACTTATGATTGAATTAGACTTAGAAGCATACCATAGGAGAATCAAGATTTAAAATGCTCCGATTGTGTTGGTACGGTTTGCTTTTGAGGTTTCAGTTGACATGAACTGTTTTTTTTCTTTGTGCTTGCGTGGAAAACGACGAGAGAAGGGTGATGAAGACCTCAGTTCCGGAATGAATTGCTTTTAGTCCCGTTCAGACTACTGATTGAGATGCAACAATTTTAGTGGGGGCGCATACACGAACAAAACGAGGAGAGGCTCAAGATACGGAGCGATGTATGTTCTTCCTTCACCAGCTGAGTCTGCAAAATTATAGTGAACTGAGGCTGTGCAGCAGTTTCAGTGACTTGGCTCTAAAGAGGTGTGGACACGAGAGAAGAATGAAGGGAGACAAAGAGTGTGTCTATTCCTTGTACGCTGGTGGAGAGAGTGAAGACGGTGCAGATTGTATGTCCTTCGCCAGTTGAGTTGCAAATTTGTCGTGAGTGAAGAGAAAGAAAAATGCAGAGCATGTATATCCCTTGCTTGCTAGTTTGGATTGCAGGTTTAGGGAGGTGAAGAGAATGAAATGAGGCAGCGGGTGGATTGCAGGTTTATGGAGGTGAAGAGAATGAAATGAGGCAGAGCGTGGATTGCAGGTTTACGGAGGTGAAGAGAATGAAATGAGGCAGAGCGTGGATTGCAGGTTTAATGACAACTAAAGTACCATGGTAGTTGTCATAAAAATCCAAACGATAATCAACTATCAAAAGAATCCAAACGATAATTACCTCTTTATATTATCCCAAAACAGTCCAGCAAAAAGAGAGACATGTTTTCAGCAAAGAATATATAATTTCATTAGAATACAATTATCACATTCAAGCTATTAAAGGTCAGTGTAGATTAATGCTACAAAGAATCATAATAAAATAAGTTTTTTGAAAAAATAAAACACCACGGTATTGTTATTTTTCAAATTAAAAACATAAGCATGGATGTTTTCTAGAGTTGAATTATATCGTACATTGAGATAAGGTCATATATATGTAAAGGCAACAAAAAAAAGCCTTAGTAGGGCGTGCAGTGAAGATGCAGCCGACGATGGGTAGAAAGGCTTGAAAGGTTGCGATAAGAGAGACTTTTATTTCCGAGTCTGACGAACCACCTCACGGGAAACTGTCATCGGCATCTTAGCTATTGACGAGGCCATCGGATGATTCAGATTCTCACGTCAGTCAGTCTGACCCTCTCTCTACTACTGATGCATTCATGGTCGTTTCCGTTGAAATTTGTCTACCTTGTAGCTATGAGTGAGCTAAGGTTTTTAGTTGTAGCTTTCGTGAGTGTGACTGAATGGTGGAGACAATTTTTTTGGACAGTAATAGTTGGACAAACTTGTTGCTGGGGAGGAAACATGAAAAAAGAACAAGGTGAAAGAGACAGATATAAGAGGGCGGCGTCTCATTTCTTTTTTTTTGTTACTGTTCGATTGTGAAGTGCATAAAAATTCGTGGTAGCACTACAATAAGGTCATATATATGTAAGGGAAACAAAAAAAAAGCCTTAGTAGGGCGTGCAGTGAAGATGCAGCCGAAGATGGGCAGAAAGGTTTGAAAGGTAGCGATAAGAAAGGGTTTGATTTTCGAGTCTGACGAACCACCTCACGGGAAACTGTCATCGGCATCTTAGCTATTCACGAGGCCATCGGGTGATTCGGATTCTCACGTCAGTCAGTCTGACCCTCTCTCTACTACTGATGCATTCATGGTCGTTTTCGTTGAAATTTGTCTACCTTGTAGCTTGGAGTGAGCTAAGGTTTTTAGTTGCAGCTTTCGCGAGTGTGACTGAGTGGTGGAGACAATTTTTTTGAACGGTAATAGTTGGACAAACTTGTTGCTGGGGAGGAAACATGAAAAAAGAACAAGGTGAAAGAGACAGACATGAGAGGGTGGCGTCTCATTTCTTCTTTTTTTGTTACTGTTCGATTGTGAAGTGCATACAAATTCGTGGTAGCACTACAATAAAAAGTTTCTACTGTTCCCTTTTTAAATTTTTAGTCATTTTTGTTCATTTAAGTTTAATTATTTAATTTTTGTTAATTTGTAATAAATATTGAGTTAGGTTTCATAATCTTTATTTACAGGCTGTAACTTTGTGATGATCGGTTCAATGTAAAATAAGAAAAGAAGAGTGGTAATCAATCAATTTAGTTGTTAAGTTTTTGGTTTATATTATGGTTAAATATTATTTTATTATTTAACAATTTTGTTCGTCGCGGTTGCCTATCAAATGAACTGCTATATTATAATCAATAAAATAAATTCATTAAATGTCTTGTTAGGTGGAAAATCAATAAACATATAAACTCAATATATATTTCCACAGCTATAATCAAATACATCATTTAATTACTAAAAAAAATTAAATAATACTAAAATTTATAATATAAATAAAGACCTAATTATTGCCAAATATAAGTACAAAATTAAAGTTAACATGCACGTACAATAAAACGTATATACATCATATTAAAATATCATTTTCAAAACTTTGGTTATGAGTTATTCAAATGCATACTCAGCAACAAAAACTATTGAATTTTTGCATACATTTGAGTGAAGTCATATAATTATTTAAAGCTTCATTATATCAAATACGAACATGATAAAGTAGAATATTAGTTTTAGATATTTGTAATAATTATTATTTAACCAAGTATTATAAATAACTTAAAATTACATATTATTATATTAAGCAATTATTACAAAATAATAATACAAAATAGTTTATATTATAAGAAGTATTTTCAAAATTTACATTATTATTGAAATATACAAGTAGATTTCGTATTTTAAAAGATAGTAAACCATCTAAAATTTTAACTTACTTTAACCATATTAATAATAGTTTGATGCTATATTGTCTAAATATTTTGTTTATACCGAAAAAGGTCTATGAAACAACATAGACACTGCTTTTTTCATTACTATACGTTTTTTTGGTGCAGAACAACTTTTTAATGTCTTTTGAGAGAAAAACATACATTTTATTGTTTCCACAAGTATTTATATATTACTAAGGGGCTGTTCACTTTGGGCTAAGAAAGAAACGGAAAAACGGTATCTTCTCGTTTGATATTGTTTGTTTAGACTTTTTAGTAATTTTGTTTCCCCAAATTTTTTTTAAACCCCCAAAACCCCTCTCCCCTATTCCCCGCATATTCCCGTGGAAAACTTTTCTGTTTCCTCTGCCTTTCTCTCTTTCCTCTATGTAAATAATTTTTTCCCTAAAAAAGCGAAAGTTACCATTACAAATAATTATCTTTCCTCTCTTTCTTACAAATAATTATTTTTTCTCACACAAATCAGAGTCACCATTTCTATTTCTATGACGGTGAGAATTTTATGGAAAAATAAGTTTCTCTGACGATTAGACAGAACCATCAAATAATAATATTTCATTAAGAATCTTTTTTTTGCAACAAAAATATTTTGTAAATCTAATAATAATATTTTTTGTGACTATTTAAACTAATATTAGATTCCAACCTATCATATTATTTTTAACATTAAAATGAATATTACCTAATTTGAAAATGGTAAAAATAAAGAACATATAGTTATCTCGTAAGATTTTAAAAAAAAATTAAAAAAATATAATTAATTAATAATATGGGGTATTATGAGAAAAATCTGGAATAACTTACATTTTGATAATGATTAGATACGCTGGAATGATTACATTTTGGAATGAAGAAAATATTACTGTTGAATAAAATAAGAATAATTTTCTGAAAAATTAGATGATTCCTCATGCCCAAAACCAAACAATAACAAAGGGAATCATGGGGAGTTCTATTCCGTTTCTGAGTCGGAACCAAACAGATTTCTTGATTGGGGAGAATTCTTTTCCTTTCCTCTCCATTCCCTTTCCTAATTCCATTCCGTTTCCTCGTCTCGAAGTGAACGTCCCCTAAGTTGTTTTTACAAATATTTTTAATTAAGCAGAAATCAATAAACATTAATGATCAAACTGAATGTCCATACTTAATGAAAAGTAGAGAAAATATTATAGAATATATTTGGACAAATCCGCCTATATTTCTACATTTGTACATTGACATTCTTTCCCCAATTCTCTATAAAAATATGTCATGTAAGAATCTCACGCACTCAGCAATCAGCCCTTCCTTTTACCCGAGACTAGACCATACAACTTCCTCCCCTTCCTATACATCCAATTGAAAAATCGTAGACGACCTTCTTCTCTCATTTCCTTTATTATCCATTAAAAAACATTAAATATACTTGTGGTAGAACTTCAGGTGCAGACAGGTGTAGTGCTCCGGAACTATTAGCAGGAAACGACAAGGGCGTACCGAGAGAAGGGAAAAAATCAGTCTTACTTTTGTACTGAATTTTTAAAGGGCGTGATGTATGGAGTATATCTTATCAGAAAGGTACACGATGGATATATAGACTGGAATAATAGGAAAGTAAAGAGAAAGAACTAGAAGGCGGATGAAAAAAATGGCATGGGGAGTTACACTATAAACAATGTTGAAAAAAAAAACTCGATCAACTACGAACAAAAAGTTAGACACGACTAAACTTCTCATTATAAATCAAACAATCTATTAGGTAAAGTGGAGTATATTATGTTTTAACATGCTACAAATGCAGATATTGACAAGAAAGAACATTCAGTCCTTTCGGAAACTATAGTGCATTAATCTACATTTGTTTAAACTTAATTTGTATCTTCGAGAAAAAACGTACAATAAGGGAAATACACTGTTCGTTCTCCGTTGGAAGCGATTCTGAGGCGATTCCTTCGTCCTGACTGGTTTCTCGTCTGGCTTGTTCAGCGAGTCTGCCCCGTCCTCATCCCTAGGTGGTCGTCGGCTGGTTATCGGTTCTTCGGGTTTTCTCTGGTTAGGCTCTTCTCTTCTCTAAGGGGGTCTTGTTTGCGGGGTTCTCTGCGTCGTCCTTTCGAGAGGTTGTCTTCGATCTCAGCCGCCGAGGCGTGGTTGGATTTGTTTCAGTTAGGTTCCGGTTTGTGTGCTTGCCGATTTTGGGGATTGGCCTTGTGCGGAGTCCATCTGCCCTCTTGCTTTGCGGTTTTCGATTCGGTAGACGTCTTAGTGCAGAGGGTTCCAGTCGTATTGTTCTCCTCTGGTCCCGATTCACGGGACTGATTCTCCGGTTTCATGGTGGTGGCTCCTCATCGATTGAGAGATTTGGGCGCTCTTCTGGCTTTTCTTGTTTCTCTAGTTTCGATTAAGGACTCGTCTCCCGGTTTCGTGGGTTTTCTCCTTGCCGGTTAGGAGAATTGGGTGTACTTCTGATTTATGATCCATCCAGTAAGGGGTTGGTGATTGAGTTGCTTCAATCGCTTCAGGATGATATGTGGTGTTGTAAACGTCCTCTCTTTTGGCTAGGGGCTTGGTGGAAGCCTATGAAGTTTCCTCCCGTCCTCGTGTAGGGGGTTGGGATTTTTGTTTGCGTCGGCTTCCCAATTCAGGGACTTCCAGGCGGTAAGGAGGTGCCCTGTGAGGTTTAGTTTGGTTGTTTTGCAGAAGTGTGGTTTGTTTAAGCATTTCTGGGTGGCTGATTCGAATGAGTTGTCTAGCACTCAATTGCAGCGGCTTAGGAAAATCTAAGGCTGTATATTGGGTGAAGAGCTTGATACTAAAACTTAATCCAGATATTATCTTCTTAAGTGAGACCCATAAGTCTGATGTAGATATGGAATACTTCTTTGGCAATTTTCCTCGGTATAATGGGCTAGCGGTCTCAAGTAGAGAAAAGAGTGGAGGCCTTTGCATAATGTGGAAAAGTCACTTGGGCTGCTCGATGATTTCAAAATCTAGACACCATATGTCAGCTATTATGGTCCTCCCGGGTGATCTTCAATTGGTGTTCACCGGTTTTTATGGTTGGTCTAATTGGACTCTGAAATATTTGTCCTGGAAGCTTCTCCGTCTACTTAGTAAGCAAGTCAGTTTGCCGTGGGTGATAGCTGGCGATTTCAACCAGATTCTTCATGCCTCTGAGAAGATCGGGGGCAGAATTAGGCAAGAAGTTCACATGGCCCCGTTTAGGGATGCCATCAAGGATTGTGATCTCCATGACATTGGCTTCTTTAGAGAGAGTTCTACTTATACCAATTGTCGGGATGGGACGTTCCATTCCCATAGTAGACTGGATAGAGTTTTTTGCTCTTCTGCGGGCTTACTAGCTTTTCCCAATATTTCAGTGGAGCATTTGCCACGTGAAGCTTCGGACCATTGTCCTCTTTTTATCAGGTTATTCGGTAATCACAAAATCCCGGCCAAAGTCTTCAGGTTCGAGAATGGTTGGTGTTTGGATCCCAAGTGTGCTGAGATAGTTACTGAGGTCTGGAGTAATAATTTCCCCAACATCACTACTTCTTTGGGTATGTGTGCTCGAAAACTAAGTGAGTGGAAGGGGTGGTCTATTTCCAAGATCAAATGGAAGATCGGCAACAAGAGGAAAGAGCTAGGTAATATTTCTATTAGTGATAGCTCTTTGGGAGCTATTAATAATAGAAAGAGGCTTCTCCTGGAGATTGAGTTACTTTCTTTCCGGGAGGAAATCTGGTGGAAGCAAAGATCCAGAGACCAGTGGATTAAAGAAGGAGATAAGAATACGGGTTATTTCCATGCCAGGGCTTCTTCTAATAAAAGATCAAAAGAGATTTTTGGTCTTTTGGATACCGGGAACATTATGCAATATTCTTGGCATAGGATTGAAGTTATTGCCAGAGAGTATTTTCAGGACCTGTTTACTTCTTCTCATCCCCAAACCGATAGAGATTTCGTGGATGCTGTGGAGGGTCGGCTAAATTCTAGCTTTGTATCTGAGCTCAGTAGGCCTTATTCCAGAGAGGAAATCATTGATGCTGTGAAACAATTAGGGTCCAACAAAGCTCCTGGTCCTGATGGGTTCAACGGTAAATTCTATATCACCTTTTGGAATATTATTGGGAATCAGATTATCTCTACCTGATTCCTTGAATGACTACTTCATCACTCTTATCCCAAAGATGGCGGGGGCGACTGAGATTGATAAATTCAGGCCGATTGCTTTGTGTAATTTTGCGTATAAGATTGCTTCAAAGACCTTGGCGAATAGGGTTCAGCATATTCTTCCTCACCTCATTTCCCACAACCAATCAGGTTTTGTGAAAGGAATACTTAACACGGATAATATCATTCTAGCAGGGGAGCTTCAACATTTCTTAGAGAAAAACCAAGCTGTTAAGAATGGTTTCTTTGCCCTCAAGTTGGATTTCAGTAAGGCCTATGACAGACTGGAGTGGTCTTTTCTTCAAGATGTTCTCCTATCTATGGGCTTTCCTTCGAATTGGTTGACTCCAGTTATGAAATGTGTCCGATCCGTCAGATGCTCCATTCTCATCAATGGCAAGCCAGGTAACTCTTTCATCCAGTCGAGAGGTATTAGACAAGGAGATCCTCTTTCTCCTTTCTTATTCATTTTGGCTCAGGAAGCTCTGTCCAGTTTTCTTAACAAGTCAGATAGTTTTGGAGATTATCATGGGATTAAGCTCTCTCCCTGTGCCCGTCTATTTCCCACCTAGCTTTTGCGGATGATCTTCTCCTTTTTGGTAAAGCTAACTCCACAAATATCTCCCGCCTAAACCAAATACTTAACAAATTTCTCCTAGCTTCTGGTCACCAAATAAATCACCTCAAATCAGAACTTGTGTTTAGCAAGAGATTATCACCCTCCATCAAAAGCAACCTATCCAGTTTACTGAATGTTCAAGAGGTTCCCTGCTTCTCCAAATATCTGGGTCTCCCTCTCAAGATAGGTAGGAGAAAACATGATCTTTTTTCCTACCTCCTCGAATCCGTTCACAAAAGGGTTTCCAGCTGGTCTAAGCCAATGTCGCAAGCAGCTAGATCCATCATGGTGTCTAGTGTGCTTTAGTCGATCCCTAACTACACCATGTCCCTATTCGCCCTTCCCAAGGGCATTATTGCGAAACTCAATTCAGCTTTTTCCTCTTTCTGGTGGAGTAGAAAAGCGGATAAAAAGGCTCTCCACTGGACTAAATGGTCCAAGGTTTGTGAGAATGTGGATCAAGGTGGCCTTGGTTTCAGAGAAGTGGAGAATTTCAACAAAGCTCTGTTGGTGAAACAGCTTTGGAGATTACTCACTAGTCCAGATTCTTTAGTAGCTCAAGTCATGAAACAGCTCTATTATCCTCACACCAATATTAGAGAGTGCTATCCTTCGAACAAAGGGAGCACTATCTGGAAGTCCATTTCTTCAGTTTTGGATGTGCTAAAGGAAGGATTGCGAATTCGTCCTTCCGTGGGGGATGGGTCGTTGGTTCAATCAACACAAGACATGGTCAATTCTACTCAGTGGAGCTGGATTATCTCTAAAGATAATAAGTTCTCGGTCAAATCGACGTATAATGTTCTGGTGAAGGATTCAGGTGTGGATAGCTCTTCCAACCCCTCTCACTTTATTGGAAGGGTTGGGAAGAAGATTAACACCTCTATCTGCTGCCCAAGAGTTAAACTCAATCTCTGGAAGTTTTTGGGTAATATTATCTCTTGTCAGGATAATTTGGCTAGACGGATTGGAGGTGACTCAAAGTGCTTCTTCTGCGGTGATAAGGATAATTTGGCTCACTGTTTCTTCCATTGTTGTGTAGTCAGTGACCTATGGAGGGGCCTGGTTGATATTAATTATGTTCCAAACAATGTGAAAGGTATGTTAGATTGGTTCCTTCGGATGACAGAGGTGTGGAGTGTGAAGAAGCTATCTCGTATAGCTAATAAGCTTTGGGTCATTTATGCGTCAAGAAATAAAGTCAAGCATAATCCAGAGTTTTCGTGGTGGAAAGAAGTTGAGGTAAATAGCTCTTTTATCGATGCTTACTTATTGATAAGGAAGGTTTCTTCTCCCCTTCTCTCTCATAGGATGTGGCAGCCTCCGCCTATGGGATATTCCAACATTTGCACGGGGATGTTTCCTAGTCGGTATAGTGATCGGGTTATAGCTGGAATCATCCGGGATGAGCGTGGCCTGCCCATTGTAGTTTTCAATCGAAGAATTACCAGCACTTGTAATGTGCAGTATGCTGATATCAAAGCAAAAAGAATTGCCATGGAGCTTTCCATCTCGGTGGGCAGCCATAGCATTTGCATTGAGTCAGTTGAAAAGTATTTTGAGGATGTCCTTAGTCTGGAAGACATCAGAAGGGACAACCCTAGCTGGGATGACATTGAGGCGATCAGAGGTTTACTTCCAAATTTCGCGAGTATTGTTAGGAGTAATTCGAAGTTGTATAATAGCTATCTAATTAGGCTGATCTGTAATATGTATAATCCCCGGTTAGATAGTAATCTTGTGTGGTTGGGGGAACATGTTCCCCCTAGTATTATTATGGCTTGTAAGATAGACATGGATCTAGCCTGACAGGAGAGATTTTAGCTCTCATGTTGGCTAGGAGTTTGTTAGTGTTTTAATATATGGTCATCTCAATTCTTTTAAAAAAAATAATAATTTGTATCAACATGAATTAACATTATATAATCACTTTATTTTTAATTTTTTTTATAGTTCCGGTAGTAAATAGGTTTCAAAACTAGAACATTTAGTTTTAGGATACCACTACTTTACCGACCAAGCCGCAGGGCTTGACAATTGTTTTTAAATGAGAAGATAGTCATTCTACTTTTGTTTTTTTTATCAATTTTGTCTATATTTCATTAACTGTTTTGTTAACGTCCTATGTATATTTGGTTGACATTATGTGTATATCTGGTTGACTTCCAATGCTTGTTTTTCTAACTTCCTACTTCAATTTTGTTGAAAGTTTGTGTATATTTGTTGAATTCCTATACCTATTTGGTTTATATTTCATTTATTATATATTTTGTTTGTTTTTAAGGATGAAATATTGGTCAATATTGTTGGTGAAAGTTCCTACTCTGTTCTTCTTGAGTCAGTTACTCACGAAGAACATTGTGTTTGTGTTACAGTCTCACCAAGAACAGATATAACGAAAGATAGAATTGAGATAGAAGACAATAATTTCACGTGAGTCTTCACTGAAAGTTCTTTAGTTGAATGAGAATCGAGACCTTAGATCCTGAGTAGCGGACTCACTAAGAACACGAAATTAAAAGTAGAGGAGAGATTGTGTTTAAGTGGAAATCACGTCATATTGACATATGTTGAAGAGCAATACACCCACACGCTCCTTGAGAACACAATCTCAGTTGAGCAAACACGTAATTCAACCCAGCTTCACAAAATCCTAATTGAATTAAAATCACGAGATTCTTCTCTAAAACTCACCAGCTTATTCTCTCTCTTTTTCTGCCCCTAAAACCGTCCCTCTACCTTCTCTTAACATCTCATATATATAGTTATTGATTTACATAAAACAATATCTTTAAAGATATAATTTCTTTAGAGATAAAATCCCAGTACCCGACTTAGATATTAAACAGAAAAGATATTCTCTACCTTATCTACTAAAGATAAAATATGTGCATAATATATTTAGAGACAGTTAGACACGGCGAGATCTTCTCTTGGCAGCTCAATACCTTGATCGGTAAGGTACCTCCCTAGGTCAGGTCAAGACTCAGATCTCTATGTCAGTTACTCAGTTTGGTCAATAAAAACTTTTGCATTAACAGTTGGTAGTAAAAGGATATAAAGAAAACATATTATTTCCATCTGCCTCTGTAGTGCACTACAAATAGCATGCTTGACCAGCATACTTGTTGATGTTTTAATCAAGGACAAAGAGAACATCACCAAAGTGTATGAAGCTTTATGATAGTGATTAAATTAATTTTAAATTTTTGAACAAATGGTTACATATGCCTTTAAACAGATCTTGACAAATAATAACAATCGCAGTTGCTACTAACAGCAGTCAAAATAGTCCCGTTAATATCAGTCAAATTTGACCGCATCATAATGTTAGGATCGGGGTGCTGGCTGAGTAGGTTTGAGGTGTTAGTGTCAAACCAACTCGACTATGCTTAAGACTATATATGCGGAAGCTTTTGTTAAAATTTACAAGTAGAGAGAAAACTTGTATTGAAAACTCAATGATAAATTTACACCTTAGTTCTTTACGCTTGCGGTTAGACAAAATAGCTCTACCTAACACCTACTGTAACACCCCTACCGTTAATCCTAGGCTTACCGTCCAATCATCCTCTTAAACCTATCAGCTCGCAGCGGAAGACTACTACTTACCACGGCGGGTGGTACAGCGCCGCTAACCGCCCATACGGCTAGCTAGGCTTACCTTACTTACAGTCACGGTCTGATGATCAAAGTATACCGAGCTACTACAATGGCTTACCAATTACAAAGATAACATACTTGCATTACTGGATTACCGAGTATTTAAAGTATATTCAATTACATTCCCTTTTTCCAATCTACCAAAAATAATGAGTTTAAACATCTACTCATCTATACCAATGGCCATTCTTTCATTATCCAAAAAGGGGTGTACACCCATGGTACACCGGCTAACAAAAACTTACAGCCGTGTACTACTTAGTACACCATTCACAATCCATTGTTTACAGACAAAAGGAATAAAACTAAGTCTTCATCATCTTCACCCGTCTTGAGGACCTGCATTCATATTAAAAACGGGGCCCCAAGGGGCTCAGCATAAAGCTGCATATGAACTCCGCATATACCGAGTGCTAACAAGGGCACGCCGACTATTTGACGTCCATTAAGCATGCGATTCATTACTTTCATACATACATGCTTTGCATACAACATACAATCATATACAATAGCTTACGCAATCCAAGACATTAGTACAATAGTATACACCATACTTACCTTCACAAAGGTTAGCCAAGTTACGCACCCGGGTTAATCAGAATGCTTATTACTCTTTACTCATCACACACTACTTACACATTCTCTTTCATACTTTACTTACCTGCTTTTCCATACTCATTTACTTGTTCTTACTTACTTATTCATACTTACTTACTCATACTCACGTTAAGCCGGTATGGCCTCTGGGCAGGGACTACACCGTCCCACCACCAGGCTTTACTTGACTAACCAATCCGGGATGCTACCCATTTAAGGGGTTTGGGCCGCGGACCAGTTTAAGAGTCAAGAATCGGATCCAACCTCTTGTGTCTCCTCATCCTCACGCGTGGCCGAAACTATATCGGACTTCTACTCATTCCAATTTAATTACCAATTTAAGTTAGATTGGTTAGCTCGTTAGGAATTAGTTAGAAGTCCAATCACAAACATAATCAGTCACAATACAATACATCATACCTACACCCACTCACATTCATCCATACATTTCATGAATTATACAAACTATGATTTAAAGAGAATATTCACAACATACATCACTACATATTCACAAGTAAGCATAATAACTCCGATTCGTGCATTTATCTTATTCGGTGATCATTTAGCACCCAACACACAAATCAGAGTAACCAAGGTAGCATACGGGGCATGAGGAATTCATACCGTTCACCGTTGTACTTGTATCCAACTTTCCTCCGGTGTTCACAATCCAAGTCCTATAACATACATGTGATCGAGTGGTTAATTCTCTATGGGTAATCCAACACGTTTCATCCTTTATGTTTTCCCAATGTACCATTACTAGTTGCTTAGATTTCTTACTTAATCCTAAAATCATTTATTTCACATCATTTCCTAAGCTCATTTTCTTAGGTTCTTATGTGCATATTATTTTCTCCTTACCATCATTATACTCCCTATGGTTTACTGCTTAAGCCCATAATTTTTTTTTGACCGGACCTCCCCTATGGGGCTGTCCCTAGGGGCGGTCCGAGACAGAAGCCATCCGGCCTGGGATTTCGACTGGACCTCCCCACAGGGGCGGTCTGAGACAGAAACCAATTTTTTTTTATCTTCTCTGCACTGGACCTCCCCTGTGGGGCGGTCCCTAGGGGCGGTCCGTGACAGAAACCATCTACGCTGCGAGATTCCAGTACTGGACCTCCCCACAGGGGCGGTCCGTAGGGGCGGTCCACAACAGAACCTATTTTTCAAGGTGTTTTTCTTCTCATTTTGAACTCCAAATTCACCCCAATCTTTTCCTAATCATTCCCTAACCTTCCCACAAGTTTTCTACATGTTTAAAAACCTTAAAACACTCCTAAACTCATCTACTAACTCATTACTCTTTTCTATATCAATTCATACACTTTGTTTCCTACATTTTCATTTCAGCACTTGCATTATCTCTTCTTAGTCTAGTTTTGCTACAGATTTTAACTCTCACTTCCTCCATCTATTGCTCCCTCTTATAATGTCATTTCCAAGGCTTGTAACACATTAGACATCTCTCCTAAACTACCCACTAAACAGCTCCAATTAAAATCTGTTACAAGGACATACTTTTACCTAGTTTTCTAGTTTTTTAAGTGTTCTAGTTCTAGGTAAATTTTGACATAACCTCCCCTATATTTTTACATTCTCACCACATGTTCTAGTTCCCAAATCATCACTCATTTCACCTGTTTGTAAACAGCATTAATATACCAACTCTCCAACACAATACTACACACTAAACACTTCTAAAATTCCTGCACTCAACATGTAATTCCCATCTAGTTTGTGACAGTTTTTAAATGTCTTTTTAAGCTTCAAAATGGTTTTGTTATTCTTCCACATTACACTACTACTCATCACCATTTTACAATACCCATTTACACTACTAAAAATCTGTTACATGATTATTTACAAGACTACACAACTGAGTATCATTTACCTTGTTCTTCTTCTAGCTTTTCCTTTCTTCTTCTTGCTTCTTTCTTTCTTCCTTTCTTTTCCTCTTTTCTCAACAGCTATGAAGTTTCAAGCACTACACTACAGCCCATACATACCACCGTTCAATTCAACTAACCCTTAGATTATATTAAAGCTTTTAAGGCAAGTTTCTAGGGTTCAGGGATTCATTACCTTGCAAAGGAGTAAGTGAGGCTTGGAACAGCACTAGAGCAATATTTCTCACCCTCCAAGAATGCCAAAATCGGCTAGAGTACAAGGAAACCAAACAAGGTTTTAGCTAGACTTTCGTTTTGCCCACAAGGCTAGAAAAACAATGAGGTTTCAAGAAGATTTTTTACCTCAAGATGACAAGGAGAAGGAGGTGGTTCTAATGGTGGTCTTGAAGCTCCAAATGCTACACACCCATGGAGATGAAAGTGCTCCTTTTCGGATTTAGAAAAGAGGGGAATACTCTCCTTGGTGAGAGGATTCCAATGGTAGTATTTTTGTAATTTTTGGAGAAGGTTCAAGCACTTAACAGATGAGAGAAGATGGAGTTTTTGTGAGTGTTCTTCATTTCTCCATTGTTTTCCGGTTGAGGAAGAAGAGAAATAGAGAGGAGGAGGGGGTTGTGTACGTGAGTGAAGAGAATGTGAGGATAGGAGAGAGAGTGTGAGTGATATGTAAAGTAGTTACCTTTTTACTTTTTAATTATTTTGTTGTTTTGTAAATAAGAGGGAGTAAGTGAGTGTGTGAGAGAGGGGGATGGGGTCGGCTGGCACCAGCACACACACACTTTACAATTTTTATTTTTAAAAGTGGACACAAAAGTTTGGTCTATTTATGTTTCTACCCCACAACTTCCCGTTTTTGACAGTTTTTACTAATTTCTCGTTTTATTGATTTTATTGATTCTAGACCTTCACTAATATTTATTAATGACTATTTGGTTGACCAAAATTGTTACGAGTCTATTTGACCCACTTAAAGACACGTTTCCCGGTTACCTCGAAAAACGCGCTTTAAGATTCGTTAGTGTTTTTAATCCATTTTAGGGATCCGTTCTCTTCGGGATTTGTTCCCTAATATTTATTTAGACTTAATTAAGCTTCTAAAATTATTTATTAGCCTAATTAATCACTGTTTTTAATTACGGGGTATTTCAATCTACCCCCCTTAAGAAACTTTGCCCTCAAAGTTGCTCAAGGTTAATAGTTTAATAATTCTTCTCATTAGGCAAACCAATTGCCATAATGTGTCTTACTGCACCTATGAGGTGTTTACTTCCTTCCACATTGCAAGCATACACACTTCAAGCATCATACATAATTCACATGCACAATCCATCATTTTCAATTCATACCATTCCACAATACACCATTGCAATTCACAATACACATTACACAAACATCACACATCGTACATACACATCCATACACCACACATTACACATACGCACCACATACACTCCGCACTACATGTACTATCAAAACCTACTACAGTACCTGCACACTAAGCAATGCTAACCCGAAGCAATGCAAAAGCAAAAAGGCTCTACCCCCCTTAAAAGGGGTACGCCCCGTACCCGTATCTACAAAACACTAGACTATCTCGTCTATGAATAACTGTGGGTACTTCGCCTTCATGGCATCTTCCAACTCCCATGTCGCTTCTTCGACATCATGGTTTGACCATAGGACCTTCACCACTCGTAAAGACTTATGGCGAGTGTCTCTGGTCTTCTTATCCAGGATTCTCACAAGGGTCTCAACGTATCTCATGGTCGGCTCAATGGATAGTCTCTCAAGTTCTAAGACATGAGAAGGATCAGCAATATACTTCTTGAGTTGTGACACATGAAATACATCATGGACACGTCCCAAGTCCTCAGGTAATGCAAACCTGTAGGCTACAGCTCCAACTCTCTCGGTGATAGCATACGGCCCCACAAACTTTGGGCTCAGCTTGCCCTTCTGACCAAATCGGAAGACATCCTTCATAGGTGAAACGCGCAAGAACACTTGGTCGCCCACGGCGAACTCAAGGTCGCGTCATCGCACATCCGCATAGGATTTCTACCTATCTTGGGCTGCCTTCATATTCGCTCGAATCTGCTGAACTTCAGCTTGGACTTGTTCAAGATACTCCGGTCCTATGATGACCGCTTCACTCGACTTATCCCAACACAAAGGTGTACGGCAAGGTCTACCGTATAAAGCTTGGAAAGGCGACATCTTAATCGAAGCATGATAGCTATTATTGTAAGAAAATTCGATAAGATGAAACTTATCTAACCAACTCCCCTGAAAGTCTAAGGCACATGCCCTAAGCATGTCCTCCAGTGTCTGGATGGTCCTTTCTTTCTGACCGTCGGTCTGAGGATGGAAGGCGGTACTCAGGTTCAATTCTGTACCCAGTGCTTCCCGTGTGGCTCTCCAGTATCTCGAAAGAAATCTGGTGTCGCGGTCAGATACTATGGTCTTCGGGACTCCGTGATGTCTGATAATCTCCCTGTCGAATAGCTCTGCGAGCTTCACTACCTTCCAGGTGTCCTTCGGTATGAATCTGGCAACCTTGGTAAGCGATCGACTACTACCCAGATCATGTTGAGTCCTCCCCTGGCAGGTGGGAGTCCTACAACAAAATCCATGGAGATATCATGAAATTTCCACTCTGGAACTGGCATCGATTGTACCATTCCGCCCGGTCTACGATGTTCAAACTTTACTTTCTGGCATGTCAAGCATCTCAACACATACTCTGTCACATCTAATTTCATTCCAGACCACCAGAAGTACCTCTTCATGTCTTTGTACATCTTGGAGGCTCTTGGATGGACTGACAATGTAGAACTGTGTGACTCTCGCAGGATGCGATCCTTTAGCTCAGCATTGCTTCGGGGAACGCATAACCTGCCATTCAGCCGAATCAGACCATCTTCATGCAACTTAAAGTCATACTTCTTCTTCTCAAATGTACCATCTGTGATCTTCTGTCTGATTTCGGTCAGGTAAGGGTCACTCAACTGAGCGTCTCGCACCTCGTCAACCAAGCTAGAAGAAGAGAGTAGCGAATGGAGCGAGTGTGCTCGACGGCTCAGGGCGTCGGCTACAACGTTTGCCTTCCCTTCCTTATACTGTAGGTCGATGTCGTAGTCTGAGAGAAACTCCATCCATCTTCTCTGTCTCAAATTCAGTTCTTTCTGCGTGAATACATACTGTAAGCTCTTGTGGCCGGAGTAGATGGTGATGCTTACCCCATAGAGATAGTGTCGCCATATCTTCAAGGCGAAGACTATGGCTCCTAACTCTAAATCATGTGTCGGGTAATTCTCTTCATGCCTTTTCAGCTGGCGGGAGGCATAAGCTACAACCTTGCCATGCTGCATGAGTACGCATCCCATTCCCTTTCCTGATGCGTCACAATATACCTCAAATCCCTCTGTGCCCTCTGGAAGTGTGAGAACCGGCGCTGAGGTCAATGAGTCTTTCAGGCTCTGAAATGATACTTCGCACTCGTCTGTCCATACAAACGGTGCATCTTTCTTCATCAGTGTAGTCATGGGCTTAGCGACTTTCGAGAAGTCCTTTACAAATCTCCGGTAGTAACCGGCTAGACCAAGAAAGCTTCGAATGTCGGTAACAGTCTTAGGTCTAAGCCATGATCGTACAACTTCTATCTTAGAAGGGTCAACTGAGATACCTGCGCTCGAGATGACATGACCGAGGAATGATACCTGAACTAGCCAGAACTCGCATTTGGAGAACTTCGCATACAGCTGGTTCTCGCGTAGTGTCTCAAGTACTTTCCTCAAATGAAATTCATGCTCTTCTACTGATTTGGAGTATACAAGGATGTCATCAATAAATACCACAACTGAAGTGTCCAACTGCTCACTGAATAGTCGATTCATGAGGTCCTTGAATTTTGCTGGTGCATTTGACAAACCGAATGGCATGACGGTGAACTCGTAGTCGCCATATCTGGTATGGAATGTCGTTTTCTCTACGTCTTGCTCTCTGATAGCAATCTGATGATACCCAGAACGGAGGTCGATCTTGGAGAAGACTGAGGCTCCTTTCAGCTGGTCGAATAGGTCGTCGATGCGTGGAAATGGGTATTTATTCTTGACTGTGACCGCATTCAGCTCGCGGTAGTCAATACAAAGTCGGAAGCTACCGTCTTTCTTCTTCACGAAGAGGACCGGTGCTCCCCAGGGTGATACGCTCGGGCGTATAAACCCTTTGTCGAGAATGTCTCGCAATTGCTCTTTCAACTCTGTCATTTCAGCAGGTGCAATACGGTACGGTGCCCTAGCAATGGGACCGGTACCTGGCAAAAGGTCAATTTCAAATTCCACCGCTCTCTGAGGTGGCATGCCGGGTAGCTCCTTAGGGAATACATCAGGAAATTCGGATACAATCGGTACATCATCACTGAACTCTGGATCTCGCTCCAGGTCTTGTACATAGCACAGATACACTTCTTTACCCTTTATGAGTTCCCGTTACATAGCCATGGCGGAGATGACTGTGGTCGAAGGCTCTCTCGGTCTCTGGCGGTAAGATGTAGTAACCCAGAAGGACTCTTGAGCAGCAATCGATGCTCGGCGTAGAGGATTCTACCCTTGTGCCGCTCCAACCAATTCATTCCGATTATCAAGTCGAATCCCAACCCATTAAATTCGATGAAGGAGATGGGAAACGTTTCGCCTTTGATTTGGATTGTGGCTGATTTGTAATATTTGGTGCACTGTACTCGCTCCTTCGATGGGAGAGTAACCAGGAAATTAGGTAGCTCATCCGCATCTAGCTTCAACCTCTTCACAAAAGATGGTGATACAAAGGTGTGAGAGGCGCCGGAGTCGAATAACACATTGGCTTCAATGCCGTTCACTGGGAAGGTTCCCGTTAGAATGGTGCCGCTTTCGCCGGCTTGTGCTTCGGTGAGGATACTCAGGATACCTTCGGTACCGAGTCCACAACCTATTGAATTCACAAGTGGATAAGTAACGATGGTGGACACAAGTGGAATTTAAATCAACACTGCTCTTTATTGATAAACCAACCATCATACATACCGTGTCTCTAATACACGTTACTAATACATTACATGATACTATGAATTTAATACTTTCTAAAGGTAAGGTTCAGGCGTCCTGGTTTCATGTGTATGGCATTGATTATTGCCGGTGGTGCCGTATTCAACTTGATCTTGTTGATCCCGTGATACAGCATCCTAGAATTTCCACCCATGATTAGGACATCTCCTGATCTCAATACCAACTTCTCTGCGAGGTCCACACGCTTCTGCTCGCTATACATAAAGATGGCGTCATCACCAATGGACCAAGACACTACGGGCACTCCTTGTTCAAGAGATTCCGCTGTCTCGTCCATCTCTTGGTGTAACCCAAGTCGTCCTTCTTTCTCATAGAAGTTGACGATACAAAGGTCCGCTTCAAGTGCGGGGATCGGATCATATTCGCATTGTTGTGCAAGTTCTATTGCTTGTGTGACAAGTGTCTGAAATTCTGGAGGTATTGTCGGTGGCGTTGCTCCATCTTGGGTTCGTGTCTCTTGGTATGTCTTGGTATAAGGATTCCAATCCTTTCCCAAGCACATCATCTTCAGCTTCATCTTTGCTCCACCGGGGAATTCGGGTGTATAAAATCCTCCTTGACCCACTCCTAGTTCATTGCATCGTCGAATGATTGAGATTTGTGCTTCGGGTGTCAGGTACCCCCTTAATAATATCATACCTGGGCGGATGACCTGACACTGTTCGTTGGTGTAGTAGTGGTTGGTGATGTCGATCTCTTCTTGATTTGGTTTTGAAGGTATCGGATAACAGATACTAAAGCTTCCTATGGTTACAAATTTCATCTACGGTGAGTACTACTTTCAACTAATTCATTTCATGCTCAATACATACTTCAATCCATTTACTCATGCTTTCACTCAAACAGTTACTTCAATATTTAGACAAGCTTCACAGAATTCAAGGTTTAGATTAGCTACCTAGGCCAGACTTAGAACCGGACCCGTCACGGTCAATGACATGCAAGGCAGGCTGTCTCTGAGGTGCACCCCTCTGAGGACCCCGGGATCCCTGTCCTTGTGGTGCCTGCTGGGCTGGTGCATCGCCAGATGCAACCTCCTTGCCTTCCCTTTGCTTGTAGCTTTGGAAGTTTCCTCTTGGTTTGGCATTTTCTGGGCCAAAGTTGGCTCGGTGTCCGGGCTTCTGACAGTTGTAGCACCGGATTTCTCTCCCTTGGCAATCCTTGTCGGGATGGTCTTGATTGCACCTTCGGCACATGTAGCTGCGGCCGTCAGGATAGTTCTTGGTGAAACCGGAGCCAGAACCTAAGGTTTAGAGGGATATCACATATGTGCGTGGATATACTAGGTATGTTACTTGTACGAATACGAATTTGGATTAGAAGTTTACCCTTAGGTGGGTGTGATCTCAGTGGCTTTGCGGCCACCGGTGCCGAAGAACCTAGTTGAAGCAGCTCAACTGGTTTGCCCTGCTCAGCATGGGCACTGCTCTCACTTGGGAATTTCTTTTGGGATTGCTGAAAGAAGTTCCCCTTCTTCTTTTTCCAACTTTTCCTTTGGTTCTGCTCCTCATCACTTGTATTCTTGTTGTTGGCCTTGCGCTTAAGCGCGGTTTCTTCATCCCTTAGCTGGCAAGTGATCTCAATGCGAGAAGCCGCGTGATAACACTCCTGAAGTTTCAGGTATTAGCCGGGATTCTTATTTAAAAAGAGGATAAGGAAGAGATTTAAGGAATTCAAGGAATTGAAATGATACTAAGGGTCAACCGATTTTTACCTGGAGGGAGGTGAATCGAGTGTAGCCCATGCCGTACCGAAGGCGATGGCTCATACCGCCATAGAAGCGATCGACCAACACCTGGCCGGTGTACCCTAGGTCGGGTAGAAGACGGAGGATAGAGGTAAAAGTGCTGTAGTACTCATCGACAGACATCTTCTCTGTCATTTTCAAAGCATCGAGTTCGAGCCTTTTCTTGGTCTTGACATGTTCCGGGTAGTATTTGGATCGGAGGAGTGATGCGAAGGATTCCTAATCGAAGGTAGGGTCATTAACATGCTCTTGCTTGACTAGCTTCCACCAATCCATGGCTGCATCCTTCAAATAGTAGGCTGCAACTCTAACTCGAACTCCAGCAAGAGCTTCGAGGGTTTCGAACGCCGTCTCCATCTCGGAGATATAGGCTTCTAGCTTAGCCGGATCACTCTCGCCCCTAAAACAAGGAGGGCGGAGTTCCGTTACAGCTTTTACCCAATTGGCTTCTCTGGGTGGAGGGGGAGGGATTGGCCCCGCTTGTGTTTGTTGATTCTGCAGGTTTTGTTGCATTGCAGTAATTACTTGGGGTAGCATTTGTGCTACCATGGCGGCGACGATCTCAGCTATCGTCTGCGCGCCCGGTCCGTCATTGGCCCCTCCTCTAGGGCGACCTGGACCTCTTCCTGACATCTGAACATTTAACATTTGCATTAGGCTTTGTAGCATATGACATGAGAACAGGTGGTAAGTGACCAATGGTCTCGAATTTAAGCAAAGGTATCATTCATAAGAACGTCAAGGGTATCCGTTGTTAACAACGGCAGTTCCTAGTTAGGTTTCTAAGTATCCGTCCTAAGACGGTTGAAATCCTAACTCAGTAATCCCTATGCTCGGTAACTATGGACATAAGAGCGTAACTACGCTCTGATACCACTTTTTGTAACACCCATACCGTTAATCCTAGGCTTACCGTCCAATCATCCTCTTAAACCTATCAGTTCGCAGCAGAAGACTACTACTTACCACGGCGGGTGGTACAGCGCCGCTAACCGCCCATACGGCTAGCTAGGCTTACCTTACTTACAGTCACGGTCTAATGATAAAAGTATACCGAGCTACTACAATGGCTTACCAATTACAAAGATAACATACTTGTGAGCCTCGATTTTAAACCCTATCCTATGTTGATTAAAGCTGATTAGGATCTAAACGGGTTTTAGGTCCACTTATAACCTAAGATTAATAACTATGTCATATAACAATAATTATTAAAACCTAAGCTAGCTCACTGGAACCTATTATGAGTCGCCACCTAATTTTAACCTAGATCAAATTAGGAAAGGAGAGTTCGGGTTCGGGGGCTTGGTATTCGACTTATTTAGGGTTCAATTACTTTCATTACCCCTAGAAGTCGTTTTTCCTCTACTTAGTTTAATTACGGCTTATTACGAGTCGTTTTAACCTAAGTGCGCAAGCTTCTGTTTTTTTGTGTTTTTTAGCATTTTTTGACAGAAAAATAAAGTGAAATTGAAAGCTACCTAAACTAGGGTTTCGGAGGCAGAATTAGGTCAAATTTTGCTCACGTCCGTAGCCACGGACCCCATGTCCGAGACCACGGACCCCACTTAACCTAAACTATACAGAAGAGTCGAAAATAAAGAAAAACAAAAATTTGCAGGGTCCGGGGCCTCGGACAGGCTGTCCGAGGGCCCGGACATTATCAGAAAAAACCTAAATTTTGAATTTTTTAAATCCTGCTGCCGTCCGTGGGCGTCCGGCTTTCGGACAGGGCGTCCGGGACCCCGGACATAGCGTCCGTGGGTGCGGACCACCCTCGGACGGCGGCGTTGAGGCTGTTCCCGAAGGTGTTTTTGGCTCAAATTTTATGGGTGCGTAGCCTGAAAGATTCTAAACACGTTAGTGATTGAAAGTTTACAATTTGAATTCGAATTAAACACGAAACTTAGCAAACAAGTTATTGGGCAGAAGCGAAAACAAACGCTAATTCAGAAGCGATAAAAAGTCAATTCGACTCCAGATTTTAACACAGAGTAGTTAAAGTTGAACAAAGTCAGAAAAACAAGGCTTCAACCTGTTTTACCTTCGGATCTAATGAGACTCTTCACAACGGGGATCTTTTGATGCTTCGTTGATGCCGGTTTTGGATTGACTTCGAATTGTGCTTCTGACTCCTCCTTCTATGCTGTTAAGGACGTTTCTCTTCTGTTTTTGTGGTGGTTTTGCGTGTTTTTGGTGCTTGGAAGTTCAATAGGAGGGAAGGATGAGTTTTTGGTGATTTCGGAGTGATTTCTGCAGTGTTTCGGTATTGGGAGTGTTGAAAACGTGGGAGGCAAGTAGACGGCTGTGTCTTCTGACTATGGGGATCTACCTTGCCACTAGGTCGTTTTTGGAAGGCCTTTTATAGAAAGAGCATGGCCAAGTTGAAGAACAGAATTTTTATCTAAAACCTTGATTTTGTGCTCTAAGAGAATCTGATTTTTTAAAATTTTGCAAGCCGATAAAAATTACGAAAATTTAACTGAAGGTAAAGAATGATTTTAGGAATTTTGAGAGTTGGAATCGGGTTATTTTGATAAATAACCGATTAGATAAAAATCTCACAATCTGGAATCTCCCAAAATTCATAACTTATTATTGGAAAGTCGAAATTGAAATTCCAACGGCATTAGTCTCTAATAATCATCCTCTACCCTGTGTTAAAGTTTCATGACATTTTGTTTTGATTTCGGTATTTTCCAGAGGAGAGAGAAAATTGCAAAAATGATTGAATTTCTCTTTTAAATTTTGGGATAAGGTTCCAAATAAAATAAATTCAGGTTTTGACTGTGTGTAGTCATGCTAACCATGTGACAATTTTATTTTAATTTTGAAAACCCTTTTATTTCTATTTTGAGGTTATTTCATGTGTTAATTATTAAAGAAACTAGCTTATTAAAAGCTTAATTTCCAGAATAAATATTATCAGAAAATCATGAAATACCTTTCATAATGACTATGATATTTGGAAGTGTTTGGAGATAATGAACAAGTCATATGAAAATAGAAAATCCCGAGAATGTCCTTGGAAAATCCTGCATCGGTGCATTTTGACCATTTTGCCCTTCGTAACACGTATGCCTTAGAGACTACTCCGAGGGGGTTGGAATTTTGGGTATAACAGATTGCCCCCCGTCAACTAGACTTTGTAATGGAAATGAAAAGGCTAGTTGATGCTTGAGTGATACCCCAAAATTTTGGATCTTAAAAGACCCCTCGTGCAATTGAAATCCAACAAGTTGTGTCGAGCTGTTCTAAGGCGCTGACTACCTATGAGTAAAGTGGAAGGATGTCGAGCGATTCTAAGGCGTCGGCCACCTAAAGGTAAAAATGAAGTAATGTCAGACTATTCTAAGGCGCCGACTACCTATAAGGATGATGATGTCAAGCTATTCTAAGGCGTTGACTACCTATAACGAATGAGATGATGTCAAGCTATTCTAAGGCGTTGACTACCTATAACGAATGAGATGATGTCAAGCTATTCTAAGGCGTTGACTACCTATAACGAATGAGATGATCAAGCTATTCTAAGGCGTTGACTACCTATAACGAATGAGATGATGTCAAGCTATTCTAAGGCGTTGACCACCTAAAATGAAATGAAGTATGCCGAACATTCTAAGGTGTCGGGAACCTGTAATGCAAATGTAGATGTCATGCAGAAGAAGATGATATGATGATGATGATGCTCGGATGCTTCTGGGGACCGAAACCCGTTCCAATGCTCCTGGTTGGTATACTATGGGGACTTATTGCCTCTGCCCACCAACTGGGGTGCTGGGATAACTTCTAGATTACCAAGGGGACTTATTGCCACTGCCCACTAGTTGTTTCTCCCAAGAAGTTGACATGAAGATGGGGACTTATTGCCTCTGCCCCGCCAACTTAGATCACGCTCTACCTCGCACTGAAGATGATACTAGGTCTCGTACTGGTCTCGCACTGGATGATGACGCTCGATCTCGCACTGAAGAAAATGATGGGTCTCGCACGGAAGATGATACTAGGTCTCGTACTGGTCTCGCACTGGATGATGACGCTGGTCTCGCACTGAAGAAGATGACGGGTCTCGCACTGAAGATGATACTAGGTCTCGTACTGGTCTCGCACTGGATGATGACGCTCGGTCTCGCACTGAAGAAGATGACGGGTCTCGCACTGAAGTCTCGTACTAAATGGATGAAGGAAAAGCTGGATCTCACACTGATTCTTGGTCTCGTACTGAATGAAGATGCTGGGTCTCGCACTGAAAGAGGAATCTGCAGGGCCTTGCACCGATTTTGGGTCTCGAACTCAAAATAAGTTAGGAGGATAATGGTCTCGTGCAAATGGTAAAAACTGATCACTGGAGTGCCATGGCAATGATGATAAGATGTACACAATCAAAATATATGAAAGATACTCGTCCAAAACAGGAATTTGTTGGAAAAGGTGCCAAACGTGGCAGTGTTTGAAGAAAATTCTGTTTACTGAAAAGGAAGGTGAAATTATCATTTCCTGACCATAGATTTCGGACTTGTAATTTATCTCCTAGGAGATGAACATGCCATCGGTGGGGTATAGTGTATGATGTAAAGGTAAGGGCTTATGTGGGCCTGTGTAGTGGTTTGGGCTTGTGTGGTGTATGGTGTGAAAGTAAAGGCTTATGTGGGCTTGTGGTGTTTGATGTGCAGGTAAAGGCTTTTGTGGGCCTGTGTAGTGGTGGTGTGGAGGTAAGGGCTTTGGGTCCAATTGGTGTTGTCATAGCAATTGTTGGAACCAACAATTGCCCCCAGTATTTTCCCTTAAGACAATCTGAGCTAGAGTTCATGGCAATCGATCGGAACGATCGATTGCCCCCAGTATTTTCTTTTATTAAACGTGCGAGCGAGTCTCGTCCTCACAGGGTCAAGGCTTATGTTTTCACGTGGTGTTTCCTAACCTACACTCGGCGTGTTTGGTGTTTGCACTCGTTCCTCCCCTACGGTCACAACTTCTGGACCATTGAATTCGATATTTGATGAATTTACGCATTCGATCTGTTACTTTCACGTGATTAGATACACAACTATCAAGTCGGAAGTCTTTAAAGCTTATAACATGGCCATGGGGTGTGATGAAAGACAACGGGACCATGGAGGGATATTTCAGGTATGTGGAGCTATAAGGGTGACCAAAGCTGCAACTTCCACCTTCTCTCGGACTTGTCTTCTTTGCCTTGAAGTCGTTTGGCTACTTCGTGATGACTTCGCTTATGAGCTTGGAACTTAGAACTTTTGGGTTGTTCCTTGCGCCTTCTCTCTTTCTACTGATTTTGGATTACTTCGGGGCTTTCCAGGTTTGCCTTTCTTTGAATCTCTTTTCCTCCGGGGTTCTTGTGTTTCCCGGTTTTGAACTTTGAGAGCTGTTTTTGATGTTAGCGCATTTGGATCCTGTGCCACTTTGGGGCCATTTGCGGATCACTCCGTCATGCTGGTAGCAGTTCTGCTTCTTTGGACTTGTGAAGTTGCTGTTCGGAAGTCGGGCTCCTTGCATCCTTTGGTCACCGGGTCGGGTATTCACCATTGGCTGGCTTATTCTGTGGAGTTTGTAGTGTTGTAAAAGAGGTCATATATCAAAAGCTCAGCGGGGGTGCCTAGGGTGTGATGTCAGGGTTCACAAGCTTTTGGATGTGTGGTGCTGTACCTAGGTGCTTCGTCATCCCTAATAGTTGTGTATCCTTTCTTTGTTACTTTTCGCAGGTCTAAGTGTAAATCTACAAATTATCTCCTTCGGTCGGAGTTACGCCGTTTACCTCACCTTTGAATGTGGTCTCACCGGAGTCGCGTAAAAGTGACACGCTCGTTCGCTCATGGTTTTTCCACTCAAGACATTCTCGCGAGATTTTCACTCCGAAACTCGTTCGCACATTTAAACAAAAGATAAAAGATGACGAACTTAAACTTAGATTTCCCCTAGTATTAACCTGGGGTTTATGACAACACTTAAACAGATGTGGATTTAGAACCGCTTCGTGGGTTATTTTGGATGCTTTGGGATAGGTTGTGGTGCTTGGCAACACATGCTCACCTTTTAGAAACAAAAGACAAGTCGTTTTGTTCCATAGTCGAGGAATGATTACTCCATGATTCTTTTCCTTAAAAAACAATTTTGCTTTTTCTTTTTCGATGAACGGAAATGATTCATACAGGAATTGTGAAAGTGGAACTATGATTTTATTTAAGAATCATGAGAGAAACGTAAAGATTACAATCGGAGGTGACTGAAAACTAATTAAGAAGTAAGCAACCAGAAGATGCAACAAAACGACTTGCATACTTAGAAGAATTGGACTCCTTGCTCGAACAGGTCTTGAATCTTGTGCTTCAATGCTCGGCAATTGTCAGCACAATGGCCAGGCAACTGATGGTAGTGGCAGAATTGATTAAGATGCCTTCCCAAATGAGTGGTTCCTGGTCGAGGGGCCAAGGGCTGTAGCAAGTTTCTCTTCTGAAGCTCTTCAAACGCCTGACTTGGTGCTCGGCCAATGTTGGTGAATTCCCTTTGCGATGAGTCTCGGCGTGGTAAGGGTACCGTCCTAAAGTTTTGATGCGGGGCTCTAGGTTGTTGAACCACATTCACTTCTGGGAAACTGCTTTGAGCGCAAGTTATTGGCTGAAGACAAGCCTTTCCTGGTCCTGACTTAGATAATTTGGAGCTACTGCCGGAGTCTCTTGAGCGCTCGAGTTCCAACCCTTCCTTATGAATCCTTTCCTCTAGAATACCGACTTGTCCCATCAACATGTCCAAACTCGGAAAATACATAAATTTTAGCTCATGGTTGTGTTGTTTCCGCATGTTCTCAATTATCATGCGGATTTGCTCTTGCTCGTCCATTTTGGTAGGCATGGCCGCAGCCTTTCTCCTCCAACGCTTGATGAAGTCAGACATGGACTCACCGTCTTTCTGTCGGGTTCCTGCAAGATCGATTCTGGTGACTTCGAGGTTCTTAGCATACTCAAAATGATTTAGGAAAGCCTCGCAAACCTCCTCATAGGTTTTGGTATTCATCTTCTGAGTGAGATACCAACGCTGAGGAGTCTCGTCTAGATAGCGTGCGAAAACTTTGGCTTTTTGCATGTCGTTGAGCCCCAAGATGGACATTTCCCGGTCGAACATAGCCAAGTGAATCTGCGGATCCGAGGAACCCTTGTACAAAGCGAGTGTAGGCAGCCTCAACTTTAGGGGAAGATCAACTTCGGGATACGACGCCGTGGAGAAATAATCGAAGCCAGCTGGTTTGTTGGCTTTCTCTATGCGCTCAATCCTTTTAGAAACCCTTTTGACCTCTGCAGCTAGTTGGTTGTCCGGGACAACTTGCCCTACAAATCCTTGTGCATCCTGGGCTTCGATGTAGTCGCGCCCGTTCCCAGAGTCGGCTATCTTTCCTGAAATGTTTTTCTGATGACCAATCTCAAGGGAATTGATTTTGCTTTTCAACTCTTCGATGATGGTGACATACTTAGCCTCCATGTCATTAGTGGCGGACCTATGTTTCTGTTCCATGGCGTCCAAGGCAGCCATGTACCTTTGATCTAAGGCTGCAAACTGGGCCTCTCGCTGACTGGGTTTCCTCCTTCTGCCATACTTGGGATTCGGGTTTATCTGTTGGAAAATAACAGTGGACTGAGCTAAAATTCTGGACCGTGAGAAGTTCTAGGTAAAAACTTGTTTGGGCTGCAAGAAAAGCATATGAGCTGGAATGACCCCTAAATCACAAATGGGCCTAACTTCTTTGGGTCAGAGAAGATGGTTGCTAAGCTGACAAGGATTTTATTGCAGGACTTGTGAGTAATTTCGAGTTCAGGTGGATTCTTTTTATGGCCTAGAACTAATTGGATAATTCAAATTGGGCCAGAAGAGAAATCACCTAAGTCTAGGCTTTTGGGCCGAAGCCCGAACGACTCACATGTTAAACCACACAGGGCCTCTGGGCCGCAAACAAATAGAGCTGCCAATTCGTGTTGGCTAGGTTGATGTAGGAGAAGTTCCTATCAATCTCTAGGCTGGGTAGTGGGCCGATCATACAAGCAAACAAGGCCCACACAAATTCAACATGTCCTCACTAGACGTTTAAATCAAACAGGGTATGGATCGATCCGGAGAGGTGCTTGGGGCGCGGCCCAGGTCACCACAAAGGAATAGGGCTTGCACGCTATCTCTTTGGGCTTCCCCACTCTCTTCACATCACCTGAAGGTGTGCGTCTACGGTCGGGTCTTTGACTGACCAAACAAAGGGCTAGGTAAGGGCACTGCCAGGAAAACGCTTGGGGCTAAAGCCCAGGTATTAAGGGGTGTGGTTAGACGACACCCTCCTCTTTTTCCCCGCTTATTCACATCACCTAAAAGGTGTGAGTCCCTGACAGGGGACCCTCAAATGGGTCCCGGGGTGAGATCGGTTTACGTGGACCCTCGCTCTCATATGATGCAAAGGTACAGAAATTAAAGTGCGCACGAAAGTAAACAAACAAAGTAATAAAGCCATAAATAAACATTTCGAGTTAAGCCCTCTTTCTTAAAATTAAACAAGTTAAAATTAAGAAGTTGGTCCCCAGCAGAGTCGCCAGTCTGTGAGCCTCGATTTTAAACCCTATCCTATGTGATTAAAGCTGATTAGGATCTAAACGGGTTTTAGGTCCACTTATAACCTAAGATTAATAACTATGTCATATAACAATAATTATTAAAACCTAAGCTAGCTCACTGGAACCTATTGAGTCGCCACTAATTTTAACCTAGATCAAATTAGGAAAGGAGAGTTCGGGTTCGGGGGCTTGGTATTCGACTTATTTAGGGTTCAATTACTTTCATTACCCCTAGAAGTCGTTTTTTCCTCTACTTAGTTAATTACGGCTTATTACGAGTCGTTTAACCTAAGTGCGCAAGCTTCTGTTTTTTTGTGTTTTTTAGCATTTTTTGACAGAAAAATAAAGTGAAATTGAAAGCTACCTAAACTAGGTTTCGGAGCAGAATTAGGTCAAATTTTGCTCACGTCCGTAGCCACGGACCCCATGTCCGAGACCACGGACCCCACTTAACCTAAACTATACAGAAGAGTCGAAAATAAAGAAAAACAAAAATTTGCAGGGTCCGGGGCCTCGGACAGGCTGTCCGAGGGCCCGGACATTATCAGAAAAAACCTAAATTTTGAATTTTTTAAATCCTGCCGCCGTCGTGGGCGTCCGGCTTCGGACAGGGCGTCCGGGACCCCGGACATAGCGTCCGTGGGTGCGGACCACCCTCGGACGGCGGCGTTGAGGCTGTTCCCGAAGGTGTTTTTGGCTCAAATTTTATGGGTGCGTAGCCTGAAAGATTCTAAACACGTTAGTGATTGAAAGTTTACAATTTGAATTCGAATTAAACACGAAACTTAGCAAACAAGTTATTGGGCAGAAGCGAAAACAAACGCTAATTCAGAAGCGATAAAAGTCAATTCGACTCCAGATTTTAACACAGAGTAGTTAAAGTTGAACAAAGTCAGAAAAACAAGGCTTCAACCTGTTTTACCTTCGGATCTAATGAGACTCTTCACAACGGGGATCTTTTGATGCTTCGTTGATGCCGGTTTTGGATTGACTTCGAAATGTGCTTGACTCTCCTCCTTCTCTATGCTGTTAAGGACGTTTCTCTTCTGTTTTTGTGGTGGTTTTGCGTGTTTTTGGTGCTTGGAAGTTCAATAGGAGAAGGAAGGATGAGTTTTTGGTGATTTCGGAGTGATTTCTACAGTGTTTCGGTATTGGGAGTGTTGAAAACGTGGGAGGCAAGTAGACGGCTGTGTCTTCTAACTATGGGGATCATCTACCTTGCCCTAGGTCGTTTTTTGGAAGGCCTTTATAGAAAGAGCATGGCCAAGTTGAAAGAACAGAATTTTTATCTAAAACCTTGATTTTGTGCTCTAAGAGAATCTGATTTTTTAAAATATGTTGCAAGCCGATAAAAATTACGAAAATTTAACTGAAGGTAAAGAATGATTTTTAGGAATTTTGAGAGTTGGAATCGGGTTATTTTGATAAATAACCGATTAGATAAAAATCTCACAATCTGGAATCTCCCAAAATTCATAACTTATTATTGGAAAGTCGAAATTACGGAATTCCAACGGCATTAGTCTCTAATAATCATCCTCTACCCTGTGTTAAAGTTTCATGACATTTTGTTTTGATTTCGGTATTTTCCAGAGGAGAGAGAAAATTGCAAAAATGATTGAATTCTCTTTTAAATTTTGGGATAAGGTTCCAAAAAAATAAATTCAGGTTTATGACTGTGTGTAGTCATGCTAACCATGTGACAATTTTATTTTAATTTTGAAAACCCTTTATTTCTATTTTGAGGTTATTTCATGTGTTAATTATTAAAGAAACTAGCTTATTAAAAGCTTAATTTCCAGAATAAATATTATCAGAAAATCATGAAATACCTTTCATAATGACTATGATATTTGGAAGTGTTTGGAGATAATGAACAAGTCATATGAAAATAGAAAATCCCGAGAATGTCCTTGGAAAATCCTGCATCGGTGCATTTGACCATTTTGCCCTTCGTAACACGTATGCCTTAGAGACTACTCCGAGGGGGTTGGAATTTTGGGTATAACAATACTTGCATTACTGGATTACCGAGTATTTAAAGTATATTCAATTACATTCCCTTTTTCCAATCTACCAAAAATAATGAGTTTAAACATCTACTCATCTATACCAATGGCCATTCTTTCATTATCCAAAAAGGGGTGTACCCCCATGGTACACCGGCTAACAAAAACTTACAGCCGTGTACTACTTAGTACACCATTCACAATCCATTGTTTACAGACAAAAGGAATAAAACTAAGTCTTCATCATCTTCACCCGTCTCGAGGACCTGCATTCATATTAAAACGGGGCCCCAAAGGGCTCAGCATAAAGCTGCATATGAACTCCGCATATACCGAGTGCTAACAAGGGCACGCCGACTATTTGACGTCCACTAAGCATGCAATTCATTACTTTCATACATACATGCTTTGCATACAACATACAATCATATACAATAGCTTACGCAATCCAAGACATTAGTACAATAGTATACACCATACTTGCCTTCACAAAGGTTAGCCAAGTTACGCACCCGGGTTAATCGGAATGCTTATTACTCTTTACTCATCACACAATACTTACACATTCTCTTTCATACTTTGCTTACCTACTTTTCCATACTCATTTACTTGTTCTTACTTACTTATTCATACTTACTTACTCATACTCACGTTAAGCCGGTATGGCCTCTGGGTAGGGACTACACCGTCCCACCACCAGGCTTTACTTGACTCACCAATCCGGGATGCTACTCATTTAAGGGGTTTGGGCCGCGGACCAGTTTAAGAGTCAGGAATCGGATCCAACCTCTTGTGTCTCCTCATCCTCACGCGTGGCCGAAACTATATCAGACTTCTACTCATTCCAATTTAATTACCAATTTAAGTTAGATTGGTTAGCTCGTTAGGAATTAGTTAGAAGTCCAATCACAAACATAATCGGTCACAATACAATACATCATACCTACACCCACTCACATTCATCCATACATTTCATGAATTATACAAACTATGATTTAAAGAGAATATTCACAACATACATCACTACATATTCACAAGTAAGCATAATAACTCCGATTCGTGCATTTATCTTATTCGGTGATCATTTAGCACCCAACACACAAATCAGAGTAACCAAGGTAGCATACGGGGCATGAGGAATTCATACCGTTCACCGTTGTACTTGTATCCAACTTTCCTCCGGTGTTCATAATCCAAGTCCTATAACATACATGTGATCGAGTGGTTAATTCTCTACGGGTAATCCAACACGTTTCATCCTTTATGTTTTCCCAATGTACCATTACTAGTTCCTTAGATTTCTTACTTAATCCTAAAATTATTTATTTCACATCATTTGCTAAGCTCATTTTCTTAGGTTCTTATGTGCATATTATTTTCTCCTTACCATCATTATACTCCCTATGGTTTACTGCTTAAGCCCATAATTTTTTTTTTGTCCGGACCTCCCCTATGGGGCGGTCCCTAGGGGCGGTCCGAGACAGAAGCCATCCGGCCTGGGATTTCGACTGGACCTCCCCACAGGGGCGGTCCGTAGGGGCGGTCCGAGACAGAAACCAATTTTTTTTTATCTTCTCTGCACTGGACCTCCCCTGTGGGGCGGTCCCTAGGGGCGGCCCGTGACAGAAACCATCTACACTGCGAGATTCCAGTACTGGACCTCCCCACAGGGGCGGTCCGTAGGGGCGGTCCACAACAGAACCTATTTTTCAAGGTGTTTTTCTTCTCATTTTGAACTCCAAATTCACCCCAATCTTTTCCTAATCATTCCCTAACCTTCCCACAAGTTTTCTACATGTTTAAACACCTTAAAACACTCCTTAACTCATCTACTAACTCATTACTCTTTTCTATATCAATTCATACACTTTGTTTCCTACATTTTCATTTCAGCACTTGCATTATCTCTTCTTAGTCTAGTTTTGCTACAGATTTTAACTCTCACTTCCTCCATCTATTGCTCCCTCTTATAATGTCATTTCCAAGGCTTGTAACACATTAGACATCTCTCCTAAACTACCCACTAAACAGCTCCAATTAAAATCTTTTACAAGGACATACTTTGACCTAGTTTTCTAGTTTTTTAAGTGTTCTAGTTCTAGGTAAATTTTGACATAACCTCCCCTATATTTTTACATTCTCACCACATGTTCTAGTTCCCAAATCATCACTCATTTCACCTGTTTGTAAACAGCATTAATATACCAACTCTCCAACACAATACTACACACTAAACACTTCTAAAATTCCTGCACTCAACATGTAATTCCCATCTAGTTTGTGACAGTTTTTAAATGTCTTTTTAAGCTTCAAAATGGTTTTGTTCTTCTTCCACATTACACTACTACTCATCACCATTTTACAATACCCATTTACACTACTAAAAATCTGTTACATGATAATTTACAAGACTACACAAGTGAGTATCATTTACCTTGTTCTTCTTCTAGCTTTTCCTTTCTTCTTCTTGCTTCTTTCTTTCTTCTTTTCTTTTCCTCTTTTCCCAACAGCTATGAAGTTTCAAGCACTACACTACAGCCCATACATACCACCGTTCAATTCAACTAACCCTTAGATTATATTAAAGCTTTTAAGGCAAGTTTCTAGGGTTTAGGGATTCATTACCTTGCAAAGGAGTAAGTGAGGCTTGGAACAGCACTAGAGCAATATTTCTCACCCTCCAAGAATGCCAAAATCGGCTAGAGTACAAGGAAACCAAACAAGGTTTTAGCTAGACTTTCGTTTTGCCCACAAGGCTAGAAAAACACTGAGGTTTCAAGAAGATTTTTACCTCAAGATGACAAGGAGAAGGAGGTGGTTCTAATGGTGGTCTTGAAGCTCCAAATGCTACACACCCATGGAGATGAAAGTGCTCCTTTTCGGATTTAGAAAAGAGGGGAATACTCTCCTTGGTGAGAGGATTCCAATGGTAGTATTTTTGTAATTTTTGGAGAAGGTTCAAGCACTTAACAAGATGAGAGAAGATGGAGTTTTGTGAGTGTTCTTCATTTCTCCATTGTTGCCGGTTGAGGAAGAAGAGAAATAGAGAGGAGGAGGGGGCTGTGTACGTGAGTGAAGAGAATGTGAGGATAGGAGAGAGAGTGCGAGTGATAAGTAAAGTAGTTACCTTTTTGCTTTTTAATTATTTTGTTGTTTTGTAAATAAGAGGGAGTAAGTGAGTGTGTGAGAGAGGGGGATGGGGTCGGCTGGCACCAGCACACACACACACACACTTTACAATTTTTATTTTCAAAAGTGGACACATAAGTTTGGTCTATTTATGTTTCTACCCCACAACTTCCCGTTTTTGACAGTTTTTACTAATTTCTCGTTTTATTGATTTTATTGATTCTAGACCTTCACTAATATTTATTAATGACTATTTGGTTGACCAAAATTGTTACAAGTCTATTTGACCCGCTTAAAGACACGTTTTCCCGGTTACCTCGAAAAACGCGCTTTAAGATTCATTAGTGTTTTTAATCCATTTTAGGGATCCGTTCTCTTCCGGATTTGTTCCCTAATATTTATTTAGACTTAATTAAGCTTCTAAAATTATTTATTAGCCTAATTAATCACTATTTTTAATTACGAGGTATTTCACCTACACTCAAACACTCTAAATATAGATCAATACAACGTATAAAGTGTTTGTGTGCAATAGCTCTATAAGCTAGATGAGTCTATGTGAGCGTAGAATGAACATAGTCACTAAAATAATCTCTTAAAGTGAAAACTCTCTCTATCTCTCTGTGACTCTCTCTCTCGTGAAATGTGTAAGTGAAAAGTCCCAACTATTACAAATGACTTCTAACTGGTTAAATAATGAAAAAAACCCAAAGTAACTGCTCCAATGATGTGCAAACTGATGTTTCCATGACCTCCCACTAAGCATTGGGTAGGAAATATCTCAACTGCATTGTAGTGGGACTCGTTTTCGCCATCTTTAACCTTGACCACAGTGATTATCGAAGTTGATCATATGTGAACGTGTGTAATAGTTATTTCCTTTTATTTCTCCTCATTTTAACAGTAGAGGTTCACCTCCTAGCTTCTGGAACTTTTCCAGAGAATCTTATGTCGCAGCGCGGCTCCTTACGAAGTGAGACTCCTTGACGCAATGAGACTACTTTTGTCTTCCAGACTTACTTTGATGCCATTATCAGCAAAATCTTGGATTCCAACACGTTCAGTATCATCTTCGCGCTTAATTGATCACTCCAAACACCAGACCCTTCCTTATGAACCCACATGCAAACTCCACCGCCCTCACTCCATCAAACACCGTCTTCCGCCACTGCCGCCGGTACCCGTTCACTGCTGCCGCGCCACCGGTTGCTCAAGTCGTCGCCCACAAGCTCCAACATCTCTTCGAACCCTAAAACAGGTAAGTTATACTAATTTCGGTTTTGCTCAAAATTTGTGAGATTGGTTGTTCTAATGTAGGAATTATTGATGTATTGTTGTGTTAGATTGTTGAAATAAAGGGGGAATCCAAATTTATGCACAACATTGTTATTAATTTAGTGGAATTATAGGTGCACACAATGTGTTTGAGGAAATGGCTAAGTGTTATAACCTAAGCATTTGTTGTATTTTCTATTGAAATTATAGTATGTAGTGGTATTGTGTGTGATTGTTGAATAGAGTTGGGAATGCAAAGCAAGGGTATAATATATTTTCTACTCAAATTTCGCCATAGCTCCTCTAGTATATTCTCATGCCCAAATGCATTGTTTTTCTCACACAATAATCTCACACACACCAAGTCCTTTCTCATCACATTTCCTCATCCAAATCAACTCATTCTTAATAACTCAATATAGTGCAATAATCTTAAATTGCATAGCACTAAGGCTCTTAAATGACATGGCTCTTAGGCCCTTAAATGACTTAAACTTAAACACTGAATTTCCCACATGTATAAGCTTTCAACCTGCAAATACACTCATCAATCTCATAGTAGTTATAATGCTCTTAAAATCCACCTTAAACTTATAACTAACTCATTCTCATTAGCTCCTTTATCACAAGTTCATAAGCTTGTTTAAGTTCTTTTCTTAGGTTATATAACCCAATACACAATGTAAGCTCTAAGCACATTGGTACTTATCTAAAACTCATTCCTTAATCTTAAACCACCATTAGGTAAGCATTTTACCTTGTTTTCTCAAGCTTATCTTAATCTCCTCCTTAGACCTTCTTCTTGCATAGATCTCGGCCACCACTTAAATTCCCCTTGCCAATGTTCTAATCAATATTCAATGACTCATATGAGTACTAAACAATACACTAACCTCAAGGAATAAAAACCTAGGTTAAAATGTGTTTTAAGGTCTTATAATGAATATTTTACCTTGAAGTCTTAAGGTAGGCTTGGATATGAATCGAGAAGGACCTCCTCTAGCCCTTGGAGAATAGAAAACAAGCTAGAACAAGGCATAAAAATGAAGCCCCATGAGTATAAATTTTCGGTAATGGAGAAAAATGGTGGAAACCTAGTTTTTCTTACATATTCTTTACCTTAAGAGAATGGAGAAGCTAATGAGCTCTTCAAACTTATTTTTCCCCCTTCAATGGCAATTTCCCATGGCTCCAAAATGAGGCTTTTCAAATTTTGAAAAGATAGGAAGCAAGGCCTTGGTCTAACTAAGAGAAATATGTGTTTAGTTTTTGATTTGGAGCAAAGATGAACACTTGGTGAGCAATTGAAGGTGGAGCACCCATGGATGGAGCTCTCTCGGTTGGGAGCAAAAGAAGAGAAGAAGAAATCGTGGAAGGAAGGAGAATGCAGTGTTTAAGTTTAAGTCATTTAAGGGCCTAAGAGCCATGTCATTTAAGAGCCTTAGTGCTATGCAATTTAAGATTATTGCACTATATTGAGTTTTTACTAATGATTTTTCATTCTATGTCTTCAGCGAAAATGTTATAACAGGATTGCATTTACCATTGTTTCAACATGTGTTAACGGTCTTGTTATTGATAGCACTGGTTGCAGCGGATGCATTGCTCTTTACCGTCGGGATTCCATTGTCTTGCAAGTGCAATCTTACACAACGCATCATATTGGTGTATTGACCGGGGTTTGAGGTCTGGTTGGCGTTGTAGTTGTGTAAGTCCCTTAGTACTCCAAGACACGTCCCTGACTGGTTGTTGACGTATCGCGTGGATGTCATGAGTAGGGATGACGATTTTAAACGGATACCCGCTAACCCGATCCAAGTAAATGGATGAAAACCTGAAATAAACGGATGACGGATCGGGTGACGGATGACCGGGTGATGGATCGGGTCGGGTGATGGATGAAAACATTTCATCCGTCACCCGATCCGTTCACCCGACCTGTCATCCATTTAAAGTTACACTTACACCCTGTTTTATTCTAAAGTAACCAAACAAAACATAAGATATAAAAAATGATGGAAAAAAACATGTATACACTCCTCTTCTCTTGTACGCTATCACTTTTTTTTACCGTATCAGTATATTGTTGTACTCGTACAACCATTCACTAGCCACAACTTTTTTCAAGTTTCATAACCAAATTCCAACCCTACATTTTATACTACTGCACCGCCGCACTGACACCACTGTCGGTTATCACCAAGCCACAACTTTTTTATATTTGTTTTATGAGAGTTCAATGTTTTTTAAACTCTGAATTTCACCCGATTATCACCCGATCCACCCGAATCACCCGTGGATGACGGATGGACAGATGACAGATGAATCTTTTACGCATGACGGATGGACAGATGATGGATGAAAAAATCGGGTGACGGACGCGGGTGATGCTTCACCCGACCCGAACCCGATTCATTGACATCCCTAGTCGTGAGATAGGTAACAATATGGAATTTAAGGAGGTAAAAACTGAAGTAACTTTAAAATGGAATCTATCTATTAGATTAAAAATTACACCCTAGCGAATCACTCAATCTCCCTCTTGCCCCACCAACGGACTTAATACAGATACAGACTTTCTCAAGCCCTTCGACCCTGATCAATCTCTTCTGATATACAGTCCCTCAACAGTTCCACCGACGGCTGTCCTAGCTACCCACGCAGTACACTAAACAATATGAGTTATAGTACTTTACCCTCTCACACTACTGCTCTTTACAAGACCTTACACACTCGCTGATAATTAAAACACTAAGATAAAAACATTTAGAAGCCTAAGCTCTCTATTGTAATATCGACGGTTTTTACCCAAGTTTTAGCAACCTTCACAAATGAAGGTAAAAAATATTTATAGAAAATTTGCTATTCTCCTATTAGTGGAATCAAAAACTCATACATAAGTCTTATGAAGTCCAAGTGAAACACCCTAAGTTTCTATGGTATGGATTACATTGCTAATTAAGCGCTATAAGCTTTAAAGCGCCTTAAAACCCACTATTAACATAATGCACGCATTATGACTGAAAGTGATCTCTAAAGTTAGTCTTGTTTTACCCTAACTTCGTTATCTTAAGAATTCCTTTCTAAGGTGGAGTTGGACGTAATATGGGCCTATAAAGAGAGATTTTAGCTTATTAATCCTTAAGCTACTCTTTTCGAAGTAGTATGCTAGAATGCTCCAATAGAACTAGGACAACCAAGCTAGGAGGTGATGCAGCTGCTAGTAAGTACTAGTAGGCAGACAAGTAGGTGACTCAGCAAGCTAGTAAGCAAGTAGGACCTTATAACTCTGAGGTGACAAGCTAGCAAGTAGGACATTTCAAGCAGTAGATGTCAAGATAGGTTGTTAACCACTAAGACCAATGAGAATCCTACACATAATCAAGCTAGTAGAAGGTAGCATGATCCAGTTGGAGGCGGCATAGACTGAAGGTCAGCCAGTTCTTATTTTCTTCAATCTTAAGTAACCTAGCTCATAAGTTAGTTTATTGGTCCAATGAGGTTTAAGCCATCTAAAACAAATATAGGCTGCCTCCCACATTCTTAATCAACCAGCCATGAGATGTCGTCAAGTTAGTAGGCCACTCCAAGGTCCAATAAGAAGGGAACAAGTCAAGGCAACCAGCTGCCCATGGAGGTGGCCGACCGCCATTGCCTTTCTCAGCCCTTGTGTTGTCATTAACATGTTAAGCCTTATTTTGAAACCAATAAGGTGCTAACAAGTGGAGATCAAGGTGTCGCCACTTAGGATATTAATTCCTTTAGAAGGAAATCAACCAAGCGCATTCCTTTGCTTATAAAAGGACATTGGAATCACCATTAAAATCATCATTCCACTCCTTAAACACTTACCTATATTATGAACGAAAGAGAGTAGAAGAGAAAAAAAAGTTAACCTAGGATTAGTAGTGGCCGAGAGAAAATAAGAAGAAGAGAGGCCATTATTCTTACCTTTCATAATCATTAATCCACCATCTAAACCTCTTGTAATCAGTAAGAAGTTAGTAGAGTGAAGAAGAAGGCTAAGAAGGAAGAAACCCCGCCTAGGAGAGAAGTCTTGGCCAGGAAAGAAATGGAAAATGAGAGCTCTACACCTTGTCCTACTCTTAAGGTAAGTTTGTTCCTAGTGTGATCTTCTTTCATTCCTAACCATCAATGACGAAAATCAGAAGGTGAGATCAAGAAAGCTTACCCACATTCATGTACTCTTCTAGGTGTTTCAAAGATGTTCTTAGGTGTCCTAGCTTCTAGCAAGGGTTTCCACGGATTCTAGGTAAGGTTTTCATCACCATTCTATAAGATAACTTTAAGACTACCATCCCTTTTCAAATCTACGAGTTTTCAAGGATTAGTACTCCTATATAAGCTATTTAAATCTGTAGGTATCTTAGAGTACAAAACCACTGAATTTGAATTGAGATTTAAGGAAGAAAAGATGTCTTAAAAACCTACCCTGGTGTTTCTTAATGTGGAGGAGTTAATTTGGAAATTAATTATGGTTTATAAACTAGAATAAGCTAGAAACCAACATGGTCACCTAAAGGAATATCATGGCACAAAGGGGTAAAATTAGCTAATGAATGAATCCTTAAGGAAATTGTGTTTTAAGACCTATACTTGATTACCTAAATTATAGGAAGTGTTCTTATCAAGAGGTTATAAGTTAAACTAGACATAAAATAATCTAGATTATTATAACAGAAGGTATATGAGTTTCTTTAAGAGGAGTTGCATGGAGTTCTGGTGACCATAGTTTCAGACAGGAGTCCAAGGTTTGTGTCCCGCTTCTGGTGTAGCCTGTATAAGACTTTGGGGACAAGATTAGCTTTCAGTTATGCCTATCATCCTCAGCTAGATGGTCAAAATCAGAGGACTTAACAAATTCTTGAGGATATGCTGAGGGCATGTGTTCTAGACTTCGGTGGTAGTTGGAATCAGCATGTCACTTTGATAGAGTTTGCCTACAGCAACAACTTCCAGTCTAGTATTGGCATGGCGCCGTTCGAACTGTTGTACGATAGGACGTGCAGGTCTCCCATCTTTTGAGATGACTTGAAGGAGAGAGTTATGGTAGGTCCGGATCTGGTACAAGTGTACTCGATAAGATTTGGATCATTCGGGAGTGACAGTTTATTGCCTAGAGCCGACAGAAAAGCTATGAAGATCAGAGGGGTTTGTCGTTTGAGTTTCAGATTGGTGATCATGTCTATTTAAAGGTTTCGACTGTCAAAGGAGTGGTCAGATTTAGGAAGAGTGGCTACCTAGTCCACGCTTTGGTAGTCCATTTGAGATGCTTGAGATGATTGAACTGGCGGTGTATCACTTTGTGCTGCCGCCAGCTTAGCAAAAGTGCATGATGTTTTCCACGTTTCCATGTTGAGGGAGTATGCCCATGATCTGACATATGTGATTGAGTTTGGTCCGCTTCAACTGCATGAGGGCTTCTCCTATAAGGTCGTTCCCATTCGTATCTTGGCTCATGACATTTGTAGACTGTAGAGTAAGACCCTGCTGTGGAGGGTGATTTTTCGGTATGAGGGGGGGTCTATCTAAATATGGTCTGACTGAGAAGTCGAGATCCTAGAAATTGCCATTCTGTGGAGGGTGAAAACCCATTACTCTGGCATCCCTCAAATACCTACTACATCGTCCGTCTTTCCCATAAAGCTTATGGGGAATGCTAGTGAACACTACACCCGCTCTCAATGGGCTCCACGCGGACTTATGCCTCTATAAGGCAGAATTGACTAGAGTCGCCACCTAGTTTGACCTAAGATACTAGGAAGGAAGGGAATGAGGGTTCTAAGAAACTGTTGGTTGACTCTGAGATTGTTCCCTATGGATAGGACTTATCTGGTCGCGTCAGAGATTCTGTTGTGGGTTCGTACTGGGTTACACCCCTTAGAAGTGGCAACGACCACGACTTCGGATTGGTGCCCGAGGAAACCTCGGTCTCCAGTTGTCGGGATTGTCTTCTTTCAAAACCTTATTAAAGAGATTCATTTAAAAGCCAAGGATAGGATTAGGACAGGAGGAGAAAAGACGAGTGGATGAGGCGAGCTTTTCTGCCAAGCTAGCGCCAAGAAGAATTGATGAATTCAAATGAATATAAAAAGAAGATTTGAGAAAAGTCTAAGGTTGAGTGAAAGAACAAGACTTAGAGTCCGATGGTTTGAAGTTTGTGGGAAATCAAAGAAGGTTTGAGCATTTTGAGAGATATGAGGGCCACCTTAAAGGGGAAAAGGGGTTTTTTGTTTGGAATGGAGTCGCACCCTGGATGGGTTGCCTACGTACTCAACTCTCCGCTGAGATCAGACCTTACGTAGTTCAGGTTTATTAGGAGATGCTTGAATCCTCCTGGGTTGTTTGAAGTATGAGATGTTTGAAGTATGGGATGTTTTAGTCTGTGAGACGCTCGGGTCTATAAGACGTTTGAAACCTTGAGATGTCAAAGTCTGTGAGACATTCGGATCTGTGAGACGCTCGGGTCTGTGAGATGCTCTGGTCTGTGAGATATTCGAATCATTGGGATAACAAAGTCTGTGAGACGCTCGGGTCTGTGAGACAATACGGGGTTGTTTAGAGGTGAGATGGCTGAGTGAAAAAAGGCATTTTGATTGATGTGGGGACGCACCCTGTGTGGGTTGCCTACGTACTCAACTCCCTGTTGAGATCAGACCTTACGTAGTTCAGATTTTGTTTGGGTTTTGGAAGTTATGATGTTTGTGGAGCTTGAGGATATTTGTAGTGTTTGAGATTTAGAAGGGTTCGAAGTTTCAAGAAGTTTTGGGTTTTAGGAGGTTAGAGTCTGTGAGACGCCCAGGTCTGTGAGACATTGAAATTTCATAATGATTGAGTCTGTGAGACGCTCGGGTCTATGAGACATTCGAGTTTGTGAGATGTTCGAGTCTATGAGACGCTCGGGCCTGTGAGGCTTTGGAAGTTTGAATGAAGTTAGAATCTGTAAGAGGATTTGATTTTATTGCGAGTTGGAGTTTGAATGATGATTTGGGTATGAAGTGATTTGGAATTTTGAAGATGATTTGAATGTGTGAGGCAATTGGTATTTGAATAGAGATCCCGAGTTTTTTTTTAAATTTGAGGTTTGAAAGCGATTGAGGAAAATCATTTTATTGTAAAAGGGCGGATAATCTCGAGGGATTACCCTATGTACCCCCTCGAGCACGAAATTTAATGAATGGTAAGTGCCGAGGCTCGAAAGATGGGGTAATGAATTTATGTCGAAAAATAGGATTCAGAGAGAAACACCATGAATGAGATGTTCTTGGTTGAACCCTAATAATGTCCCTAACTCCCTGCTTTTAAAACGTTAAAACTGAAAATATTGAAATCGAATGGAAGAGAGTTAGACGATTCTAAAATCCCGGCTGCAACTAGGAAGGTCGTTACTTCCCTAGCACCCCGCCTTGTAAAAATCTAGGCTGCAATTAGGAGAGGTTTGTCGCCCTAATGCTCCGCCTAAAGAAATCCAGACTGCGACAAGGGAGGTTACGACCCCAGGGCCCCGCCATGGATTTTTATTTTGGAAGGGAGACAAGCGATGTTCTAACCATGGAGGAAATGTTTTGAAGGGGTAGACATTTCTTGCTCCCCGAAAACGGTTTATTTGAGTTAAAAACTGAGTTGGAAAACTTTTGAAGTTGTTCGGAATTGTCTGTAAAGAAACACTGATTTTGAGAAATGTTTTTAGGAGGAAACTTTCTGTATATGTGAGAAGAACTTTCTGTATTTTAGAAGAGTTTTCTGTGATGTAAGAAGAGTTTTTCCTTTAAAATTCCACAAAATGGTTTCTTTGAAGACATGATAGAATGATTGTTTGAGAAAGAATATTTTTGTGAATAAAGCCAAAAAATAAGGAATGTTTTTGGATTTTTGAATGGGATTTACAAGTTGGATTTGAGTTGGGTTGAATTGGTCGAATTGAATCGGACTGAACTGGATTAAAGATAGGATGGTTTGGATTGAATGGAGTTGGATTGAATCGAGTTTAGGCCAATCTTGAATTGCGCTTAGGCCGTATTTGAATTGAACTTGAGTTGGGTTAAAGATTTGGGGTCGAGGTTAAGGTTCTGGTCAATGTCAACGTTTTGGTCAAGGTCAAAATTTTTGGTCAAGGTCAAAGTTTTTGGTCAAGGTCAACATTTCTGGTCAAGGTCAACGCTTTCTGGTCAAGGTCAACATTTTTGGTCAAGGTCAACATTTCTGGTCAAGGTCAACATTTTTGGTCAAGGTCAACATTTCTGGTCAAGGTCAACGCTTTCTGGTCAAGGTCACCATTTTTGGTCAAGGTCAACGATTTCTGGTCAAGGTCAACGCTTTCTGGTCAAGGTCAATATTTTCTGGTCATGGTATGATTTTTGTGGGTTTGGTATGATTTTTGTGGGTTTGGTTTGATTTTTGTGGGCTTAGTTTATTCTTTGTGGGCTTGGTTTATTCTTTGGGGGCTTGATTTATTCTTTGGGGACTTAGGTCTATTTTGGACTCTGGGCTATGGGCTTTGAGTTTTGGGTCTTGGGTAATGGGCTTGGATTGTGGAGTAATGGGCCAGATAGAGTAGTGGGCCGAGCTTGGATTGGGCCGGGTTTTGAAATTGGGCCGAATCTAGTAATGGGCCAAGTTGAGTATTGGGCCGGTCTTATGGGCTTTGAGCCGACTTTGGGCTTGGGCTTTTTCGGCCGGTTCGGGCTTATTGGGCTGTATCTGGACTTTGGGCTTATTGGGCCGAAATTGGGCTTGTTAGGCCGGAATTGGGCTTTTGGGCCGGTTTTGGGCTTTTGGGCCGGTTGTGGGCTTTTGGGCCGGTTGTGGGCTTTTGGGCCGAACTTGGGCTTTTGGGCCGAAACATGTTTGGGTATGGACTGGATTGGGTATGGGCTAGTTCTACAGGTATTGGGCCTGATTGGGTATGGGCCGGTTCTGGTGAGATTGGGCCGGGGTTTGAAATGGGCAAGGCTTGGTGGGATTGCTGGGAGTTGGGCTTTGATAGTAGATTTGTAAAATGGGCTGATTAAAAATTGTTTGAAACTATTAGGAGCTAGTGGGCTTAAGTCATGTCTGAATGAAAACTAGGACTTACAAATGGATTGGATTTTTGTTGATTGTATATTTTATTCTGAAATTATGGGATGATTTGGAAAGTTTTAGGGAATGAGGGTATTCCTCACATGGACCGTGTCTAGGACTCGTATGCATTGAGGATACCCCAAACCTAAGGCTTTTCTAAAGTGGGCCACAAGAGTCCACAAGAAGGATCATCCTATTGGGCTGTCTAAGGCTTAAATAAAATACAGAAATGAAGAGCAATGGATGCAGTAAAGCTATGTATAAGGTATGTACATGTATAGTACGAAAAAATAATAATAATTAAAGAGCAAACCATATGACGGTTAACAGATTAAAAACAACCAAGAAACCAAATCAAACTTTAACACAATTGGTCATGTTTCATTCTCCTTCTCGAAAGCAAAAGACTAAATCAAAGCATTTCCTGAGTCGAGGACAAGCACTTCCACATGACTGATTTACGCTACCCAAATAAACCAACCAACCAGGGTATTCTAAATCAAAGGTGCTGCAATTACCCGGATTTTGTTTCCTTATTTAGTTACAAACACTAACCTCTTCGAATAGATGAGACAGATAACATAAATCTACACCGATTTCAACAACAGAGAGTATAAGAAACATGGAAACACGAAGGTGAACCAGTCTGGCGCCCACAACAAACAGATACCAAGCAGGGTACGAATATAGCCAACAGGATTATCATCTATTTTTCAGATAAGTATCCAAACATGCTTCAGACGAGAACTTTGGACCCGAAAGTTTAGAAATAGGTACTCAGAGAAGGATGGAATTTCCAAACCCGAGAGGGTACCAAACCCAAAAGCCCACCGTCTTGGTTAGCTTGTAAAGTCCAAGGTCAAATCCAAGTCGAGCAAGCCTGATTCAATTCTCACGGTACCTCAAGCAAAGCACACAATCAGAGGGTAAAGATGATGAGTCTCATAGTATGAATACCACAAGGGATACTGGAAAACCATTTTTGAATCTGAAAGCAAGGTGCAAAATCATAAAGAAACTCGTAGTATATCAGTCTCCAAGCCAGCAAGAGTAACGTTTGAACCATAGCACAAACCCAAGTGCCGTAGCTGTCACCTAAGTCGGGCCAAGAGGCATTCTGGAAGAATAAATCGACTTGGGTTTTCCAAACCCATCACCAACACAAAAGGAGATTGCTATTTCAAATCCATGTCAGCGCAAAGAAATGCAAGTTTCGAACGAGTTAGGTAACAGACAACCACGCTAACATCCAAATCTCTATTCAAACAAAGAACAATGTCTCGAAACCCCTTGACGACATAGACATGAGAGGATTAGCAAGTGATTAAGCAATTTATCGAGATGAGGATAACCGTTTCGTGCTTTTCACGGAGTCAGAAACCATATTAGCAAGAGGTTAAAGTTTGCCTTCAGCCGTTCAAATACCCAACGAAATCATAGAATAAAAACAGAGAAGGAACAGTGTGCAGTATGTTGAGAAAGAAGAAAAAAAATGAAGAACGAGCTTGAAACCGAGAGAGATGACTCATCCTGCATAGGGCCTCCAATCGGAATCAAAATCAAATGGAACGAGGAATGCTAGTGACCTCAAATTTCTTCAGGCGTGTTCGTCTGCCTTCAATTCGAGAGAAACCCAGGGGAAGATGGTACAGACCGCGTTCTTCTCCCTCGTTCAGGTATGTGAGTACGATCGAACAGGAGTGGGATCAATGCTCGAGAGAACAAAGAATTTGTTAAGGGAGGGAGGCAGATGTCGAGAAGAAAAAGGGGTAAATCTACAGAGTTGAACTGACGGGTTTCTTTGAGTTTTTTTTTTTGGAGATGGACAGGGATTGAAGCAGATGAGGAAAATAAATCTGTGGAAGAAGTATGAGGGAAGAAGATGAAGGTGTTGGGTTGTAGTCGAGGGAAGATGATGAGGGTCGACTGGCTTTTTTTTTTGAGAAGAAATGTTTAGCTTGCAGGGAACAGAGACGAGATAAGGAAGAGAATGATCGTCGGCTGGGTTTTAGTAGAGAAGAAGAAGATGAAGGTGTCGGATATGAAGAGAATGGAGGCGGCGTCGCCCGTCTCCCCTAGGTTTAGATGTTAGGGCTTTTTATAAAACTGGGAATAGGATTAGGGCTTAGTGATCTAGGTCGGGTTTGACCCGGGTCAACATTAGGGCTGCATTTGGATTGGTTTGAAACTGGACAGAAAAATAAAAAATCTCATGCTGGTGCCTGGATTCAAACACAAGTCCTTCACTATGCCAATAAAGCATGTTAACCAGTTAAGCTATGGTGGAATTCATGATATAAATGTAGGAAATAGGAATAATCCTTTCAAGTGAGCTGCATCAGAACAAAAAAAAATGCCACCATGGTCCCATCATCATTCGAACCCAGGACCTATTGCTTCACCAATAAACATGTTAACCAGCTATGCTAACTCAAAACTCAATGTATGAATGAGGGAAATAATACTAAAGTTCCGATTCGAACTAAAAAACTCTTACAAAAATGTTGTCGTTTTAAACAAAAAATATACAGTAAAAAGAAACGATTTTATCAAACTAAATGAATTGTTTTCTTCCTAAGAGGCATGGAACTACGAAATATGATCATTAAGGTGTAAACATAACAATATGGAAAACGAATGAATTAACGCAATATAAAGTACATAAAATAATGAAATAGTACTAAAATGATGATGATAAAAATGAAGAGTACATGATAGAAATAGTAAGAAATAGCAATACATGGGATAAAGTAAATGAAAATGAAAAGAAAATTGGATAGATAAAAACAAACGAGAGATAAAAATGGAATACATAAAATAATAATAAGATAAGTAAATAAAACAAAATGAATGGGTTTAAAACCGGGTTATTGTTTGAAAATTCATTTTTGGAAAGTCGTGTTTTTATGAAATGCTTTGAAAAAGGTTACAAAATGACGGTTTCGTTATGGCACGCATGCTATTATTTCGGAATTTGCTTTATGAGGTGAGGATTTTTGGTGTCTACAGATGGCTCCCCTTGATTCAATTCTAAAAGCCCTTGTAGAATTGGATCAAGGTTGACGGGGCGCCAAAAATTCTCACAATGGTTTAATGGTGCATAGGGATGCGACCGTGAGTGTATGAATACGATTGAAAGTACGAGGACTTATGACGAACCTCAGTTAGACCTCTTGACATCTAACCCTAGGACTTAAGATGAGCCTAGGATACTAACAATCCGATTTGGTTTTAGGGTGCACGAGGGCTTAGGAGTGCCTCAACTGGACCTCTTGATATCCAGTCATAGGGCTTATGATGGGCCTAGAATGCGATTGAGAGTACGAGGACTTAGGAGTGCCTCAACTGTACCTCTTGACATCCAACTATAGGACTTATGACGAGCCTATAATACTTTGAATGGGTACCTTACTAGTAGCGTAATAGCTGCCTAGCAGGCGGATGTGAAACGATTTCGCACTAGTAGCGTAATAGCTGCCTAGTGGAGGAAATGTGGGACCGTACTAGTAGCGTAATAGCTGCCTAGCAGGTGGATATGGATGTGAAACGATTTCACACTAGTAGCGTAATAGCTTGCCTAGTGGAGGAAAAGTGGTGGGACCGTACTAGTAGCGTAATAGCTGCCTAGCAGGCGGATGTGAAACGATCTCGCACTAGTAGCGTAATAGCTTGCCTAGTGGAGGAAAAGTGGTGGGACCGTACTAGTAGCGTAATAGCTGCCTAGCAGGTGGATGTGAACTGATTTCGCACTAGTAGCGTAATAGCTCGCCTAGTGGAGGAAAAGTGGTGGGACCGTACTAGTAGCGTAATAGCTGCCTAGCAGGGTGGATGTGAACTGATTTCGCACTAGTAGCGTAATAGCTCGCCTAGTGGAGGGAAAGTGGTGGGACCGTACTAGTAGCGTAATAGCTGCCTAGCAGGTGGATGTGAAATGATTTCGCACTAGTAGCGTAATAGCTTGCCTAGGGGGGAAAATGTGGGACCGTACTAGTAGCGTAATAGTTGCCTAGCAGGCGGATGTGAAACAATCTCGCACTAGTAGCGTAATAGCTTGCCTAGTGGAGGAAAATGTGGGACCATACTAGTAGCGTAATAGCTGCCTAGCAGGTAGATGTGAAACTGAAATACCCCAAACCTAAGTATGCTAAGTAAACATAAAATCATGATGTAGTAAGGCTAAAATATGCCTTAGAAAGATTGGTAGACAATTTAAACCAAGGAAAACACAAGAAAATGCCTTAAGGGCAATTAGGGCAAAAATGTGCTCTAAGCTTGGAGTGACTTGGGTGAGTACCCAAATATCATGATAAGACCTTAGTAATATTCTAATGGTCATTTTAAATCAATTAGCAAAGAAAACCAAGCTTGAAAACAAGTTAAAACACAAAATGTGCTTTAAGAAGTCTTAAAGCACATTTTTGAGAAATTGTCTTAGAATTGAGTTTTGAGTGGCTAAATGTCCATCATTACTCTTTAATCAACATGTGTACTAATTAGTATCACATTAGGAAGCCTAAATCAATGGGAAACCAAAAATTTCAGAAATATGTGCACTGATTAGTGAATAGTGCCAAATAGTGACTAGTTTAAGTTTTAAACACTTAAGTCTAATTAGTTGGTCAAACAAGACCATGAATTGCCTTAATTAATGGGGGGCCGGTTTTCTAAGGGAGGATGAGTCACCATGAGTAGTCAAATAATGTTATAAAGAAGAGGATAAAGTAAGAAGTTACTATTTGCTTTAAAAAGCAAAATATCTTCATTAAAGCTACCTTTCTTCTTCTCTCTCTTCATTTCTCCTTCCTTCCACGATTTCTTCTTCTCTTCTTTTGCTCCCAACCGAGAGAGCTCCATCCATGGGTGCTCCACCTTCAATTGCTCACCAAGTGTTCATCTTTGCTCCAAATCAAAAACTAAACACATATTTCTCTTAGTTAGACCAAGGCCTTGCTTCCTATCTTTTCAAAATTTGAAAAGCCTCATTTTGGAGCCATGGGAAATTGCCATTGAAGGGGGAAAAATAAGTTTGAAGAGCTCATTAGCTTCTCCATTCTCTTAAGGTAAAGAATATGTAAGAAAAACTAGGTTTCCACCATTTTTCTCCATTACCGAAAATTTATACTCATGGGGCTTCATTTTTATGCCTTGTTCTAGCTTTTTTCTATTCTCCAAGGGCTAGAGGAGGTCCTTCTCGATTCATATCCAAGCCTACCTTAAGACTTCAAGGTAAAATATTCATTATAAGACCTTAAAACACATTTTAACCTAGGTTTTTATTCCTTGAGGTTAGTGTATTGTTTAGTACTCATATGAGTCATTGAATATTGATTAGAACATTGGCAAGGGGAATTTAAGTGGTGGCCGAGATCTATGCAAGAAGAAGGTCTAAGGAGGAGATTAAGATAAGCTTGAGAAAACAAGGTAAAATGCTTACCTAATGGTGGTTTAAGATTAAGGAATGAGTTTTAGATAAGTACCAATGTGCTTAGAGCTTACATTGTGTATTGGGTTATATAACCTAAGAAAAAGAACTTAAACAAGCTTATGAACTTGTGATAAAGGAGCTAATGAGAATGAGTTAGTAATATAAGTTTAAGGTGGATTTTAAGAGCATTATAACTACTATGAGATTGATGAGTGTATTTGCAGGTTGAAAGCTTATACATGTGGGAAATTCAGTGTTTAAGTTTAAGTCATTTAAGGGCCTAAGAGCCATGTCATTTAAGAGCCTTAGTGCTATGCAATTTAAGATTATTGCACATATTGAGTTATTAAGAATGAGTTGATTTGGATGAGGAAATGTGATGAGAAAGGACTTGGTGTGTGTGAGATTATTGTGTGAGAAAAACAATGCATTTGGGCATGAGAATATACTAGAGGAGCTATGGCGAAATTTGAGTAGAAAATAAGTGTTTAGGTGAGGGTGGTGAATTAATATGACCTAGGATTTACTAGGAGTCATTAGGAAGAATTTGAGTGGAAATGAGTTAACTAAGGAGTTCTTGAGGATGAGAATGACCTAGAATGGTCTATGAGGAAGTTAGAGTTTAGATGGGTGTATTGAACACACCAAAGTCATGGTATGAGGAGTAGTAAGACTTGTGCAAGAATCTGGAAGAGAAAGGTGTGGGAGAATGTTGTCAAATGTCAAGGAAAGTGACTGGGAATGTAAAGAGAGTATGATCATGAGAATGGTGAATAAGATGCATAAAAGAGGTGGGAATGTTAAGGAGGGTGTTACATGGTCAGGGTAAATGAAGAACCATGTTAAGGTGTTAAGGTAATGGAAAGCAATGTATAAGTAAGCTCAAGAGTTTAGGAGTGTTGAGTAACAAATAAAAAGAAGAGAAATTGTGCATGGACATGCAAGATGACCTTGGAAGGATTGAGCAAAGCAAAGATGTAATGTAGTGATGTTAAGGAGGAGCTATATGGGTTGAAAAGAAACACTTTGGTTAGTTGAAGTTTTAGACATAATGTACATGTTGGAAAGAAAAGGGATTAACTAACAAGTGTTACGAGTTTTTGCAAGGATTGAGTAAAAGTTTGAGAACATCTTTGGAAGTTGTTTTAATGAGTTTGGTGGAGGTTATAAGGTGGGTTTAAGGTGCCAAGATGGTGTTGGACCTATTAGGACACTTGTGGAAGAGTTTGGAATTGAAAGAGCAATTTAAGAGGAAAATCTGTAGTGGACCGACCCAGGGTCCGACCCAGTTTTGGGTCGGTCGGGCCATGTTGAGCCAGCCGGAATGTCTCTGGACTGGACCGACCCAGAGGGTTTGGGTCGGTCGGCTTAGCTTTGGGTCGGTCGGGCAAAGATTTAATGTAGGAAAATGGGTTCTGCAATGGACCGACCCAGAGGGTTTGGGTCGGTCGGTCTAGCTCTGGGTCGGTCGGATGGGTTTCAAAAGACGGAAGAGTTTCTGTAATGGACCGACCCAGGGGTTGGGTCGGTGGTGGGTCGGTTGACCCTTAACACTTAAAAAAAAAAAACCCTAAGAGAGTTTAGTGGTATTAATGGTACCCCATTAAGGGGGCAATAATGATTAGAGGTATAAAAACCTGAGGGATTAAGTTAAGAATGAACTTAAAAGTTTAAGATTTAGTTTGTAAGATTAAGTTGTAAGACTTAAGAGGTATTAGGTTGGAATCATTAAGAGTTAAGTAAGTTGGGTTAAGTTAAGTGATTAACAACCTAAAACTGAATGAATGTTTTAGGACTTGGGAATTTGGACTCCGGAAGGGAGTAAGCAACCGAACGACCAACGGTGAACGGTACAGTTCTCTTGTGACCTGCTTGCTAACGAGGTGTCCCTCGGCTTGTGTGCTAATTGTTTTTGTGTGATCACTAAACAAGATAAAGCATGCAATCGAAATATATTATATTTCTTGTATTGTTGTGTGATGTTTGAAAACTAACACAACATACCGTGAGAACTTACTAACCAATGTTTAGTAAGGAATTGAGTGAGACTAAGGAACGCCCCCTAATGAGGGACGATATGAACCGAAAGAGGTTAACCAACAAATATGGTCTTGAGATTACTACTAACTGGAACTTGAGTGAGGAAACCCGGGACCGATCTCGGTCATGCATGCTAAGGAAAAAGGGGGACGGTATCTGAATCAGATCCGCCCTCCGATTAAGGACTTGTCTTCGGACTTGTAGCCTAGGGCCGGTTGCCGGCTCAGCTACGCTGGATTCCCGTCCAGGGTAGGTGGCATTAAGATGGTGCGGTGGGATCACCTAAATCCAGGTTTGGATTAGGCTACAACCATTCCCCTCCAGGAACGGTTGTATTCTGAGAATAAGTTAAGATTAAGATAAGTTACAATCATTCCTTTTTAAAGGATGATTTGTATTGTTAAGATTAAGATTAAGTTAAGATTAAGATAAGTTACAATCATTCCTTTTTAAAGGATGATTGTATTGTTGATTAAGATTAAGATAAGTTACAATCATTCCTCTTTAAAGGATGGTTTGTATTATTAAGATTAAGATTAAGGTAAGGTTAAGATAAGTTGCAACCATTCCTCTTTAAAGGATGGTTTGTATTATTAAGATTAAGGTAAGGTTAAGATAAGTTGCAACCATTCCTTTTGAAGGATGGTTTGTAATACTAAGATTAAGATAAGCTACATCCACTCCTTATTAAAGGATGGTTGTTTCTAAGATTAAGATAAGACTAAGATTGAGGTGAGATAAGGATGGACTAAGATTAAGAGGGAACATTACTTAAGGAGTTAAATAATTAACTCTCTAATTAAGGGAACGCATTTAAGTCGTTCATTGTGTGTGAACTTTGATTGTTCATATATGGATTGTTGTTTACAGCATTTACTATTATGTTGTGCATTTAATCAACCTCCATGCTATCGACAATTAGTCGTCGTAGCCACGTTAGCTTGGGGGCCATGAGGGGATCGTACCAGCATTCGTGCTGACCCCCTTTGGGGGCTGTTTTTACTACACAGGTACAACAGGAAGCGGCCGTCGCGAGAGTAAGAAGAGGATACAAGTGTTAAGGGTTAAGAGTGGCCTACGAGTTGTGCATGTACACTCGTATGGCAATTTAAGTTAGTAAGATGTATAGGATGTGAGGGGGGTTGTAAGAAGGATATGTAAATGTTTAAGATTGTTGCTCTAATGTTCGGTATATTCTGTAGACAGACCGTGGCAAGGTCCTGGATTGTAAAGAATTCCGCTGTGACATGTAGTATATAGCTGTTAAGTTGCGAGACCACAATTGGATTGAGTTGGGGTGTTACAAAAGTGGTATCAGAGCGTAGTTACGCTCTGAAGACAAGAATTACCGAACTTAGGAGGATATTGAGGTTGAGATTGAGTTATGGGTTAAGGGTTGAGAGATAGAGTGAGAGGTGCGTTAGTCAGGACTTCCCGGTGTTTACCGGACATCTATAGTACCTAGGCCCGCCCTCCACATCCCTAACCCTAAATATGTGGAACAAACGCCAGAGAGAAGAAAGCCTTCTCTTACTTGGGGAAACCTGATCTGGCAGTTAGCTAACAATAAGCAGTACGAGGAACATCATGTTGCGCAACAGTTACGGAGAACTTGGAGGTTTTCAATGGAGCGCAACAGAGAAACAGGCGCTACCTATGGTATACTATCAGTAAGGGAACGGAAGTTACCGGCAACATGGGTCGACATGCTACGCAGTCGAAATAACCCACAATACCAATGATAAGGAAAGCACTACGGGTGCAATAGAAGGGAAAAAGAGAAGCGACATGAGTACCGGACAGTGGTCCGAAGGAGCATAACAGCAGGATAATACCAAGCATGAGGATTGAGATTACTGGAAAGTCCAGTTAGAAACGGGAACTCCAAACCCCATATTACGAGGAAGGTTACAGGACCTGGCCGACATAATGCAGACGACGGTAGAAACCCATTCAATTGTATACCGAAGTAGGACTACGATGTAGTGCCTAAAGGAGAATTATTACTTAATAACCACAATAGAATGTGTGGAGACAGGAGCGAGGATTAAGACATAAGAAAATGTTAAGGGGTTCCCTCAGAAGGAGGAACGCCCTGATAAATGACAGTACTGTCAAACAACAAGGAAACTGCCGGATGGACGGTTACCCAAAATAAGAGATTATCGAAGGAGTCCCGAGGACTACCAATTACATGGAAATTAGAAGGAACTGTCACTACCGATGTACCTCATACCAATAACCCATCCTGCATGGCGCACTTGCCATAGCAAGTGCTACCATGGTTAAGTCACACGAAAAGCCATCAAGGCGAGATAGGAGAACGCTACAGTTGTAACACATATTAACACCGGATCGTAAAACCATAAGAACAGGAAAATAAGACCTTTGAAGGCCCGACGGCCTGACCAAAATGAGATAAGGTGACACACCAGTCAGCCGGGAGCGGAACTTGGACAAAGTATTAAACCGTATAAATATTAGCAACGGTATAACCCACTACAACAACAACTGACAGTACGGTAAGAACACAATCCCGAACTCCAAGGGGAAAACCTAAGAGATCGCTTGGTAATGCGAGCAAAAACACTATATAAGCAATGATATACAAGGGATGTATATAAGATACTATTGAGACTATTGAAGCATCGACTTACAAAAAACGGGATAAGACTCCCAGAGTGACCATTAAGGATACCAATAACAACATTCTTCAATGAAGATGTTGGACGACCCAGAAAACAAGGACAAAAGAAATAAACGTAAGCTATAACCTACTAAGGATTAAAGACGTACAACCCTGGAAAAAGGAAAGCTCAGAGGACTACCCCCACAGAGTGGGCATAGTCGAGCCGATCAAACTGAAGAATGACAGTTAATACTGTTGGTTTAACTCATTAACACCCAAGTATGATTGATCATCAACGGGTGGCGCAGTCAACGGAAGTTGAACAAAGCGTTGAGATAGAAGTATAAGATGCCAGGATGATATCCAACTTGGATACCGTAAGGCAAACGCCTACTACGAACTTATCCTTAATTGCCAAAAGACATAAGTCTAGTAAAATGACAGTATTGTCAAAGACATTAAGTAACCTCAGATCACCTGAACAACTTCCATAGCAGGAAGCAGGATGTAACAACTTACCATAAAACCCGATACTACATTTAGTATGTAACCTAATGATTGATGGTGTTCCAAGGGACCAGAAGTTTATGAGGATAACCTACAGATGAGTAAGAGTACAAATAATGAACTGAGACATTAAGCACTAAGAGCCTACGAGCCAAGGATGTTAACCACATCAGAGCCCGAGGCACAGTAAGTTATAAGAGAGCTTGTTTAAGCCACGAAGGAACTACAATTCGTAGAAATGAATGGTTACCAAACCTATAACTTAGATTGGGAAGAACATTACCAAGAAAGGGTGCCAATGAGAATATTGAGATAATACTAAGGACAGGAGCGGAGAACGAACCATGCCTTTTAGGGTGGGGATACCTCTCCTTGTTGTGAGGCCACGAGTGGGAATAAACCCCTCAAAAGGGCTTTCACTTATTAGAGATGCAATACGACTTTGTTAGAGAATGGAAACTGTAAACTTAAGATCACCTTAGAACATACCAGATACACTTGAGTAATAAGGAAGGTCGCACAGATAGACCCCATATCCAACACCCAGGATGTAAGAATTAGTAATGGTCAGAGATAAACATTGTGACTGCACATTGTGGCACGTCCAAATCAATGCTCAGAAGAGCTTGTGATTAGTGGATGACTTCTTCAGTAATCAGTTAAACTACATGGTAATAACATCACTAAGGATGAAAGAAAGCGAAAGAAATTAGCCTACTTACGAATCTGAGATTGGAGCATAACATCTTTATATCAAGAGTCAACTATTTTACAACACGGTACGACAACCGCCAATACCGGAATGAGAGAACCCAGTGTGTTTACACCAAGAAGGGATTGATTATAAGGTAAGACATTATAATAAATGAGTAAGAGGTTGCACCACTAATGGGCAACATGGTAAGGGCCAACTACCATGATAGTAGTGGTCGTGAGTACAATAGTTAAAAAGGTGGATTAAGTCATGGTGCGCGGTAAGGCGACCATTATGTATGAGCCGTCAAATATTGGCACTGAGGCAATTAGATTTGTGAGTTAAGACCAGCATAAATAAGAAAATATGATGATAGACGGACTGTGCATTGATGCCAGTAGTCTGGACATGGTTTGGTAAGATTACACAGGAAGCACACAACCCATTCCTTAAGGAATTGGAAGTGCTTTCCTAATAGGAGAAAGAGGATAAAAGGCTCTATAGAAAGAGACCTAAACTATTAAGAAATAGAATCAGTACGGGATACAGAAAGAGCTAGAGCATACAATACCAAGAACACAATAATGGATTTCCCTTGATTAACTTCAAGAAGAACAATAAATGTTATCATGGAACGATGAAGAGGAGATCGACAACAGAATACTTCATAATTAGCAATAGCTAAACGTGTAACGGACACTATGAGTTTACTAAAACGAGACGTGGGACGACTGCACCCCACAGGGGCTTGCAGGCCTGACACGCTCATTTATGAGTTAGTTGGGTAAGTAGTAATGTACTAGTAAGGTACCCCATGCATGTGAACAAGTGGTGTAAGGAACACGGGAAGTAATCGACTCCGTACCACCGACAACGACGCAAGATCAGACAAGAGCAGCTACTACCACAAACAGTCGAAGAGAAGAATTCAGTTGAACCAGTAACACAGAGGAACCAAAGAACAGATAATTAAGGACTATGAAGTGCGAAGAGCACGGATTGTTAAGTACAGACATTGGACATGTCTTAAGATGTAAGGGATTAAGACTGTAAAGCGCGATATGCACTAAACAGTAGTTTCAGATTAAGAATCATCCTCAGACCAAAGGTCAGTTGGGGAGAACAATTTAGACATTCGAGAGAAATACTAAGAGTATGAGCATAAGATCTTCAAGGAGAATAGATAGACGAGTTACAACTCATTAAGGCCGTGTATATATGAAGATAACACGTGTCCATTGAGACAATTAAGCCTAAGATTATCAGAGTCGCGCAGCGGAAGCTAGCAGACCACTACATTTGAGATTAGACCAAACTAAGTTAAGGAAACGGTATAAATACCGTTAAGAATCCTCGATACAGAGACTAAGTCATTCCTGATCGAATTCTAAGTAAGATAGATGACATGGAAGCTAGAATGCTTGGTAAGAATTAGACATCTTGAACTTATGTTCAAGGATGATATAATGTTGATTACGTGGGCGTAATCCATTTTAAGGGGGGTAGAGCGAAAACCGCTTAGCGTATGTTTGTGTACTGAGTACATAAACTACGGTGTGCATAGCACAAAATAATTTGAGAATATGTTTTATATAAACATTTTGAGATAAATCATGGTTATTGCACACAGAAGATGTGAATACCATATATATTAAGTACCTATCTTGTTAACTCCGGTGTGAGTACAAGTTAAGAGAATTAAGGAGGAGGTTTAAGGAGACTTAAGAAATAAGGAATATATGATGTATGAGTCAATATGAGACTAGGTGTGAGATAAGAATAAGATAACACTATGAGATATCATTTGATATGAGTATGAGGAAGGAAATTGTAATTCTATGAGATATAAGATGGTGAGAATTGGTATGGGACAGTTATAGAACTTAGTAGGAATTTAAGTCTTGGGGTAATTACTAAGAGACGAATTGGGTATGTCGGTGGACTGAGTCCACACTTTGGAGATGTATTGATTATGATTAGAAGAACTAAAAAGATAGAAAATTGGACATGAGTGAATTATTTGGATGTTTGAAAATGACGTGGGAGGTGGAACTTGATTTTCTAGGGATCAAGGGAAACCGAACACAAATTGGGGTGGAAGGATAGTTCTACACTGATGCTGATCACATCAGGGTTGGATGATTCCTGAAACCCCCTACCAGTGGTCACAATTAAATCACACTAAGGGTAGAGGCCTTAGGATAAAATGAAATTGGAGTTGATTGTATTTTTAATTAGAGGAATTATTCCTCACATTACCTCGTAAAAAGGATTACCTTTTTACTGAGTCTCGCCCATGAAGTCGAGGACGCACGAGCCTTTGTCTTCGGACCGGTGACATGGGGAGAGCAGCGTTTTTTGTATTCTGGCCCATGGTGACGAGGACGAATGAGCCATTGTCTACGGACCGGTGACATGGGAGAATACGTTGGAAGTTATGTGAATGTTTTAATCATCAAAAAGGAACAAAAAGAATTTTGAGTGCTATACATGCGTAAGCATATTGTGTGATATTTAAGAATAGGCAAGTGGTGGGTCTAATGATCCAATGAGTTTAAGTATACATAAGTATGATCTATATGATCTATGGAATAAGGTAAGACATGCATTTTAATAAGAAAAGATGCATAGGAACTTTGGGGACAAAGTCCTTTTAAGGGGGGTAGATTGAAATACCCCAAACCTAAGTATGCTAAGTAAACATCAAATCATGATGTAGTAAGGCTAAAATATGCCTTAGAAAGATTGTAGACAATTTAAACCAAGGAAAACACAAGAAAATGCCTTAAGGGCAATTAGGGCAAAAATATGCTCTAAGCTTGGAGTGACTTGGGTGAGTACCCAAATATCATGATAAGACCTTAGTAATATTCTAATGGTCATTGTCATTTTAAATCAATTAGCAAAGAAAACCAAGCTTGAAAACAAGTTAAAACACAAAATGTGCTTTAAGAAGTCTTAAAGCACATTTTTGAGAAATTGTCTTAGAATTGAGTTTTGAGTGGCTAAATGTCCGTCATTACTCTTTAATCAACATGTGTACTAATTAGTATCACATTAGGAAGCCTAAATCAATGGGAAACCAAAAATTTCAGAAATATGTGCACTGATTAGTGAATAGTGCCAAATAGTGACTAGTTTAAGTTTTAAACACTTAAGTCTAATTAGTTGGTCAAACAAGACCATGAATTGCCTTAATTAATGGGGGGCTGGTTTTCTAAGGGAGGATGAGTCACCATGAGTAGTCAAATAATGTTATAAAGAAGAGGATAAAGTAAGAAGTTACTATTTGCTTTAAAAAGCAAAATATCTTCATTAAAGCTACCTTTCTTCTTCTCTCTCTTCATTTCTCCTTCCTTCCACGATTTCTTCTTCTCTTCTTTTGCTCCCAACCGAGAGAGCTCCATCCATGGGTGCTCCACCTTCAATTGCTCACCAAGTGTTCATCTTTGCTCCAAATCAAAAACTAAACACATATTTCTCTTAGTTTGACCAAGGCCTTGCTTCCTATCTTTTCAAAATTTGAAAAGCCTCATTTTGGAGCCATGGAAAATTTCCATTGAAGGGGGAAAAATAAGTTTGAAGAGCTCATTAGCTTCTCCATTCTCTTAAGGTAAAGAATATGTAAGAAAAACTAGGTTTCCACCATTTTTCTCCATTACCGAAAATTTATACTCATGGGGCTTCATTTTTATGCCTTGTTCTAGCTTGTTTTCTATTCTCCAAGGGCTAGAGGAGGTCCTTCTCGATTCATATCCAAGCCTACCTTAAGACTTCAAGGTAAAATATTCATTATAAGACCTTAAAACACATTTTTAACATAGGTTTTTATTCCTTGAGGTTAGTGTATTGTTTAGTACTCATGAGTCATTGAATATTGATTAGAACATTGGCAAGGGGAATTTAAGTGGTGGCCGAGATCTATGCAAGAAGAAGGTCTAAGGAGGAGATTAAGATAAGCTTGAGAAAACAAGGTAAAATGCTTACCTAATGGTGGTTTAAGATTAAGGAATGAGTTTTAGATAAGTACCAATGTGCTTAGAGCTTACATTGTGTATTGGGTTATATAACCTAAGAAAAAGAACTTAAACAAGCTTATGAACTTGTGATAAAGGAGCTAATGAGAATGAGTTAGTAATATAAGTTTAAGGTGGATTTTAAGAGCATTATAACTACTATGAGATTGATGAGTGTATTTGCAGGTTGAAAGCTTATACATGTGGGAAATTCAGTGTTTAAGTTTAAGTCATTTAAGGGCCTAAGAGCCATGTCATTTAAGAGCCTTAGTGCTATGCAATTTAAGATTATTGCACTATATTGAGTTATTAAGAATGAGTTGATTTGGATGAGGAAATGTGATGAGAAAGGACTTGGTGTGTGTGAGATTATTGTGTGAGAAAAACAATGCATTTGGGCATGAGAATATACTAGAGGAGCTATGGCGAAATTTGAGTAGAAAATAAGTGTTTAGGTGAGGGTGGTGAATTAATATGACCTAGGATTTACTAGGAGTCATTAGGAAGAATTTGAGTGGAAATGAGTTAACTAAGGAGTTCTTGAGGATGAGAATGACCTAGAATGGTCTATGAGGAAGTTAGAGTTTAGATGGGTGTATTGAACACACCAAAGTCATGGTATGAGGAGAGTAGTAAGACTTGTGCAAGAATCTGGAAGAGAAAGGTGTGGGAGAATGTTGTCAAATGTCAAGGAAAGTGACTGGGAATGTAAAGAGAGTATGATCATGAGAATGGTGAATAAGATGCATAAAAGAGGTGGGAATGTTTAAGGAGGGTGTTACATGGTCAGGGTAAATGAAGAACCATGTTAAGGTGTTAAGGTAATGGAAAGCAATGTATAAGTAAGCTCAAGAGTTTAGGAGTGTTGAGTAACAAATAAAAAGAAGAGAAATTGTGCATGGACATGCAAGATGACCTTGGAAGGATTGAGCAAAGCAAAGATGTAATGTAGTGATGTTAAGGAGGAGCTATATGGGTTGAAAAGAAACACTTTGGTTAGTTGAAGTTTTAGACATAATGTACATGTTGGAAAGAAAAGGGATTAACTAACAAGTGTTAGGAGTTTTTGCAAGGATTGAGTAAAAGTTTGAGAAGATCTTTGGAAGTTGTTTTAATGAGTTTGGTGGAGGTTATAAGGTGGGTTTAAGGTGCCAAGATGGTGTTGGACCTATTAGGACACTTGTGGAAGAGTTTGGAATTGAAAGAGCAATTAAAGAGGAAAATCTGTAGTGGACCGACCCAGGGTCCGACCCAGTTTTGGGTCGGTCGGGCCATGTTGAGCCAGCCGGAATGTCTCTGGACTGGACCGACCCAGAGGGTTTGGGTCGGTCGGCTTAGCTTTGGGTCGGTCGGGCAAAGATTTAATGTAGGAAAATGGGTTCTGCAATGGACCGACCCAGAGGGTTTGGGTCGGTCGGTCTAGCTCTGGGTCGGTCGGATGGGTTTCAAAAGACGGAAGAGTTTCTGTAATGGACCGACCCAGGGGTTGGGTCGGTCGGTGGGTCGGTGACCCTTAACACTTAAAAAAAAAACCCTAAGAGAGTTTAGTGGTATTAATGGTACCCCATTAAGGGGGCAATAATGATTAGAGGTATAAAACCTGAGGGATTAAGTTAAGAATGAACTTAAAAGTTTAAGATTTAGTTTGTAAGATTAAGTTGTAAGACTTAAGAAGAGGTATTAGGTTGGAATCATTAAGAGTTAAGTAAGTTGGGTTAAGTTAAGTGATTAACAACCTAAAACTGAATGAATGTTTTAGGACTTGGGAATTTGGACTCCGGAAGGGAGTAAGCAACCGAACGACCAACGGTGAACGGTACAGTTCTCTTGTGACCTGCTTGCTAACGAGGTGTCCCTCGGCTTGTGTGCTAATTGTTTTTGTGTGATCACTAAACAAGATAAAGCATGCAATCGAAATATATTATATTTCTTGTATTGTTGTGTGATGTTTGAAAACTAACACAACATACCGTGAGAACTTACTAACCAATGTTTAGTAAGGAATTGAGTGAGACTAAGGAACGCCCCCTAATGAGGGACGATATGAACCGAAAGAGGTTAACCAACAAATATGGTCTTGAGATTACTACTAACTGGAACTTGAGTGAGGAAACCCGGGACCGATCTCCGGTCATGCATGCTAAGGAAAAAGGGGGACGGTATCTGAATCAGATCCGCCCTCCGATTAAGGACTTGTCTTCGGACTTGTAGCCTAGGGCCGGTTGCCGGCTCAGCTACGCTGGATTCCCGTCCAGGGTAGGTGGCATTAAGATGGTGCGGTGGGATCACCTAAATCCCAGGTTTGGACTTAGGCTACAACCATTCCCCTCCAGGAACGGTTTGTATTCTGAGAATAAGTTAAGATTAAGATAAGTTACAATCATTCCTTTTTAAAGGATGATTTGTATTGTTAAGATTAAGATTAAGTTAAGATTAAGATAAGTTACAATCATTCCTTTTTAAAGGATGATTTGTATTGTTAAGATTAAGATTAAGTTAAGATTAAGATAAGTTACAATCATTCCTCTTTAAAGGATGGTTTGTATTATTAAGATTAAGATTAAGGTAAGGTTAAGATAAGTTGCAACCATTCCTCTTTAAAGGATGGTTTGTATTATTAAGATTAAGGTAAGGTTAAGATAAGTTGCAACCATTCCTTTTTGAAGGATGGTTTGTAATACTAAGATTAAGATAAGCTACATCCACTCCTTATTAAAGGATGGTTGTTTCTAAGATTAAGATAAGACTAAGATTGAGGTGAGATAAGGATGGACTAAGATTAAGAGGGAACATTACTTAAGGAGTTAAATAATTAACTCTCTAATTAAGGGAACGCATTTAAGTCGTTCATTGTGTGTGAACTTTGATTGTTCATATATGGATTGTTGTTTACAGCATTTACTATTATGTTGTGCATTTAATCAACCTCCATGCTATCGACAATTAGTCGTCGTAGCCACGTTAGCTTGGGGGCCATGAGGGGATCGTACCAGCATTCGTGCTGACCCCCTTTGGGGGCTGTTTTTACTACACAGGTACAACAGGAAGCGGCCGTCGCGAGAGTAAGAAGAGGATACAAGTGTTAAGGGTTAAGAGTGGCCTACGAGTTGTGCATGTACACTCGTATGGCAATTTAAGTTAGTAAGATGTATAGGATGTGAGGGGGGTTGTAAGAAGGATATGTAAATGTTTAAGATTGTTGCTCTAATGTTCGGTATATTCTGTAGACAGACCGTGGCAAGGTCCTGGATTGTAAAGAATTCCGCTGTGACATGTATGTATATATGCTGTTAAGTTGCGAGACCACAATTGGATTGAGTTGGGGTGTTACAGAAACGATCTCGCACTAGTAGCGTAATAGCTGCCTAGTGGAGGAAAAGTGATGGGACCGTACTAGTAGCATAATTGCTGCCTAGCAGGTGGATGTGAAATGATTTCGCACTAGTAGCGTAATAGCTGCCTAGCAGGCGGATGTGAAACGATCTCGCACTAGTAGCGTAATAGCTTGCCTAGTGGAGGAAAATGTGGGACCGTACTAGTAGCGTAATAGCTGCCTAGCAGGCGGATGTGAAACGATCTCGCACTAGTAGCGTAATAGCTTGCCTAGTGGAGGAAAATGTGGGACCGTACTAGTAGCGTAATAGCTGCCTAGCAGGCGGATGTGAAACGATCTCGCACTAGTAGCGTAATAGCTGCCTAGTGGAGGAAAATGTGGGACCGTACTAGTAGCATAATAGCTGCCTACCAGGTTGTGAGTATTTGATTGTGAACGCACTTTGTGGGTACATGCAAATGATTTGTGATGTAAAGTGTTCAAGAATAAATGTATTAATTGAATCAAACTCCTTGTTTGTGCACGAGGGCTTAGGAGTGCCTCAACTGGACCTCTTGATATCCAGTCCTAGGGCTTATGACGGGCCTAGAATGCGATTGAAAGATCAAGGACTTATGAGTGTCCATAACACTTTATAGGAGTTGTGCGAAACTCACCGCTTTAAGTGATTGATTTGAGGAGGATTCTGGTTGCGGATTGATCCGGAATTGGATGCTTTTTTATTTCCTTCATGAGGGATGTGATGGTCGAACACTTTTTGTTGATGTGGCCCTTGACTTTGTCAGTGTGGGACTCATGTTTTGGTTTTGTTTTTGGTGGTCTCGGCCCGATGTGCTCTATGGTTTCGGGATTTGGTAGGAATCTTGGCTTCAGAGTTCGAGATGGCTCCAGTATGGCTCTCGAGTTTTTGGTTTTCATGATCTTGTGATTGGTTTTTGAATGGATGGTTTTTTGTGAATGAGCGACTTTGGTCGGTGGTTTTGATATGACCGAGTGGCTTCGATATGATCAGATGACTCTGATGTGATCAGATGGCTCTGGTGCGATCAGATGGCTTTGGTTTGATTTGTGATTCCCTTATGAGCAATGGCTCTGGGATGGTTGGTGAGTTTTGATTTGGATTGAGATTTTGAGTTGAATGGTGGGCTGATGTGATTGGTGGACTGTGTTGTGTTTGACGTGTTTTGATGTGGTTGATAAATTCTTGGTCATGGATGGATGGCTTCGGCCCGGTTATGGCTTCAGGGTTCTCTCATGATGGCTCTAGGATAGCTCGGGATGGCTCCGGGAAGGGCTACGAGACTCTATTTGGTGATAGCGAGGAAGACAGGGGCATTTTTCCTTTGAGATGGTCGCACCCTGGGCGGGCTGCCTACGTACTCAATTTCGTATTGAGATCAGACCATACGTAGTTCAAAATTATGTAGGCAAGGCCCTGGTGATGAAATAGATCTGACGTGGATTTGAGGTGGCTCCCGTATTGTTCTCGGACTATTAGGATGCCCCCTGTGTAGTTCCAAGGATGGTATTAATGTTAGATGATGGCTCCCGCATGGCTCCAGTTTGGTTCTGGATATGGTGTTGATGAGGCTCAAACATGACGCTGGATGGCTCCGAAATTGTCCTCGTACGGCCTCGAATGGCTTTAGTTTGGTTCGACGTTGCTCGAGGATAGCCTATGATGGCTCCGCGATGGTTCGATGTAGCTTGATGATGGTCTGGGATGGTTCTAGTTGACATCTTTTGATCTAAAGTTATGCTTCAACAACTGCAACTGAAATCGTTTTTCAGCGAGACTAGGTAGAGTTCTTACCAGTCGGATGTTGAAGGTGAAATGATTATGATGCATGCAAATACTAAGTGCTATATGAAATGCAAGATGCATATAAAGTTTTTTTTATAGAAGGTATGGCTCTATCTCTATTACTACGAGGTTTACGAACATAAGACATCTTCGGTTCGATCTTGAGTGACTGTTGAACTGAAATGCGTGAATCACTTTCCTCTCATGGAGGGATGCAGGTCAATCTCTCGTGAGTATGGCCGTGTGTGCAAATGGCGTGATGATAATCTTGATGCTTAGATCAGTATTTTCCTAAGAATTTCTTTTCGAGGTTCTGGACTTTCCGATCCTCACAAATTCCTCACCTGTAATGGGGTTAGCTGTTTATGATTTGGTGCTTCGATCAAAGAGTCACTCGCACTCGAAAACCTTGTAAGGTAAGGTTGCGCTCATTCGCTCATGGTCCTTTTGGTATGACGGGACATGTTGATAACAAGTACGAAGCTTATAATTCATATTTTAGATCCGATACTTTCAGTTAACGCTCATCGACTTATGAGTCAGAGGTCTTTATTGGGTTATAACGGGGCTGTGAGGTATGATGTATGTCACATGGGACTGGAGGATTTATTTGGGAATTGTGGAGCTTTTGTGCAATAGAGAATATGTTTCGCCTTTGCCATGGGTGGAATGACTAGACAGACGATCTTTGAGAATCCTTTGTTGGTTTCGATGGGACATCATTGGTCCTTTTGCTTATTCTCTTCTTCTTCTTTGGTGTACGATCTTCTCGTTCTTCTTCTTTTTCGGTGTACGATTTTCTCATTCTTACTTCCTGCTTTTGGAATCGCATTGGCTCATCGACTTTCTTAGACATTTTCTGCTAACTCTTTTGGCTTTAAGTTTTGCTTTCAGCTTTGGAGTTTCATTGACTCGTTGGTCTTCTCAAACATTTTATTTGTTGTTTTTGTGAAAGATGGTAGGGAGAGACCATGGCTCCGGCTCCTTCGAGATCCTCTATTGCAAGGGAAAGTAAGTGTATGTGTGAGTTGGCATGTTGCGGAGTTTTCTTTTTTCTTTTTTTTGCAGAAATAGTTTTTCATGAAAGGCTCAGCGGGGCTCACTAAGGGATTATGTACAAGGCAGTCAGAGCTTTTTTGGTTTTGTGGAGGTTTTTATTCCTAAGTGCCTCGTCATTCTCGTTAGTCAATGATTGTTTTCTTACTACTTCTCGAATCTTTGCATGAATCACAGTTCATATCTTGCTATCGACATTGATCTCACTTTGAATCATGCCTCTCCATGTGCTAAAGGAAAGCACAAGACACTCGTGGTTTTACCTCCATTGGATCTCTCTACCTTCCCTCGTCGCTCAGTGGATTGTCCAAAACACTCAATCGAAATTCAAGAGAAAATACCGCTCTTTGCACACTACTCACTTGGTTTGTGGTGCTGATTTTGATTGGACCCCTGTGTTCATTAATGGGTCAAGAGTTTAGTGGTTCAAGCACCCTGTTCAATCATTCTCTCAAGATTTTTCCCAAAGATGTCATTTCGATACGAGAGTGCAAACACGGCTACCTACAATGCAATCTACTGTGGTAATATGGAATTACTACGTATAAGATGCGTGAAATACTGAAAGTGATGAATGAAGATGGTTGACTTCAGGTTTCGACTGAATGTTTTTTTTTGTGTTTTTCGTTTTGGATGCAATGCATGTGTGGTAAGGCTACACCTAGTCTCGCTTGAGTCGGTTCCAGTTGATGGTCTATGAAGCTCATCCCTCCATTTTAAACTCTGAAGCTGGTCTAGCTGCTGGGGTCACTGTCAGGGTAGAGACTCTCAAGTGAGGCTGGGTTGGTGATTGGTTTTTGGATTTTGGATTTTTAGGGAGTTGTGACAACTCCCGCATGGTGGTCCCATGGTATGACACGCTCTTTCCCTTTTAGTCACTGGCGCGCATGGTGATTCTGAGTGGGAGAGGTTTGAACTCGGTTTTCTTTTCTACCCCTCTGAGATCGGGCTCTGGTGGTCGAGATATTGGGATGAAAGTATGTGTGGTGTGGTGACAATGAAACACATGGTTATGCAATTTTTGAGATGGACACGACTCGTGAATGATTGATGCAATTGAAATGGATGGAAGTGCAAGTGACTCTTCTTTTGTGTGGAATGTGATGCATGTGCTTTGCTTTGTGCTCGGTTGCATTTGTTGGTGTCGTTTATTTAGGGGATACCTCCTGTAGATACCGTGAATTCTCGCCCCATAAAGCAAAGTTGATGAATGATATATAACTGTGAGGGGTCGTCCCTCATTCGTTCTTTTATTATACGTGCGTGCCAAAAGAAACCAAGTTTTAGAAAACAATTTCGAAAATGCGTGTTTTCAAGGTGGTGGATTTTCTCAATATAAACTTTGACGCTCGGTCATTCGCAAATAAAATAGGGAGTAGGGAACCCTATACACATTGATCTAAATAAATTCAAAAGGGATGTATAAACCTATACACTTAATCTATTCAGAAATGGACGAGAGTGAAAAGAAACATCGGGGAAAATCCTATACATCATCAATCCTAAAAAGTCATTAAAAGGGGGAATTTTGAGCTAAATTTCTTCTAAACTCCTCTGGTCCGTCTTCGGGCTTCTGACTGACTGCTCGCGCTTGGACTCCTGGTTGGTTGCTCGCTCATCTTCGGGCTCTTGACCAGCTGCTTGCTCGTTTTCGAGCTCTTGACCGGCTGCTTGCTCATTCTCAGGCTTTTGCAGCGAAGTAAAACTGTGATCAAACAAAACGGGTTGGTGTTCTTCTGATTTTCAACAGTTTGAACTTGAACCGGTGTTGCTGATCTTCGTGTCACTTGACTCGGGTTGGTACACCTCTGGTTTTCGGCTCGAATCGTTGTTGGTTTTCATGCACTCCACTTGCTCCGATGAAGGAAAATGAGGGGCATTTTTTGAGAAAGGAAAGATGAATGATCGAGTACAAAATCGTTGAGAAAATCCACCACTTTTGTGAAAACACGAAATGACTAGTACACTCCACAGTAATGACCGCTACTCTTGAAGGTGGGTTGAACTTCAAAAATAGCGGGTCACAACATTGGGACTAAATCATTTATTTTGAAATACGTTTGTGAAATTCAATTTTGAAAACTGTTTTCGAAAACTATTTTGAAAATCATGTTGGTGAAAAATGTTGTTTGAAATTAGTTTGTAGAAAGTTGGTTTTCGAAATCTATTTTTGAAAATTGTTTTGGAAATAACATTTTAGTGAAATAAACTTTTTAAAGATGAATTGACAAAATTTGAAAACTCCATTTATGAGTAAATATTTTGTGGAATTCTAAATTAAACAAGCTCGTAAAACAGCTTTTAGGGACATGCAAACGAGAATTCCGAACATTTTAAAACGGATTGGTCTGAAAAAGTGGTTTGCACACATGTATAACATAAAGTAAATCGTGGCTATATTTGATGTGGAGCTGTAAGTGTTAATGTTGGGATAATCACTTTCCAGGTCAATTATGACTCCGTCTCACCGGGGGAACCGTCATCCCTTCATTGTCATCTCTCGGGGTTTTTTTCTGCTATGCCCCTTGCGAGGCACGTTATCAAGAAAGTCCGGAGTGCTTAAGTTCGAAAGGTCAGGATACCCGAAGTGATAAGGAAACATACGCCACGACCAGTGATGATCCGACAACACCCCACTTTTCGGGAAACTCGGGGAAGTACTGCATGAGAGCGGGTCTCTCATCATCTGTACGGTCAGGTGTGTCTAAAGTCCAAATTATTCACTAACTACGTTGTGCCATGTATGGGTATCCGGTAAATACGGGATCCTCTATGGACGTGTAGCGTGACATTGGGCTTTAGGGACACCAGTGGTGCAGAGGAACAATGGAGAACTGAGCCCATGCAATTTTTAGGGTAAGGTAGAAGGGTGGTCAGACAGGCGGCATACAAGGGGGTGACTACCCGTAAAACCCGACTTAGACACCGGATAAGGCAGCTGGACACTGAAGGCTCATGGCTCACTATATGCTGGTTTAGACTCGGGTAATGGAGGATATTTTGGATCATGAGATTCAAGGCGTTGGTCTAGGACCGTATTACCTCGTGGGTTAACTCCTTCTAGGAAGGACCCAGCTCATGGGGAATCAACCGTGGACCGGTTGGGGATCCCGTGACTCGTGGACAAATCGGGTGACACAGAGGAATGCATGTCCTATGCTACCCGATGCAACAATGGGTTGACTCCTTATAGGAAGGCCCAATTTACAAAAGCAATAAATAAACAATAACAATCAAGATATTATGTCATGCATGAAGACCAGTAAACATAAGACAGTAAACACACAACAATAAACACGCCAAAAGTGAAGCATGTAAGTGGTAAAAGCACACATGTGGCACTCAAATCCAAACTCAAAATCTGAACTCTCATCCTAACTATCCTCTTAAACACACTCTACGTGTGGAGTAGAGTAGTCCTAATGGCTTGAAATGAATCTATTGAAGGTTTTGAAAGAAGTTGGGGAATCCTGACAATTTGGATGGAGTTCAGTCAGTCCCCAGCAGAGTCGCCATTCTGTGGAGGGTGATTTTTCGGTATGAGGGGGGGTCTATCTAAATATGGTCTGACTGAGAAGCCGAGATTCTAGAAATTTCCATTCTATGGAGGGTGAAAACCCGTTACTCTGGCATCCCTCAAATACCTACTACATCGTCCGTCTTTCCCAGAAAGATTATGGGGAATGCTAGTGAACACTACACCCGCTCTCAATGGGCTCCATGCGGACTTATGCCTCTATAAGGCAGAATTGACTAGAGTCGCCACCTAGTTTGACCTAAGATACTAGGAAGGAAGGGAATGAGGGTTCTAAGAAATTGTTGGTTGACTCTGAGATTGTTCCCTAAGGATAGGACTTATCTGGTCGCGTCAGAGATTCTGTTGTGGGTTCGTACTGGGTTACACCCCTTAGAAGTGGCAACGACCACGACTTCGGATTGGTGCCCGAGGAAACCTCGGTCTCCAGTTGTCGGGATTGTCTTCTTTCAAAACCTTATTAAAGAGATTCATTTAAAAGCCAAGGATAGGATTAGGACAGGAGGAGAAAAGATGAGTGGATGAGGCGAGCTTTTCTGCCAAGCTAGCGCCAAGAAGAATTGATGAATTCAAATGAATATAAAAAGAAGATTTGAGAAAAGTCTAAGGTTGAGTGAAAGAACAAGACTTAGAGTCCGATGGTTTGAAGTTTGTGGGAAATCAAAGAAGGTTTGAGCATTTTGAGAGATATGAGGGCCACCTTAAAGGGGAAAAGGGGTTTTTTATTTGGAATGGAGTCGCACCCTGGATGGGTTGCCGACGTACTCAACTCTCCGCTGAGATCAGACCTTACGTAGTTCAAGTTTATTAGGAGATGCTTGAATCCTCCTGGGATGTTTGAAGTATGGGATGTTTTAGTCTGTGAGACGCTCGGGTCTATAAGACGTTTGAAACCTTGAGATGTCGAAGTCTGTGAGACATTCGGATCTGTGAGACGTTCGGGTCTGTGAGATGCTCTGGTCTGTGAGATATTCGAATCATTGGGATAACAAAGTCTGTGAGACGCTCGGGTTTGTGAGACAATACGGGGTTGTTTAGAGGTGAGATGGCTGAGTGAAAAAAGGCATTTTGATTGATGTGGGGTCGCACCCTGTGTGGGTTGCCTACGTACTCAACTCCCTGTTGAGATCAGACCTTACGTAGTTCAGATTTTGTTTGGGTTTTGGAAGTTTTGATGTTTGTGGAGCTTGAGGATATTTGTAGTGTTTGAGATTTAGAAGGGTTCGAAGTTTCAAGAAGTTTCAGGTTTTGGGAGGTTAGAGTCTGTGAGACGCCCAGGTCTGTGAGACATTGAAATTTCAGAATGATTGAGTCTGTGAGACGCTCGGGTCTGTGAGACATTCGAGTTTGTGAGATGTTCGAGTCTATGAGACGCTCGGGCCTGTGAGGCTTTGGAAGTTTGAATGAAGTTAGAATTTGTAAGAGGATTTGAGTTTAATGCGAGTTGGAGTTTGAATGATGATTTGGGTATGAAGTGATTTGGAATTTTGAAGATGATTTGAATGTGTGAGGCAATTGGTATTTGAATAGAGATCCCAAGTTTTATTTTTAAAATTTGAGGTTTGAAAGCGATTGAGGAAAATCATTTTATTGTAAAAGGGCGGATAATCCCGAGGGATTACCCTATGTACCCCCTCGAGCACGACACTTAATGAATGGTAAGTGCCGAGGCTCGAAAGATGGGGCAATGAATTTATGTCGAAAAATAGGATTCAAAGAGAAACACCATGAATGAGATGTTCTCGGTCGAACCCTAATAACGTCTCTAACTCCCGGGTTTTAAAACGTTAAAACTGAAAATATTGAAATCGAATGGAAGGGAGTTAGACGATTCTAAAATCCCGGCTGCAACTAGGAAGGTCGTTACTTCCCTAGCACCCCGCCTTGTAAAAATCTAGGCTGCAATTAGGAGAGGTTTGTCGCCCTAATGCCCCGCCTAAAGAAATCCAGACTGCGACAAGGGAGGTTACGACCCCAGTGCCCCGCTTCGGATTTTTATTTTGGAAGGGAGACAAGTGATGTTCTAACCATGGAGGAAATGTTTTGAAGGGGTAGACATTTCTTGCTCCCCGAAAACTGTTTATTTGAGTTAAAACTGAGTTGGAAAACTTTTGAAGTTGTTCGGAATTCTCTGTAAAGAAACACTGATTTGGAGAAATGTTTTTAGGAGGAAACTTTCTGTATATGTGAGAAGAACTTTCTGTATTTTAGAAGAGTTTTCTGTGATGTAAGAAGAGTTTTTCCTTTAAAATTCCACAAAATGGTTTCTTTGAAGACATGATAGAATGATTGTTTGAGAAAGAAGATTTTTGTGAATAAAGCCAAATAATAAGGAATGTTTTTGGATTCTTGAATAGGATTTACAAGTTGGATTTGAGTTGGGTTGAATTGGTCGAATTGAATCGGACTGAACTGGATTAAAGATAGGATGGTTTGGATTGAATGGAGTTGGATTGAATCGAGTTTAGGCCAATCTTGAATTGCGCTTAGGCCGTATTTGAATTGAACTTGAGTTGGGTCAAAGATTTGGGGTCAAGGTTAAGGTTCTGGTCAATGTCAACGTTTTGGTCAAGGTCAAAATTTTTGGTCAAGGTCAAAGTTTTTGGTCAAGGTTAACATTTCTGGTCAAGGTCAACATTTTTGTCAAGGTCAACATTTCTGGTCAAGGTCAACATTTTTGGTCAAGGTCAACATTTCTGGTCAAGGTCAACGCTTTCTGGTCAAGGTCAACATTTTTGGTCAAGGTCAACGCTTTCTAGTCAAGGTCAACGCTTTCTGGTCAAGGTCAACGTTTTCTGGTCAAGGTCAACATTTTTTGGTCATGGTATGATTTTTGTGGGTTTGGTTTGATTTTTGTGGGCTTAGTTTATTCTTTGTGGGCTTGGTTTATTCTTTGGGGGCTTGGTTTATTCTTTGGGGACTTGGGTCTATTTTGGACTCTAGGCTATGGGCTTTGAGTTTTGGGTCTTGGGTAATGGGCTTGGATTGTGGAGTAATGGGCCAGATAGAGTAGTGGGCCGAGCTAGGATTGGGCCGGGTTTTGAAATTGGGCCGAATCTAGTAATGGGCCAAGTTGAGTATTGGGCCGGTCTTATGGGCTTTGAGCTGACTTTGGGCTTGGGCTTTTTGGGCCGGTTCGGGCTTATTGGGCTGTATCTGGACTTTGGGCCGGAATTGGCTTATTGGGCCGAAATTGGGCTTGTTGGGCCGGAAGTTGGCTTTTGGGCCGGTTTTGGGCTTTTGGGCCGGTTTTGGGCTTTTGGGCCGAACTTGGGCTTTTGGGCCGAAACATGTTTGGGTATGGACTGGATTGGGTATGGGCTGGTTCTACAGGCATTGGGCCTGATTGGGTATGGGCCGGTTCTGGTGAGATTGGGCCGGGGATTGAAATGGGCAAGGCTTGGTGGGATTGCTGGGAGTTGGGCTTTGATAGTAGATTTGTAAAATGGGCTGATTAAAAATTGTTTGAAACTATTAGGAGCTAGTGGGCTTAAGTCATGTCTGAATGAAAACTAGGACTTACAAATGGATTGGATTTTTGTTGATTGTATATTTTATTCTGAAATTATGGGATGATTTGGAAAGTTTTAGGGAATGAGGGTATTCCTCACATGGACCGTGTCTAGGACCCGTATGCATTGAGGATACCCCAAACCTAAGGCTTTTCTAAAGTGGGCCTCAAGAGTCCACAAGAAGGATCATCCTATTGGGCTGTCTAAGGCTTAAATAAAATGCAGAAATGAAGAGCAATGGATAAAAGAATTGCAGTAAAGCTATGTATAAGGTATGTACATGTATAGTACGAAAAAATAATAATAATTAAAGAGCAAACCATATGACGGAACAGGTTAAAACAACCAAGAAACCAAATCAAACTTTAACAGAATTGGTCATGTTTCATTCTCCTTCTCGAAAGCAAAAGATTAAATCAAAGCATTTCCTGAGTCGAGGACAAGCCCTTCCACATGACTGATTAACGCTACCCAAATAAACCAACCAACTAGGGTATTCTAAATCAAAGGTGCTGCAATTAACCGGATTTTGTTTCCTTATTTAGTTGCAAACACCAACCTCTTCGAATAGATGAGACAGATAACATAAATCTACACCGATTTCAACAACAGAGAGTATAAGAAACATGGAAACACGAAGGCGAACCAGTCTGGCGCCCACAACAAACAGAAACCAAGCAGGGTACGAATATAGCCAATAGGATTATCATCTTTTTTTCAGATAAGTATCCAAACCTGCTTCAGACGAGAACTTTGGACTCGAAAGTTTAGAAATAGGTACTCAGAGAAGGATGGAATTTCCAAACCCGAGAGGGTACCAAACCCAAAAGCCCACCGTCTTGGTTAGCTTGCAAAGTCCTAGGTCAAATCCAAGTCGAGCAAGCCTGATTCAATTCTCACGGTACCTCAAGCAAAGCACACAATCAGAGGGTAAAGATGATGAGTCTCATAGTATGAATACCACAAGGGATACTGGAAAACCATTTTTGAATCTGAAAGCAAGGTGCAAAATCATAAAGAAACTCGTAGTATATCAGTCTCCAAGCCAACAAGAGTAACGTTTGAACCATAGCACAAACCCAAGTGCCGTAGCTGTCACCTAAGTCGGGCCAAGAGGCATTCTGGAAGAATAAATCGACTTGGGTTTTCCAAACCCATCACCAACACAAAAGGAGATTGCTATTTCAAATCCATGTCAGCGCAAAGAAATGCAAGTTTCGAACGAGTTAGGTAACAAACAACCACGCTAACATCCAAATCTCTATTCAAACAAAGAACAATGTCTCGAAACCCCTTGACGACACAGACATGAGAGGATTAGCAAGTGATTAAGCAATTTATCGAGATGAGGATAACCGTTTCGTGCTTTTCACGGAGTTAGAAACCATATTAGCAAGAGGTTAAAGTTTGCCTTCAGCCGTTCAAATACCCAACGAAATCATAGAATAAAAACAGAGAAGGAACAGTGTGCAGTATGTTGAGAAAGAAGAAAAAAAAATGAAGAACGAGCTTGAAACCGAGAGAGATGACTCATCCTGCATAGGGCCTCCAATCGGAATCAAAATCAAATGGAACGAGGAATGCTAGTGACCTCAAATTTCTTCAGGCGTGTTCGTCTGCCTTCAATTCGAGAGAAACCCAGGGGAAGATGGTACAGACCGCGTTCTTCTCCCTCGTTCAGGTATGTGAGTACGATCGAACAGGAGTGGGATCAATGCTCGAGAGAACAAAGAATTTGTTAAGGGAGGGAGGCAGATGTCGAGAAGAAAAAGGGGTAAATCTATAGAGTTGAACTGATGGGTTTCTTTGAGTTTTTTTTTTGGAGATGGACAGGGATGAAGCAGATGAGGAAAATAAATCTGGGAAGAAGTATGAGGGAAGAAGATGAAGGTGTTGGGTTGTAGTCGAGGGAAGATGATGAGGGTCGACTGGCTTTTTTTTTTTGAGAAGAAATGTTTAGCTTGCAGGGAACAGAGACGAGATAAGGAAGAGAATGATCGTCGGCTGGGTTTTAGTAGAGAAGAAGAAGATGAAGGTGTCGGATATGAAGAGAATGGAGGCGGCGTCGCCCGTCTCCCCTAGGTTTAGATGTTAGGGCTTTTTATAAAACTGGGAATAGATTAGGGCTTAGTGATCTGGGTCGGGTTTGACCCGGGTCAACATTAGGGCTGCATTTGGATTGGTTTGAAACTGGACAGAAAAATAAAAAATCTCATGCTGGTGCCTGGATTCAAACACAAGTCCTTCACTATGCCAATAAAGCATGTTAACCAGTTAAGCTATGGTGGAATTCATGATATAAATGTAGGAAATAGGAATAATCCTTTCAAGTGAGCTGCATCAGAACAAAAAAAAATGCCACCATGGTCCCATCATCATTCGAACCCAGGACCTATTGCTTCACCAATAAACATGTTAACCAGCTATGCTAACTCAAAACTCAATGTATGAACGAGGGAAATAATACTAAAGTTCCGATTCGAACTAAAAAACTCTTACAAAAATGTTGTCGTTTTAAACAAAAAATATACAGTAAAAAGAAACATTTTATCAAACTAAATGAATTGTTTTCTTCCTAAGAGGCATGGAACTACGAAATATGATCATTAAGGTGTAAACATAACAATATGGAAAACGAATGAATTAACGCAATATAAAGTACATAAAATAATGAAATAGTACTAAAATGATGATGATAAAAATGAAGAGTACATGATAGAAATAGTAAGAAATAGCAATACATGGGATAAAGTAAATGAAAATGAAAAGAAAATTGGATAGATAAAAACAAACGAGAGATAAAAATGGAATACATAAAATAATAATAAGATAAGTAAATAAAACAAAATGAATGGGTTTAAAACCGGGTTATTGTTTGAAAATTCATTTTTGGAAAGTCGTGTTTTTATGAAATGCTTTGAAAAAGGTTACAAAATGACGGTTTCGTTATGGCACGCATGCTAATATGTTTGGAAAAAGGAAGGCGACGACCCCTCTTATTATTTCGGAATTTGCTTTATGAGGTGAGAATTTTTGGTGTCTACACCTGCCTATGGTTAAGGTTCAGTAGTTAGATCAGTCAGAGCGCGAGGCAACGTGGCAGCTCGAGGATGAGCTACGTGCCAAGTTTCCTACCCTTTTCGGGTAGTAGTTGTTGTTTAATTTAAGGACGAAATTATTTTTTAGGGGGAAAAGATGTTATAACCTAGGTTTACTTTAACTTTGATTTGTATACTATTATCTTATGTTAAGGTGTTTTTATGACATTAGGTGGTTTTTGACATTTTTTCGGAAGAGAAGAGGGCAAGATTATAATTGAGCACTTTAGGAAAATAAGGTAAGGAAATAGAATTTCCTTTTCCCGCGTTCTTTCTTTCATGACAGTTTTCGCCAGTTCTCTCATTATTGAGTGCTCTCCCTCTCTTCTTCTTCATCAAGTTCTTCTTCACTGATTGTTGGTGATTTTATGCTACTGTGTGGTGTGGTTCCTACTGTTGTGCGCTTCTTCTTCGTCAAATTCAGGTTGGTTGGTAGTGCAATTGTGGGTTTTGGTTCTTGGTTTAGTATTTCGGGTTTAATTGTCGTTTAGGTTTGGGATTCTGAATTCAGTTGTTGATTGCTTCATTTTGGTCTGCAAGCTGCTTGTGGGTTCTTAGACATTAGTTGGGAGATTTCTACAATTTGATCGAGGTAGGTGGTGGACCAATTCAACGTTGTTTGTTTATCCATGGAGAGTTTGGAATTGAGTTGATTATAGAAGAGTTCTTGTGTGATTTTGGTGTTGTTTTTCGTGTTGTTTACTACTATTTTAACTTGGATCCTTCTACTGATTTTCAAGTGTCAATCCTGTATGATTTGTGTGTAGAATGGTGAGATCTACATTATTCATTCATGTTTTTGCCACGTCCGTACTTACGTTCGGACACGTACATCCAGACAGGGCACGACGGGCTCTCTATATTTTTGGTTTTGTACGTGTCAGGATAGAGTATGAGGATGATTTCTAGGTTTCAAGTCTCGGCCTATTTCCAAACTTACAAGACTGGACAAATGTTCGGACACACCTAGTGTTATCTCTCTGTATTAACTCTCACCATGTGTCCGAACATACAACGTATATTTTTTGTCAGACTTTCGTCTGGACTTACAAGCCAGGACGCACGTCTGGACGTCTCTGTACTTGAGTCTCGACCTGTACAGACATGTAAGTCCAAACACATGTCCAGACAAACTTTTGTTTTCGCCTAACTTGTTTGTTTGTTGAGCTTTTTTGCTTCTGTCTGCGGGGTTATATTCCCTAAGTCTTCATAATTAATTTAATCATGTTTTGGCGTATTTAAACGCACATATGTTCTGAACGATTAAATTTTTGTTATGGAATCAAGTTACTTTGCTTTTAAGTCGTGGATGGCTGGGTCGGGCTATCCTGTAGCATGCTATGTAGACGTCATTATGCGTAGTTTGGTCAAGAGATATAGAATCCTAGTCTGATCAGCGTGTTTTGAGGCATAGGCGACAGCTTGGTCATCTTGACGGGCGTTTTCATAATTTTTAGGGCATCTTAGCCATCCTATAAGCTTTCTATCTCCTTTGAAAATGACTCAAATCAACTCGGAGTATTTTGAAATTTAAACTCATGATAGCAGATGACATTCAGAGCATAATGATCTAGGAATTTTGATTTTTTGAGTTTTCAATAATTTCCTAGTATATCTGAACGAATCTGATGAGAAATCGAATTTAAAAATATTCTGTTATTAGAAAATTCTAATTTCTCTTTGTACAAATCAGAAATGTTTTCCACTACTTAACCGAAACCCTAGTAAACTTCAATTTTTACCGAGTTTACTCTATCTCTAGTGATGCCTATATAAGGGATGCTATCTCTTGATAATAGACACACCCAAGAACCCTAGAGAACTCAGGAACTCAGCCATCTCCTTCTCTCCACGTTTTGAACTCTTGAGGCCCAATCAGACACCGAAATTTCACTAAAACACATTTTTCAACTCCCCCAACCACCCCAATTTTTTTCTAATCACCACCAACCACCACAAAAACATGAAGACACCATTAATTCATAAGGGTTAGAAGCTGGGTTCGAAGTCAACCCAGAATCGACTCCGACAAAATAGCAAAGGTTCCCACCGTGAAGAACGTTGTCAATTCCGACCTTCGCCCTTTTACTTGTTCATTAAGTTTAAAATGTTAAATTTAATTTGCAATCAAATTTTACTCTTTCGATCACTAACGTACATAGAATCTTTCACGACGGATCCATAAATCTTGAGCCGAAAAACAGCCGGGAACACACACGAACGCCACTGTCTGTGGCTAGTCTGTGCCCTTGAACGGCCCGTCCGGGACCTCGACGGCCCGTCCACGGCCACGGATAACCTCAGACGGTGGAAGGACAATTTTAATTTTTTTTAAAATCTAGGGTTTTCAATTTATGTCCGGGCCACGGGCGCCCTGTCCGTGGCCCCGGTGTGAGCCTCGATTTTTGAACCACTATCCTATGTTGATTCGGGTTGATTCGGATCTGATCGGGTTCTAGGTCCACTTATAACTAAGATTAATAACTAAGTCATATGACATTAATTAATAAAATCTAGGCTAGCTCACTAGAACCTATTTAGAGTCGCCACTTAATTTGGACCTATAATAAATTAGGAAAGAAGAGTTTGGGTTTTGTATTTGACTTTTTCGGGGTTCAAATGACATTCATTACCCTTATAAGTCGTTTTTCCTCCACTTAGATTATTTACGATTTATTACGAGGTCATTTTAACCTACGTGCGCATGATTATGATTTTTCTTTGTATTTTTAACATTTTTTATAGAAATTAAAATGAAATTGAAATTACATAAACTAGGGTATCGGAAGTCGAATTAGGTCACATTTTTGTTCTGTCCGTGGCCACGGACCTAATGTCCGAACCCACGGACCTTAGTTAACTAATTAATCAGAAAAGTCAAAATTATAGGAAAACAAAATTTGAAAAGTCCTGGGCCACGGATAGGGCATCCATGGGCCCGACATGGTTTGCAAAAACCCTAAATTTGAAAAATTAAAGATCCTGCCACCGTCTGAGAGCGTCCGAGGTTACGGACAGGGCGTCCTGGACCTAAGACGTGGTGTCCATGGGTGCGAACCGCCCTCAGACGGCGGTGTTTTTGGCTCAAATTTTATAGGTGTGTAGCTTACATGATTTTAAACAAGTTAGTACTTGAAAGAATTCAATTTGAAATCGAATTAAAAAAAAACTTAATGCACAGTTATTAGACAAAAATGAAGTAAAATGCTAATTCGGGAGCCGAAAAAGTCCGGATTGAGTCCAAATTTCAATTAAGAGTAATTAAAGTCGAAGGGAGTTATAAAACCTAACCTGTTTTTTTAACCATATTTGTCTTTAGAATTGAGGTGATCCTTCACAGTGAAATTCTTCAGGAGCCTTGGGGGTAGTGCACCCGAAAGCATTCGACTCGGGCTTTTGACCCCCTGTTGTTCTTGACGTTCTTCACGTTTTGGTTGTGTTTTGTGGAGGTTTGATGAATGTTGATATTGTTGGAGTTAAAAAAGTGTTTAATTGATGATGATTTCGGAAGTTTTTTTTTGTAATTTTGGTGCTTGGGTATAGAAAAATGTGAGAGAGTTGTGACGAATGTGAGTTCTGATTGCCTAGGGTTCTTTTTGCTGCGTTTTTCTCAAGGGTTATGCCTCTTATATAGGCATCACTAAAGATAGAGTGAACACGTTAAAAACAAAAGTTTACCGAGATTTGGACAAGTGATCTCTGGAGTGATTTTGGCTATGAAATTTTAACCATGTGTAGAGGGAGATATTTCTAATTTTCTGAGGAGAAATTAATTTTTTTGGATAATAGACTTTTAAATTCAATTTCTCGTCAAATGCAATAAAATGACATGGGCTGAAAGGAAATCACTTAGGCCTAGAATTAAACAGATAATTCAAATTGGGCCGAAAAGGAAATCACTTGAATCTAGGCTTTTGGGCCAAAGCCCAGACAAATGACTCACATATCTAAACAATAGGGCCTTTTGGCCACAAACAATAAAGACACTAATTTTGGGTTGGGCTGAATTTGGTGTAGGAAAAGCTCCTATCAATTCTAAGGCTGGTAGTGGGCCGATCGAGCAAACAAGGCTTGTGCACAAGTTCAGCATGCCCTCATCAGACGATTTAAACTGACAGGTATGGATCGATTCGGAGAGGTGCTTGGGACTTAGGTCCAGGTCACCCCAAAGGAATAGGGTGTGCGCGCTATTCTCTTTCGGCTTCCCCACATTTTTCACATCACCGTGAGGTGAGCGTCTACGGTTGGATCTTTGAGTGACCAAACAATGAGCTCGTAAAGGGTACTATCGGAGAGGTGCTACGATCCAAAGCCCATGTGTTAAGGTGATGTGGTTAGACAACATTCTCCTCTTTTCCCCCCCTTATTCACATCAACTGAGAAGGTGTGAGTCTCGGACATGGGTCACCTAATGTAGGTCCGGGGTGAATTGGTTTGTGTGGACCCTCTCTCTCTAATGATGCAAGATTGTTGAAATTAAAATTGCACAACGAAAGTAAACTACAACATAATAAAAGCCGTAACTAAAAAATTTCGAGTTAAGCCCTCTTTCTTAAATTAAACAAGTTTAAAAAATAGTTAGTCCCTAACAGATTCATCATTCTGTGAGCCTCGGTTTTTTGAACCACTATCCTAAGTTGATCCGTGTTGATTAGAATCTCATCAGGTCACTTATAACCAAAGATTAATAACTTTGTTATTAACATTAATTGTTAAAACCTAAGCTAGCTCACTGGAACCTATTATGAGTCTCCCCCTAATTTTAACCTATGGTAAATTAGGAAAGGTAGAGTTAGGGTTCGGGGGCTTGATATTCGACTTTTCAGGGTTCAATTTACTTTCACTACCCTTATAAGTCATTTTTCCTCTACTTAGATTATTTACAGCTTATTACGAGGTCGTTTAAAACCAAGTGCGTATGATTCTAATTTGGAAAAACTACATCCCCCACCCATGACGTTTGGTGAAATTACACACCCCACTCACGAGGTTTCAAAAATTACTTTGCCCACCCATGTGTTTCCTTTATTTACATCCGGCAACTTTTCTAATATTTGATCAACTTAAAAGATGCTTAAATTCTATCCAAAATTGATAAACTTTACATGGATGATGCTAAGGTGTTATATTTTTGTCCAATACCAAATCCAAAGTTTTTCAAGCTCATATATGACCCGTGGGACCCAATGAAAACACATTGACATGTCACATGTATCATTGGGTCCCATGGATCACATATAAGCTTAAAAAACTTTGGATTTCACGCTAGACAAAAATTTAACACCTTAGCATCGTTTATGTAAGTTTCATCATCAATTTTGGACAACATTTAAGCATCTTTTAAGTTGATCAAATATGAAAAGTTGCCGATGTAAAAAGAGGAAACCACATGGGTGGGCAAAGTAATTTTGAAACCTCGTGGGTGGGGTGTGTAATTGTCATCGAACGTCATAGGTGAAGGATGTAATTTTCCCTTATTTTTTTTTGTATTTTAAACATCTTTTGACAGAAAATTGAAGTGGAAATTAAAATGACCTAAACTTAGGTTTCAAAAGTCGAACTAGATCAAATTTTAATTCTGTCTGTGGCCACAGACCTAATGTCCGAACCCACTGACCCTAATTAACCCAAATAATTTTTTAAAAGTCTAGAACCATTGACAAGGCATCTGTGGGCCTAGACATAAGTTGAAAAACCCTAGATTTAAAAAAATATCCCGCCACCGTTCGAGAGCGTCCAGGCTAATGGACAGGGAGTCTGGGACCCCAGACGTGGCGTCCATGGATGCAGGCCAACCTCGGATGGCAGCGTTTGGGCTGTCCTGGTGGGGTTTTCGGCTCAAATTTTATTTTCGCGTAGCCTGAAAAATTTTAAGTACGTTAGTGATCAAAAGAATTCAAGTTGAAGTCAAAATCAATACGAAATTTAGCCAACAAGTAATGGGGCAGAAGCTAAAATAAATAGCTATTCGGAACATTTAAAAGATCGGTTCGCACCCAAGTTTTGACAGAAGCTTAATGAACTTGAGGAGAGTTTACAAGTCTTATAACCTGTTTTACCTTCAGAATTGATGAGCCTCTATGTGTCAGGAAACTCTTGAAGCTTTATCAAGGTCGGTTCTGGGTTGAGTTTGAACCCTGCTTCTGGTTAATGGTTGTGGGTGGTGTTCTTCACGTTTTGAAGGCGATTTCGAGGCTATTTGATGATTGTAATGGCAATGAGGATTGAAAAATGTGCTTACATGGTGATTTTGGTGAATTTCGGTGATATTTGGTGCTCGGATGTTGTAACACGTGAGAGAGTAAAGACAACAAGGTTTTCTGATTACTCAGGGTTCCTGGTGTGTGTCTCTTATCAAAGGATAAGATCCCTTATATAGGTATCACTACAGATAGAGTAAACTAGTAAAAGCTGAAGTTTACCGGGTTTGGTTAGGTGACTTTCCGATAGAATTCGGCCATGAATTTTTAACCTCATGTAAAGGAAGATATTTCTGATTTTTATAAAGAGAAATCAGAATTTTCAGATATCAAATATTTTTTAAATTCAATTACTTGTCAGATTCGTTCAGGAAATTAGTGGAAATTCAAAATTTAAAAATTCCAAAGCCATTATACTCTAAATGCCATCATTTATCATGTGTCAACGTTTCCAGGAATTCCAAGTTGATTTGAGTTGTTTTTGAAGGAGAGATGAAGTTTACATACTAGCTTAGGAGCCCTAAAAATTATGAAAATGCCCCTCATGATGATTAAGCTACACCTATGCCTCAAAAAGCGCCGATTGAACCAGAACTTTATGACCCTTGTTCAAACTATTCTTTATGGGAGTGGATTCACTCCTGGCCTTATATCAATTCCCTGAACATCGTGGCCATTCTCCTATTGGAGGATGAGTTTCTTTTATATTTTGTGTATTTTTTATTAAGTGAATATGTAGTAGTTATTTATTATTTTGGTAGTAACTTCCCTGTAGATTTATTTTTAAAATGTAGTCAAATAAATTACATAGTAATTGTTCTATATATTTATTTAGGAATATAACTTTATCTTTTAATATTTTTAGTTATTAATTATCATAATTATGTAATATATATATTTATTTTGGTGTACTATTTTTTTACATTTCCACTACAATTATTTAAACTACCATCCACTAATTACTAAATTGAAGGGATTTTTTATTTTTTTTAACGAAAACAGGTTTACACTATATTTCTAAATAAATTATATGTATTATTATATAATTATGCAAGTCTGACTTATGGCACTAGGTAATTATTTAACTATAGAATGGTCGTGATTCAAGTAAAACTGATGTTTATACAATGGTATATTAGTATGTTATAAAACATTTATATACCTGTTTACATTTTTGAACTGTTAATAAGTATAATTATGCAAGTAATGTATTTGTTGATATCTACGTAGATCCTTTTTTTTCATCTTCTATATTTTATTAAATTACCTTCTATGAGTTACTAAATTTATGGAATATTATATTTTTGTTTATTCATTAGTACACTCACTTAATCTATATATTTATTTAGATTTATATTTTTTTATTTTCTCAAATAATTTCATTAACTAATATCTAGTAGTTACTAGATTCAAGGGATTATATACTTTTTTAAATAATTTTTTTTTTGAAAATAAACGCTGGTGATATGTCATGCATAGAAACTTGGTGTTATTTAATGGAACAATTGGTATTAATTTATGCTTACGATGGTGTATTGTTTGTGTCCAATTAGATACTTGTTGTGGATGGGTATATATATGTTATATGATTATGGTAGCATTTCGTATAGAAAAATAGGTGCTACTTTAATAATAAACTGGTACTAATACATCCAGTTATTGGTACATTGTTTGTGTCCAACTGGATACTTATTGCGGATAGGTACATATAAATGTCATATGATTCTGGTGGTATTTCGTGTATGAAAATGAGGTGCTACTTTAATGATTAACTAGTATCAATACATCTATATATTGGTACATTGCTTGTGTCCAATTGGATACTTGTTGTGGACGGGTATATAAATGTCATATGATTCTGGTGGTATTTCGTGTATGAAAACGAGGTACTACTTCAATGATTAACTAGTATCAATACATCTATATATATTGGTACAATGCTTGTGTCCAATTGGATACTTGTTGTGGACGGGTATATAAATGCCATATGATTCTGGTGGTATTTCGTGTATGAAAACGAGGTACTACTTCAATAATAAACGGGTACCAGCCATATGCAGTTAGTAGTATTAGCAATATTCATCGGATTGTACCATCCATATGTAGAAAGAAGTATCAGCCATATGTAGTTAGTACCAGACATATATAGTAAGTAGTACCAGTCATATGCAGTAAGTAATACCATTCATATGCAGTAAGTAATACCAGTCATAACAGTTTTTATGATACTAATTAGATCTTAATTTGAATATTGGATTCATTAAATCCGGGCCCTCCATTTTATTTTTTAATGATCTAACGGTTGATATCTAGCCCAGGACCATCAGGGACAATTGTATCCCCTTACTATTATCTATATTCATTCTTTATGCCCCTCATGCCTTAGAGATTGTCTTTTGGAGGGTCAAATCGTGAAGGAAACAAAATCATCCATCAAGCTTCTATATGGAGCCCTGAACTAGCTGCCGCTTTTGAAGTATGGAAGTAATCAAATTTGAATTCGTTGAAATGAATACTTTGTAACTCAATAATTAACGTCAAATCCCGTAATTGAATTTCAATATATTTGGCCCAATCTTTTTTTACTATAAAAGAATGAGCCGAACATAATTCTTTTTTGCCTAGATCTTAGATACAGATATACAATAAATATTATAAATTAAATATCAAATCTAACATTTAAAACACAAAAGTTGCTTTCTATTATTCATTATTTTGTTGAATACATAATTAATCCTATTAATCTCCATGATTAGTGTATTCTTATATAGTTTGGTTATCCCATCTCGTAGGTTAGGGTCATCAATATCGAGTCAAGTATATGCATCTTTCCTACCCATTTTATATATCGTCCCCTTCACCCGTAGGTATGTATTTGGACTAGAAACTTTTTGTTAGACAAAAATAAAAATGTATGAAGAAAAAGAAGAGAAGAAATATTTTCTCTCTTATTTAGCTGTAAATTTCACACAACATTAAACCCCCTATTTCATTCGAATTATGATAGGTTTATTCATTTTGAATAAAGTGATACACTGAATTATTCCAATTATGTCAAAGGAGAATCATAATCAATATCTACCCTTTTGTTAATAATACAAGTGAGTGGAGGAAATTAAAAAGTTAAATTATTTTTCATCGAATGACTATTCATCTATTATTTCATGCAAATAGGGAGCAAGAAAACTTTATAGAAAAATGGTGGTTAATTCTATGTTGGTTACACAAGAATTCGAACCTTGGTGTATATTAAGTAAATCTATGGGCAACCGTTATCCTATTGACAATAATAGTAGAAATTAAGATCTGAGTCTATATTATCGAGAAAAAAAATCATAGTTGGAGTAACAGTTGTTGATCTTTTATTCGGTATCGGCCACATTCAGAATTTCATCTCGGATGATACTTTTTTGGTTTAGGATACTAAATGGGTTACTAATTCCATATATTTTGATAGTGAAACGTATTATTTGATTAGATTGCATTGTCAAATGCTTATTGAGACTTCGTTTTAAGTGTTAATGACAACTATACTAATAGTTACGCTTTTGATGACAGTATGATTTTTCCTTGCACAAATGCTGGGAATAATAATTTGGATTTAGCTAAAGACTACAATCATTTATGGATTCAATGTGAAAATTGTTATGAATTAAATTATAAGAAGCTTTTGAAGTCAAACTTGTATATTTGTGAGGAATGCAAATATCATTTACAAATGTAGTTCAGATAGAATCGAACTCTTGATGGATCGAGGTACTTGGAAGACATGGTCTCTTTAAATCCCATTGAATTTCATTCGTTGGAGGAACCTATACAGATTCGTCTGAGGAACCTTATACAGATTAATCGGTGGAACCTTATACAGATTTGTTGGCACAACCTTATACAGATATGTGGAGGAGCCTTATACAGATTCGTCAGAGGAACCTTATATAGATTTGTTAGAGGAACCTTATACAGATCATGTTAATTTTTAACAAGAGAAGACAAGGTTTACCGAAGCTATTCAAACTGGCATAGGGCAATTAAATGGCATTCCTTTAGCAATAGGGTTTAAGGATTTTCAGTTTATTGGAGTTAGTATGGGATCCATAGCCGGTAGAAAATTACCCGTTTGATTGAGTACGCTACTAATCAAAAGTTGTCCCTTATTACAGTGTGTTCTTCTAGCGGGGCACGTATGCAAGAAGGAAGTTTGAGCTTAATGAAAATGGATAAAATATTGTCTACTTTATATGGTTATCAATCAAATAACAAATTATTCTATGTATCAATTTTTACATCTCAATTACTGACGGGATGACAGCTAGATTTGGTATGTTGGGAGATATCATTATTTTTGAACCAAATGCTTACATTGCATTTGCGGGTAAAAGAGTAGTTGAAGAAACATTAAATACGAAAGTACCTGAAGGTTCATAAGAAGCTGAATTTTCTTTTCAATAAAGGTTTATTCGATCGAATTGTCCTGCATAATCTTTTAAAAGAGGTTATAAGTGAGTTATTTCAGTTGCACGCTTTCTTTCCTCCAAATCTCGGAGCCGGGTCGTAAGGACAATAATTTATGTATAGAAAGCCGACTAAGTTCATTTATGTAGTTCTACATTCCTTGCACTTAGTATATACAATAATCACTTAGATATAATTAGTATAATTATATCAAATTCTAATTAAGATAATTTTATCACAATATACAAGGAGATACAATACAAATCGTAAATCGAGCTACCAATTCTACGACAACCATAAACTTTCACTTTATTTTTGTGCCTTTAGTATACTTAGTATTTCCAGAAATTGCAATGGCTTATTTATTTCTTTATGTTAAAAAACAAGATTGCTTATTACCAGGGCGCAAAAAGAAGATTATTTTTACAAGACTTCGACTTGAATAACATGGGTATCCATTTATCACATGATTTCTCCCGAACGTAACTCAAAGAACTCTTAGACGTGGGAAATCTACTATGGTATAGGAGTATAAATGAATTCTCAATTTTTTTAAATGAAAAGAAGATGTTTGAAATAGTTGAAATAAAAAGTAAATGGCTGTAGATCTCTAGGAGGTCATATAAAAAAGATCCTCTTCTTTTCAATTGAAGGAATTACCCTTGAAATTTCACATTCGAATAGTGCTCGTTGATGAAAGTTACTTTGGAAACAAAATCGAGTTTAGTACTTAAGTATAGTTTAGTACTTAAGTATAAGTAAGGTTCATTCATTTAGGCTATTGTATTAATTGACCAATTCAAATTCAATTTCAATGCAACTAGATTAGTATGAATTGGTTATCAGAACAGATAAGGATAGAATAGATAACACGGTCTCGAAAAACTAGTAATTTATGTTGGACACTTTTACTTTTTTAGGTTTATTAGGATTTTTATTAGTTGGAATTACTAGTTATCTTGGTAGAAATTTGATATCTTCAGTTCCTTCCAAACAAATTATTTATTTTCCACAGGGTATCATGATGTGTTTTTTACGGGATCGCGGGCCTCTTTATTAGCTCCTATTTGTGGTGTACAATTTCGTGGAATGTAGGTAGTGGTTATGATCTATTAGATGGAAAGGAAGGAACACTGTGTATTTTTTATTTGGGATTTCTGGGTTAACATCGTCTAATCTTTCTTCAATTCCTTATAAACGATATTCATTGTATCTGAATAGAATTGGAAGAAGGTATTTGTCCTCGTCGTATCCTTTATCTATCTATGCTCGATGAACAACCTATCAAGTCTTTGTGTCTCGTCGTAATCTCAAGCTTGCAATCCTAAATTAGAGGTCAGGGGACCATTCCTTTGACTCATACTGATGAGAATCTGACTCCGTGAGAAATGAAACAAAAACTACATAATTAGCCTCTTTCTTCCGATTGAAATATTTTGATATAATCATAATTGATACTTATTGGACTAGTGGACTAGTGGGCTGACCCTGAAATTCATTAGCCCATATTCTTTATTTGTTTTACATTAGTTAAACTGCTTCAGATTTGTTTGTTATAAATAGATATTTTATTAAGCCAATATGCTGAAGAATATCTTAACAGATTACAAGAGGATCTAGTTTGTTACAATTTTCTTTATCTCTTAGATTGAAGCTAGACATGTATATATAGCCATATTGGTTGCGCTAGTAATATAACAAGTTTTCCGGTCTTTCTACATTCACGGTATCATAATATACATTCCACAAACACTATATACTACTTATAATATGGTATCAGTAGCAGAATACGATCCTTAAAGCTTGTGGGCACATCCAACCATGGCGGAAGATCCGAACAAGGGTAAAACACCGGTGACGACGTAGACAGCAACAACCACAATTGATGTGAACGATCCACTTTATGTTCATGCAGCGGAGAACCCAGGATTGAGCTTGGTGTCAAAATTTAATGGCACAGGATTCCTGGGATGGAAGTGGGATATGACGACGGCGCCGCTCAAGGTTAAAAACAAGTACGGATTTGTAACAAGGAGAATAGACAAACCTGATGAAGCGGATGTAATTCGCTTCAGCGCTTGGGAGTGGTCGAATTCTCTTGTGCTTTCATGGCTTAAGACGGTTTTGGATCCAAACATTGCAGAAAGTGTGCGGTTCTCTATGACCCAAAGGAGTTTGGTAGCAGTTGTCTGAGAGCTTTGAGCATACTAATCTCACAATAATCCACAATCTGAAACGGGAACTTGTAGAGATTAAACAGGGTATGAAACTGTTAGTGAATATTATACAAAGCTGAAAAGGATTTGGGGAGAGCTTGACTTAGCTCGTTCTCCACCGAAGTGCACTTGCGCCGGTTGTAAGTGTGGAGTCAGAGAGTTTTTCAAGAAACAAGGGGAAGAAGATAAACTCATCCACTTCCTGATGGGCTTAAATCGCAAGTATTTGTCAATCAGAGGACAATATTAACAATGAAGGAGATTCCAAGTCTAGAAAAGCTTTTTCCTTAATTGTTCAAGAGGAGGAGCAGAGGGGCAGTAATTCTTTGAACGAACAATGTCATTTTACAGTAAGTCCACCGCCATCAGTGACAACCTCAGGAGCCCAATTAAGAAGTTTGACAAAAGGAAAATCGTTTGCACACACTGTAAAAAGCTAGGGCATAGCTTTGAAGAGTGTTTTCAGCGTCACCCATGTACACACTGCAAGAAGTCAGGACAACAACCGTAGATTGTTATCAGATTTATGGGCGCGATAACGTTTTAGCCCGTAGAAAGAAGAGTTTTGCTCATGCGGTTCAAACCCCAAGTCAGAGCAGTAATGAAGATGGTCAAGGAGAGGGTTTACACCCAAACAGTTGCAACAGGTCCCCGAACTCATGCGAAATAAGGGCACAGAAACAGCGATCGAAACAGCAGACCACTGCATTTCGAAGATAAATATGCTTATGCCCTAACTACCATAATGTGTTTTACAAGTAATTTTTCCAGCGATTCGTTCAAAGGAGAATGGTTAATTGATTCTGGAGCCACCGACCACATGTCGCGGGCAGGTTACTTGTTTGATAATTGGCGAAAACTGAAGGATGAAAGAATAGTGATTTTACCTGATGGCAGTCCGCAAACAGTGAAATTCGTCGGAGATGTAAAACTTGGAACACATATGAAATTAAAATGGGGTTTTATTCATACCGAATTTCATGTTCAACCTTGTTTCAGTATCGAAATTGATCCACAGTTTCATTGCACTCAGATTTTTGCTGATTCTAGTTGCTTCGTTCAGGACCATTCTTCAGGTCAGAGTAGCAGAATCGGTGAGAGCAGGGATGGACTCTTTGTTTGTAGGCTGATAAATTCAACCACTGGGCGGATGTTGAGATGGGCCAAGGCAGCTTGCGGACTTCGTCCTCCCTGGACCGCGTTAGTTTAGGGGCCGCGACAGATTTGGGCCGCCGGACAGCTATAGATAATGTAATAGTCTGAAAGCTTTAGAGTTGCATATTAGGCTTGGACATGTGCCGTTTAAGAAGCTTGTTTTTCTTGGTTTAATAAAAGAACAGACTTTCCTTCGAATTATGCATGTGATGTTTGTTATAAGTCTAGAGCTCAGCGTTTACCATTTGGCCACTCCACAAGTAAAACTAAACAGGTTTTCGAGATGTTGCATATCGATGTTTTGGGTCCGTTTAGTACTGACACTTACAATGGTTATAAGTATTTTTTATGCTATTTCGACGATTTTACTCGGACCACTTGGGTCACTCTTATCAAACAGAAGGGTCATGCTTGGGAAGCAGTGGTAAATTTTATTAAAATGGTGGAACGACAATTTGACACAAAAGTTCAGATAGTGAGAACAGATAATGCAAAGGAACTGGGAAGTTCCAATGAAGGCAAACTCTTTTTTTCTCAAGAAGGAATAGTGCATCAAACTACATGTGCCTATACCCCCCAGCAGAATGCAGTGGTCGAACACAAACATAAATATCTCTTGGAAACGGCTAGAGCAGTGTTTTCAGTCACATGTTCCACTCATTTACTGTGGAGAATGTATTTTATATGCCACCTACTTGATCAACAGACTTCCCACCAAGGCCTTAAATGGACAAACACCGTATGAAAGTTTGTACAACGTCAAACCGACATATAGTGAGATTAAGCCATTTGGGTGCTTGTGTTATAAGACTATTGTTGGCCCAAAGGGAAGTAAATTCGAGCCACGTGGAGAGGCTTGTATTTATCTGGGGGAGGATCCACGCAAGAAGAGATATAGAGTTATGAGTTTGAGCACAAAGGTTGTTGACATTTGCCGTGATGTTCGATTCCATATGAATGTTTTTCCTTATCAAAATAAAGACATGCTGCTCGAGCAACATGTAAACGAGTCATGTGATGATAGCAACTCATGTACCATGTTATATGATGAATCTTAGGTGGTCCAGGACGGTCACAAGGAAGATCTTGTTACACCAGTTGACCGTGTTGAAGAAGAGCATGCTAAGACTGATTTGAGACGTTCCAGTAGAGTGTCACACAAACCTGGCTATCTATAAGATTGTGTATGTAATACATGTTTTCAAGAAATTCTTGATGAGCGAGTTCTTCACACCGGGGATCCACTTGCAAATCGTCTTGCCCATTGTACTAGTTTGACCGAGACCAAACCAGTTCGATCAGTTGCTTTGTTCTCCTCACGATGTCAATCTGATCCACAATCAGACTTGATCATGCATGAGTCACCAGATTACAAGACTACTGCTTTACATGAACATTGGAGAATAGCCATGCAAGTTGAGTTACGGGTGTTAGAGGAAATGACACATGGGATATTGTCACCTTGCCACGTGGCAAGAAAGTTATAGGATGCAAGTGGGTTTATAAGGTGAAGCTCAAATCTGACGGGACACTAGAATGTTATAAAGCGCGCTTGGTAGCAAAAGGATTCACACAATGACATGGGTTGGATTAACATAAGACCTTTTCTCCTGTGGTTAAGTTAACCACGATACGATCTCTTGTGGTTGTAGCTCTTCACAAAGGCAAGATCATTAACCAGCTTGATGTTAACAATGCTTTCCTTCACGGGGACCTTGATGAGGAGGTATATATGCGACTTCCACATGGTCTTGAAGTCACAGGAACAAACAATGCGTGTCGGCTTAAAAAGTCCTTGTACGGTCTTAAACAAGCTTCCCATCAGTGGTTTTCTAAGCTAGCTAGCTTTCTTCATACTCTTGATTTCACCCAATCAAAAAATGATTATTCTCTTTCTATAGAGAGAGTGATAAACGGAAGATTTTCATTGTTGTCTATGTGGATGACATGTTGATATTTGGTGATCATCAGGCAGAGAATGATAACATCAAATGTGCTCTGGATCTTAACTTTTGTATCAAGGATTTGGGCACGCTTCATTATTTATTGGGCATTAAGTTTATACCTTACGGTGAAGGTTACATTCTTTCTCAACGAAAATTTGCAAGGAGTTATTGGAGGAATATCCTTGTCATGATCTGCGCATCACAAAAGGACCAATGGTGGTTGGTAAACAACTTCATGCTGATGATGGGGAACCTCTTCATGATCCCACAATCAATAGAAGACTTGTTGGTAAACTTAATTATCTGACTCACACAAGACCAGATATAAGTTTTTATGTACAAGTCCTCATCCAGTTTATGCAGCGCCCAAGTGACACACATTGTAACACCCCAACTATTACAACACACTTAACAACACCTTGCAGCGGAAATCACAACTCACAACATAACTTAACTCCTTGGTGTTACACGCCGTTAGCCACCCACGTGGCTAACAAGGCTAACATACATACATTGTACCGGTCTGATGGACTAAACTCCCGAGCAACTACACATAAATCCCGTTCCATGTCCAACGATCATTATACACTTACATTACAATGTACCGAGTATCTTCCAACTAACGCCGATACAAATTCGGTCTTACTACACCTACAATACATCCACAATTTTCATGACTACCCACATACAATCAACTACCCCGTCCTACTCTCGAACGGCCTCCAGTTCCTTGTACCTGAAACAGGAAAGAGAAGAAAGGGTGGCCCCCAAGGGGCTCAGCACCTTTGCTGGTATGGTAATCCCGCAGCCCGCATGCTACCGGGCCACGCACAACTAATTGTCGTCTTAGCATGCGGTTGATTTTATTTAAACATACACAACTACACACATACTTCATGCTTAAGAGCAAACATCCATTAGTAGGACACAAACACAAGATTAGCACACACAACATACCCATACACTTCACTTGATAACATACACACAACTTAATTCCATTCTTCTTAGAGAACATAAACTTTACTTAGGGAGTGCCGAGGTGATATAAGCCCGAGCACAACATACATACATTTTCTTTACTTAGGTATGGCGGCCTCATATAGGACCGATCACACCTTGCACAATTTCCCCCTAGCTCCAATAATGATGAGGTAGGTAAGCCTTGGTTAAGCTTGTGGGTGGTTGTAATTCAAGGAGGAAAAACAACCGTAACATAACAAAGAGGGAGCCGAAGAGAATTAGGCATCAACACCCTACCAACATTACACATGATTTCCCCCTACCCGATTGGAAGTTGGGTAGGTAAGCTTTGGCTAAGCTAATGGGAGGTCGAATCCAATGAAGGAAAACAACCCTAACATAACAGGATGAGAGTTAATCCACATATATACATTAACTCCCAAACAACACGCGCGACCGGAACGACCGGATTCCTCACCATACATAACATATACATATTAGTTAAAGGTTCCTTTATGGAACTCCACATACATACATCACATAGTGTTACTAACTCTGTTAGACCAGTAGGGGAGTAACATCCCTTTTAACAAACATGGATAACTGTATCCGATAGCAACAACACACAAAACAAAGTCACATACATCACACATAGTCACAACATACACAAACGCACGGATAGCCGTAGTTAGAACGTTCCCGTGGGTTGGGACGTTTATTCCGAATACCGATCTCTTATGTGAACCTAAGGTCGGTTTAACTATTATTTAACACATAACTAGGGTTAAGCGGTATCGGAATTAATTACGCCACAGTAATGAATTACTATAAACTCATTTCATGCTTTATCTTGCAAGGTGGCAAACACACAGAAAAACACATTGGCATACAAGCCGGTGTAATCCGGTAGGACACAGGTTGCAAGAAAACCATACCTGTCACCGAAGGTCCACTCCAACGTCCCATCGCATGTCCCTCGAAAACTCTTTGAACAACTGGTAACATTATAACTACCTCCATTAACATCGGGGTAGTATAGCTATTTAAAGACTAATGCGCCCATGGTTAACACCGTTCAGTAGTTTTATAACTTCTCATTCTTAACTTGTTTACTTTCACATTTTTATTACAACTCTTCACCACTCAATGGTCATTATTACTCACTTAACATATCCTTAACAACCTTATAACATCTTGACATACCAGTCCTCATCATTAGACAACTTAATTTTTTTTTTATAAGTGGCCGACTGACCTTACCGACCGAACTTACCCAAGGTCGGTCCATTCCAGTAACGTCCGAGTTCGAAATTTTTCACTCCGACCGACCTTGCCAAGTCCGGTCCCAAGGTCGGTCCATTCCAGAAGACTTCTCGTTTCCGACTTTGAAAATTTTACCCCGACCGACCTTGCAAGTCCGGTCCTAAGGTCGGTCCATTCCAGAAAGATTTCTGCGCACTAAATTCGAGTCCGACCGACCTTGCAAGTCCGGTCCCAAGGTCGGTCGATTCCAGAAAGGTTTCCAACGGGTTAAACTGGGCTCGACCGACCTTGTAAGTCCGGTCCTAAGGTCGGTCGGCTCCAGACCCTTATTTCTAAATGTCCATTCAACTCCAAACTTCTTCCCATTGTTGCTCCAAGGTTCCTACATGTATTTGGGCATTTTCCATCACCATTACAACCTCTTAAACTCACCTAACTCATCACCTACGCTTGTTACTCAATTCTTAACCAAATTCACCCAAATTTCTCACTCTCCTCTTACAAGAACTAATGCTTAGTTCTATCAAGTGTTATGCTACAGATTTTTCTCACCACTCTCTTAACTCCATTACTCATTCACCATTACAAGGCCAAAACTCCCCTCTACTCAACATTAACATCCCAATTGAACACCTAAATTCTACCATCCATTAAACCATCATCAAACACTCATTTTCCATTAAAATTTTGCCATACCCTCCCCATAAACCTTATACATCCAAACCATCAATTTTCATCCCTCTCATTCCTAATCTAGCCACACCCTTTCAAGGGTCCTAACAGTACATAACAAATTCTCAAATTCCATCAACAACAACATAATCACCATAAACTCCACAACCACAATATCACCTCCAACTTAAAACATTTGGCTCTTAAGGCCCTCAACTCAACTATTAATTCACACACCTCTCCAACAACCCACTAAACACATTACAACACAGATTTCAATCCACAATTTGGGTTCATTAATTTGTTTACCCATCCCAAACACTTAAACAATTATGGACAAGGTTTAGGGTGAATTTCTTACCTTAATTTCACAAGTCTCCTTAATTCTCCTCTTGCTCCTCATCTTCTCCAAAATCGGTTAAGAGGGTATGGAGTTTCCAAACTCCATCCCAACATCCAAGAACACAAAACACACTCAATTAATTATCTAAACCCATAGAAAACTCAATTAAATCAAAGGGCTTAGAACACAAGTTAGGGTTTACCTTTTTGAAGCTTTTAAGAGGGATTCTCACCCTTGAATCAAGAAGGGAATTACTCCACCATTGGAGGGTTAATTTGGAGCTCAAGAACAAGGAGAAAAACAAGGTATCAAAAATGGTGAAAAATCGATTACACCAAGAGATGAAGGAAAAATGACTTTTTCTTGGGAATTTTTACCTTAGAAGGAAGAGGGGACTCCAAGCTCCACATTGGTGCCATTTTCTCTTCAAATGGGGAAAACCCATGGAGGTCAACTTCATCCTTTTGGAATTTTGAAAAGAGAGGATGATAGAGGAGGATGAGAGGAAGAAGAATATGTGATTTGTTTTTTATTTGGAGCTCAAATGGAGCTTGGACATGAGGTTGAACATGGAGTAGCCATGGGAGGCTTCAAAAAACGTTCAACAGCAGAGAGGGAGAAGGGAAACCGGTGGAGGAAGAAAGAGAGGAAAGAGAGGAAGAGAGAGAGGGGAAGAGAAAATAAAGGAGGAGAGAGATGGGTGGGGGTATATGTACCCCTTTTGTTATTTTAGCTCTTTTGACTTAATTAATTAGTTAGCTAGTCTTATGTGAGTGGGCTGTCCACATTAATAAAACCGGCCCAATACTGTAAACACGCTGGAGCGTTTTTTGTCTTTTAACAGTAAACGCTCGTTTATTTACCCGGTTTAGCACTATTCACTAACCGGGACCGTTTTCTGGAATTTTCTCATTCCTTTAATTTTAATGGTTATTAAACTCCCATTAATGTTTAATTATCGTTACATAATCAACTATTATTTTTACGGGGTCATTTAACTGTTTAAAGTCACGTTTTTGGATTTTCTCGAAAAACGCGCTTTAAGACTCTGTTTGCGTTTTAACGCATTGTTTGGATCCGTTTTCTTCCGGAATTTTTCCCACATGTTCTTAATGTGTAGTTAAGGTATAAAAATATATTTATAACCCTAATGAAGGTTATATACCTCCTAAAATAATTAAATACGTTTTCACATTTTGTGACTTTTACGCATTTCCATTTTCTTTTTGGTTTCCCTTTCTTAACCAATGATCTTAAGGACTTAATTAGTCTTAGAAAATTATAATCACACCATTAATTAACACATTAAGGTTTGGGGTATTTCAATCTTCCCCCCTTAAAAGAACTTCGTCCTCGAAGTTCACACTTGCCTAGCGTCATTTGAATTAGAACACAGGGATTACTTGCAACATGAACTTCCATAGCCAACATACCTTACATCACAACCTCGGACTTAACGGTCCGGGTAACACATTCACATCCATACATATATAACATACTTACAGAGTAACCTCGAACTCAATGGTCCGGGTACCTATCAACATTGTACTTACATAACCCTTAGGCTCTTAGGTCTGGGTAGCATAACAAAATTAGACACTTTGGTCTTGATACATAACAACCTTAGACACATGTTAGGTAACATAACAACTTTCGAATTCAATACATTAGGACTCAAGGTCAAAATAATAATAATACACATACACAAACATGTCATAGCATCATGTCAACCAGAAATTCCTTTTTCATCTCTTCATGGGTTCGAGACCCATGTTGAGTACATATACACTGTGATCCCGCAGAACCGGTCGCGATGGACACTCTGGTCCCCGTTCCTATGGGAGATCAAAACAATTGCATACATCTTTAAAATATACTTCTCATGTCACCGGTCCGAAGACAAAGGCTCATACGTCCTCAGCTCGTGATCAAGTAATACGAAAATACTCTATATGAGGTTAAGTAGAATGAAATCCTTTATTGGAAAATACCAATTGAAGATCCTTTTTACAAGGTCAAGTAAAAGTAGTCCTTCCTTTGAAAATACTACTTAAGAATCTTAGAGATATTAGTTGAAGTCTTGAAAGTACCAATTGAAAATTTGAAACCCAATTTAAAATTCTTTTGAAAACTCAATACAACTCCAAGTCCAATTATTGTTAACTGCATCTTATTCTTGATGTGATTATTTGTGACCACTTATAGGGAGTCTCAAGAATCATCCAACCTAATGTGATCAGCATCAGTGTTGAACTATCTTTCCACCCCAATTTGTGTTCGGCTTCCCTTGATCTCATGATAATCAAGTTTCACCTCTCACTTCAATTTCAAACAGCAACTAATTCAAGCATATACCATTTTCTATCTTTTAATCCACCTAGTCATAATCATTACATCTCCAAGGGATAGAACTCCGTCTATCAATCATCATCCAAATTCAACTTAATCCAAATTACCTAGGGAATTTAATTCTTACTAGGTTCTATATCGGTTTCATACCTCTTCATAAGTCACCACACCGTATATATATACATATAACTATATATATTTTTTATCAAAATATAATACACTATATTACATTTGGTATCATATGAACATATATTGTCGGGGTTTTAGTTCCCCGGGAGTTTTTCTACTCCCTTATACTTATACTTTCACATACATCCTGTTAACACAATAAAGACCCTTATCACAATGGTATTCGCATCTTCTGTGCGTAATTACCACAATTACACCATGAATCAATGTGTATGTTTATGTAACACACACACCAATCATCAAAACAAATTATTTTGTGCTATGCACACCATTGTTCACGTACACTTGTACGGTAAAACACACTAAACGGTTTCGCGCTCTACCCCCCTTAAAAGGGATTACACCCACGTAATCAATCACTTAACCACTGGTTTATAACGTCCTACCGTCGTGAAGTGTAGTATCTCCACGCGGTTTATTATACAATATGTCCTGGTTGGAGGATCTTATCCATATTGGCAGTTTAGTCCCTAACCAAGAATTCTCCTTAGAGTTTATTTAATTCATAACCAGTTTCAATTCTGGCCTATGAAACTTCTAGGCATTAATAATTAGCCTTTCACACATATTCACAACGCACGTCCAACTCTTGAATCGCTGGCTCACTAGTTTCTGCTGCGCGACTCTTGATAACTTCGAGCTTAGTTTGCCCCCTTCATTATTCTTACTGTATTGTATATCTTCGATTATCACCTTCATCTTGGTAATAACGATTTCTCAACCGACGCGTGGCATTTCTTACCAAGAGCGAGTTCGGTGAGTTACAACTTTCTATTTACTTCCATGATAATTTACTGTATTCCACACTAATTTACTTAATTTCTTCCGACTTACTGTCGGTTACGTTTGAGCTACTACCTATTGTGTAGTACTCTGTCGTTTATTTCCAACACTTGAGGTATATTCCATACCGATATTTAACAATCGTGTTATTGTAGTCACTTATGCCAATCAAGTACCCTTTGATTGGTACGACCGTGCTTCTCTTATGCATCGGTTTTATCACACCATAATTCTTGTTCCTCCATCACAATTGACATTACCCAAACTTCCTAGCTATCACACTCGATCATTAACGCGGAAGGGCAATACCAAAACACTCAATCATATAGAGTGCAGAGGCGTAAACTCTTGACAGTAAATCTCTTGTGCGATTGCAATAGGAATTCACACTGTGTTCCTTATCACATAGTACCGACCATTGACTTATTGCCCAGTCGGTTTGTTATCACCTACCTTGTATGCCTATTGAGTTTCACTCATAACTAGTCTTATTTGCCACATTATTATTTAACAATACTTATGCAACAGTCGCTTACTGCGCACCGTGCTCTTACTCATTGTATAACATTATTTACACTGCGTCCGCTATTATATTAGCTTCCGCTATTACACTGTGTTTTGCCACTTATTCGGCTGACTGCTGAATACTCTACTCTTCGAGCCTCTATGCTCCTTGAGCGTTGTTCATTACACATCTAGCATCCCACACCTATGGTGGTTGCCATTAGGCTTATCACCCTTTCCGTCTGCACAACTGGTACGAATACTTCTTTTCGTAGTAACAACATGGTCAACTCTTAACACATTCTCTGAATTTAGTTCACATAACTACCGCTGTTGCGGTCTCACAATATCGAGAGGTGTCCCCACACTTTAAGCAGTGGTTCGTTATCCGCTTACTTACTTATATAACGTAATCTTCTGTGATCAATAACATTTTCTTAACACATTCGATTTGTGGCTTTTAAGCCTTATTGCCTCGAGCTCTGCCCATTGTAGGCTGTCCACACACATTACATGGTTTAGATTGGTATTGGGCTCCATGACAAGGTCGTAGTATCACGGTTCCTTTCATGGGATGCCCCTTCAAGGATGTCAGACTTCCCTCTGACGACTTGTGTTTAAACTTGGTGTTAATTTCAGCCTTTGCGTTTCTATCACGTATCTTGTTCAACCATTATTGACCCAAACACCCTTTTAAGGATAACTCCTGGGTGTTATTAGGTTATGCCTTTTAATCTGGCTTGCACTCATTGGTATGTTTAATTTCTACTTCGCCCCGCATTCTTTGCTGGGTTGAATATTATCCTTAGTGAGATTGATATCTCTAGTGATCATCTCGGGAGTCTCATCCCAATCATTGCACGTTAACATATCCATAGTAGGCATCTGCCTCACCATATATAGGCTGGGTACTTACTCCAGCTATTGTGTTCATCCATCCAGATCCTTGAGACGTATGCGATGTCTTGACTTACTAGTCAGTGCACTTCGCACTTCTAGATTCTTAAACATTTCCTCGCAATAACTCACTAATCCCTTTAGTCCTCTTAACTTAACTGGGTTCCTTTACTCCAACCATTCGATGGTAGTTTATTACTCTTGTCTGACTTTTACTTCGGACCGTAGTATGGAGTCGACTACTTCCCGTGTTCCAGACTCCACTCGTATACATACATGGGGTATCCTACTGATACATTGCTACTTACCCGACTACCCCATAAGAAGGTTTGTCAAGCCCACAAGCTCCTATCGGAGTGCGGTCGTCCCATATTACTGTTGGTACACTCGTAGTGTCCGTCACACGCCTAGGTGAAGTATTCTGTTGTCAACTCCTCTTATATTATCCTGTGATAATATGCATTCCATGCTTCCCGAACTTAATCAAGGGAAAGGTATCCACTGTTGTATTATTATGAACTCAATCCATTCCTCGGGTTGTTACCCTTGGGTTTACCGGTTTCCATCTGGTTATCTTAAAAGTAACTGGGTAAAACTTACCTACCATGTGGCACTGAGGCCCGTGTAGGTCTTCTGGTTTGGTTTAAAGAAAAAGGCGAATTAAAATAAAATGGGTTTGAAAGAGGATCTGGTTTTGAAAAAGGTTTTGAAAATGGATTTAAGTTGAGAGAGAAAATTCTCCTGGTTTTACAACGTTTCCTTGCCTTAACCGAGTCTAGCTTCCTGCTGACTGGTGTATTTCCAAGTACTGAGGTCAGGCTATTAAGCCCTTCCACGGTTATGATAATCCCACTTATCTTCATGGTACTTTACTAAGTACCGGTAGTTGTTTAAAGTTTTCCGTACAACCTTGTCATAGCAGCACTTGCCATGGCAAGTGCGCCATGCTGGCTGGTTATCGGTTCACTACACACTGGTTGCGGTAGTGCTTTCATCCGCACTGACATCCGTGGCCTTGCTGGCCCTTACTTGATCTTGCAGCCTTAACAATAAATTTTTTTGGGTACCTCTCACTGTCTTCACACGATAACCATTGACTAGGGTGTTTCCCTTTTCTGGGAGACCCCCTTCTCTTAGTATTGTATCCTCCTCGGACTACATTGTAGTTCCTTAATCGGTTGGTATACCGTTGCTATATTAGTTAACATTCATGATCCCGTAGACACTCGTCTCGGTTTTCATTACTCCACTTTTCCACTTTTGCACGATGGGTGCGTTGCAAGCTGGTTGTTCTCGACTGCTCCGCATGTCGACCCAGGTTGCCGGAAATTCTATTCCTTTAAGCATAAGATTCTTCACTTTTCGCTATTAAATGCGGCAAACATTGTTCAGATGGAAACCGTCTTCGGGATTCACACCCTTCGGAATCTACCGTATGACAGGTTCTCCGTGCTTTAAGGACACTTAATAACAGCCAGATCGGGTATTCCCGAGTAAGGGAGGACTTCCATCTCTCTGGCGTTCTTTCCGAGTTATAAAATAGGGTTTGTGGAAGGCGGGATGGATATTGTAGGTATCCAGTACACACTGGTATTTCCTAATTAGCGTACTTCTCACGCTATCACTCAACCCTTAACCCAAGGTCTTAAACTCCTAACTCGGTACTTCCTAAGCTCGGTAATTCAGTCATCAGAGCGATACTTCGCTCTGATACCACTTTTTGTAACACCCCAACTATTAACAACACACTAAACAACACCTTGCAGCGGAAATCACAACTCACAACATAACTTAACTCCTTGGTGTTACACGCCGTTAGCCACCCACGTGGCTAACAAGGCTAACATACATACATTGTACCGGTCTGATGGACTAAACTCCCGAGCAACTACACATAAATCCCGTTCCATGTCCAATGATCATTATACACTTACATTACAATGTACCGAGTATCTTCCAACTAACGCCGATACAAATTCGGTCTTACTACACCTACAATACATCCACAATTTTCATGACTACCCACATACAATCAACTACCCCGTCCTACTCTCGAACGGCCTCCAATTCCTTGTACCTGAAACAGGAAAGAGAAGAAAGGGTGGCCCCCAAGGGGCTCAGCACCTTTGCGGGTATGGTAATCCCGCAGCCCGCATGCTACCGGGCCACACACAACTAATTGTCATCTTAGCATGCGATTGATTTTATTTAAACATACACAACTACACACATACTTCATGCTTAAGAGCAAACATCCATTAGTAGGACACAAACACAAGATTAGTGAAATACCCCAAACTTAGATATGGTGTTTAAATATAAGGAGGCTAAATAATGCCTTAGAAACATTAAGAAACATTCTTAATCAAAGTAAATATAAGGAAACACCAAAAGAGCAGTTTAAGCAAAAACGTGCTCTAAGCTTGGAGAGACTTGGGTGAGTACCCAAATATTGTTCTAAAACCATAGTAATATCCTAATGGTCATTTTAAATCAATTACCAAAGAAAACCAAGCTTGAAAACAAGTTAAAACACAAAATGTGCTTTAAGGAGTCTTAAAGCACATTTTTGAAAAATTGTCTTGTAAATGAGTTTTGAATGGCTAAATGTCCATCATTACTCTTTAATTAACATGTGTACTATATAGTATCACATTTGGAAGTCTATATCAATGGGAAATCAAAAATTTCACAACATTGTGCCTTGTTTTGTGAATAGTAACTAAATTAAGCTAGTTTAAGACATTAGTCAAGTAAGTCAATTAAATGGTCAACAAAGACCACAACCTACCTTATTTGACCAAGGGGGCCAGTTTTTAAGTGTGACTCACCACACTTATCTAGCTAAGTAAGGAGAAAGCAAAAGTAAGTAAGTTAACTATTCACCTTTTAACATAATATCTCACCTTTAGTAGTTCTCTCTCCTCATCTCTTCATTCTTCATCTTCTCCATCGGTTTCCTTTGCTCTCTTTCTTCCCTCTCACGTAAAACTCAACCTCCATGCTAGCTCCATCTAGCCTTGCACACATCTTGCTCATTTTAGCTCCAAAACCAAAACTAAATACATATATCTCTTAGTTAGCTCAAGCTCTTCCTTTCTATCTTTTCAAAACTTCAAGAGCTTCATTTTGGTGCCAAGTCAAACCACCATTAGAGGAGGAAATTCAAGTTTGGAGACTCCATTGGCTTCTCCATTCTCTTAAGGTAAAGAAAGTGTAAGAAAATCTAGGTTTCCATCACTTTTCTTCTTGACCGAAAATACATGCTCATGAGGCTTCATTTTAATGCTTTGTTCTAGCTTGTTTTCTACTCTTCAAAGGATAAAGGAGGTCCTTCTTGCTTCAAATCCAAGCTTGTCTTGAGGAACTAAGGTAAAACAATCAATTCAAAACCTTAAAACACATTTTTAACCTAGGTTTTATTCCTTAAGGTTAGTGTGTTGTTTAGTGCTCATTGGAATCATTGGACATTGTTTAGAACATTGGAAAGGAGATATATATTGGTGACCGAGATTGGGCAAGAAAAATCTAAGGAGAAAAGCTTGTGAAGCTTGTGAGAGAACAAGGTAAATTACTTACCTTAAGGTGTTTTATTGTTTAAGGGAATGGGATTTAGATATGTGATGAGTTTAGTGTAGAGTTTACATTAGAAAAGGGTTATATATGACCTAGGAGAAACAATGACTATGTTTGAGAACTTGTGACTAAGGAGGCAATGAGAAAAGAGATAGTCAAACAATGTTGAAATGAATTACAAGAAGCATTTTATTTCAATGGGAGCCTTGTTGTGTGTATTCGCAGGTTAAAGGCAAATATATGTGGAAATTCAGTGGTTAAGATTATTGTCATTTAAGGGCCTAAGTGCCAAGCATTTAAGTTTATGCACTATAAGATGATGTGGTATAGTTTTGGTGTAAATTGTGGGTTAAGGTGTTGTGATGAGAATTTGAGTGGTATTGGTTGTTTGATGGAGAAAAACCAAGTGTTAGGATGTACTATATACTAGAGAACCCATGGCAAAATTTAAAGGAGGACTTAAGTGTTTAAGATATTCTAAGGGGATTTAATGACTAAGGAAGTACTAGGAAGTTTTAGAGGTTGTCTTGATGGAAATGGGGTGAGATAAAGTGTTTTAATGAGTTATAATGACTTAGGCATTACTATGGAGGATTTAGGAATCAAGAGAATGTATTTGAGTATTTAGGACTTAGGTAAATGTTGGTAAACAACTAGGAAGGAAATAAGGTGTTGATGGATGAAAGCTTAAGCTTGTGAAGGAACTTTAAGTAAATGTATAAAAGAGTTTTAGATGGTGAAAGATGCTTGGGAGATGATGTTATAGTGGTGGGGAAACATTTGGCATAGTGGTTACATTAGGTATGAACCACCACCTAGAGACCTAGTGGAAAATGTTACAAGTGTTGGCATGGTTACAAGGAAAAATGCATAATGATTAAACAGGATGTTGGTGAGTGATTTAAAGTGTTTAGTGGTTGGCTTAAGGTGTATTTGAGGTGCCCAAATGAGGTTATAACATATTAGGATAGATGAGGAGAAGTTTGGAGTTGAAAGAGAATTTAGAAACAAGGTTCTGGAGCCGACCGACCTTAGGGACCGGACCTACAAGGTCGGTCGAGCTCAGTTTACACTGCCGGAGAAAGTTTATGGAACCGACCGAACTTGGGGACCGGACTTGCAAGTTCGGTCGTTTTGTATTTTGTGAAGGAATTAAGTCTCTGGAATCGACCGAACATGGGACCGGACTTGGCAAGTTCGATCGAGCTTAAATTTTCCTCGAGGAAACTCTCGGGAATGGACCGACCTTGGGGACCGGACTTGCAAGGTCGGTCAGAGTAGAATTTTCAAGCGGTAATATGTTCTGGAACGGACCGACCTTGGGTAAGATCGGTCGGAAGTTCGGTCGAGCCTAAAAATAAAAAAAAAGAGAAATTTTGAATTCTAAGGATGGTAATAGGTAATAAGGTATACCTTTGGTAGGGAGGTAATGATTAGGACCCTAAGAACTTGAGGGATTAAGTTAAGTTAAGTATAAATTTTAAATGTTTAAAGTTAAGTTTGTAAGCTAAGTGGCAAAGACTTGAGAGGGTATTGAATGGGGATCTTTAGGGACTAAGTGAGTTAAGTAAGGTTCAAATAACTGATGACCTAAAAATGAATGAATGTTTTAGGTTTGTAAATTGGGACCCCGAAGAAGGTTAATCAAACAACGATCGACGGTGAACGGTACAATCTTTCTTGTGACCTGCTTGCAAACGAGGTGTCCCTCGGCTTGTGTGCTATCTGTTCAATTGCTATGACTAAAACAAGATAAAGCATGCAACCGGTTATATTTGTTCTCGTTGTGTATGTGTTACATTTACACTAACCCGCGAGACTTGAGATTGTTACTAACCAAGTTTAGTACTTACTGAGTTAAGAATAAGAGTTAAGTTTGGTGGTTGTTGGTTAATGCCCGTTAAGGCTTAGCTAGCACATGGTGATTAAGATTTCTGCTAACTGGAACTTGAGTGAGGAAACCCGGGACCGATCTCCGGTCATGCATGCTAAGGAAAAAGGGGGACGGTATCTGAATCAGATCTGCCCTCCGCTTAAGGACTTGTCTTCGGACATGTAGCCTAGGGCCGGTTGCCGGCTCAGCTACGCTGGACTCCCGTCCAGAGTAGGTGGCATTAAGATGGTGCGGTGGGATCACCTAAATCCCAGGTTTGAATTAAGCTGCAACCATTCCCTTCCAGGAACTGTTTGTAAACTGAGAATAAGTTGAGATTAAGATTAAGGTAAGGTAAGGAACTGAGATTAAGGAAATGAGGACTAAGGAGGGGGTTACTAACCCACTTGATAAGGGAACGCTTGAGTCGTTCATTGTTTGTGAACTAAATGTGTTCATCTGTGGTTATTGTTATTGCACTTCATATTATGCTTGTGTATGTAATCAATTTCCATGCTATCGACAATTAGTCGTCGTAGCCCCATTAGCTTGGGGGCCATGAGAGGGTGTACCAGCATTCGTGCTGACCCCCTTTGGGGGCTGTTTTTACACTTGCAGGTAAGAGACCCATGAGGACGCACTACGAGAGTAGGAGCGGTTAGACTTAGGATGGGATGTTTATTTTGAGTTCGGGTTGCGTCTGTGCACCCGGCTGTTTATACTTAAACTGATGTAAGGAAGTGGTTATGAGTTAGTTACTTGTACTCGGTTGGTTGTCGGTATTATGGTTGGTGATGTTTTTGGTTGGTTATGTACTTTGGATAAGTGTTGTAAATGTTAAGGCCGGTATATTCTAACGATCAGACCGTGGCATGGTCCAGGTGTTTATTATTCCCGCTGTGACGTTTCGATTAAGGGTTCAGTTATGCGATAACCACGATTGGCTTTGGATGGGGTGTTACAATTAGCACACACAACATACCCATACACTTCACTTGATAACATACACACAACTTAATTCCATTCTTCTTAGAGAACATAAACTTTACTTAGGGAGTGCCGGGGTGATATAAGCCCGAGCACAACATACATACATTTTCTTTACTTAGGTATGGCGGCCTCATATAGGACCGATCACACCTTGCACAATTTCCCCCTAGCTCCAATAATGATGAGGTAGGTATGCCTTGGTTAAGCTTGTGGGTGGTTGTAATTCAAGGAGGAAAAACAACCGTAACATAACAAAGAGGGAGTCGAAGCGAACTTAGGCATCAACACCCTACCAACATTACACATGATTTCCCCCTACCCGATTGGAAGTTGGGTAGGTAAGCTTTGGCTATGCTAATGGGAGGTCGAAATCCAATGAAGGAAAACAACCCTAACATAACAGGATGGGAGTTAATCCACATATATACATTAACTCCCAAACAACACGCGCGACCGGAACGACCGGATTCCTCACCATACATAACATATACATATTAGTTAAAGGTTCCTTTATGGAACTCATCACATACATACATCACATAGTGTTACTAACTCTATTAGACCAGAAGGGGAGTAACATCCCTTTTTAACAAACATGGATAACTGTATCCGATAGCAACAACACACAAAACAAAGTCACATACATCACACATAGTCACAACATACACAAACGCACGGATAGCCATAGTTTGAACGTTCCCGTGGGTTGGGACGTTTATTCCGAATACCGATCTCTTATGTGAACCTAAGGTCGGTTAACTATTATTTAACACATAACTAGGGCTAAGCGGTATCGGAATTAATTACGCCACAATAATGAATTACTATAAACTCATTTCATGCTTTATCTTGCAAGGTGGCAAACACACAGAAAAACACATTGGCATACAAGCCGGTGTAATCCGGTAGGACACAGGTTGTAAGAAAACCATACCTGTCACCGAAGGTCCACTCCAACGTCCCATTGCATGTCCCTCGAAAACTCTTTGAACAACTGGTAACATTATAACTACCTCCATTAACATCGGGGTAGTATAGCTATTTAAAGACTAATGCGCCCATGGTTAACACCGTTCAGTAGTTTTATAACTTCTCATTCTTAACTTGTTTACTTTCACATTTTTATTATAACTCTTCACCACTCAATGGTCATTATTACTCACTTAACATATCCTTAACAACCTTATAACATCTTGACATACCAGTCCTCATCATTAGACAACTTAATTTTTTTTTTATAAGTGGCCGACCGACCTTACCGACCGAACTTACCCAAGGTCGGTCCATTCCAGTAACGTCCGAGTTCGAAATTTTTCACTCCGACCGACCTTGCCAAGTCTGGTCCCAAGGTCGGTCCATTCCAGAAGACTTCTCGTTTGAAAATTTTACCCCGACCGACCTTGCAAGTCCGGTCCTAAGGTCGGTCCATTCCAGAAAGATTTCTGCGCACTAAATTCGAGTCCGATCGACCTTGCAAGTCCGGTCCCAAGGTCGGTCGATTCCAGAAAGGTTTCTGACGGGTTAAACTGGGCTCGACCGACCTTGTAAGTCCGGTCCTAAGGTCGGTCGGCTCCAGACCCTTATTTCTAAATGTCCATTCAACTCCAAACTTCTTCCCATTGTTGCTCCAAGGTTCCTACATGTATTTGGGCATTTTCCATCACCATTACAACCTCTTAAACTCACCTAACTCATCACCTACGCTTGTTACTCAATTCTTAACCAAATTCACCCAAATTTCTCACTCTCCTCTTACAAGAACTAATGCTTAGTTCTATCAAGTGTTATGCTACAGATTTTTCTCACCACTCTCTTAACTCCATTACTCATTCACCATTACAAGGCCAAAACTCCCCTCTACTCAACATTAACATCCCAATTGAACACCTAAATTCTCCCATCCATTAAACCATCATCAAACACTCATTTTCCATTAAAATTTTGACATACCCTCCCCATAAACCTTATACATCCAAACCATCAATTTTCATCCCTCTCATTCCTAATCTTGCCACACCCTTTCAAGGGTCCTAACAGTACATAACAAATCCTTAAATTCCATCAACAACAACATAATCACCATAAACTCCACAACCACAATATCAACCTCCAACTTAAAACATTTGGCTCTTAAGGCCCTCAACTCAACTATTAATTCACACACCTCTCCGACACCAACTAAACACATTACAACACAGATTTCAATCCACAATTTGGGTTCATTAATTTGTTTACCCATCCCAAACACTTAAACAATTATGGACAAGGTTTAGGGTGAATTTCTTACCTTAATTTCACAAGTCTCCTTAATTCTCCTCTTGCTCCTCATCTTCTCCAAAATCGGTTAAGAGGGTATGGAGTTTCCAAACTCCATCCCAACATCCAAGAACACAAAACACACTCAATTAATTATCTAAACCCTTAGAAAACTCAATTAAATCAAAGGGCTTAGAACACAAGTTAGGGTTTACCTTTTTGAAGCTTTTAAGAGGGATTCTCACCCTTGAATCAAGAAGGGAATTACTCCACCATTGGAGGGTTAATTTGGAGCTCAAGAACAAGGAGAAAAACAAGGTATCAAAAATGGTGAAAAATCGATTACACCAAGAGATGAAGGAAAAATGACTTTTTCTTGGGAATTTTTACCTTAGAAGGAAGAGGGGACTCCAAGCTCCACATTGGTGCCATTTTCTCTTCAAATGGGGAAAACCCATGGAGGTCAACTTCATCCTTTTGGAATTTCAAAAAGAGAGGATGATAGAGGAGGATGAGAGGAAGAAGAATATGTGATTTGTTTTTTATTTGGAGCTCAAATGGAGCTTGGACATGAGGTTGAACATGGAGTAGCCATGGGAGGCTTCAAAAAACGTTCAACAGCAGAGAGGGAGAAGGGAAACCGGTGGAGGAAGAAAGAGAGGAAGAGAGAGAGGGGAAGAGAAAATAAAGGAGGAGAGAGATGGGTGGGGGTATATGTACCCCTTTTGTTATTTTAGCTCTTTTGACTTAATTAATTAGTTAGCTAGTCTTATGTGAGTGGGCTGTCCACATTAATAAAACCATCCCACTACTATAAACACGCTGGAGCGTTTTTCGTCTTTTAACAGAAAACGCTCGTTTATTTACCCGGTTTAGCACTATTCACTAACCGGGATCGTTTTCCGGAATTTTCTCATTCCTTTAATTTTAATGGTTATTAAACTCCCATTAATGTTTAATTATCGTTACATAACCAACTATTATTTTTACGGGGTCATTTAACTGTTTAAAGTCACGTTTTCGGATTTTCTCGAAAAACGCGCTTTAAGACTCCGTTAGCGTTTTAACGCATTGTTTGGATCCGTTTTCTTCTGGAATTTTTCCCACATGTTCTTAATGTGTAGTTAAGGTATAAAAATATATTTATAACCCTAATGAAGGTTATATACCTCCTAAAATAATTAAATACGTATTTTCACATTTTGTGACTTTTACGCATTTCCATTTTCTTTTTGGTTTCCCTTTCTTAACCAATGATCTTAAGGACTTAATTAGTCTTAGAAAATTATAATCACACCATTAATTAACACATTAAGGTTTGGGGTATTTCACACATATGGATGCTGCTTTGCATGCGCTATGTTATATCAAGGGTACGCTCAACTACGGTATTGTTCTTACCAAAGATCACCAATCGCCTACTCTTGATCTTCAGGCTTATTGTGATTCTGATTGGGCGGCTTGCCCTAACACAAGAAAATCTGTGTCCGGATACTATATTTTCCTTGGAGATCGTCCCATATCTTGGAAAACAAAGAAACAAGGGTCTGTTTCTTTGTCTAGTGCTGAGGCGGAGTACCGGTCCTTGCGCCGTGTTACTGTTGAGTTGACTTGGCTGACATGCTTATTGCATGAACGTGGTGTTTCTAACATCACACCTGTTCCTATAAAGTGTGATAATCAGTCTACCATTTACATTGCACGCAATCCTGTTTTCCATGAACGTACTAAGCATATAGAGATTGACTGTCATTTCGTCAGAGAGAAAAATTCAACAAGGGCTAGTCGACATTACATATACGAACACTTCTACTCACTTGGCTGATATGATGACTAAGATCTTGCCAGGAGTCCAGTATGCACGTCAACTACCATAATGGGAATGAGCAATACCGACAAGACAAGCCTAGGCAATATGGGCTTGCCTACGGCTTGAGGGGGTATTAGACTAGTGGACTAGTGGGCTGACCCAGAAATTCATTAGCCCATGAGTCCATATTCTTTATTTGTTTTACATTAGTTAAACTGCTTCAGGTTTTGTTTGTTATAGATAGATATTTTATTTAGCAAATATGCCGAAGAATATCTTAACAGATTACTAGAGGATCTAGTTTGTTACAATTTTCTTTATCTCTTAGATTGAAGCTAAGCATGTATATATAGCCATATTGGCTGCGCTAGCAATATAACAAGTTTTCCAGTCGTTCTACATTCACGGTATCATAATATACATTCCACAAACACTATATACTACTTCTAATAATACTTGTCAACATAAAAGTATCCATTTTAGTTCACCCAAAAAAGAATAGGCAAGCAGTACAAATTATTCCAAACAACACGAAACCCACAGTAATAAAGGCTATCTTCCTATTTACTATATCTCGTATGGGGTGTACAACATGACTTAGAATTAACAAACTGTTGCATACAATGAAGACACTATACATAGCATAACTCATACCAAAAACATGGTAAGAGGTGCAACATGCGCCAGCCATAACACAAGCGAAATACCCTTGAGAATAGTAGCTCGGGTCTAAATGTCTTCCCACCTGACAAAGGAGAAAGGTGTGGGTTGTAAAAGATACGATAGCCAAGACATCAAAAGGCCCTGCCGATGAAGATTTATTGATCAAACAGAAGAAAATAAATGCTTTAACTAATAAAAGAACTCCCCTCAATCCATAAAGTATCCTATGATGGCTCCTATTCGGCCATTTTCTCAGCCACATAATCCTGATGAGGTTATTATCTTTGGGGAAATATGACGTCGCAATAATTATCCAAACTATAGATGAAAAGAAATTTTCAAACAATAGAACTTGACAATTATCATCGCATGGCTTCGCCGGAGAGAAATGGATAGGAAACCACCAAAACAATACTATCGCGCATGCTAGATAGTTATGACCACTAAGTGGGTATGACTGGAGATGTATCTCACTATCATCTCGTGGATGTGAGAAGTCACCGGCCATATTAGAGAAACAAATACTGCAAATGGGATAAGGGAAGTATGGCCCAGAATAATGTCTTGTATGTATGTGTGAAAATCGACCCTCTTCCATACTCTTCCTTACTTTCTTAATTTGTGTGAGAGAGCATATCAAACACTGCAAATGGGATAAAGGAAGTATTAGAAAAGAATAAAATAATAGAAGATGGTTGCGGTTGATAGGCTTCTTTTATCTTGGAAGATATTTAGTAAAGAAAAAATATAAATAGGAAGAATGAAAAATTCAATATACTTTTTCGCTAAAATCCTAATTTAACGCCATATTTTTCATATTTATATTCATTATATTTTTGTTTTTTTTCATTCTGTTCCGGGTTTTACTATATGCATACTCAACGGCTAGCAAATTACTAATATTAAAACAACGAAAATTTAATACCGAACATATTTATGAAAAAAATGACATATATATTATTCAATCATGAAAGTAAAAATGAAATTAGTAGTATAATAGACGTAGTTATGGCTGTCATATTGTGAACGAGATTTTGGAGGTCTACGATCTATGATTAAATGTATAATGTTTAGTTAGCACTACGGTTCATTGTTATTAATGAATAATGTTTGTTAGATTTTGTTGAGAGTGTAACGATTTTTCATTCTATGCAACCTGAGAGGTGCTATGTTCACTGATCTACAGAAGACGACACTTTTCGCACTACAAGAAAAACAGGATTTAGCGTCCGACGCTTTTGGACGCTAAACATCAAAAATCGGACGTTAAATGTGTTTAGCGTCTGAATTTTGGTGTTTAGCGTCCGATGAATATCGGACGCTAAAGCCTGGACGCTAATTTTTTTTTTTTGCGTCCGCGGACACTAATTTGCGTCCAATTGGCGTCCATTTTTTTTCGGACGCTATTTAGCGTCTACTTATTAGCGTCCACAATCGGACGCTAAATAGCGTCTGCGAAATGGTCGCAAGCCGCTTAATTGGACGCTAACTAACTGAAGGCAAATAGATTACATCTTTGCGTCCAAATTCTTTCGAACGCTTAATTGTTTCTGCTCATCAGACGCTAATTTAGATCTTCGGACGCTAAATTGCTTCTACTCAATCAAACGCTAGCTTATTTATTCGGACGCTAATTTGCACCTATCTATGGAATACTAATTTAGTGTCCATTTATCGGACGCTAACTCAAATTTTCAGACGCTAAATTATAACTATTTATTAGACGTAAATAATATTTACATATGTTAAATTGCTCCATTCGTATGTCACGAGTTTTACATTTATATCTCTAATTTAGTGATTTAAGACACAATTGATCTAATATTTATTATATTGCAACTCATAATAACTCAAATGTATGCTCATATATAAAGAGAGAATATTAAAGTTAATCTTTACAAATTAGTTTCTAAACTAAACTAAGAATCAGTTACAAACAAGAACTAAAATAACATTGTATATAGCCAAAAAAATACATCACTAGCTAGGTCAACAAGTCCAAGATTTTTAGTCTAAATCAAACTATAAGAAGCTTCTTGGAACCCTTTCATAGTTGAGATCGTGCAATCAAAAGCCTTGACAAACGAGGCTTTTCTGGTAGATTACTGGGAGCACAAGACAAAAGGAGAAAAGAAGTTAGACACAACATAAAGAATAGCAAAAAAAGAGCAATTGGTAAATATATCACACATGAAGTATTACAGAAATAACGGCACGAAATGCAGCTATATAACCGAGTAGCTGAAGATTGAATTTTGGTCGATATATTAATACCAGAAGAAAGCATCAAGGCCACACAGAACTATAACATTAGAGTCTTGCAAATAATGAATACCTAGTTGAAACAATCTCAAAGGAATTGACCGTAGGAGTATCATACATGTTATGATCCCTCTCCATCTTAATCATTGAAGGTCGAATTTGGATTCTTTTACCTCGAAGCTAAGTCATAGCTAAAATTGAAATCATTCATAACATGAAACAGTCGCTCAGGCAACCATCTGAGCGACCAAAATATTAGAAGGTTAAACTGAAGATGATCAAGACTAGAGATGCAAACAATGTAAAATGGAGAAGATGGCTAATGCACACCTAAAAGTATAGTTTCTGAATCTTCAGTCCTACAGTAGAATAATAAATTTTATTACATGACTAATTCACAGCATCAAACCAAATCTTGCTTACCTTTTTATTGATCAAAACAGTTCCTTTAACTGCACGCCCATTGTGAAACATAGGAAATTGGATCAGCAATGGCTGGTACGGCAAAGATGGTCAAAGCTCTGATGATATAAGTCCACAACATCAATTATTAAAAGCGGAGGCAAATAAGCATACTGGTTCTAGCCGATCTAGCTTTACCGGGCCAGTCCTTGAAGATGCATTTCCCGATTTGAGAGCATCTAAACATTGCCGAAAAAATAAGGAATATTATGACAGATGGGTTGGGTCTTGTATGTATTTAAAGATATCACAAGCGTTCGAGTCTTTAGATGGTTACAACCTTTATGATAATATCCATCACAGTAGAGCAATTGATCTTACAAGGATAATAAAAATATCATTGATGACATAAAATGCATAATCAATCCCTGAAGCTGGAAGATGAACACAGACCTCAAAATGACCATCGGACAAAACACTTCCTTGATAATAGTTCTGTGGGCATCTTAAAGCATATCACTCAAATCAGATACTTAAAGGAATATCAGCTTCATTATCAGATACCTCATCGAAATTTGCCAAAAAGGAATCATTCAAGGTTTCATGCGGAGAGATGTGAAAATTATAATGAATGATGAGAAAACAGTGGGAATACATTAATATGAAAACTATACAAACAGGATGCATTGCACTTAACCAGTTACTTAACATCACAATAACATTCTAGATTTAGATAGTTCTGATTTACATGAAAAACTTTTTAATGCAATTGTTCTTTTCAGATACAAGCCAAAGAACCTACAAGCAACCTTTTAAAATCTAGAGCCACCCTAGAACATATGATTAACTACTAAATTTCACATAAACATGACAAAAGAGACAAGGGCAGTATCGCACAAATGAGTGAAGTGCTCCTAGTTAGCCATCTTTACTAACTATTATTTAGCCTAAGTAGTTAATTTCTATCACTATTAAGTCATTTAGTTTCTTCTGATCCTACAATATTATTCAAAAATAATATACCGGAGCATGGGTTTCAAGTTTCAACCTTAAAAGAAAAAGCTGAGAACATATGCAAAAAAGTCAACTTACATGGAACCACTTATTGTCCTCTTTCTTCTGCTGTCTCGTCAGTTTATAGTCTTCCAAAATTGACTCTGATTTCAGCTGGTGATCATGAAAAGCAAGCAATGTTAATTGAAAAGAATCTAAAACAGTCAACCACCGCAAAGTAAAAGCACAACATCATCAGCAAGCAATGTTAATTGAAAATAATCTAAAACTGTCAACCATCCTAATTGTATATACGATGCAACCAACCTTCAATTACATATGTATATATATATATATATAAGCCAACTCAGAAAGGTGAATATTATGAGACAAAAAAAGGGATCATAAGCTTCATACCTGGAATTTTGCTCACACGAGCTCGTTCTACTCGTTTTAAGGTTATATGAACTCCTCAAACAACACTATACATGTTCTCATTCTGAAATACATATATCATTACAATCATAATAGAGAAAATCAACTGGTACTCTCTGTTCAAAAAATGTTATGCATATTTATTAGCATGAGCAGAACCATACATACCAGTATCAATCATTGCGCTCAGTTTCTCCACTGGTGCTCGAATCAGGTTCCACATGAGTAGGTCTGCAAATTTCTTCCAATGCTGACCTCCTCTTCATCACTAGTTCTTTCACTCAGACCAGTTCATAAGCAAACTCTGCTAAACATTTCCTAAGCTCGAAAGTGGTGGAGATATGAGAAACTAATCAGGCCAATAACATTCATTGAAAGGGCACCATGTTCTCTAATTTCTTGCACGGAGGAACATCTACAAATTTGAGCTATGTGGAAGAAGTTACTTCTTTCAGTTTCTGGCGTATCCATCAAATTCCAAAGCTTAGACACAGACATAACATCTTTCAACTGTGGAAAAAAAAGATCACTTATTCATTCATTCATTAGAAGTAGCAAATAACAACACTAAACAAAGACCTGATTGTGTCTAAAGCTAGGAGCACTCACTCAAATAACGTCTACAAATTAATTTGGTCCCTGGCAGTGAGTTTCTACAAAGTTGTAGTTGAATATGACTTTACAGAGTGGAGAAATTTTAAATTAAAACTCTTCTGTTATCCATCTTCCCACCCATAATGATACCTTGTAATGTTATAGTTCAAAAGAAATAAAATATATTGCAATTATGAATAAAATATGTGCAACTTATATACAAGTGACCTACAATAGTCTACTTTATTCATGTACACAATGCATATTTGGGAACAATATTACCTTGTGTAGAGCCCCAAGAGTCTCACTTTATAATGTTGGAGGCTGACTGAGTACAGTTTCATCTAAATCACAACTCGAGTCTCTTGAAAATTAACTGAAAGCAAATTCTGTCGGTGTTAATACATTATATTCTAGTGTGGAGACAAATGGGCACTTTTAATAATTATAGTTGTCAAGTTCAGCACACAATTATAGGAAATGATACCAACAAATCCCCCGCCACAAAAAGAGAACTTGTGAGTGTGCTATTGACATTTGCTTAGCCTATCTAGAGGGAAAAGTTGAGCTAGCAATGACTTCAAAAGCAAGCTAGTTAGTAATCAGCTGAAGAAGAAAAGCTAAATGTGTATAAGATTCATAAGCCTAAGACATATGTTCAAAATATAAGATAATTGTGCACGCTGCTCATAAGTTCCAGTTCTCATTTAAAGATGGGCAAAAACTCATACAGACGCCAACAAGACTAAATTGCTAATGAATAGGTTGAGTCACTCGGCATAGATGAAAAAAATGTTCATTTGTTTTACATTGTAAATAGGTTTTACTGTCCCACATTTATCATCATCTTTGAATCACTGATGACTCTTTTGTTCATTAGAATTTTTATAAAAAGTAAGGAAAAAATATCACTGATTTGGTCTACGAATCTAGTGTTTGAATCATGTGTAAAAATTGTCTACAAATACTAAATACATGATCCATTGCTTTTCAACATTCTCACGCCGAAGTTAATTAACAAACAAAGTTAGTTAAGAAGAGAGCATCAGCTTAATGAACTAATTTTTTGAAATACCCCAAACTTAGATATGGAGTCTAAATGATAAACTAAGATATAAGGAGGCTAAATAATGCCTTAGAAACGTTAAGAAACATTTCTAATCAAAGAAATATAAGGAAACACCAAAGAGCAGTTTGAGCAAAAACGTGCTCAAGACTTGGGGAGACTTGGGAGAGTACCCAAATATTGTTCTAAGACTTAGTAATATTCTAATGGTCATTTTAAATCAATTACAAGAAAACCAAGCTTGAAAACAAGTTAAAACACAAAATGTGCTTTAAGGAGTCTTAAAGCACGTTTTTGAAAAATTGTCTTGTAAATGAGTTTTGAATGGCTAAATGTCCATCATTACTCTTTAATTAACATGTGTACTATATAGTATCACATTTGGAAGTCTATATCAATGGGAAATCAAAAATTTCACAACAATGTGCCTTGCTTTGGTGAATAGTGAATTAATTAAGCTAGTTTATAACATAAGTCTATATAAGTGAGACATTTGGTCAACAAAGACTTAAGTACCCTCATTATTAAAAGGGGGCCGGTTTCTTAGGAGGTGAGTCACCACCTTCATGAGTCATTAAGTAAATAAGAAAGCAAATAAGAGTTATAAAGCAAAAGCACTATTCACCTTTTACATAAATATCCCACTTTATTAGTTCTCTCTCCTCACTTCTTCATTCTCCTTTGTTTTCCCACGGTTTGAGCTGCTCTCTCCCTTCTCCATTCACGTAAAACTCAACCTCCATGAAAGCTCCATCCTTCCTTGGTTACATCTTGCTCATTTTAGCTCCAAATCCAAAACAAAATACATATTCTTCTTAGTTAGCTCAAGCTCCTTCTTCCTATCTTTTCGAAATTGCAAGAGCTTTGATTTGGTGCCAAGTCAAACCACCATTGGAGGAGGAAACTCAAGCTTGGAGACTCCATTGGCATCTCCATTCTCTTAAGGTAAAGAAAGTGCAAGAAAATCTAGGTTTCCACCATTTTCTTCACATGTCCGAAAATTAGTGCTCATGGGACTCCATTTTAATGCCTTGTTCTAGCTTGTTTCTACTCTTCAAAGGAGAGAGGAGGTCCTTATTGCTTCATATCCAAGTTTGTCTTGAGAAACCAAGGTAAAACAATCACCTTAATACCTTAAAGCATATTTTTTAACCTAGGGTTTGTTCCTTAGGGTTAATGTGTTACCTAGTACTCATTGGAGTCATTGGATATTGGTTAGAACATTGGCAAGGAGATACACATTGGTGACCAAGATTGAACAAAGAAAAACCTAAGGAAGAAAGCTTTTTAAGCTTGTAAAAGAACAAGGTAAATTACTTACCTTAAGGTGTTTTATTGTTTAAGGGAATGGGATTTAGATATGTGATGAGTTTAGTGTAGAGTTTACGTTAGAAAAAGGTTTATATAAAACCTAGGAGAAACAATGAGCATATTTGTGAACTTGTGACTAAGGAGCAAATGAGGGAAAAGAGATAGTTTAAGAACATCAAGGTGAATTACAAGAAGCATTTTATTTCAATGGGAGCCTTGTTGTGTGTATTCTCAGGTTGAAGGCAAATATATGTGGAAATTCAGTGGTTAAGATTATTGTCATTTAAGGGCTTAAGTTCCAAGCATTTTAAGTTTAAGCACTATATGATGATGTGGTGAAGTTTTAGTGTAAATTGTGTGTTAAGGTGTTGTGATGAGAATTTGGGTGATGTTGGTTGTTTGATGGAGAAAAACCATGTGTTAGGATGTGCTATGTACTAGAGAACCCATGGCAAAAATTTAAAGGAGAACTTAAGTGTTTAAGATATTCTAAGGGGATTTAATGGCTAAGGAAGTACTAGGATGTTCTAGAGGTTGTCTTGATGAAAAAAGAGTGAGAATAAGGTGTTCTAATGACTTATAATGACTTAGGTATTACTATGAAGGATTTAGGAAACAAGAGAATGGATTTGAGTATTTAGGACTTAGGCAAATGTTGGTGTACAACTAGGAAGGAAATAATGTGTTGATGGATGGAAGCTTAAACTTGTGAAGAAACACTTGGGTTAGATGAAGTTTTAGGCAAAATTTATATGTTGGGAGTGTAAGAAATTAAGTATTAAGTGTTAAGAGTTTCGTAAGAAATTGAGTACATGATCAAGGAATTTAGTATGAGTTTGATGGATGAATTAGGAGGACTTGAAGGTACCAAAATGATGTTAAGACATGCTAAAATACTTGTGGAGAGGTTGGGAAAAGATTGGTTAAGATTTGAGGTTGAACAGAGGTCAAAAATTTACATTCTGGGCACATTTAGTGTAGGTCCGGGTTTGCAAACTAGCACACAAACCCGGACCACACCAAAAACTATCCAGAGAATTTAGCCGTGGGATGGTCCGGGTTTGCATCCCAGTACTTAAACCCGGACCAGTCCTAAAATTGTCCAGAAACTTTTGCGAAGTATTGGTCCGGGTTTACAACCTCGGACACAAACCCGGACCCATCAGAAAAAGCTACAGAATGTTGAAAAATGGGGTTTTAAGGTTGGGACTTGTTTGGTAATGATATTATAAGATTGTTAGGACATAATTAATGACATATAATGGTCATTAGGGGCATAAACAAGCTTAAGAAATAATGAGAAGTAAGTGGCTTTTGACGTTAAGGTTAAACTATAAGGACTTAAGCGATTAATGGTGGGTAAACATCATCGGCTAAGTAAGTTAAGTAGGTTTGGATGAGATGAGTAACTAATAACCTAAAACTGAATGAATGCTTTAGGGTTTGAGAATTTGGACTCCGGAGGAGAGTAAGCAACCGAACGACCAACGGTGAACGGTACAATCCTTCTTGTGACCTGCTTGCTAACGAGGTGTCCCTCGGCTTGTGTGCTATCTGTTTAATTGCTATGACTAAAACAAGATAAAGCATGCAACCAGATTTATTTGTTCTCGTTGTGTTTGTGTTATCTTTACACTAACCCGCGAGACTTGAGATTGTTACTAACCAAGTTTAGTACTTACTGAGTTAAGAATAAGAGTTAAGTTTGGTGGTTGTTGGTTAAAGCCCGTTAGGGCTTAGCTAGCACGTGATGATTAAGATTTCTACTAACTGGAACTTGAGTGAGGAAACCCGGGACCGATCTCCGGTCATGCATGCTAAGGAAAAAGGGGGACGGTATCTGAATCAGATCCGCCCTCCGCTTAAGGACTTGTCTTCGGACTTGTAGCCTAGGGCCGGTTGCCGGATCAGCTACGCTGGACTCCCGTCCAGAGTAGGTGGCATTAAGATGGTGCGGTGGGATCACCTAAATCCCAGGTTCGAATTAAGCTACAACCAATCCGTTCCAGGAAAGGTTTGTATACTGAGATTAAGATTAAGGTAAGGTAAGGTAAGGAACTGAGGTTAAGAAAATGAGGACTAAGGAGGGGGTTACTAACCCACTTGATAAGGGAACGCTTGAGTCGTTCATTGTTTGTGAACTATATATGTTCATCTGTGGTTATTGTTATTGCACTTCATATTATGCTTGTGTATGTAATCAATTTCCATGCTATCGACAATTAGTCGTCGTAGCCCCGTTAGCTTGGGGGCCATGAGAGGGTGTACCAGCATTCGTGCTGACCCCCTCGGGGGCTATTTTTACACTTGCAGGTAAGAGACCCATGAGGACGCACTACGAGAGTAGGAGTGGTTAGACTTAGGGTGGGATGTTTATTTTGAGTTCGGGTTGCGCCTGTGCACCCGACTGTTTATATTAAACTGATGTAAGAATGGGATTATGTTTAAGATACTTGTACTCGGTTGGTTATGGTATTGTGGTTGGTGATGTTTTGAGTTGGATAAGTATTGTAAATGTTAAGGCCGGTATATTCTAACGATCAGACCGTGGCAAGGTCCAGGTGTTATTTATTTCCGCTGCGACGTGTTCGTTTAAGTGTTCAGTTTTGCGATAACCACGAATGGCTTTGGATGGGGTGTTACAAAAAGTGGTATCAGAGCGTAGTTACGCTCTGATCAAGAAATACCGGACATGAGTAACCACCGAGTTAGGATATAAATTAAGGAATAAGTGATGGGTTAAGGGTGTGAGAAGTTAGAGTGAGTAGAGTCAGATGACCACTAATAAGTGTGGATCGTCTTTATCGTCTACGGACGTTATAAATTCGCTAACCAAAACAGTGGTGAATACAAACTAATGTGAGTTATGCTTGTTCAGATGGCAGGACGTCCTAGGGGAAGCCGAGGTCGCGGCCAGGGTGAGGATACTTCAGGAATACCTGGAGGGCAGACGATCGCAGAGATCGTAGCTGCCGCATTAGGGCATATGGGCTATCAGCCTGGTGTGGGTGCACCACCTCCACCGCCACAACCTAGGGAACCAAACTGGGTGAAGAGTCTAGCAGATCTTCGACCTGCGCATTTTAAGGGGGAGACCGATCCCGCCAAGCTTGAGGCGTACATCTCCGAGCTGGAGACCGCCTTCGAGACCCTTGATGTCCCTGCTGGGAGCAAGGTGCGTCTAGCTGCTTTCTATCTGAAGGGGGCGGCAGGCGATTGGTGGAAGCTGGTGAGGCCGAGCATGTGGCCAATCCAGAGTTCGGCTGGGAGCAGTACACCGCCTTGCTACGAGCAAAGTACTACCCCGCCCATGTCCAGACGAAGAAGCGCTTGCAGTTGGATGCGCTTAGGCAGACGGACAAGATGACAGTGGATGAGTATTACTCAGAGTTCACTGCCTTGCTCCGTCTTCTGCCAGGTCTTGGATATTCTGACCAGATCTTGGTGGACCGCTTCTATGGCGGGCTTAGCCATCGACTCCGCTACGGCATGGGGCCGACGAGTTACACTACCTTGCAGGTAATAAGAATGATTGAGATTTGAGTAAGTAATGAGTAAGATTAAGATTATGAGAAATAAGAGTGACTGATACTGTGGAAAAGCAGGAGTGCTATCACACCGTGCTAAGGTTGAGATAACCGTCCAGCGAGGACGAGGAGAATGCAAGAGAGAGTGCGGTAAGCTCAGAAAGTCAAGGGCAAGGAGGGTACAAGAAACAAAAGTACCAGCCTCAGGCCCAGAAAAATCAGAACCCAAAGGGGAGGGAGGAAAAGGAGAAGGCTTCGGAAGAGCCATTGAAGTTGACATATGCTATTGCAGCTACTACACCCTGCGCTCTAAGGCGCCAAAGGGTAAGGAATCGATATTAAATGAGTTAAGAAACAAATTAGTAACCATTTGAGATGTGAGAATTGATATTATGAATCATCAGGATCTGAGACTGAGAAGGGAGCCGGTGGTGGCTACCAGCGACGCTTCATCTGTAGATGGTGTCACAAGGACCACCCCGGGCTCGACTGTAAGGGGAATAAGGTGGAATGCAACTTTTGTGGAGTCTACGATCGAGCATATGAGTGTTACCGGAACCCTGCTAGCAGAGCCTATAGGCCCGAAACCAGGGGCAAGGGCAAGACCGATCAGGGAGCTGGATCTGACGGTCAGAGGAAAGTGCAGCAGCCGGCGGACAAGAACCCACGGTGACCCAGAAGACGGGACCCACTTTACACATGGTGGACCGGGACGATGAGCCTGAACCCTCATCGAGACCAGGTACCACTATAACCATTTAGTAATAAAAGCTACCTGCTTACCGCATTATCATGCATGCTTGGTGAATAAATGAGATAAGCAAGAATAAGATGAGATTAGAACTTAAGTAAGATATAACCTACTACCACTTTAGGAAGATTCAACATCTGCTACCCAATACCATCTACATCTAACCCGGAGCACACCGACATCGAAACCATAGACTTTCCAACTGAACAATGTCAGGTTATCCGCCCAGGTATGATTTTATTAAGGGGATACCTGACACCCGAAGCACAAATAGCCATCATCAGAAGATGCAATCAACTAGGAACGGGACCGGGAGGTTTTTACACACCGGAGTACCCAGGGGGAGCAAGGATGAAATTAAAGATGATGAGCTTGGGCAAGGATTGGAATCCGTATGCCAAGAATTACCAAACCATGAGGGAGCAAGATGGAGTCTCACCACCGGGAATACCCGAAGAGTTCCATCCAGTTATTACACAAGTCGTGGAAATCGCTCAGCAGTTGGAGGCTGAACCGATTCCAGACATCCAAGCAGACATTTGCATTGTAAACTTCTACGAGAAGGACGGGAAACTGGGACTACACCAGGATAAGGACGAGACAACGGAGTCTCTCGAAAGAGGGATACCCGTAGTGTCTTGGTCCATTGGGGATGATGCGGAATTTTTATACGGAGCAGAAGCGTGCGGACCGTGCAGATAAGATAGTACTTAAGTCAGGTGATGTATTAATTTTGGGAGGAGAATCAAGGATGTTATACCATGGGATTAAGAGAATCAAGCTGAATACAGCACCATCAGCAGTAGTCAATGCGACGATATGAGACCAGGAAGATTAAACCTAACCTTTAGACAATATTAGGCATGTAATGTTAGAATGGAATGAGGAATGAGATGTAAGATTGAAGCACATGTTGTAAACAGGATGGTCATGAATAAAATAACATTGTTGTTCATATAAATTGTTACGACTCTTGTTATACCATCAATACTCATGAAGCTTGTGAACACAATTAGGTTATGGACTCGGTACGGAAGGTGCACTAAGCATACTTACAGAGGCACAGGCCGACGCCAGCGGTACTATCCTCACCGGCACCTTTCCGATTAATGGGATTGAGGCATCAGTTCTCTTCGACTCAGGGGCCTCACATACCTTTGTCTCGGCATCATTTGCGAGCAGGTTGGGGCTAGACGCTGATGAGCTACCCGACTTCACGGTTACGCTCCTCCGTCTAAGGAGTAGGTTCGTTGCACTCGTTACTACCGAGGAGCCACCATCAGAATTAAGGGAGAAGACTTTCCAGTCAGTTTCATTGAGTTCAGTAAGCTAGGATTTGATGTTATCTTCGGGATGAACTAGTTGGAGCGGCACAAGGGACGTATCCTCTGCGCCGAGCATAGGTTGCTGCTCAGGAGTCTGTCTGGGGTAACGATATCACACCGCCAGAGGCCTAGAGAGCCTTCGACTAAGATCATCACCGCCATGGCAATGCATAGAGATTAAGGAGAAAGGAAGAAGTATACCTCTGCTATGTAACAGGACATAGAGAGAGACCCTGAGTTCGACCCCACTTACCGGTAGTGTCAGAGTTCCCGACCTATTTCCACGGGAACTGCCCGGCATGCCACCCACTCGGAGGTAGAGTTCACCATTGAACTGCTACCTGGTACCGACCTATAGCCAAAGCACCATACCGTATGGCTCCGGCGGAAATGACTGAGTAAAAGAACAATTGAAAGATTTGGATAAGGGATTCATTAGACCAAGTGTGTCACCATGGGGACGCCGTCCTCTTCGTCAAGAAGAAGGACGGTAGTCTCCGCCTCTGCATCGACTACAGAGAGCTGAAGCAGTGACAGTGAAGAATAAGTACCCACTACCCCGCATTGACGATCTGTTCAAGAGTTGAGGGAGCATCTGTGTTTTCCAAGATTGATCTCATATCGGGTATCATCAGATATCCATTAAGGAGGAGACATTGAGAAGACGGCATTCCGGACACGATATGGCCACTATGATTCACAGTGATGCCGTTCGGTTTGTCGAACGCACCGGCGAAATTTATGGATCTATGAACCGCTTGTTTCGGGAACAGCTGGACAAGTCGGTTGTGGTTTTTATTGACGATATTTTGATATATTTCGAAGTCTAATGTTGAGCATGAGGAACATCTGAGGAGGGTATTGGAAATACTGAGGGAGAACCAGCTATATGCTAAGTTCTCCAAGTGTGAGTTTTGGCTTGACCAGTCTCTTCCTAGGTCATGTCATCTCAGATGCGGGATCGCAGTGGATCCAGCAAAGATTGATGCGTACGTACTTGGCCAGGCCGAAGACGTTACCGACATCCAGAGCTTTCTCGGTCTGCAGGTTACTACAGGAGGTTTGTTAGAGATTTCAGCAAGGTCGCGAAACCGATGACATCTGATGAAGAAGGACGCACCATCTTGTGGACAGTTGATTGTGAGAGATCATTTCAGCGCGTTAAGGACTCTGACCACTCAGCAAAACCGGTTCTGACCATTCCAGACGTACAGAGGGCTTTAGTTTATTGTGATGCATCCGGCGAGATTCTGGGTTGCGTGCTCATGCAACATGCAAGGTGGTGGCATATGCCTCACCTAGTTGAAGAAACAAAGGAGACTACCCACACATATTTAGAGCTGGGAGCTGTAGTCTTCGCTTTGAAGATATGGCACACTTATATGGGTTTAGCGTCATGATCCTACACCGATCACAGAGTTTGAGATACATATTCACCCAGAAGGAGTTAAATCTTCGACAGATGAGATGGTTAGATTCCTGAAAGACTTGACTTGACCTCCAATACAAAGAGGGAAGGCCAATGTATATCAGATGCCCTAGCCGTCGAGCACACTCACTCCATTCGCTAGTTTCTTTCTCCAGCTTGGTTGATGAGGTGCAGAGGCTCAGAGGACAGATGGTACATGAGAGAGGTCAGACAGAACTGACGATGGTACCTTAGCAAAATCGACTTCAGACTACAGATGATGATTGATCAACTTAAGGGCCGATTATCATACCACGGGGCAACACATCTGAACACCGTATACTTAGAGAATCACACTGTTCTTCAGTTTCCATCCATCCGGGCCTCTAATGTATAAAGACATGAAGAGATACTTCTGGTGGTCGGGATGAAGACAGATGTTTACCGAGTTCGTCTTGGTGTCTCACATGCCAGGTGAAAATTCGGACCCGACGACCGGCAGTGGACGGTCATGACCAGTTCCGGAGTGGAAGTTCCTGACATCTCCGTGGACTTCGTAGTTTGGGCTTCCACCTCCTAGGGGTCTCAACATGATAGGGTGGTGGTGGATCGCCTTACCAAAGCCCGATTCATCCGATGAAGGATACTTGGAAGGTGACCAAATTAGCTGAGTTATTTTGAGAAAGAAATCTGAGACATCACGGCATACCCAAAAACCATAGTGTCAGATAGGATACCAGATTCCTTTCGAGGTACGGAGAGCTACCAGAAGACGTTGGTACAGAACTCAAGAAGCTGATACGCGGTTCCATCCTCAACATATGGTCAGACTGAGCGTACTATTCATAGACACTCGAGGACATCTGAGTAGCATGTGCCTTAGACTTCTAGGGCAGTTTGGATTGACAGATTGCAATCTGATCGAGTTTTCATACAACAAACAGATCACGCTTCGATCAAATGGCCACCTTTTTCAAGCGTTGTACGGTAGACCATTCGTACACCTCTGCGGGATGAGTCGAGTAGACGTCATTATAGACCGAGGTACTTAGAACAAGTTAAGGCTGAAGTTCAGCAAATCAGGGAGAACATGAAAAGTCTCAAGATAGCATAAGTCGTATGCTGATGTTCGACGACGGACCTGGAGTTCGCAGTGGGCGACCAGGTAATTTCTTTCTGCGAGTTTCACCGATGAAGGGTGTATTCAGGTTTGGGCAAAGGGCAAATTAGCCCAAATTTGTTGGTCCTATATATTACGGAGCGGGTGGGCCCGGTTGCTTACAGGTTGAATTTACTCTGCTGGGTAAAGTGCATGATGTTTTTCATGTTTCACCAGCTAAAGAAATACATGCACCACCCCTCCCATGTGTTAGAACCTGAGAGGTTGACTTAGAACCGAATATGAGATCCGTGGAGACTCCTCATAGAATCTTGGACAGCAAGACTAGGGACACGCGCACAAGTCAGTGCGACTGGTGAAGGTTTCTCTGGTCTAACCAGGATGTCGAAAGGCCACGTGGAGTTAGAGGATAAGATGAAGGCGAAGTTAACCCTTCTTTGTTTACTGACTAGATTGTCTGTATAGGTACGGGCGTACCCCTTTTTAAGGGGGTAGAGCTTCCTCGCTTTGATGTTAGGAAACGATCATGTTTGTCGTTGTTGTTTGGTTGTTTAAGATGTGAATTTGTGTAAGTTGCTACACTTCGGTGTAAGTTTTGAGTTATGTTAATACTTATGTATTGTATTTGAGAATGACCTTTGAGTCTTGAATGTGTGAATGTGAATATAAGATGTGATATTAAGATTAAAGATTGTGTACTGTGAATGGCTTAGCACATGATGAACTTTGAGGACAAAGTTCTTTTAAGGGGGGTAGATTGAAATAACCCAAACTTAGATATGGTGTCTAAATGATAACTAAGATATAAGGAGGCTAAATAATGCCTTAGAAACGCTAAGAAACATTCTAATCAAGAAAATAAGGAAACACCAAAAGAGCAGTTTTGAGCAAAAACGTGCTCTACTTGGGGAGACTTGGGATAGTACCCAAATATTGTTCTAAACCTTAGTAATATTCTAATGTCATTTTAAATCAATTACCAAAGAAAACCAAGCTTGAAAACAGTTAAAACACAAAATGTGCTTTAAGGGATCTTAAAGCACGTTTTTGAAAATTGTCTTGTAAATGAGTTTTGAAGGCTAAATGTCCATCATACTCTTTAATTAATGTGTACTATATATCACATTTGGAAGTCTATATCAATGGGAAATCAAAAATTTCACAACAATGTGCCTTGTTTTGGTGAATAGTGAATAATTAAGCTAGCTAGTTTATAACATAAGTCTATATAAGTGAGACATTTGGTCAACAAAGACTTAAGTACCCTCTTATTAAAAGGGGGCCGGTTTCTTAGGAGGTGAGTCACCACCTTCATGAGTCATTAAGTAAATAAGAAAGCAAATAAGAGTTATAAAGCAAAGCACTATTCACCTTTTACATAAATATCCCACTTTATTAGTTCTCTCTCTCTCTCACTTCTCATTCTCCTTTGTTTTCCCACGGTTTGAGCTGCTCTCTCCCTTCTCCATTCACGTAAAACTCAACCTCATGAAAGCTCCATCCTCCTTGGTTACATCTTGCTCATTTTAGCTCCAATCCAAAACAAAATACATATCTTCTTAGTTAGCTCAAGCTCCTTCTTCCTATCTTTTCGAAATTGCAAGAGCTTATTTGGTGCCAAGTCAAACCACCATTGGAGGAGGAAACTCAAGCTTGGAGACTCCTTGGCATCTCCATTCTCTTAAGGTAAAGAAGTGCAAAAAATCTAGGTTTCCACCATTTTCTTCACATGTCCGAAAATTAGTGCTCATGGGACTCCATTTTAATGCCTTGTTCTAGCTTGTTTCTACTCTTCAAAGGAGAGAGGAGGGTCCTTATTGCTTCATATCCAAGTTTGTCTGAGAAACCAAGGTAAAACAATCACCTTAATACCTTAAAGCATATTTTTTAACCTAGGGTTTTTCCTTAGGGTTAATGTGTTACCTAGTACTCATTGGAGTCATTGGATATTGGTTAGAACATTGGCAAGGAGATACACATTGGTGACCGGATTGAACAAAGAAACCTAAGGAAGAAAGCTTTTTAAGCTTGTAAAAGAACAAGGTAAATTACTTACCTTAAGGTGTTTTAGTGTTTAAGGGAATGGGATTAGATATGTATGAGTTTAGTGTAGAGTTTACGTTAGAAAAAGGTTATATAAACCTAGGAGAAACAATGAGCATATTGTGAACTTGACTAAGGACAAATGAGGAAAAGATAGTTTAAGAACATCAAGGTGAATTACAAGAAGCATTTTATTTCAATGGGAGCCTTGTTGTGTGTATTCGCAGGTTAAGGCAAATATATGTGGAAATTCAGTGGTTAAGATATTGTCATTTAAGGGCCTAAGTGCCAAGCATTTTCAGTTTAAGCACTATATGATGATGTGGTGAAAGTTTTAGTGTAAATTGTGTTTGTGTGTTTTGAGTTTGGGTGATGTTGGTTGTTTGATGGAGAAAAACCCTGTGTTAGGATGTGCTATGTACTCGAGCCCATGGCAAAATTTTAAGGAGAACTTAAGTGTTTAAGATATTCTCAGGGGATTTAATGGCTAAGGTACTAGGATTTCTTGAGGTTGTCTTGATGAAAAAAAGAGTGAGAATAAGGTGTTCTATGACTTATATATGACTTAGGTATTACTATGAAGGATTTAGGAAACAAGAGAATGGATTTGAGTATTTAGGACTTAGGCAAATGTTTGGTGTACAACTAGGAAGTAATAATGTGTTGATGGATGGAAGTTAAACTTGTGAGAACACACTTGGGTTAGATGAAGTTTTAGGCAAATTTATATGTTGGAGGTAAGAAATTAAGTATTAATGTTAAGAGTTTCGTAAGAAATTGAGTACATGATCAAGGAATTTAGTATGAGTTTGATGGATGAATTAGGAGGACTTGAAGGTACCAAAATGATGTTAAGACATGCTAAAATACTTGTGGAGAGGTTGGGAAAATTGGTTAAGATTTGAGGTTGAACAGAGGTCAAAAATTTCATTCTGGGCACATGTGTAGGTCCGGGTTTGCAAACTAGCACACAAACCGGACCACACCAAAAACTATCCAGAGAATTTTGCCGTGGGATGGTCCGGGTTTGCATCCCAGTACTTAACCCGGACCAGTCCTAAAATTGTCCAAAAACTTTTGCGAAGTATTGGTCCGGGTTTACAACCTCGGACACAAACCTGGACCATCAGAAAAAGCTACAATGTTGAAAAATGGGGTTTTAAGGTTGGGACTTGTTTGGTAATGATATTATAAGATTGTTAGGACATAATTAATGACATATATGGTCATCATGGGGCATAAACAAGCTAAAATATGAGAAGTAAGTGGCTTTTACGGTTAAGGTTAAACATAAGGACTTTAAGCGATTAATGGTGGGTAAACATCATCGGTTAAGTGTTAAGTAGGTTTGGATGGAGGATAACTAATAACCTAAAACTGGAATGAATGCTTTAGGTTTGAGAATTTGGACTCCGGAGAGAGTACACCGAACGACCAACGGTGAACGGTACAATCCTTCTTGTGACCTTATCTAACGAGTGTCCCTCGGCTTGTGTGCTATCTGTTTAATTGCTATGACTAAAACAAGATAAAGATGCAACCAGATTTATTTGTTTGTTGTTTGTGTTATCTTTACACTAACCCGCGACTTGAGATTGTTACTAACCAAGTTTAGTACTACTGAGTTAAGAATAAGAGTTAAGTTTGGTGGTTGTTGGTTAAAGCCGTTAGGGCTTGCTAGCATGATGATTAAGATTTCTACGAACTGGAACTTGAGTGAGGAAACCCGGGACGATCTCCGGTCATGCATGCTAAGGAAAAAGGGGGACGGTATCTGAATCAGATCCGCCCTCCGCTTACGGACTTGTCTTCGGACTTGTAGCCTAGGGCCGGTTGCCGGCTCAGCACGCTGGACTCCCGTCAGAGTAGGTGGCATTAAGATGGTGCGGTGGGATCACCTAAATCCCAGGTTCGAATTAAGCTAACAACCAATCCTTCCAGGAAAGGTTTGTATACTGAGATTAAGATTAAGATTAAGGTAAGGTAAGGAACTGAGGTTAAGAAAATGAGGACTAAGGAGGGGGTTACTAACCCACTTGATAAGGGAACGCTTGAGTCGTTCATTGTTTGTGAACTATATATGTTCATCTGTGGTTATTGTTATTGCACTTCATATTATGCTTGTGTATGTAATCAATTTCCATGCTATCGACAATTAGTCGTCGTAGCCCCGTTAGCTTGGGGGCCATGAGAGGGTGTACCAGCATTCGTGCTGACCCCCTCGGGGGCTATTTTTACACTTGCAGGTAAGAGACCCATGAGGACGCACTACGAGAGTAGGAGGAGTGGTTAGACTTAGGGTGGGATGTTTATTTTGAGTTCGGGTTGTGCCTGTGCACCCGACTGTTATATTAAACTGATGTAAGAATGGGATTATGTTTAAGATACTTGTACTCGGTTGGTTATGGTATTGTGGTTGGTGATGTTTTGAGTTGGATAAGTATTGTAAATGTTAAGGCCGGTATATTCTAACGATCAGACCGTGGCAAGGTCCAGGTGTTATTTATTTCCGCTGCGACGTGTTCGTTTAAGTGTTCAGTTTTGCGATAACCACGAATGGCTTTGGATGGGGTGTTACAAAAAGTGGTATCAGAGCGTAGTTACGCTCTGATCAAGAAATACCGGACATGAGTAACCACCGAGTTAGGATATAAGTTAAGGAATAAGTGATGGGTTAAGGGTGTGAGAAGTTAGAGTGAGTAGAGTCAGATGACCACTAATAAGTGTGGATCGTCTTTATCGTCTACGGACGTTATAAATTCGCTAACCAAAACAGTGGTGAATACAAACTAATGTGAGTTATGCTTGTTCAGATGGCAGGACGTCCTAGGGGAAGCCGAGGTCGCGGCCAGGGTGAGGATACTTCAGGAATACCTGGAGGGCAGACGATCGCAGAGATTGTAGCTGCCGCATTAGGGCATATGGGCTATCAGCCTGGTGTGGGTGCACCGCCTCCACCGCCACAACCTAGGGAACCAAACTGGGTGAAGAGTCTAGCAGATCTTCGACCCGCGCATTTTAAGGGGGAGACCGATCCCGCCAAGCTTGAGGCGTACATCTCCGAGCTGGAGACCGCCTTCGAGACCCTTGATGTCCCTGCTGGGAGCAAGGTGCGTCTAGCTGCTTTCTATCTGAAGGGGGCGGCAGGCGATTGGTGGAAGCTGGTGAGGGCCGAGCATATGGCCAATCCAGAGTTCGGCTGGGAGCAGTACACCGCCTTGCTACGAGCAAAGTACTACCCCGCCCATGTCCAGACGAAGAAGCGCTTGCAGTTGGATGCGCTTAGGCAGACGGACAAGATGACAGTGGATGAGTATTACTCAGAGTTCACTGCCTTGCTCCGTCTTCTGCCAGGTCTTGGATATTCTGACCAGATCTTGGTGGACCGCTTCTATGGCGGGCTTAGCCATCGACTCCGCTACGGCATGGGGCCGACGAGTTACACTACCTTGCAGGTAATAAGAATGATTGAGATTTGAGTAAGTAATGAGTAAGATTAAGATTATGAGAAATAAGAGTGACTAATACTGTGGAAAAGCAGGAGTGCTATCACACCGCTGCTAAGGTTGAGATAACCGTCCAGCTGAGGGACGAGGAGAATGCAAAGAGGAAGAGTGCTGGTAAGAGCTCAGAAAGTCAAGGGCAAGGAGGGTACAAGAAACAAAAGTACCAGCCTCAGGCCCAGAAAATCAGAACCCAAAAGGGGAGGAGGAAAAGGAGAAGGCTTCGGAAGAGCCATTGAAGTTGACATATGCTATTGCAGCTACACCCCTGCGCTCTAAGGCGCCAAAGGGTAAGGAATCGATATTAAATGAGTTAAGAAACAAATTAGTAACCATTTGAGATGTGAGAATTGATATTATGAATCATCAGGATCTGAGACTGAGAAGGGAGCCGGTGGTGGCTACCAGCGACGCTTCATCTGTAGATGGTGTCACAAGGACCACCCCGGGCTCGACTGTAAGGGGAATAAGGTGGAATGCAACTTTTGTGGAGTCTACGGGCATCGAGCATATGAGTGTTACCGGAACCCTGCTAGCAGAGCCTATAGGCCCGAAACCAGGGGCAAGGGCAAGACCGATCAGGGAGCTGGATCTGACGGTCAGAGGAAAGTGCAGCAGCCGGCGGACAAGAACCCACGGGTGACCCAGAAGACGGGACCCACTTTACACATGGTGGACCGGGACGATGAGCCTGAACCCTCATCGAGACCAGGTACCACTATAACCATTTAGTAATAAAAGCTACCTGCTTACCGCATTATCATGCATGCTTGGTGAATAAATGAGATAAGCAAGAATAAGATGAGATTAGAACTTAAGTAAGATATAACCTACTACCACTTTAGGAAGATTCAACATCTGCTACCCAATACCATCTACATCTAACCCGGAGCACACCGACATCGAAACCATAGACTTTCCAACCGAACAATGTCAGGTTATCCGCCCAGGTATGATTTTATTAAGGGGATACCTGACACCCGAAGCACAAATAGCCATCATCAGAAGATGCAATCAACTAGGAACGGGACCGGGAGGTTTTTACACACCGGAGTACCCAGGGGGAGCAAGGATGAAATTAAAGATGATGAGCTTGGGCAAGGATTGGAATCCGTATGCCAAGAATTACCAAACCATGAGGGAGCAAGATGGAGTCTCACCACCGGGAATACCCGAAGAGTTCCATCCAGTTATTACACAAGTCGTGGAAATCGCTCAGCAGTTGGAGGCTGAACCGATTCCAGACATCCAAGCAGACATTTGCATTGTAAACTTCTACGAGAAGGACGGGAAACTGGGACTACACCAGGATAAGGACGAGACAACGGAGTCTCTCGAAAGAGGGATACCCGTAGTGTCTTGGTCCATTGGGGATGATGCGGAATTTTTATACGGAGAGCAGAAGCGTGCGGACCGTGCAGATAAGATAGTACTTAAGTCAGGTGATGTATTAATTTTTGGAGGAGAATCAAGGATGTTATACCATGGGATTAAGAGAATCAAGCTGAATACAGCACCATCAGCAGTAGTCAATGCGACGCATATGAGACCAGGAAGATTAAACCTAACCTTTAGACAATATTAGGCATGTAATGTTAGAATGGAATGAGGAATGAGATGTAAGATTGAAGCACATGTTGTAAACAGGATGGTCATGAATAAAATAACATTGTTGTTCATATAAATTGTTATGACTCTTGTTATACCATCAATACTCATGAAGCTTGTGAACACAATTAGGTTATGGACTCGGTACGGAAGGTGCACTAAGCATACTTACAGAGGCACAGGCCGACGCCAGCGGTACTATCCTCACCGGCACCTTTCCGATTAATGGGATTGAGGCATCAGTTCTCTTCGACTCAGGGGCCTCACATACCTTTGTCTCGGCATCATTTGCGAGCAGGTTGGGGCTAGACGCTGATGAGCTACCCGACTTCACGGTTACGCTCCCGTCTAAGGAGAAGGTTCGTTGCACTCGTTACTACCGAGGAGCCACCATCAGAATTAAGGGAGAAGACTTTCCAGTCAGTTTCATTGAGTTCAGTAAGCTAGGATTTGATGTTATCTTCGGGATGAACTAGTTGGAGCGGCACAAGGGACGTATCCTCTGCGCCGAGCATAGGTTGCTGCTCAGGAGTCTGTCTGGGGTAACGATATCACACCGCCAGAGGCCTAGAGAGCCTTCGACTAAGATCATCACCGCCATGGCAATGCATAGAGAATTAAGGAGAAAGGAAGAAGTATACCTCTGCTATGTACAGGACATAGAGAGAGACCCTGAGTTCGACCCCGACTTACCGGTAGTGTCAGAGTTCCCCGACCTATTTCCACGGGAACTGCCCGGCATGCCACCCACTCGGGAGGTAGAGTTCACCATTGAACTGCTACCTGGTACTGTTGAGAATTTTAAGATGGTGTTATTGAAAGCACAGAAAAAGGGCAAGTGAACCCTAGTCGGATGTAGTAGTAAAGATGTCGTTCCACTAGGAAATTGGTATATCGTTCTCCCTAGTTTCGGTAGTCGGTTATAAAACAGTAAAAGGGGGGGTTTAGCCGAAGGCAAGTGTATTGGTTTTGGTTCAAAGCGGAATTGTAAAATAAAAGCAGTAGATAAAATGTGATGTAATGAATTGGAATGGAAAGCACCTTTAGGATGGTTGTAATCCCCTAAATTCACCCCAGCTATATTAGTAAACCCACTTTACTCAGGTTGTCTATCTGGACTAATATAAAGGTTCTTCAAATCATGAATAAACCAACTCTTACCTAGCTTGCTTCTAACTCTCTAATCAAGTAGAGTTCAAATCACTAGATAGCATTAACAATAAGTCCATATTAATAGCCTTAAATTTCACCAACTAATCAAGCTAGTCTTAATCTAAGGTTTCTCTCTTTTTTCGGTCACAACTCCCAACTCAAAATCATATGTTGTTGGAAATTACCATAAATGCTATAAATGATCAGGTTATAACATTAATGAAATAAAAGAGAGAAAACAACCATAATAAATAAAGTGTAGGTTTTACAACATAGATGGGGGATTTAAGTTCATACCCCCATCCCAAAGTGCTAATAGAATTACTCAAGCATAATGATAAGTAAAATTAAGAGAGGGATAGAAGAAGCCATGTTTATGAAGGTGGTTGAGCAATTCTTCCTCCTCTTCTCCTGCTTGATCTTCTATCTTCCGGTGGAAAATGGGATGATTAATGAAGGTGTATGTGGATGAATATTGTGTGGAGGAGTGGATGGTGTTTTTGTTGTAAAGGAGATGATTTAGTAGTAGTAGTATTAAAACTACTACGTACTGTGTGGAGTGGAGTATGGAGGCGATGGGAATGTTTAGTAGTAGTAGTAGTAAAACTACTACGTACTAGATGGGAGTGAAATATGGAGGATTTATGGAAGGAGAGATTGTTGCCTCAAGGGCTGTGTGCTGAATGAGAAATATTAGCACTCTATTTATAGTACTCTCGGGTGAGTACGTAGCACACAGAGGGCGGTGGAAAATGATGGGCATGCAAGATAAAGAATTGTGAGTGCGATGGTTTTGGTTGCTGGAAAGAAAAACAACGTGGGAGTAGTCTGGAAAGGAGAATAATTGACAAGGTGGGCGATGGTTATAATAAGCTCGTTACAGAGATCATGGGGCGGCCAGTATAATAAGAAGAGAATATCTTCTTTTTTTTCAATCGCGTGGTGCTACAGACTGTCGATTGTCCCATGTGGTCCGGGTCTTGGCTTGTGGAAGAGGGCCCGGACCGTGAACTTTGAGAAGCAAATTTAGATTATCGTCTGTGTGGTCCGGGACTTAGGCCGTGTATCAAGTCCCGGACCAGCATGAAATCTGGTCGAGAGAGAGCCCCATGGTGGTCCGGGTCTTGGCTCCATAGTTAGGGCCCGGACCAGTCTTTAATTTGATCCGAGAGTTGGGCTACCATGTGGTCCGGGGCTTAGCTCCATGGTTAGGGCCCGGACCAGCTTGATTTTAATTCGATGAGTTTAGCTACCATATGGTCCGGGTCTTAGCTCCATAGTTAGGGCCCGGACCAAGCTTGATTTTAATTCGATGATGAATATCTTGACTCTATTTGGCTTGTTTTGATTTGCCATATGTTCCAGCAATGATAGGAATGTGTTTCTTTGAGATTAAAGCCTGAAAAGGTACACACAAACCATAAAAGAGAACAATTGCAACAAGAAACATAAAAATGCTCATAAGACAGGAATTTAGCACTAAACGATAACAAATTGGGTCTTAAAAGACCATGCAGAGATAGGTAAATTCCTGACTTATCAACATCCCCACACTTAACCTTTGCTTGTCCTCAAGCAATTACTGCAGGCAAAATGTACCAGGTTTTCAAAAGCGGGGATTTATCAGGTCAGGAAAATGTACAAGGAAATCCAATGCTGAGAAACAGTCATAAGAAACAATGACTAGTACTGCAAGTTTTCTTAAACAGTGAAGCTAGAGTGTTTGACAAATGCATGAGATCATCATCATAACTATTTAATCCAAACTAAACTCAGGGCTTTACTTTCCTTTTTGCTTTCCACAATTCATTGGACGACAAGGGGCAAGAAGTAATTCATATTCCACCTTACCTTTCATTGCCACATACTCATAATCAAGGAAGAATTTGCAATAAACTGTTTAGCATGAAAGAACTTTCCTTCCAATTTTTCTGAGTAAGCATTATTCATTTCATCCCCTCAGACTTTTCTCCCCATCCTTGTAGCGGTGTTGGGCCTTCTATCCCAGATCAGATGATCTTAGGTAGATGAGTGATGAGGCACTCCATGGGCTTAATTACCGAATGGGAGAGGCCTGTTCCGGTTCAGAGTAGATTAGAGGAGTACCTTGCCTTTGTCCTTTCCTTCCATTCATTCCAAAACTTTCCAAAGCCCCAAGTTAGTTCAAACAGAATAGTCACAAAATGGTCTCACCTTTTATTGAATGAAATGGATGAAAATTTTAACCAAAGCGGACAATCCAAGCAGTGTAATCAAAGTTCTTATGACCGAAGGTTCAGATTAAATCTCAAAAATTTTCGCTACTCGTACGTTATTCCCGACTGATGCATCTGACCACCAAAGAAAACCCAGTGTGTCGAGTTAAAAATTTTTGTGGGGTCATCAAAGGTTAGTGAAGGGAGAATAAGTACTGCCAGGAGCCACAGAAAACAAGTAATTAGATATGCAACCCCATACTACTTCTCCCCACACTTAGAAAATAGCAATGTCCTCATTGCTACTAGAATATGAGTATAGTGAAAAAGAAAGAGTAGGACTCCCCTGAATAAGCGGTGAAGATGACGTCCCCACACTTAGGACAAGGAACGGGAGTCTTAAGGGGCGTTGGAAAAATTTCGGCAGAGTCTCCTTTGTTTTCTTTCGATATCGCACACAAAAATATGGCAGTCCTGTGTGAATGTAGCAGCAGCAGATAATATGTTGCAACAAAGTCAAGTAATAAAAACAAGCAGTAGCAGTAGAGTAGCAGTAGTAGAGGTATCACAGTCACCATAACAAACCAAAAAGAAAATGAAAGATCCCAGAAAGTGCAACCTAACAAGCTAAAAGTCATTAAAACATCACAAATTTCAAATTCATCAGAAAATCCACAAATGCAAGAAAAGATAAGGATAATGATGGAGGGGGGGGGCATAAACCAACTCAGGGACTACCGCCGGGGCATGCGCCAGGACTCCAACTGTGAAAAGCGCTCATCATAATCTGGAATCGGGCATCCTGCTGGGCCTGGTATGCAGCAAACTGAGCAGCCTGCTGAGCCTGGTACTCAGCAAACTGAGCAGCCTGTCGAGCCTCGTACTCAGCATGACGGGTCTCTAACGATGTGAGCCTCTCACCATACCCAGCCAGCTGACGCTGAAAGTCGTCAAAGTAGGCTGTAGCAGTCCCCCTCCAGTCCCTGAACTCCTGTAGCATCGCGTCATACCCCGGGGCCGGATCAGCAGGAATCTGGAAATCTGGGATCTCACCGCCAGCAGCAGCATCACCCTCATCAGCAACCTCAGCCTCATCAGCAGCCGCAGCAACTCGGGGGGCGCGTGGAGCGCGTCGGCGCTTCACCCACTGATCATCCACCTTCTCCCAATTATAGAAACGCATCATCGTCGTGTCAATGGAAGACCGGGGGTACTGGGGTTCTTCATTTGAGCAATCCACCCCGGCGGCATCGAAGAAAGACTGTAGTAGGTGAGGAAAGGGAAGAGAGCCACTGCTATCTATGTCCACAATCCGAAGCATGGACTGAAAGATGATCCCATGCAAAGCGATGGGAAACGCTACCTGCGCAAGCTCATCATCCAATAGGTAGCGCAGGACATAGCAGTCGATGACATTCAGGTCCGCACACTCCCTGGGGCGGACATTATACATGATGATCCCCAAGATCAGACGCTCCAAAGGTGTGGGTAATTTGTCACCCGTAATCACCTGCTTGTCCCTCTGGTTTCGCCTCTGGCGGTTTTGGACCGCTGGATCATTCACAACCAAATTCAGATAGTGTTCCTTGGCCTGACGCTCACGGAGTTCTTGATTCTCCTTGTCCTCATCGGTCGGGACTCTAGTCGTAACAGGTAATCCCAGGGCATCTCTAATACCCGAGCTACTCACTTTTATCTTCTTCCCCTTAACCTCCGAATTAATGACTCTGCCATTCTCACTCACCGTGGCATTGGCATAGAAGAGTTTCACCAAGCGTGGGTAGAATTCCCCTCCCCGGGTCAACAGACATAGCCAGTTCTTTGCCCCAAATATTTGTTCTAAATTGAACTCATTGATTAAAGATGGGCACACTGACCTTTCGTAGAGAATTTTGCGTTCTTTGGCCCGGAACCAATCCCACGCAGCTCGAGAGACGAATTCTGACAGCTCAGTTTCTTGGACCCGAAGTGGACCGGCGGCTGATGAAGAAGAGGCCCCGGCAGTGTTGGCACGTCGAGCTCTTTTTGGTGGCATTGGTAATTTTTGGATTTTTAAGGATGTGTTTGGATTTTAAGGGTGCGTTTGGATTTTTAGGGATGTGTTTGGATATTAAGGATGTGTTTGGATTTTAAGGGACGTCTTTGGATTTTTAGGGAGTGTTTGGTTTGGGCAAAAATTTGGGGAAAGGGCACAGTGTGGGCGCTAGTGATTGCTCACGGTCAGGGTGGAGTACAGAGGGGGTGTTTGGTGGTAATTCGAACTGGAAGAGCGCGCTGGGTATTATGAGGTGTGGGTTGGCTTTGGGAGTTTGGGATGTGGGAGCTGCGACGTTGGTTTTGGGCGCACTGGGTGAAGGAGAGGCGACGGGAAAAATGTGGTGGCTGGTGGTGGTCGTTAGTGGCGGCGTTAGTTGAAGAAGCAGGGCGGAGAGGTGGTGAGGGCGGAAGTTGGGTGGTGTTGCGAAGAGAACGGCGAGGAATGAGATGGAGACTGAGTGGAGGTGTGTCGAGGACGAGAGTGAGAGGCGACAGAGGGGGGTTGGTGGTGCGACTGGGTGAGAAGTAACAGGGCGGTGGGAAAGGTGATGTTGGCGCGGCGATGTCGGGCTGGTGTCGCAGGCGAGGTGGTGTTGGTGTGGAGTCGCGCGAGGGGAGCAGATTGGGGAGTGTGGGTTGGGGGGCGAAGTTGGAGGCGAGAGAGAGAGAGAGTACGACTGGGTGAATGTGGTTAGGGATTTCAGTCGTGGTATTGAAGGTAGAAGACGACCTGGAGCCCGATAGTCATTGTTGTCCTTTTTTTTTTTTTTTTTTCGTAGTGAGTGTTGGTCCGGGCCTTAGGGTAGTGATAAGGTCCCGGACCACTATATCAAAAGAGGTCGAGAGTCGCTGTGGAATATGGTCCGGGCCTTAGGGTCTGTTTAAAGTCCCGGACCACGCTGTTTTATTCCACCGAAGGTTTGTCTTATAATGCTCTGTTTCTCCTCCTACATTTTAACAACAAACAGCCAAAGAAATATAGCTAATAAAGGAGTCAGCACACTTAAAAAAAACATGAGTCAATACTAAAAGAAAGAAGATAAATGTAAGAAGATTGGGTTGCCTCCCAATGAGCTGCCCGTCTTTTCGGTCTTTGGCTAGACCATGTAAGGTTAGATCAAACCTGAGTTTCTTGTAAGTAAAGAGGATGTTCATCAACCTTCCCGATGTTTCCTCCGAGGTAATGCTTCAACCTGGACCCATTGACCATGAATGTTTCTCCCTTGACATTTTTGAGCTCGATTGCACCATATGGAGTCACTTTGGTGATGGTGAATGGTCCAGACCAATGTGATTTTAGTTTTCCCGGAAAGAGTTTAATCTTGAGTTGTAGAGCAACACTCGATCGCCCTCGTGGAACCCGCTTTAGGATCATCTTGTCATGCCATCTTTTAGTCTTTTCTTGTAGATGCGGTGTTCTCATAGGCATCTTCCCGGATTCTTCTAGTTCGGTGAGTTGAAACTTTCTTTGTCAGCGGCACTCTTTAGGTCGAAGTTCAGGGCTTAACGCCCAATAGGATTTGTGCTCTAACTCGACGGGTAAAGTGGCAAGCCTTTCCGAAGACAAGACGGTATGGAGACATCCCTATGGGGGTCTTGTATGCTGTTCGGTAAGCCCATAGTGCATCGTCGAGTTTTAAAGACCAATCTTTCCTGGATGAGTTCACGGTCTTTTGCAGTATCCATTTCAATTCTCTGTTGGTTACCTCGGCTTGTCCATTGGTTTGAGGGTGGTAAGGTAGGGATACTTTATGTCTCACTCCATATTTTTCCATTAATGCATCGAATTGTTTATTGCAGAAATGAGATCCCCCATCACTGAGAATTGCTCGAGGCACCCCAAATCTTGTGAAGATGTTTTTCTTTAAGAACTTAGTCACCACCTTGGCATCATTGGTGGGGGATGCAATGGCTTCCACCCATTTGGTGACATAGTCAACTGCCACAAGATGAAGAGATGGAGAGTGAGAGGAGGAAAAGGACCCATGAAATCGATGCCCCATAGATCAAAGGGTTCAACCTCGATCATCACATTTAATGGCATCTCATGCTTTCGGGATATGTTCCCAGCATCTGGCAACGGTCACAAGCGGCTACATAGGCATGGCAGTCTTTATGAAGTGTTTTCCAGAAGAATCCGGACTGTAGTACCTTGGCTGCTGTCCTTGGTCCGTGGTGTCCTCCTGCTTCGAGAGAGTGGCAGTGGTTGAGAATGTTGTGAACTTCATTTTGTGGTACACACCTTCTGATCATTCCATCGGCACAGACTCGGAAGAGGTAAGGGTCATCCCAAAAGTAGTATTTAACGTCAGCGAAAAATTTCTTCCTCTGCTGGTATGTAAGCTCAAATGGTATTACTCCTCTTACCAAGTAGTTTGCAATGTCGGCAAACCATGGATCTCCGGTCTCTCCAATGGTGAATACGGTTTCATCTGGAAAAAGTTCATTTATAGGAGCATTTTCTTCCGGTGTCTCCAATCGAGACAAGTGATCAGCAACAACATTTTGAGTGCCTGGCTTATCCTGACTTCGATTTCAAATTCTTGCAACAACAGAATCCATCGCAAGAGCCTCGGTTTGGCGTCTTCTTTGGTGAAGAGATATTTGAGAGCTGAATGGTCAGTATGTACAATCACCTTGCTACCCAAGAGATAAGAGCGGAACTTATCTAGTGCAAAGACGATCGCCAGAAGTTCCTTTTCGGTTGTAGAGTAGTTCTTCTGGGCGTCATTCAAGGTCTTGCTAGCATAATAAATGGTTCTCAACACCTTGTCTCTCTTCTGACACAGAGCGCCCCAACTGCGTAGTCACTGGCATCGCACATGATTTCGAAAGGAAGATTCCAATCTGGTGACACCACAATAGGAGCTGAGATGAGGCATTCTTTCAAGGTATTAAAGGATTCAAGGCATTCCTGGGTGAAGTCAAATTTGGTATCCTTGGCTAGGAGGTCACAAAGGGGTTTAGAGATTTTTGAGAAATCCTTTATAAACCTCCTGTAGAAGCCGGCATGCCCGAGGAAGCTTCTTGATGTCTTTGACTGAGTTTGGTGGCGGGAGCTTCTCGATAACTTCTACCTTGGCTTGTCAACTTCTATGCCTTTGGAGGAGATCTTATGTCCAAGGACAATACCTTCCCTGACCATGAAGTGGCACTTCTCCCAGTTGAGCACCAAGTTTGTCTCTTCACATCGTGTCAGTATGGCATCCAAGTTTGCTAAACAAGTTTCAAATGTGAGCCCGAAAACTGAGAAATCATCCATGAACACTTCGATGCTTTTCTCCAAGAAATCTGAGAATATGGCCATCATGCACCTTTGGAATGTGGCAGGTGCATTGCATAGACCAAATGGCATCCTTCGGTAGGCAAAAGTTCCATACGGGCAGGTGAAGGTTGTCTTTTCTTGATCTTCAGGGGCTATGGGGATTTGAAAGTATCCCGAATAACCATCAAGGAAACAGTAGTAATCTTGACCTGCCAGCCTTTCGAGCATCTGATCAATGAATGGCAAGGGGAAATGATCCTTTCTTGTGGCGGCATTGAGCTTTCTGTAGTCTATACAGACTCTCCACCCTGTAATAGTTCGTTGGGGGACTAACTCACCCCTTCATTAGGTACTACCGTAGTTCCTCCCTTCTTTGGCACCACTTGCACCGGACTCACCCACTTGCTATCAGAGATGGGGTAGATGATGTCGGAGTCCAGTAGTTTAAGCACCTCCTTTTTGACAACTTCTTTCATGTTCGGATTCAGCCTCCTTTGTGGTTGAACTAGTGGTTTGAAGCTATCCTCCATGAAGATTCGATGAGTGCAGAAGTTAGGATTGATACCCTTTATATCAGAAATGGACCACCCGATGGCTCTTTTGTGGCTTCGAAGCACTTTCAACAAACTGTCCTCCTGTGTACCTGTGAGAGAAGAGGAGATAATGACAGGAAGATCACAGGGGTCAGTTAGGTAGACATATTTTAGATGAGAGGGAAGAGGCTTCAATTCTATGGTAGGTGGCTTCTCGATCGAGGTGAGGAGCTTTTGTGCATTCCGTTCCAAGGGCTCTGGTGGTGGGTAGTATGATCGATAGGGCATAGACCTCCTGTCTAATTCAGCCACCATCTCTTTTACTTCTGGTTCATCCTCCCGGTCTCCACAAGGATCAGTCAGAGCAGTAGTCAAAGTATCACACTTAAAGCAATTAGAGTAATTATCTTGTAAAAGAGATTCAACAATATCTATAGTGAAAGCAGCTTCCGCATGTGCGGGTTTCTTTACTACCTTGGACATGTCAAATTCAAGTTTCTCATCATGGAATCTTAAGATAATTTTTCCACTTTCCACATCTATCAGAGTCCTAGCAGTTCTTAAGAAAGGACGACCTAAAATTAGTGGAACTCTAGCATCCTCCTCCATATCGATGACAATAAAATCTGCTGCGGAAAAACAAATGTCCCTACGGTCACTACCAAATCCTCGACTTTCCCTTTTGGGAAGACTAGAGACCTATCAGCTAGTTGTAATTGCATGGCAGTGGGTGCACATTCACCAATCCCAAGTTTATTGAAAATTGAAAGAGGCATGAGATTTATGCTTGCACCTAGATCACATAATCCACTACCACAATTTATATTACCGATAGAGCAAGGGATTATAGGCAAACCAGGATCTCCAAGTTTTGGAGGAGGGTTCCGTAGTAGGACTGCCGAGATCTCTTCAGTGAGCTGCACCGTCTCCGTTCCAAGTGTTGCTCTTTTATTAGCTAGGATGTCCTTCATGAACTTGGCGTAGATCGGCATTTGTTTCAGAGCATCTGCAAAAGGAAGATTGATTGTCAGTTTGTTAAAGATGCTTAAAAACTTCCCAAATTGCTCATCTAAGTTTCTCTTTTAAGTCTATTTGGGAATGGGAGAGGAAGTGGAGGTCTAGCAAGAGTAGAAGGAGAAGATGATTCAGGAGCCTGTTTCTCCTTGGGAGTGTCTTTCGGTTGAGGAGGAACTTCCTCAACAATTTCTTGTTCTTCTTCTTGATGATCTTGACTTTGGATTCTTGGTTGTCTGGTGGGTAGGAGGGTTGAAGATCCCGGCCGCTTCTCAAGGTTATTGCTTTAGCTTCTTCCCTTGGATTGGGATTTGGTTGACTTGGAAGGGTGCCCGGTGGTCTTCGGGAGAGTTGCTGAGATATCTGACTAAGCTGGGTTTCAATGTTTTTGTTGAAAGCCTCTTGTTCTGAAAACTTGGTCTTTGTAGCGATGATAAAGTCAGCCATCAGGTTCTCTAACCTTGAAGTCCCGCTGGGGGCAGAAGATTGTGGCTCTTGTTGTTTTTGATTTTGGAAACCCGGAGGGGCTCCTTGTGGGTTTATACCCTTGTTGAAGGTTTGAAGGTTGATTGGATTGTTGGGGTCTGTACCCTTGGGAGTTGTTGTAAGTTTGTCTCTGTCCTCCTTGGCCTTGGTCGGTTCTCCACGAAAAGTTTGGATGGTTTCTCCATGGCGCGTTGTTGTTGTTGTATGCTTGGTTGCCGATGAAGTTTACATCCTCTTGTTGGTTTATCTCTCCCTCACAGCATCTGGTGTCGTGAGGACCCGCACAAATGGCACATCCCTCTGAGGTTTGGCTGGAAGATGAAGAAGCTATTGTCTTGACAATTTCGGTTTGTGCGGTAGCTAGCTTCTCTACCATCTTTGTGAGAGATGAGATCTGTGCTGAGAGATGATCGGTGGGTTGTACATGAAGAAGGCCGGCTGCTCTTGGTGCTCTCCCCTTTGCTCTGGACCATTGTCTTGTGTCGCTTGTCATTGTCTCTAAAAGCGCCAATCCTTCTTCAGGAGACTTTGTCATGAAACTTCCTCAGGAGAAGAGTTTACAAGAAGGCGGTTGGCGTCGTCTAGCCCGTTGAAGAATGACAAGCATAGTGATTGGTCGTCTAGGCCATGGTGTGAGCAGTTCAATAGCATCTCTTTGAACCGGTCCCAAGCATCGTATAAAGTCTCGCCTGGTTCTTGGCAGAAGGTGTTTATTTCGCCGATTAGCTGCCTCGTCCTGCTTGTGGGATAGTACTTGGCAAGAAACTTGCTAGCCATTTGCTCCCATGTTTGGATAGATCTTGACGGGAGGCTTCGATACCATCTTAGAGCTGAGTCGGATAATGAATGTGGAAAGAGTTGTAGCCGGATCCTCTCGTTTAGATTGCCCGTTTTGCCGAATGAGTTGCAGAAGTCCAAGAAGAGGCTCAAGTGATTTGGAGCATCATCCGGATTCGCCCCGCTGAATTTTCCTTGATCCCGAATTGCAGTGATAAAATGGGTTTTGAAAGTCCATTGAGAAGCTTCATTTGGTGTCAAGGTTGGAAGAATTATCGCTGATGGTCTTCCTTCGGTGTTCGGCCGGTGGTAGTCTTTGAGAGGTCGGTGTTGGGTTTCTGGCTCTTGGTGATCATCGGCCATGGTGTGATTGAATAAATTCCTTCTGCTCCTCCTGAATGATCTTTCAGGGTCGGACCTTGGACTAGCGAGAGGAGAGTTGCTAGATCGAGTACTTGGCATGCACAGGAGAAAAGATAAGAGAAATAATGGAAAAAAATAAATGAAACCGAAATTACCGAAACTGGGGAAAGTGATAGGGACTATCAATTTCCCCGGCGGCGGCGCCAAAAACTTGTTGATAATTTTAAGATGGTGTTATTGAAAGCACAGAAAAAGGGCAAGTGAACCCTAGTCGGATGTAGTAGTAAAAGATGTCGTTCCACTAGGAAATTGGTATATCGTTCTCCCTAGTTTGGTAGTCGGTTATAAAACAGTAAAAGGGGGGTTTAGCCGAAGGCAAGTGTATTGTTTTTGGTTCAAAGCGGAATTGTAAAATAAAAGCAGTAGATAAAATGTGATGTAATGAATTGGAATGGAAAGCACCTTTAGGATGGTTGTAATCCCCTAAATTCACCCCAGCTATATTAGTAAACCCACTTTACTCAGGTTGTCTATCTGGACTAATATAAAGGTTCTTCAAATCATGAATAAACCAACTCTTACCTAGCTGCTTCTAACTCTCTAATCAAGTAGAGTTCAAATCACTAGATAGCATTAACAATAGTCCATATTAATAGCCTTAATTTCACCAACTAATCAAGCTAGTCTTAATCTAAGGTTTCTCTCTTTTTTCGGTCACAACTCCCAACTCAAATCATATGTTGTTGGAAATTACCATAAATGCTATAAATGATCAGGTTATAACATTAATGAAATAAAAGAGAGAAAACAACCATAATAAATAAAGTGTAGGTTTTACAACATAGATGGGGGATTTAAGTTCATACCCCCATCCCAAAGTGCTAATAGAATTACTCAAGCATAATGATAAGTAAAATTAAGAGAGGGATAGAAGAAGCCATGTTTTATGGGTGGTTGAGCAATTCTTCCTCCTCTTCTCCTGCTTGATCTTCTATCTTCCGGTGGAAAATGGGATGATTAATGAAGGTGTATGTGGATGAATATTGTGGGAGGAGTGGATGGTGTTTTTTGTTGTAAGGAGATGAATTTAGTAGTATAGTATTAAAACTCCTACGTACTGTGTGGAGTGGAGTATGGAGGCGAAGGGAATATTTAGTAGTAGTAGTAGTAAAACTACTACGTACTAGATGGGAGTGAAATATGGAGGATTTATGGAAGGAGAGATTGTTGCCTCAAGGGCTGTGTGCTGAATGAGAAATATTAGCACTCTATTTATAGTACTCTCGGGTGAGTACGTAGCACACAGAGGGCGGTGGAAAATGATGGCCATCAAGATAAAGAATTTAGTTCGATGGTTTTGGTTGCGGAAAGAAAAACAACGTGGGAGTAGTCTGGAAAGGAGAATAATTGACAAGGTGGGCGATGGTTATAATAAGCTCGTTACAGAGATCATGGGGCGGCCAGTATAATAAGAAGAGAATATCTTCTTTTTTTTCAATCGCGTGTTGCTACAGACTGTCGATTGTCCCATGTGGTCCGGGTCTTGGCTTGTGGAAGAGGGCCCGGACCGTGAACTTTGAAGCAAATTTAGATTATCGTCTGTGTGGTCCGGGACTTAGGCCGTGTATCAAGTCCCGGACCAAGCATGAAATCTGGTCGAGAGAGAGCCTCATGGTGGTCCGGGTCTTGGCTCCATAGTTAGGGCCCGGACCAGTCTTTATTTGATCCGAGAGTTGGGCTACCATGTGGTCCGGGGCTTAGCTCCATGGTTAGGGCCCGGACCAGCTTGATTTTAATTCGATGAGTTTAGCTACCATATGGTCCGGGTCTTAGCTCCATAGTTAGGGGCCCGGACCAAGCTTTATTTTAATTCGATGATGAATATCTTGACTCTATTTGGCTTTTTTGATTTGCCATATGTTCCAGCAATGATAGGAATGTGTTTCTTTGAGATTAAAGCCTGAAAGGTACACACAAACCATAAAAAGAACAATTGCAACAAGAAACCAAAAATGCTCATAAGACCGGAATTTAGCACTAAACGATAACAATTGGGTCTTAAAAGACCATGCCGAGATCGGTAAATTCCTGACTTATCAGGTACCGGACCTATAGCCAAAGCACCATACCGTATGTATGGCTCCGCGGAAATGACTGAGTAAAAAGAACAATTGAAAGATTTGTTGGATAAGGGATTCATTAGACCAAGTGTGTCACCATGGGGAGCGCCAGTCCTCTTCGTCAAGAAGAAGGACGGTAGTCTCCGCCTCTGCATCGACTACAGAGAGCTGAATGCAGTGACAGTGAAGAATAAGTACCCACTACCCCGCATTGACGATCTGTTCGATCAGTTGAAGGGAGCATCTGTGTTTTCCAAGATTGATCTCAGATCGGGGTATCATCAGATATCCATTAAGGAGGGAGACATTGAGAAGACGGCATTCCGGACACGATATGGCCACTATGAGTTCACAGTGATGCCGTTCGGTTTGTCGAACGCACCGGCGAAATTTATGGATCTGATGAACCGCTTGTTTCGGGAACAGCTGGACAAGTCGGTTGTGGTTTTTATTGACGATATTTTGATATATTCGAAGTCTAAGGTTGAGCATGAGGAACATCTGAGGAGGGTATTGGAAATACTGAGGGAGAACCAGCTATATGCTAAGTTCTCCAAGTGTGAGTTTTGGCTTGACCAGGTCTCTTTCCTAGGTCATGTCATCTCAGATGCTGGGATCGCAGTGGATCCAGCAAAGATTGATGCCGTACGTACTTGGCCAAGGCCGAAGACTGTTACCGACATCCAGAGCTTTCTCGGTCTGGCAGGTTACTACAGGAGGTTTGTTAGAGATTTCAGCAAGGTCGCGAAACCGATGACCAGTCTGATGAAGAAGGACGCACCATTCTTGTGGACAGTTGATTGTGAGAGATCATTTCAGCGCTTGAAGGACTCACTGACCACTGCACCGGTTCTGACCATTCCAGACGGTACAGAGGGCTTTGAGGTTTATTGTGATGCATCCGGCAGAGGGCTGGGTTGCGTGCTCATGCAACATGGCAAGGTGGTGGCATATGCCTCACGCCAGTTGAAGAAACATGAGGAGAACTACCCCACACATGATTTAGAGCTGGGAGCTGTAGTCTTCGCTTTGAAGATATGGCGCCACTACTTATATGGGGTTAGTGTCACGATCTACACCGATCACAAGAGTTTGAGATACATATTCACCCAGAAGGAGTTAAATCTTCGACAGAGGAGATGGTTAGAGTTCCTGAAAGACTATGACATTGACCTCCAATACAAAGAGGGGAAGGCCAATGTAGTAGCAGATGCCCTGAGCCGTCGAGCACACTCACTCCATTCGCTAGTTTCTTTCTCCAGCTTGGTTGATGAGGTGCGAGAGGCTCAGAGGACAGATGAGTACATGAGAGAGGTCAGACAGAAGCTGACAGATGGTACCTTCGAGAGTCAGAAATACGACTTCAGACTACATGATGATGATCTGATCAGACTTAAGGGCCGATTATGCATACCACGGGCAACACGGATCTGAAAGACCGTATACTTAGAGAATCACACTGTTCTTCAGTTTCCATCCATCCGGGAGCCTCTAAAATGTATAAAGACATGAAGAGATACTTCTGGTGGTCGGGGATGACGACAGATGTTACCGAGTTCGTCTTGAGGTGTCTCACATGCCAGAAGGTGAAATTCGAGCATCGACGACCGGGCGGAATGGTACAGTCGATGCCAGTTCCGGAGTGGAAGTTCCATGACATCTCCGTGGACTTCGTAGTTGGGCTTCCACCTGCTAGGGGAGGTCTCAACATGATATGGGTGGTGGTGGATCGCCTTACCAAAGTAGCCCGATTCATACCGATGAAGGATACTTGGAAGGTGACCAAATTAGCTGAGTTATTTGAGAAAGAAATCATGAGACATCACGGCATACCAAAGACCATAGTGTCAGATAGAGATACCAGATTCCTTTCGAGGTACTGGAGAGCTACCAGAGAAGCGTTGGGTACAGAACTCAAGCTGAGTACCGCGTTCCATCCTCAGACAGATGGTCAGACTGAGCGTACTATTCAGACACTCGAGGACATGCTGAGAGCATGTGCCTTAGACTTCTAGGGCAGTTGGATTGACAGATTGCATCTGATCGAGTTTTCATACAACAACAGCTATCACGCTTCGATCAAGATGGCACCTTTTCAAGCGTTGTACGGTAGACCATGTCGTACACCGCTCTGCTGGGATGAGTCGAGTGAGACGGTCATTATAGGACCAGAGTACTTAGAACAAGTTAAGGCTGAAGTTCAGCAAATCAGGGAGAACATGAAAGCTGCTCAAGATAGGCAGAAGTCGTATGCTGATGTTCGACGACGGGACCTGGAGTTCGCAGTGGGCGACCAGGTATTTCTGCGAGTTTCACCGATGAAGGGTGTATTCAGGTTGGGCAGAAGGGCAAATTAAGCCCGAAATTTGTTGGTCCTTATGAGATTACGGAGCGGGTGGGCCCGGTTGCTTACAGGTTGAATTTACCTGCTGAGCTGGGTAAAGTGCATGATGTTTTTCATGTTTCACAGCTAAAGAAATACATGCACCACCCCTCCCATGTGTTAGAACCTGAGAGGTTGACTTTAGAACCGAATATGAGATCCGTGGAGACTCCTCAGAGAATCTTGGACAGCAAGACTAGGGACACTCGCCACAAGTCAGTGCGACTGGTGAAGGTTCTCTGGTCTAACCAGGATGTCGAAGAGGCCACGTGGGAGTTAGAGGATAAGATGAAGGCGAAGTACCCTTCTTTGTTTACTGACTAGATTGTCTGTATAGGGTACGGGGCGTACCCCTTTTTAAGGGGGTAGAGCTTCCTCGCTTTTGAGTTAGGAAACGATCATGTTTGTCGTTTGTTTGGTTGTTTAAGATGTGAATTTGTGTAAGTTGCTACACTTCGGTGTAAGTTTGAGTTATGTATAATACTTATGTATTGTATTTGAGAATGACCTTTGAGTCTTGAGATGTGTGAATGTGAATATAAGATGTGATATTAAGATTAAGAGAATTGTGTACCGTGAATGGCTGAGCACATGAGTGAACTTTGAGGACAAAGTTCTTTTAAGGGGGGTAGATTGAAATACCCCAAACTTAGATATGGTGTCTAAATGATAAACTAAGATATAAGGAGGCTAAATAATGCCTTAGAAACGTTAAGAAACATTTCTAATCAAAGAAAATATAAGGAAACACCAAAAGAGCAGTTTGAGCAAAAACGTGCTCTAAGCTTGGGGAGACTTGGGAGAGTACCCAAATATTGTTCTAAGACCTTAGTAATATTCTAATGGTCATTTTAAATCAATTACCAAAGAAAACCAAGCTTGAAAACAAGTTAAAACACAAAATGTGCTTTAAGGAGTCTTAAAGCACGTTTTTGAAAAATTGTCTTGTAAATGAGTTTTGAATGGCTAAATGTCCATCATTACTCTTTAATTAACATGTGTACTATATAGTATCACATTTGGAAGTCTATATCAATGGGAAATCAAAAATTTCACAACAATGTGCCTTGTTTTGGTGAATAGTGAATTAATTAAGCTAGTTTATAACATAAGTCTATATAAGTGAGACATTTGGTCAACAAAGACTTAAGTACCCTCATTATTAAAGGGGGCCAGTTTCTTAGGAGGTGAGTCACCACCTTCATGAGTCATTAAGTAAATAAGAAAGCAAATAAGAGTTATAAAGCAAAAGCACTATTCACCTTTTACATAAATATCCCACTTTATTAGTTCTCTCTCCTCACTTCTTCATTCTCCTTTGTTTTCCCACGGTTTGAGCTGCTCTCTCCCTTCTCCATTCACGTAAAACTCAACCTCCATGAAAGCTCCATCCTTCCTTGGTTACATCTTGCTCATTTTAGCTCCAAATCCAAAACAAAATACATATTCTTCTTAGTTAGCTCAAGCTCCTTCTTCCTATCTTTTCGAAATTGCAAGAGCTTTGATTTGGTGCCAAGTCAAACCACCATTGGAGGAGGAAACTCAAGCTTGGAGACTCCATTGGCATCTCCATTCTCTTAAGGTAAAGAAAGTGCAAGAAAATCTAGGTTTCCACCATTTTCTTCACATGTCCGAAAATTAGTGCTCATGGGACTCCATTTTAATGCCTTGTTCTAGCTTGTTTCTACTCTTCAAAGGAGAGGAGGTCCTTATTGCTTCATATCCAAGTTTGTCTTGAGAAACCAAGGTAAAACAATCACCTTAATACCTTAAAGCATATTTTTTAACCTAGGGTTTGTTCCTTAGGGTTAATGTGTTACCTAGTACTCATTGGAGTCATTGGATATTGGTTAGAACATTGGCAAGGAGATACACATTGGTGACCGAGATTGAACAAAGAAAAACCTAAGGAAGAAAGCTTTTTAAGCTTGTAAAGAACAAGGTAAATTACTTACCTTAAGGTGTTTTATTGTTTAAGGGAATGGGATTTAGATATGTGATGAGTTTAGTGTAGAGTTTACGTTAGAAAAAGGTTTATATAAAACCTAGGAGAAACAATGAGCATATTTGTGAACTTGTGACTAAGGAGCAAATGAGGGAAAAGAGATAGTTTAAGAACATCAAGGTGAATTACAAGAAGCATTTTATTTCAATGGGAGCCTTGTTGTGTGTATTCGCAGGTTGAAGGCAAATATATGTGGAAATTCAGTGGTTAAGATTATTGTCATTTAAGGGCCTAAGTGCCAAGCATTTTAAGTTTAAGCACTATATGATGATGTGGTGAAGTTTTAGTGTAAATTGTGTGTTAAGGTGTTGTGATGAGAATTTGGGTGATGTTGGTTTTTGATGGAGAAAAACCATGTGTTAGGATGTGCTATGTACTAGAGAACCCATGGCAAAAATTTAAAGGAGAACTTAAGTGTTTAAGATATTCTAAGGGGATTTAATGGCTAAGGAAGTACTAGGATGTTCTAGAGGTTGTCTTGATGAAAAAGAGTGAGAATAAGGTGTTCTAATGACTTATAATGACTTAGGTATTACTATGAAGGATTTAGGAAACAAGAGAATGGATTTGAGCATTTAGACTTAGGCAAATGTTGGTGTACAACTAGGAAGGAAATAATGTGTTGATGGATGGAAGCTTAAACTTGTGAAGAAACACTTGGGTTAGATGAAGTTTTAGGCAAAATTTATATGTTGGGAGTGTAAGAAATTAAGTATTAAGTGTTAAGAGTTTCGTAAGAAATTGAGTACATGATCAAGAAATTTAGTATGAGTTTGATGGATGAATTAGGAGGACTTGAAGGTACCAAAATGATGTTAGACATGCTAAAATACTTGTGGAGAGGTTGGGAAAAGATTGGTTAAGATTTGAGGTTGAACAGAGGTCAAAAATTTACATTCTGGGCACATTTAGTGTAGGTCCGGGTTTGCAAACTAGCACACAAACCCGGACCACACCAAAAACTATCCAGAGAATTTAGCCGTGGGATGGTCCGGGTTTGCATCCCAGTACTTAAACCCGGACCAGTCCTAAAATTGTCCAGAAACTTTTGCGAAGTATTGGTCCGGGTTACAACCTCGGACACAAACCCGGACCCATCAGAAAAAGCTACAGAATGTTGAAAAATGGGGTTTTAAGGTTGGGACTTGTTTGGTAATGATATATTATAAGATTGTTAGGACATAATTAATGACATATAATGGTCATTAGGGGCATAAACAAGCTTAAGAAATAATGAGAAGTAAGTGGCTTTTGAGGTTAAGGTTAAACTATAAGGACTTAAGCGATTAATGGTGGGTAAACATCATCGGTTAAGTAAGTTAAGTAGGTTTGGATGAGATGAGTAACTAATAACCTAAAACTGAATGAATGCTTTAGGGTTTGAGAATTTGGACTCCGGAGGAGAGTAAGCAACCGAACGACCAACGGTGAACGGTACAATCCTCTTGTGACCTGCTTGCTAACGAGGTGTCCCTCGGCTTGTGTGCTATCTGTTTAATTGCTATGACTAAAACAAGATAAAGCATGCAACCGGATTTATTTGTTCTCGTGTGTTTGTGTTAAAGCCCGTTAGGGCTTAGCTAGCACCTGATGATTTAAGATTTCTACTAACTGGAACTTGAGTGAGGAAACCCGGGACCGATCTCCGGTCATGCATGCTAAGGAAAAAGGGGACGGTATCTGAATCAGATCCGCCCTCCGCTTAAGGACTTGTCTTCGGACTTGTAGCCTAGGGCCGTTTGCCGGCTCAGCTACGCTGGACTCCCGTCCAGAGTAGGTGGCATTAAGATGGTGCGGTGGGATCACCTAAATCCCAGGTTCGAATTAAGCTACAACCAATCCCTTCCAGGAAAGGTTTGTATACTGAGATTAAGATTAAGATTAAGGTAAGGTAAGGAACTGAGGTTAAGAAAATGAGGACTAAGGAGGGGGTTACTAACCCACTTGATAAGGGAACGCTTGAGTCGTTCATTGTTTGTGAACTATATATGTTCATCTGTGGTTATTGTTATTGCACTTCATATTATGCTTGTGTATGTAATCAATTTCATGCTATCGACAATTAGTCGTCGTAGCCCCGTTAGCTGGGGGCCATGAGAGGGTGTACCAGCATTCGTGCTGACCCCCTCGGGGGCTATTTTTACACTTGCAGGTAAGAGACCCATGAGGACGCACTACGAGAGTAGGAGTGGTTAGACTTAGGGTGGGATGTTTATTTTGAGTTCGGGTTGCGCCTGTGCACCCGACTGTTTTATTTAAACTGATGTAAGAATGGGATTATGTTTAAGATACTTGTACTCGGTTGGTTATGGTATTGTGGTTGGTGATGTTTTGAGTTGGATAAGTATTGTAAATGTTAAGGCCGGTATATTCTAACGATCAGACCGTGGCAAGGTCCAGGTGTTATTTATTTCGCTGCGACGTGTTCGTTTAAGTGTTCAGTTTTGCGATAACCACGAATGGCTTTGGATGGGGTGTTACATTTTTGCTCTACTTTCTTATGTTATATGTATAGTTCCTCGTTTTTCTACCGAAGTAATATAAATTTATAGTTCATCTTTCTTTTCAATTCTTTTGGAGGTTAATAGCAATAAATAACTAGAGAAATTTTAGTATGTTATCTACCTTGTGAGCCTCGATTTTAAACCCTATCCTATGTTGATTAAAGTTGATTAGGATCTAATCGGGTTTTAGGTCCACTTATAGCCTAAGATTAATAACTATGTCATATAACAATAATTATTAAAACCTAAGCTAGCTCACTGGAACCTATTACGAGTCGCCACCTAATTTTAACCTAGATCAAATTAGGAAAGGAGTGTTCGGGTTCGGGGGCTAGATATTCGACTTAATTAGGGTTCAATTACTTTCATTACCCTTCCTAGGTCGTTTTTCCTCTACTTGGTTCAATTACGGCTTTCTACAAAGTTGTTTTTAACCTAGGTGCGCGCTTCTGTTTTTTTATTTTTTAACGTTTTTTGACAGAAAATTAAAGTGGAAATTCAAATTACCTAAACTAGGGTTTCGGAGGCAGAATTAGGTCAAATTTTGTTTCCGTCCGTAGCCACGGACCTAATGTCCGAGGCCACGGACCCCAGTTAACCTATATGAAAATAAAAGTCAAATTAAACATAAACAGAAAATTGTAAAGTCCGGGGCCACGGACAGGCTGTCCGTGGGCCCGGACATTATTAGAAAACCTAAATTTTTAAGTTTAAAAATCCCGCCGCCGTCCGTGGGCGTCCAGCTTACGGACAGGGAGTCCGGGACCCGGACATGACGTCCGTGGGTGCGGACCGCCCTCGGACGGCGGTGTTGAGGCTGTTCCCGAAGGTGTTTTTGGCTCAAATTTTATGGGTGTGTAGCCTGAAGGATGTACAAGACGTTAGTGATTGAAAGTTGTCAATTTGAATTCGAATTAAGCACGAAACTTAGCAAACAAGTTATTGGACAGAAGCTTAAACAAACAGCAACACAGAAGCGTAGAGGGGTTAGTTTGAGCCCAAATTTTGAGGCAAGACAGATAATACCGTGGAGAGTTAGGAAGTGGGATTTCTACCTGTTTTACCTTCGGATTCACAGTGATTCTTCAACACCCGGATTCGTCGAGTGCTCCGTTGATGGCAGACCCGAGAGGATTTCGAACCAAGCTTCTGTTTGGTGTTGTTCTTTTGCTGTTCTTCACGTTTTGGTGGTGTTTTTGTGGGGTTTTGAGATGATTGATGGTGTTGTGGGAGTTGAAAAATATGTTTTGGTGTTGATTTTGGTGAGATTTCGGTGTTTGATGGTGGCTCTGGAGTTCAAAACGTGGAGAAAGAGAGACGGCTGCCTTCTTTGAGAGTCTAGGGTTCTTGAGGTTATTCTTTGATCATGGGATAAGGCTCCTTATATAGGCTTCCTTAAAGATAGAAAATCCGGTAAAACCGAGATTTACCGACGTTTTAGCTCAAGGGCTTCCAAAAGGAATTTGATTATGAAATTTTACACGTGGTAAAGGATGATATTTCTGATTTTCTAAAGTGGAATCGAATTTTTTGGATATTGGAATATTTTTAAATTCAATTTCTCGTCATTTCAGTCAGAAATTGCTAGAAAATGATTGGAAACTCGAAAAATCGAAATTCCAACGCCATTATGCCCAAAATGTCATCCTCTATCATGGGTTAAAATTTCAAAGAATTTTGAACTGATTTGACCCTATTTGGAGGAGAGAGAAAGCCTATAGGGGGCTTAGGACCTTGAAAAATTACGAAAGTGCCCCTGGAGATGACTAAGCTGCCCCTGGTACTCTGAAATGTTCCGATCGAACTGGGAACCCTCGCTACTTGACCGAACTAGCCTATTAGTAGACTCTCCTCTGGGGGGGTTGAAATTTTGGGTATAACAAATTGCCCCCCGTCAACTAGACTTTGTAATGGAAATGAGAAGGCTAGTTGGTGCTTGAGTGATACCCCCAAAATTTTGGATCTTAAAAACCCCACATGCAATTGAAGTCCGACAATTGTGTCGAGCTGTTCTAAGGCGCTGACTACCTATGAGTAAAGTGGAAGGGATGTCAAGCGATTCTAAGGCGTTGACTACCTATGAGGATGATACGATGTCAAGCTATTCTAAGGCGTTGACTACCTATAATGACTGAAATGATGTCAAGCCATTCCAAGGCGTTGACTACCTAAAATGTGAAAATAAGATAATGTCAAGCGATTCTAAGGCGTTGACAACCTAACGAGTGAAAATTGGGTGGTATGCAAATGCGAGAATGCTGAAATGCTAGTGATGCTGATGATGATGATGCTGATGATGCTGATGATGCTCGGATGCTTCTGGGGACCGAAACCCGTTCCAATGCTCCTGGTTGGTATACTATGGGGACTTATTGCCTCTGCCCACCAACTGGGGTGCTGGGATAACTTCTAGATTACCAAGGGGACTTATTGCCACTGCCCACTAGTTGTTTCTCCCAAGAAGTTGACATGAAGATGGGGACTTATTGCCTCTGCCCCGCCAACTTAGATCACGCTCTGTCTCGTACTTGTCTCGCACTGAAGATGATACTAGGTCTCGTACTGGTCTCGCACTGGATGATGACGATAGGTCTCGCACTGATGAATAATAGGTCTCGCACTGATGAAGATGATGGGTCTCGCACTGATGAAGATGATGGGTCTCGCACTGACGAAATTGATGGTCTCGCACTGATGAAGATGCTTGGTCTCGCACTGAAGTCTCGTACTAAATGGATGAAGAAAAAGCTGGATTCCGCACTGATTCTGGGTCGCGCACTGAATGAAGATGTCTTGTACTAAAGTCTTGAAAATGATAGGTCTCGCACTGATGAAGATGGTAGGTCTCGCACTGAAGGAAAAGATGGGTCTCGCACTGAATGAAGATGCTAGGTCTCGTACTGAATGAGGAAACTGCAGGGCCTCGCACTGTTTTGGGTCTCGAACTAAAAATGAGTTAGGAAGATAATGGTCTCGTGCAAATGATGAGAACTGATTACTGGAGTGCCAAACATGGCAATGATGATAAGATGTATGCAATCAAGATATATGAAAGATACTCGTACAAAACAGAAACTGTTGGAAAAGGTGCCGAACTTGGCAATGCTTGAGAAAAACCCTGCTGAAAAAGGAAAGTAAAATGATCATTTCCTGACTAAAAATTTCAAATCTACAATTTGCTTCTTGAAAAATGAACATGCCATTGGTGGAAGTGTGTGGTGTTTGTTGTGGTGCTGAAGGCTTTTGCCAGTGTTCAGGATTTGTGACAGACCTGGGATTGGGTTGTGATTTTTGATGGAGGTCTGGGTTATGATGGGCCTGATGTTTTTGTGGAGGTAAGGCCAATGACGGGTTTGAGAGTGTGTGTGTGTGGTAAGGGCTTATGTGTGCCTGTGGTGGGATGGTGGTGCTCGAGCTTTGGGTTTTAATTGGTGCTGACATGGCAATTGTTGGAACCAACAATTGCCCCCAGTATTTTTTCCTTAGGACAATCTGAGCTAGAGTTCATGGCAATCGATCGGGACGATCGATTGCCCCCAGTATTTTCTTTGATTAAACATGCGAACAAGTCTCACCCTCACAGGGTCGAGGCTTATGCTTTGATGTGGTTCCCTAACCCACTCGATGTGGTCGGTGTTTGCGCTCATTTCTCGCTATGGTCATAACTTCTAAACCATTGAATTCGATATTTGATGGATTTACGCATTTGATCTGTTACTTTCACGTGATTGGACACACAACTATCAAGTCGGAAGTCTTTAAAGCTTATAACGTGGCCATAGGGTGTGAAAAGACGACGGGATCATGGAGGGATATTTGAGGTATGTGGAGCTTAAATGGTGACCAAAGCTGCAACTTGCGTCTTCTCTCAGATTCATCTTCCTTGTCTTGAAGTCGTCTAACTGCTTCATGTTGACGTTGTTTTTGAGCTTCTGGACCTGGACTTTTGGAGTTTTCCTTTACACCATTTCTCTTTTTTTGTCATTTGGACTTCTTCGAGGCACTTCGGGTTCGCCTTTTTGTTTATCCTTTCTTGACTTTGCCTTTGGGGTTCTTGTGTTTCCCGGTTTTGGGCTTCGAGAGCTGTTTTGATGTGAGCTATTTTGATCCTGTGTCACTCTGGGACCATTTACGGATCACTTCGTCATGCTGATAGCGGCATTGCTTCTTCGGACTGATGATAATGTTATCCGAGAGTCGGGCTCCTTGCTTCCTTTGGTCACCGGGTCGGGCATTCATCATTGGCGGGTTATTTTGTGGTGTTCATATTATCGAAAAGGGATATATGAAAGGCTTAGCGGGGGTGCCTAGGGTTTAATGTCAGGGTTCACAAGTTTTTTGGCTATGTGGTGCTGTACCTAGGTGCTTCGTCATTCCTAATAGTTGTGTATCCGCTCTTTGTTACTTTTCGCAGATCTAAGAGTAAATCTACAAATTATCTCCTTCGGTCAGAGTTATGCCATTTATCTCACCTTTGAATGTGGTCTTACCAGAGTCGTGTAAAAATGACACGCTCGTTCACTCATGGTTTTCCCACTCAAGACACTCTTGTGAGATTTTCACTTGGAACTCGTTCGCACATTTAAACAAAAGATACAAGACGACGAACTTAAACTTAGATTGCCCCCAGTATTGATTTGGGGTTTGTGACAACAATTCGATAGATGTGGACTTTGAACCTCTTTGTGGGTTGTTTGGATATTATAGGGTGAGTTGTGGTGTTTGGTTAGGCATGTTCAAATTTTTAGAAACAAGAGACAAGCCGTTCCATTGCATAGTCAGAAAATGATTGCTTCGTGATCCTTTTCCTTAAAAAACTATTTTGTTTTCCTTCTTTTTTCGATGAATGAAAAATGGTTTGTACAGGAGTTGTGAAAATGGAACCATGATTTTATTTATGAATCATGAAAGAAACGTAAAGATTACAATCAGAGGTGACTGAAAACTAACTAATAAGCTACTAGGAAAATTTGAAGATGCAAGAAAACGATCTGCACACTTAGAAAAATTGGACTCCTTGCTCGAGGAGGTCTTGAATCTTGTGCTTCAATGCTCGGCAATTGTCAGCATAATGGCCAGGCAACTGATGGTAGTGGCAGAATTGATTAAAATGCCTCCCCAAATGAGTGGTTCCTGGCCGAGGGGCCAGGGGCTGTAGCAGGTTTCTCCTCTGAAGCTCTTCAAACGCCTGACTCGGTGCTCGGCCAATGTTGGTGAATTCCCTTTGCGATGAGTCTCGGCGTGATAAGGGTACTCTCCTAAGGTTTTGATGCGGAGATCTAGGTCGTTGAACCATATTCACTTCTGGGAAACTGCTTTGAGCGCAAGCTACTGTCTGAAGATAAGCCTTTTCTGGTCCTGGCTTAGGTAATTTGGAGCCACTGCCGGAGTTTCTTGAGCACTCGAGCTCCAAACCTTCCTTATGAATCCTTTCCTCTAGAATACCGACTTGTCCCATCAACATGTCCAAACTCGGAAAGTACATAAATTTTAGCTCATGGTTGTGTTGTTTTCGCATGTTCTCAATTATCATGCGGATTTGCTCCTGCTCGTCCATTCTGGTAGGCATGGCTGCAGCCTTTCTCCTCCAACGCTTGATGAAGTCAGACATGGACTCACCGTCTTTCTGTCGAGTTCCTGCCAGATCGATTCTGGTGACCTCAAGGTTCTTAGCATACTCGAAATGATTTAGGAAAGCCTCGCAAACCTCCTCATAGGTTTTGGTATTCATCTTCTGAGTGAGATACCAACGCTGAGGAGTCTCGTCTAGATAGCGTGCGAAAACTTTGGCTTTTTGCATATCGTTGAGCCCCAAGATGGACATTTCTCGGTCGAACATAGCCAAGTGAATCTGTGGATCCGAGGAACCTTTGTACAAAGCGAGTGCAGGCAGCTTCAGCTTTAGGGGAAGATCAACTTCGGGATACGACGCCGTGGAGAAATAATCGAAGCCAGCTGGTTTGTTGGTTTTCTCTATGCGCTCAATCCTTTTCAAAACCCTTTTGACCTCTACAGCTAGCTGGTTGTCAGGAACATCCTTCCCCATACGTGTTTGAGGATCTTGGGCCCTAACGGAGTCAATATCGATGTAACTACGATCAAGATTTTCATCCACAAGCTTTTCTAGAGTGTGCTGATTTGTCTCCTGGAGATTAGCCTTACTCCTCAGTTCCTCGACAATGGACTCCAAGACCTTGTACCCTTGCAGCACAGCGGCCAACTGGGCCTCGGTGTTGATCGGATTTCCTCCTTCTGCCATATCTGGATTCGGGCTTGCCTGTTTCCAAGAAGTCCATTATTAGCTAACAAGAGGAAGTGGGTTGAAAGACACTAAGTGATAATGACACTTCACAAGGTAGATCGAAACAGGCTTAGGCTGAAAGCAAGTGGGCCAAGATACCCAGAAAATGAGGTGCTTGGGCTGAAGTATCTCTCAGGCTGGAATTTGGACTGAAATGTAAACAGATGGCTTTGATTGGGCCTGAGAGGTGACACCTAGATCTAGGGTTTTGGGCCAGGGCCCGAATAAGAAGTCTGCCTAGATTAGAATGAGCCCTTGGGCCGGAATGTGTTTGGGCCTGGAGCAAAGCACATGGGCTGGAGTGGTCCCTAAATCACAAATGAGCCTAACTTTCTTTGGGCCAGAGAAGATGGTTGCTAAACCGAAAAAGATTTTATTTTCAGGCCTTGTGAGTTATTTCAAGTTCATGTGGATTTTCTTTTTTGGGCCTAGAACTAATTGGATAATTCAAATTGGGCCAGAAGAGAAATCACCTAAGTCTAAGCTTTTGGGCTGAAGCCCGAACGACTCACATATTAAACCAAAACAGGCCCTCTGGGCGCAAACAAGTAGAGCCGCCAATTCGGGTTGGGCTAGGTTAATGTAGGAGAAGTTCCTATCAACCTCTAGGCTAGGTAATGGACCGATCATACAAGCAAACAGGGCTCACACAAATTCAACATGTCCTCACTAGATGTTTAAATTCAACCGGGTGTGGATCGATCCGGAGAGGTGCTTGAGGCTTGGGCCCAGGTCACCACAAAGGAATAGGGCTTGCACGCTATTCTCTTTGGGCTTCCCCACTTTTTTCACATCACCTGAAGGTGTGCGTCTACGGCCGGGTCTTTGACTGACCAAACAATGGGCTTGGTAAGGACACTGCCAGGAAAACGCTTGGGGCTAAGGCCCAGGTATTAAGGGGATGTGGTAGACGACATCCTCCTCTTTTTCCCCGCTTATTCACATCACCTAAAAGGTGTGAGTCCCTGACAGGGGACCCTAGATGGGTCCCGGGGTAAAACTGGTTGTGTGGACCCTCGCACTCATATGATGCAAAGGTGCAGGAATTAAAGTGCGCACAAAGGTAAACAAACAATGTAATAAAGCCACAAATAAACATTTTTCGAGTTAAGCCCTCTTTCTTAAAATTAAACAAGTTAATATTAAGAAGTTGTCCCCAGTAGAGTCGCCAGTCTGTGAGCCTCGATTTTAAACCCTATCCTATGTTGATTAAAGTTGATTAGGATCTAATCGGGTTTTAGGTCCACTTATAGCCTAAGATTAATACTATGTCATATAACAATAATTATTAAAACCTAAGCTAGCTCACTGGAACCTATTACGAGTCGCCACCTAATTTTAACCTAGATCAAATTAGGAAAGGAGTGTTCGGGTTCGGGGGCTAGATATTCGACTTAATTAGGGTTCAATTACTTTCATTACCCTTCCTAGGTCGTTTTTCCTCTACCTGGTTCAATTACGGCTTTCTACAAAGTTGTTTTTAACCTAGGTGCGCGCTTCTGTTTTTTTTATTTTTTAACGTTTTTTTGACAGAAAATTAAAGTGGAAATTAAAATTACCTAAACTAGGGTTTCAGAGGCAGAATTAGGTCAAATTTTGTTTCCGTCCGTAGCCACGGACCTAATGTCCGAGGCCACGGACCCCAGTTAACCTATATGAAAATAAAAGTCGAATTAAACATAAAACAGAAAATTGTAAAGTCCGGGGCCACGGACAGGCTGTCCGTGGGCCCGGACATTATTAGAAAACCTAAATTTTTAAAGTTTAAAAATCCCGCCGCCGTCCGTGGGCGTCCGAGCTTATGGACAGGGAGTCCGGGACCCTGGACATGACGTCCGTGGGTGCGGACCGCCCTCGGACGGCGGTGTTGAGGCTGTTCCCGAAGGTGTTTTTGGCTCAAATTTTATGGGTGTGTAGCCTGAAGGATGTACAAGACGTTAGTGATTGAAAGTTGTCAATTTGAATTCGAATTAAGCACGAAACTTAGCAAACAAGTTATTGGACAGAAGCTTAAACAAACAGCAACACAGAAGCGTAGAGGGGTTAGTTTGAGCCCAAATTTTGAGGCAAGACAGATAATACCGTGGAGAGTTAGGAAAGTGGGATTTCTACCTGTTTTACCTTCGGATTCACGGTGATTCTTCACACCGGGATTCGTCGAGTGCTCCGTTGATGGCAGACCCGAGAGGATTTCGAACCAAGCTTCTGGTTGTTGGTTGTTCTTGCTGTTCTTCACGTTTGGTGGTGTTTTTGTGGGGTTTTGATGATTGATGGTGTTGTGGGAGTTGAAAAAATATTTTTTGTGTTGATTTTGGTGAGATTTCGGTGTTTGATGGTGGCTCTGGAGTTCAAAAACGTGGAGAAAGAGAGACGGCTTCCTTCTTTGAGAGTCTAGGGTTCTTGAGGTTATTCTTTGATCATGGGATAAGGCTCCTTATATAGGCTTCCTTAAAATAGAAAAATCCGGTAAAAACTGAGATTTACCGACGTTTTAGCTCAAGGGCTTCCAAAAGGAATTTGATTATGAAATTTTACACGTGGGTAAAGGATGATATTTCTGAATTTTCTAAAGTGGAATCGAATTTTTTGGATATTGGAATATTTTTAAATTCAATTTCTCGTCAGTTTCAGTCAGAAATTGCTAGAAAATTATTGGAAACTCAAAAAATCGAAATTCCAACGCCATTATGCCCAAAATGTCATCCTCTATCATGGGTTAAAATTTCAAAGTATTTTGAACTGATTTGACCCTTATTTGGAGGAGAGAGAAAGCCTATAGGGGCTTAGGAGCCTTGAAAAATTACAAAAGTGCCCCTGGAGATGACTAAGCTGCCCCTGGTACTCTGAAATGTTCCGATCGAGCTGGGAACCCTCGCTACTTGACCGAACTAGCCTATTAGTAGAGACTCTCTTCCGGGGGGTTTGAAATTTTGGGTATAACATATATGCTTCTCATTAAATCATCCACATTTAACCTCTGTGGCTTTCAATATCCCCAGATTGTTCTGCTGATGATTTGAAACACTTCTCAATAGTCCAACCAACACTTTCAACAAGAATTGGAGCAAAAACCGAATATGTAACCCTAAATTCAAGTTTTTCATATTTCTCTTAACATAGCTAGAAGAAGCTTAAACTCGGTGTAGATTCTTACCTCCGTTTCAAGAGAGTGGAAAATCAAAAGGAAGAAGAAAATGAAGGAATTGAAGGTGGTAGTCGTGACTTTTCCTCTTTCGTGCCAAGATTGGTCTGCTCGAACTCGGGCTTGATTTGGCAGCAAACTGGGACAGTGCAATGGTATCGGCTGTTCCCGGCGGTGAAGAGTATGCAGCGGTTGGAGTTTGAACGGGAAAGAGAAGAAGAGCAACAATGGCAGATGAGAAGGAAGAACAACGAGAGTGTTCGCAGAGAGGAAAAGCAACGGGAAGAAAGAAGAGCGTAACAGAGAACATTTAAATAATAACTTTTAAGTAGGAGTATTAAATATAATTATACCATAAATGGTTATTTAATTTAATAAGTTTAAGAAACTATTTTAATATTTCTCTCACTGAAATGTATTATTGAGCTTAAAGTAATGTGGTGTCATAAGGTTAGAATGAAAGTTTTTTTTATATGTAAATTAGCATCCGATTTTCAGTCAGACACTAATATCGGGCGCTAATCTGCGTCCGCTAGTATCCAGTGTAAGTCTAGACACAATTCAGTGTCCGATTTATTTTCGGACACCAATATCGGACGCTAAACTGCATCCAGCTAGAGTCCGAAAATGATTTAGACACAATTCAGCGTCCAACAAAAATCGGACGCTAATTGTAACACCCCATCCAACAATAACACACTTACAATAAACTGCAGCGGAAAAACAACCTCATCACATTACTTATCTCGTTGGTGTTACACGCCGTTAGCCACCCACGTGGCTAACAAGGCTAATACATACACATTGTACCGGTCTGATGGGCTAAATTCCCGAGCGACTACACATTACTATCCCTTTCCATTAATCACAACAACAACATACACCTTCCAACTATACCGAGTATTTATAACTAATGCCGATAACAATCTCGGTCTTACTACACCTACTGTATATATACAACATGAACGATTACCCATGTACAACGACTACCCCGTCCTACTCTCGAACGGCTTCCAGCTCCTTGTACCTGAAATAGGAAAAGAAGAGAAAGGGTGGCCCCCAAGGGGCTCAGCACCTTTGCTGGTATGGTAATCCCGCAGCCCACATGCTACCGGGCCACGCACAACTAATTGTCGTCTTAGCATGCGGTTGATTATTTTTAAATCATACATGCAACTGTAAACACATAACACATAATCATTTCGCCTCAACGGGCCCAACAAACGGATAATATATCCTTACTTAATAAGTCACTCATGGTATTCATTATCCCTAGAGTGTTCCTCCTCCAATGGAGCTACTTCCTTAATAGACGACACTTACCCTTAAATCAGGTTATCCTTAAACGCCTCTTATCACAAACTGGGAATCATATCCAGGATCCACACACTCCACATTATACAACATATAACATACACTACATACAACACCACCTAACAACACTTTGCACGTTTCCACGTGCACAACATGATACCGCAATAGATATTGCATCACAACAAAATACATAACATAACGGGAATGGTTCTCTTAGGAACCGACCCAAACATAGTTAGTTCACTGGGAGAGCCTAGAGGATGCTGTCAAACTCATGCTAAGCTCGTTTACATAACTCGTTACCGTTCTGTTAGGCGAACGAATAACTTAACATAAAGATGGATCGGGTTTAGTGACCCGAACACAACATACATAATCCCCAACAGACGTGAGTCAAGCCTTGGTTAAGCTCAGGGGTGATCGAAGACCAATGAAGGAAGACAATCAACAGAGAGGAAGCTGAAGAAACTGTATACAACAACTCCCAAACAACGCGCGACCGGAACAACCGATTCCTCACCCCCCCCCATAATATATAAATATTCACAGTTAAAGACTCCGCTGTGGAACCTAGCACATCAGCACACAATACAGTATTACAACTGAGTTAATCACGCAAAGGAGGGTCATACACTTACAGCAACATCACACAACTAACTCACGCATAGCCGTGGTTAGAACGTTCCTTAGGTCGGAAACGTTATTACCGGATACCGTTCTCTTACGTTTACCTAATAGTGGTTAACTAGCCCTTCAAGCGCATTTGAGGTTACCGGTATCGGCACGTAAACACATAATGACAATAACGACTGTAAACTCGTTTCATGATTTATCTCATAACGTGGCAAACATACAGAAAAACACAATGGCATACAAGCCGGTGTAATCCGGTAGGACACAGGTTGCAAGAAAACAATACCTGTCACCGGAGTCCACTTTACCACGTCCACTTATGTTCCTCGAGCAATTCTCGAACACTGATAACATTACATGTACTTTTATTAACATCGGGGTAGCATGATTATTTAATGTCTAATGCTTATAACTTCTCCCCGTTAACTTAGTTACATAACTTAACATTTTTAACTTGTTTTACTCTCACATTGTAATACAACTTTTCACCCGCTTAATTGTCATTAAAACTCACCTAACATGTCCTTAACAACCTTATAACATCATTACCTATCAATCCCATCATTACACACCATTTCCATACCTTAAACAAGTGTTTTGGCCCATACAACACCTTGTCCGAACTTGTGTCCGAACCTCCAAGTTCGGACGCAAGCCGCGACCTAATACTGAAACCCATACACACGTCCGAACTTGTGTCCGGACTTCCCATGTTCGGACACAGTTCGAGAGTGAATCCCAGATAGAAACAGTCACGTCCGAACTTGTGTCCGGACTTCCCAAGTTCGGACACAGTTCGAGAGTGAGAAAATCCTTTACCCAACAGAGCCTGTCCGAACTTCCATGTCCGGACGGAAGTTCGGACACGGCAAAACATTCAATTTCCAAGTCTTTAAACACTTAACCAAATTCCTCCAAAGCTTCCAACACTTATAGTATCTTCTCCTTAGGTTTCTAAGTGATGTTTCATGCCTATTCTAACCATTATACCAGGACATATCTTCCACACAAACATCATCATCCAAACATCCTTTCTTACAAAACAAAATCCTCTTTTCACAACTTCTTGAATTCCTTTCTCAAAACCTTATCTAAACATCATTTCCTTGGATACCAACATTACCTAAACCTTAAACAAACTTCTCCAAGACTTAAATACATTCTCAAAACACACCTTGAATTCCTAGAAATTCCAAGATACAACCTAAATCCTTGTAACACCTTAATGCACGTTTTCTTCCTTAGTGAAACATTTACTCATTCCTAACAATTCCTAGTTCACCCAAGTTCATTCAAGCACTTAAAACTCCTTATACATTTTACAAATTTTGCCATGGGTTCTCTTAGCACATCCTCATTCCAAGGCTCATAGTTTTCACCATTAAACACTCAAGAACACCTAAATCCATCAAGAACACCATCACACACAAGACTTCACCAAACTTACACTACATCACAATATAGTGCATAACTTAAATTGCTTGGCACTTAGGCCCTTAAATAGCATGGCTCTTAGGCCCTTAAATTGCTTAAACCTTAAACACTGAATTTCCACAATATATAAGCCTTTGACCTGCAAATACAACCAACAAGACATATGTCCTTTTACTAGTCTCCTTGAGAACATTTTCCTAAGTCATGTACCATTAGCTCTTTAGGTAGTTTTAACAAGCATTATTAGCTCTTTTCTACTAAGGCATTAAACCACATTGAGATAGCATATTTACCTCTTTTCCACTCAAACTTCTTTCTTTGTTTCCTCTTAAAACCGGTAAGGCATTTCTTTCCTTGTCAACTACTAAACAATATACCAATATTGAAATGAGTATATAAGCTTTATGCTTTATCTCATTGTAAACCCTAGGTTTACATTATTTCAAAAAAAACATTAAGGTAGTTGTTTTACCTTGATCTTTGAAGGGTGTTTGAATATCTATGAAGAGAGGACTCCACCTAGTCCTTGAAAAATTCAAATGAAGCTAGAACAAAGCAACACAAGGAGCACCATTAATGGTGATTTTCGGACATCACACAAACATGAAGGAAATGTCATTTTTCTTTGAGTTTCCTTACCTTGAAGCAAAGGAGAACAATAATATGTGAAAAGGTGAGCTCAAGCTCCTTCAATGGTGAATCTCCATGGCACCAAAATTGAGCTCTTGAAGATTTGAAAAGATAGAAGTGTAGAGCTTGGTCTAACTAAGACAAATATAGTCTTAGAATTTGATTTGGAGCATGGAGTTGGATTTGGCAAAGAAATGAAGATGGAGAAGAGATGGAGCTGTAGCAAATCGTAAATGGAGGAAAGGAGAAGATGAAGAACCGTGTGAAATGAAAGAAAAGAAGAGAATGAGAAGGTAAGTTTGCTTTTGGAGATATTTATGTTATAAAGCAAAATAGTACTTTACTTTAAGCTTTACTTTACTCATTTGATTTCTTTTACAAGTTGGTGACTCACACCTTGAAAAACCAGCCCCCATTTAGTTAGAAGGGTACTTTAGTCTTTATTTGTCAATTTAATTACTTATGATAACATATGTCACAAACTAGCTTATAAAAATCACTATTCACCAAAAACAAGGCACATAGAAGTGAAATTTTTGATTTCCCATTGATATAGACTTCCAAATGTGATACTATATAGTACACATGTTAATTAAAGAGTAATGATGGACATTTAGCCATTCAAAACTCATTTACAAGACAATTTTTCAAAAACGTGCTTTAAGACTCCTTAAAGCACATTTTGTGTTTTAACTTGTTTTCAAGCTTGGTTTTCTTTAGTAATTGATTTAATATGTTCATTAACACATTTATAAGGTATAGGTATGACCATTAGGTCTTATACAAATTTATCCCAAGCTTAGAGCACATTTTTGCTCTTATTGACTTTAAGGTATTTATTTGTGTTTTGTTTGGTTTCATTATCCACCAAAGTTTCCTAAGGACTTAATTTGCCTTATTAAATCATAATTGAATATTATTAAGTCTTGGTAGGCTCTTTGGGTCCCAACCAAGTTCACTCCAAGCTTAGAGCATGTTTTTGCTCAAGCTGTGTCTTAGTGCTTTACTGCATTTACTATGGTTTATACTGTTCACTGAAGTTCCTAAGGCACTCTTTAGCCTTTATATACCATAGATTAGTTATTTAAGCAATATATCAGGGTTTGGGGTATTTCACTAATATCGGACGCTAAACGAAGAATAGCGTTCGCTGCTTAATCGGACGCTAATTTCAGACGCTAAATCCTGTTTTTCTTGTAGTGTCGGTTCCCTAATAAACGAACACAAAAAATTAGATTCATACATTGCAACATACATACTTTTGATAATCCGAAAAAATGAATAACGACAAAACACTAAAATTCACATACTCGAAGCTTGGCATATGAGAATGGATCAGAAGGTGCAGGTACGGTGTAAGAAACCGAAACCTGAGAGGGCGCAAGGGCGGGAGCGGGTGGCAAGGGCGGTAGCAGGTGCAGGGGCGGAAGCGGGTGCAGGGGCGGAAGAGCGGGTGTAGGGGCGCACACTGATGAGCTAGAAGATTGATGCCTCTGACACAGCTGTTGCATCAATCTCGCTTCCATATGTTGCATCTGCTGCTGCATATCAGATTGGAACTGCTATGTCAACCTTGATTCGATCTCCCTCAATGCTTCCTCTTTCCCCATCCGCTGGGAGCGAGGAAAAACATCCCTCTGACACACTGCGGATCCAAATCCTTGAACTCTCCCAGAGGTAATCCTTCTTGCCAAACACTTGTTCAATGGATCATCCTGACTATAGGCTGGCCAAGAAAAGAATTAGCACCCTCTCTGCAGTCTTGTACATGCAAAAAAAGCATGTAAATTATGATTAGATCAAATAAGTAAAACATAAATAAATTGTTCAGCATCATTTAATAAACTGTTAAATATTACTCAGGACACTCACAATTTTTGCAGCTAAGTCTGTAGTCTCCTTCCGCGGATAATACAGTTCGCCGTCCTTCTTTAATTGTCGGCCAAGCATGTATGCTTGTGCCCGATTCACCTCATCCAGACTCTGAATTGGCTCAACTGTGCCGTCCTCATGCATACGCTTCAGATACCCCTTTTCAATCTAGGTTGATATACGTTCCGCATACCCCCTCGGCCCTGTAGTGTGGGTTCTGACCTTTCAAAGCGATTCTCTTGAGCTTTTTTCCTGATTGCCTGTGGAAAGAATACAATTCATTTTAACTTTATCTTGTTAGATTAACAACATAAACTTAAAAGTTAATCTATTGAAACAATTACTTACAACTCAGGGGTGATATGGAAATCATAGAATTCTTTCCACTCCTCTATAGTGATCATGCTAGCGTACAACTCATAGGGAGGCACCTTCTTCGGGTTGTGCATATGATCCAACTAGCCACCAACCTATTTTTGAACGATCACATACGCAAACAAGTAGTGACAACACCTTATCATATGCTTCATCTGTGATCTGGTACTTCTTCTTCAAGCTTACCCGCATGGTCTTCTTTACATCTGGATCTTGGTTCCTCCAGTTTTTGTTGATACTGCAATGGGTCTTAGCCAATCGACCCATGGCGCTGGCAAACTTCTGCTTAGACCTGCCAGTGGGTCTAAGATACCTGTAATATATACATATATATGTTAGTCATACATAATATATAGTACTATATATAAATGTATAATATCAGTATATGAAAAAATTAAACAGAATAACATATAGGTGTAAGATATACATATCCCCACACCAGATCAATCATTTCACTCTCCTTCTTCTCATTTAGACCACGTGACAGTCCTTGTGTCTTTCGTGGAAGGTCCTGAGAAGTCGTAGGAGGGTCCTGAGAGGTCATGGAAGGGTCTTGAGTGGTCACAGGAGCATCAGCGGAACGACGGTCTGTGTACGCTCCGTTAACTGCATCTATCTCCCAACTCCTCATCACATTGTAGGAGCATCTCATCGTCGGCTTCCATAATCTGCACAATATCATTACACAAATATATAGTCAATGACATAATAGAATCATAAATAATCATAAATTGTACATGCATGTGTTGAGCATTCACTTTTTAGGCCAAACTTACTTTTTGTTCATTTTTCCACCCCACCCACACCCTTCTCCATGATCTGATCTTGTGCAGAGAAAGTTGGTCACATTATCATCTTCCATTGGCATTTGAAGGGAACATTGGTCCATTTCACAATGATAATCTTCCTCTCCCACCACCATCAACACCAACTATCTATCGCTTACTTTGCAATACAACTGACCATCTGGGATTAGATTGATCACGACAGTAGAACACTTGTCTAGCTTTAGAAGCAACTATAGATGGTTCTTCTGTGTATGTCAATGCGTTTAGTCAACCAACTTCATACTGTGTTCCATCTGACGGTAACTTGCGCTTGTTGTCTACCATTTGCATTTAAAGACACAAGTTTCATAACAGGTGTAGTTAAGGATCCAAATCTCCTGAATCACACCATAATACTCTTTCCTCATTGTCACTCTCCCCTTACTACCTGCAACTTGATATATTTCCTGTGAAGCAGTTAGATGAACACCACTGTTTTGATTTGTTGACTTACGGTCTTGGCGTTCAGTATAAAAAGTGAACCCATTCACATCACATCGAAACCCTCGTATGATAAAACATCAAGATTCCAACCGAGCGCTAATAACTTAACTATTTCAGTCACATTGTCTGAATCTTCATGCATAACTTTTTCTTTAAACCATGTAACGAATGTAGCATTCTGTTGCTTCTTTAATCTCACATCACTTATTGACGGATGTTGTGCTCTGAGAGCGCTTAAGTGTGACGCGAAGTATGGTTCAACATCTTCAACATGGCTCAACACAGTTAGATGTGCTTTACACAATGCACCAAAATCACCTTACCATTTTTCCCGATTAACCAATTGTAACTACTTGCCCTTATGTCTTGATCTCGGAAGTCCTATGTGGTTCACGCCTTCTAAGTAGTGGGTGCAAAAGTCAATCACTTCCTCATTACATATCCTTCAACAATGCTTCCCTCTGGACATCTGCGGTTTTCATTTTTTTTAAGCACACCCATGTATCTTTCGAATGGATACATATACCTGAGATATAATGGGCCACACTCCTTGATCTCCCTTACTAAATGAACAAGCAAATGCACCATAATATCAAAAATGAAGGTGGAAAATACATCTCCAACTGGCACATGGTGACAATTAGTTCAGCTTGCAACTTGTCCAGTGTCTGCACATCTAGAACTTTGGCAGAAACTCCATTGAAAAACACGGACAAATTTGTAATGGTTTTCCTGACATCATGTGGGAGAATCCCATGAATTGCGATGGGAAGCAAATTTTGCATCAAAACATGGTAGTCATGAGATTTCATCCCTACTAACTTGAGTTCATACATGGACACCCAACTTCTTACGTTGGAAGAGTACACTGGTGGTACTTTGATGTCAGAAAGGGCGCTGCAAAAAACTCTTTTTCTCCACTTTGGATAGAGTGTGACATACGGGAGGCAGGAAGATACGGGTTCCTCTTTGTTGCGGGTGGAGCTCTTTTCGTATGCCCAACTCTACTAAATCTTTTCTCCCCTTTAAATGATCTTTTGTTTTCCCTTTAATGTTTAGCAACGTTCTACCAAGACTTTCTCTCACATTTTTCTCAACGTGTATGGCATCAATACAATGCCTTACTTGCAGATGTTGCCAATACTCAAGATAAAAAAATATCGACCTTTTCTTCCAAACACTCTTCTCGTATCTTTAGTTGGAGGACCAAAGTTGTTCACAATATCTTTCACCTGGTAATAAACATCGACACCTGATAAAGGTTGCCAAGCTATAGCATGATCAGTTGTCCCGTCAAATTCATCTGTCATCTTTCGGTACTACTTATGATGTCTTGGAGGAATTTTCGATGACCCATATACACATTTTTCCACTATGTTTCAATCGGATATTGCATGTGTTTATCACCGCATACAAGACACGCTAATGCTCCTTTGATTGTATATCCAGATAGGTTTCCGTATGCTGGAAAGTCGTTTATTGTACAAAATAGCATAGCACACAGTGTGAAGTTTTCCTTTGCATAAGAATCATATACTGTTGCTCCCTTATTCCATAAGAGTTTCAAGTCATCAATAAGCGGCTGCAAAAACACATCAATATTATTCCTCGGTTGTTTTGGGCCTAATATCAACATTGATAGAATAATATGCCTAGGCTTCATGCACAACCATGGTGGAAGGTATATACAGTCAACAGAACAGGCCAAGTACTGTGTACACTACTCCAAGTGCCGTACGGGTTCATTCCATCCGTGCATAAGCCAAGTCTTAAATTTCTTGATTCTATACCAAACTCAGGATACATTCTGTCAATGTTTCTCCATTTTGGTGAATCAGCAGGATGTCTTAATTTACCATCGTCCACCCTATGTGTTGCATGCCACCTAAGGTTTTCAGCATCCTTCGGAACTGCAAATAACCGCCTAAACCTTGGGATTATTGGCAAATATCATAACACCTTCGCAGGGGAACAAACCTTTAACTTGTTGTCATCCTGATGATCTTTCTTTACATAACGTGATTCATCACATTTAGGACAACAATCTTCTAGTTCATGCTCCTTCCAGAACAAAATACACCCCGATTGACAAGCATGTATTTTCTTGTACTCCATGCCCATTGGACACATACTTCTTCTCCGCCTCATAAGTAGTTGTAGGTATGACATTGTCCGCTGGTGGTATCTCCTTAATATTTGCAATAGTTCCGTGAAACTTACATCGCTTCATCCGTGTTTCGATTTGACATTAAATAGTTTTAGGGTCACACTTAATTTGTTCAGCGTCAGTGCATCACATCCAGCGTATAGTGGTTCTTTACATGACTGCATAAAGTTTCCATGTGTATTAGGTTTGTTGGTAAAGTATTATTCTACATCTTCCAGCAGTGTGTCAAGGTTCGCATCTTCTGTCTCGTCGTTAATCGTGTAGTTGTCATCATCCCCAAAGTTTCAGTGTCATCCCCAAGTTTCAGTGCCGTCCAGTTCTGATTGTTCTACTGAAGCTTCTGCAGCATAGTCAAACATATCCACTGCATGCTGACCATGCCATAATGTTATGTCTTCGTAATCTTTCGTAAACCCATGACGAATCAAATGATCCTTAGTTTTCTCAATATCTTTGTACTTGAAGTCGTTTTTGCAGTCGATGCATGGACACAAAATATATCTCTTATCCCTCGGTTGAAGATTGCTGACAAGGATCTTACAGAACCTATCGACCCCTTGTAGGTAATCGTTATCAAGTCTATCATTGTACATCTTTGAATGCTTCATCTCTTTCTGTAAGATCGATGTATTACTTTACAGCTGATCGATATTGTTCATATGTTGGCAGAAATTAGTCCGGTTACTTTTAAAAATTTTACAACCTAAACCCATCCAATTACGTTCAATCTCACATGCGAACAAGTTTATAAAAACAATTCATTGAAAATTTCGGCAGCATTTCCCTTCTGTTCTTCTAGTGTATATATGAATGTATACACTCGAAGAACAAAAGGGAAATGCTACCTAAATTTTAAATGAACTGTTTTTTATAAACTTGTTCACTACCTAGAAGGTGAGATCAAACGTGATTGGACAGTCCCGACGGGGACTATCCAAGATATACCTCTAGTAGGTATATCTCGGACGGGTGACTATGTTCGAGTATATTTAATAGGTATTCAAAGAAACACTATATAAACATTAAGAAGTCATTAGAGAAAATTATAAACTAACCTAATTTGGTGAGTAGTTGTCTGCTTAGTCCTGATGTGAAAGAGCTAGACTTCAACCGGCCCATATCAGGTGTGAGACAATGAAAAGTACTACTAATGCCTGGAGATAGTTTGTACACAACAATAATTAAATTACGAATCCAATAATTCAATAGTTTGACAAAATTTTATAGGAATCCGACAGAATCCCCCTTAAAAATATAGGGTTTCACCACAATAGAAATAATCAACCACAATACACACGAATTTCAGTCATTCTTAAGAACGTTTTATCAAAAATATATTTGACCGAACAAAATGCATCTTCCTATAATTTGCCCAGCTAATCAACCATAGTCAAACACTTAATCCCCATTTAATTTCTAACCAAATTTCGTCAAAACTACGTGGCTATATTTGTATTCCCAAACACATTATGTTTCTCGCCTAATAAACACATTAATCCCAAGTCCATTTGGACACAACCAGCAAGTAAAAATTAGCACATAGTACAAGAGGCGACAATTTGGTTTGCAAAATTAATCTTAAACACTTAATCCTAATAAACACATTAATCCCAAACAGAGCATGTATGTTCCTGGTCGACAGTTTGGTTTTGCAAAATTTCACCATAACTACATGGCTATATTTGTATGCCCAAACACATTATATTTTTCGCCTAATAACACATTAATCCCAAGTCCATTTGGACACAACTAGCAAGTACCAAAAATCAGCACATAGTACAAGAGGCGACAATTTAAATGGCTTGCAAAATTAATCCCAAACACTTAATCCTAATAAACACATTAATCCCAAACAGAGCATGTATATATGTTCCTGATCGACAGTTTGGTTTGCAAAATTACCTCCAGCAGAATCAAGAATAGAGGTGATAGAGCATGGATCGATGTTCCTTTCGCCAGTTAGGGTTGTAAAATTACTGCAGATCAGTGAAGGGAGGCGACGGGTATGTATGTTCCTGTTCGATCGCAGGTTACAAAATTAATAAGAGTGAAGAGAGCAGGCATATTATGTATATGTTCCTGTTCGTAGAGTTGCTAAATTACTGAAACAGAGGCGCATGCATGTATGGCCTTCACCAGTTTGGGTTGCAGAGATCGATCGATTACCAATCAGAGAATGAAGATGCGTGCGCAATATCGGGAGAAAGCAACGAGAGAGGCGCTAGCAGGCGCGGGAGACGGAAAGCGGCGGCGGCGGCATGGACGGCGACGACAGTGGTGGCGATGGCAGCAGCGGACGGTACTGTGGTATTTCATGAGCTCAGTCGATCGAGAAGCTAGCTAGAGGGTTGTAACAGAGAGCACGGGAGAGATTAAAATTTTTCAGGAAAGAGAGTAGTAATTTAGGCAATATAAAAAACGCTTCACTTAAGAAGCGTTTTTTATGCTGAGAGTAAGTAACATAAAGAACGCTTCTAAAGTGAAGTGTTCTTTATGCTGAGTGTTCCAAAGACATAAAAAACGCTTTCTTGGTGAAGCGTTTTTTATATGTAACATATAAAGAACGCTTATTTACAAAGCGTTTTTTTTTTTGGGCGTGATACAATAGAACGTTTCTTAAGTGAAGCGTTTTTTAAAATGTCTGGCCTAAAGCATAAAAACAACGCCTTACTTTAAATCGTTCTTTAGTATGCTAAAAAAACGATTTACAAATATAACTGTTTTTAAAAGGGGTTGTTTATTCTTTTTTTTCCGGCAATGTCGGTTGTATGTCGGTCACTTGTTCTGGAGCAGCCTCCTTGAGAACAGCCTTCTTCTTGGAACGAAGTGCAGACTTTGGTGCCATTTTTTATCTGAGGAATCGCTGGAATTTACTAACTTTTGATCGAGGAGTTCTTAGAGTGGCTGTGAGGCAAGGGATTTTTTCGCACAAAGCTTTCTAGAGTGTTTGTAAGGAAGAAGAGAAGTTGTTTGATGCTTGGAGAGTTTAGAAATGAGGGCAAATAGCGTGATGAGAGGAAGACTCTCATCACCCTTTTATAGATATTGAGTAACGGTCGGCGACCGCTCCTCGTCCTCTCGCTGATGTGTCTAACGGTACTATTCATAACGGGCAGCGGTCGTAACAGTTTTTCATTGATCCGTTGAGTTTTTCCGTTTCTATCTGTTTTACTCTATCTATTCTACCTTACTTTTATGGAAATGCTGACATATTTGTTTCAAGTAGTCGTTTGACATAGCTTCCATGCATTAAACTATACGTTGACTACTGAACGACTAAGTAAAGGTGTTGCTCACGTGTCGGTGACCGATCGTGGGAATCAAAAGACAGCCTAATTGTGATTAATGAATCATTCCAAGATCACGAACAATCTTGTTGAATTTTTCTCTACTTAGTGGCTTAGTAAAATGTCTGCTAGTTGGTTTTCGGTAGAAATGTAATTTAAACCAACTAATTCCTTTTCACAACAATCTATAAGAAAATGATGTCTAATGTCAATATGCTTGGTACGAGAATGATGCACAGGATTTTTGGAAATAAAGATGACACTTGTAATATCACACATAATTGGCAACGTACCTGTTTTTGACACCATAGTCATCAAGTAATTGTTTGAGCCACAAGAGTTGAGCACAACAGCTTGCTGCAGCTATGTATTTAGATTCAGCAGTTGAGATTACCACACTTTGTTGTTTCTTTAATCCCCATGCGATCAAGCATGATCCAACAAAGAATGCTGTCCCTGATGTGCTCTTTCTATCGGTGAAAGATCCTCCATAATAGGCATCTGAAAATCCTACAATGTTACAATTAGTAAACTTAGGATAGAAGAGACCAAGGTTCATGGTCCCTTTGAGGTAACGTAGGATTCATTTCACAACAGTGAGGTGACTTTCTCTGGGATCTGCTTAAAACCTGGCACATAAGCAAACACTATACATATTGTCAGGTCTAACAGTAAATATAGTAGAGAACCAATCATTTCCCTGTCTGATTGCTGGTCGACCAGTCGGTCATCAGTCATGATGCCCATTTTTGTGCCAACTGCCATAGGTGTGTCAAAAGGTTTACATGCCTCCATTCCAAATCTTTTCAGCAAATCCTTTACGTACTTTACTTGGGATATGATAGTCCCTTCATTATCTTGCTTGACTTGAAGTCCTAAGAAGAACTTCAGCCCCCCTAGATCACTCATCTCAAATTCCTTTTTCATCAATGCTTCAAATTTCTTGCAATACCTCTCATCAAGGCTCCAAAGATTATATCATCAACATATACTTGCACAATTAAGAAGTCCTTTTGTATTGTTGTAAACAAACAAGGTTTTGTCTATCTTACCTCTCTTGAAGTGGTTTTCTAAAAGATATGAGGACAGATGGTCGTACCATGATCTTAGAGCTTGTTTGAGCCCATAGAGAGCCTTGTCAAGCTTGAGCACCATGTCTTTTCGTTCTTGTGTCTCAAAACCTGGGGGTTATTCAACATACACTTCCTCTTTGACGTACCCATTAAGGAAGGCACTCTTGTTGTCAAGTTGGAAGAGTTTGATTCCTTTACGTGAAGCAAATGCAATTAGTAATCGGATGGACTCCGTCGAGCAAAGGTTTCTTGGAAGTCTATCCCTTCTTGTTGACGATATCCTTGAACTATCAGACGAGTTTTGTTCCTAACGACTTCTCCCATCTCATTTAGCTTGTTTCTAACGACCCATTTTGTGTCAAGTACTCCTTTTTGTGAGGGACGAGGCGCAAGATGCCAGACTTTGCATCTTTCAAACTAATTCAATTCTTCTTGCATTGCTTTAATCTAGTCTGAGTCTGGAATAGCTTCTTTTATATTTTTGGGTTCAATGGGTGAGACCACCGTTGAGAAAGCTAGAAGATCACGAGTTTGTGCTCTGGTTTGAATTCCCTTGGAGATATATGAAATTATGTTCTCTAATGGTTGATCTTTGTACAAAATACGAGATTCATGAATGGTTGATGGTGGTAGGGGATCTTCGACGTCATTCTTTTCTTCGTTGACTTATTGTTGACCTGTCGTTGACCTGTCAGACAAATTTTCCTTGGTCGGTGGTTTATCTTTGGGAATGTCTGTGTGATCTTGTTCAGCTAGATCAAATCCAAGTGTGTCATCTCCTACAGATTCTTTGATCTTATGAACTTCAGCCTCTTAAAGACAACATGTACACTCTCTTCCACCCTATGAGAAAGATGACCACATGCACTGTGGAACTTTAGGGGATCGTTTTGGGTGATTCTTGAAACAAAGGTGTGTGAAGTTATTAATTGTTGGACATAACATTTACCCATCCCTGAAGTGACTGGTTTTCTCCCCTTTATACCTCATAAGGTGTTTTGTTGAGGATAGGTCATATGAATGTTTTATTTGTGATGTAGCATGCAGTTGCCACTGCTTCTGCCCAAAAGACTTGAGGAAGACTACTCCCCAACAGCATGGCCCTGGCTACCTCTTGTATTTCCTGTTCTTACGCTCAACTACCCCATTTTGTTGGGGTATCCTCGGTGCTGAATATGTGTGATTGATTCCCTGTTGTTTACACAAATCCATGAATTGTTGATTTTCAAATTCTCACCCATGATCAGACCGAAGCGCCTTGATCTTATGGTTGAATTGTTCTTGGACTTTTCCTGCAAAGACTTGAATTTTCTCAAAGACTTCGTCTTTGGAAGCAATGAAAGTGTCCAAACAAATCGTGAGTAGTCATCAACAATTACAAACACACCAATTTCCTCCAAAACTTCTGATTCTCAAAGGACCACATAGTCCAAGTGAATTAATTGAAGTGGCTTGGATGTACTTACCATGTTCTTTGATTTGAAAGAGATTTTAGTTTGTTTGCTTCTAACACATGCATCACAAAGATTGGTCTCATATTCTTTAATCTCAGGGAGACCTCTTACCAACTGTTTCTTGACAAGTTTTCTCAACAAAGAAATGCTAACATGCCCTAGTCTTTTGTGCCATAGTGTGGAGTCATCTATTAAGGTAGTCAAACATGGAATATTTAGGTTGTCAATATCCTCCAAACTAGTTACATAAACATTTTTCCACTGTTTTCCCTTAAACAACTCCTTACCATTGTTCTG